>JAKRSJ010000121.1:20000-620000 GCA_026413565.1 Aythya baeri | reverse complement strand
CTGGGATCCAGTGGGATCTGAGGGGTTCCGGTGGGATCTGGTGGGATCTGGTGGGATCGGGTGGGATATTACGGAGGATCCGAGCAGTTCTGCTGGGATCTGCTGGGATCTGGTGGGGATCTGACGGGATCCGGTGGGATCGGGTGGTCCCCGCGCCCCGTCAAGCTCTCCCGGCGCCTCCCCCGTGATCCCGCCCCTCTCCTCCTCGGCCAGCCAATGGCGTTGCGTCCGCCTGTTCGTGTCGTCGACCTTCCGGGATCTGGGGGCGGAGCGAGACGCCCTGGTGCGGGCGGCGCTGCCCCGGCTGCGGGCGCTGGCGGCCCCTCGGGGTCTGGGCCTGCAAGAGATCGACCTGCGCTGGGGGGTGGCCGCCCCCGACCCCCAGAGGTCAGCCAGGGGGTCACAGGGAGGGTGGGGGGGGGGGTGGGGAGCACCCATGGGTGCTCACCCCGCCCCCCGCAGGAGGCAGGAGCTGTGCCTGGAGGAGGTGGCGCGCAGCGACGTGCTGCTGGGGGTGCTGGGAGAGCGCTACGGCCAGCGCGGCGCCGGCACGCCGCCCGCGGTGAGGGGGCACCCAAGGGTGCCCGTTGGGGCCCCGTTGGGGCCCCGTTGGCCCCATTGACCCCATTGGGTCCCAACTGGGTCTTCGTTGGGTCCCCGTTGTCCCCGTTGTCCCCATTGGGTCTCCATTGGGTCCCCGTTGGGTCTTCGTTGGCCCCATTGACCCCGTTGGGGCCCTGTTGGGTCCCCGTTGGCCCCGTTGGGTCCCCATTGGGTCCCCATTGTCCCCATTGGGTCCCCATTGACCCCATTATGTCCCCATTGTCCCCGTTGGGTCCCCATTGTCCCTGTTGAGTTTCCATTGGGTCCTCGTTGGGTCTTCGTTGTCCCCATTGACCCCATTGGGTCCCCATTGACCCCATTGACCCCATTATGTCCCCGTTATGTCCCCATTGACCCCATTGGGACCCCATTGTCCCCGCTGGGTCTTTGTTGGCCCCATTGTCCCCCTTGTGTCCCCATTGGGTCCCCGTTGACCCTATTGACCCCATTGGGTCCCCATCAGGTCCCCATTGACCCCATTGGGTCCCCATTGACCCCATTGACCCCATTGGGTCCCCATTGGCTCCCCATTGACCCCATTGTCCCCATTATGTCCCCATTATGTCCCCATTGACCCCATTGACCCCATTATGTCCCCATTGGGTCCCCATTGTCCCCATTGACCCCATTGGGTCCCCATTGACCCCATTGGGTCCCCATTGTCCCCATTATGGCCCCATTATGTCCCCATTGACCCCATTGACCCCATTGGGTCCCCATTGTCCCCATTGGGTCCCCATTGACCCCGTTGACCCCATTATGTCCCCATTATGTCCCCATTGACCCCTTTGGCTCCCCATTGACCCCATTGGGTCCCCATTGGCTCCCCATTGACCCCATTATGTCCCCATTGACCCCATTGGGTCCCCGTTGGGTCCCTGTTGGATCCCCATTGTCCCCATTGGGTCCCCATTGACCCCATTATGTCCCCATTGGCTCCCCATTGGGTCCCCATTGCCCCCACTGACCCCATTTTCCCCTGATTTCGCCCCAATTTCTCCCGTCCAGGGCCTGCCCCCCGGGCGCTCGGTGACGGAGCTGGAGCTGCGCACCTTCCTCCAGCGCTGGAGCCCCGCCCACGGCCCCGCCCCCGCCCTCATTTACATGCGAGACCCCGCCTTCCTCCGGTAAGGGCAGGGGCGGGGGGCGGGGCCACTCTCGGAAAGGGGAGGGGCCAAAACCGGGGGGCGTGGCCACCGAAAGGGGGCAGAGCCACCACGTAGGGGGTGTGGCCACCACCAAGGGGGCGTGTCCAGCACCCGGGGGGCGTGGCCACCACCAAAAAGGGGCGTGGCCACCAAAAGGGGGCGGAGACACCAAAAATGGGGGCGGGGCTATGACAGAAGGGGGCGTGGCCACCACCCGGGGGCGTGGCCACCAACCCAAAGGGGCGTGGTCACCCAAAAGGGGCCGTGGTTACCACAAAGGGGGCGTGGCCACCACCTAGGGGGCGTGGCCACCACCCTGGGGGCGTGGCCATCACCCAAAAGGGGCATGGTCACCACCCAAAGGGGGCGTGGCCAGCACCCAGGGGGCGTGGCCACCACCTCAGAGGGCGTGGCCACCACCTAGGGGGCGTGGCCATCACCTTAGAGGGGCGTGGTCGCCACAGAGGGGGCGTGGCCACAACCAAGGGGGCGTGGCCACCACCTAAAGGGGCGTGGCCACCCAAAGGGGGGCGTGGCCACCAACCAGGGGGCGTGGCCACCACCCTAGTGGGGCACGGCCACCAACCGCGCGGGGGGGGGCGTGGTTAATCCCGGGGAAGGGGGCGTGTCCCGGAGGGAGGGGGCGTGGCCTGATCCAGCCAATGGGGGCGCAGGGAGGTGCCCGAGGACCGGCGGGGCGACTACGGGGCGGAGTCGGCGGAGGCGGCGGCCATGATGGCGGCGCTGAAGGCGGAGCTTAAGGAGCACCCCGGGGTGGCGGCTGTCAGGAGGTGACGTCATCAAGGGGGCGGTGACGTCATCAAGGGGGCGGTGACGTCATCAAGGGGCGGTGACGTCATCAGGGGGGCGGTGACGTCATCGGGGGGGCCCTGATGCCCTCTGGGGTCTGCGGGGTCCTCGATGGCCCAATGGGGTCGCCAAGACCCTATGGGGTTCCTCGAGATCCTATTGGCTGTCCCGAGATCCTATGGGGTCGCCCAAGCCCCCATTGGTCCCCCAAGCCCCTATGGGGTCCCCCAAGCCCCTATGGGGTCCCCAAGACCCCACTGAGTCCCCCAAGACCCTATAGGGACCCCAAGACCCTATAGGGTTCCTTGATGTCCCATTGGCTTTCCCAAGACCCCGTTGGGTTCCCCAAGCCCCCATTGGTCCCCCAAGCCCCTATGGGGTCCCCAAGCCCCTATGGGGTCCCCAAGACCCCACTGAGTCCCCCAAGGCCCTATAGGGTCCCCAACGTCCCCTTGTGTCCCCAAGACCCCATAGGGTTTGCCAAGACCCCGTTGGGTTTCCCAAGACCCCATTGGCTTTCCCAAGACTCTATAGGGTTTCCCAAGCCCCCATTGGTCCCCCAAGGCCCTATGGGGTCCCCAAGCCCCTATGGGGTCCCCAAGCCCCTATGGGGTCCCCAAGACCCCACTGAGTCCCCCAAGACCCTATAGGGTCCCCAACGTCCCCTTTTGTCCCCAAGACCCCATAGGGTTCGCCAAGACCCCATTGAGTTCCTCAACATCCCATTGGCTTCCCCAAGACCCCGTTGGGTTTCCCAAGCCCCCATTGGTCCCCCAAGCCCCTATGGGGTCCCCAAGACCCCATTGAGTCCCCCAAGCCCCTATGGGGTCCCCAAGCCCCTATAGGGTCCCCAACGTCCCCTTGTGTCCCCAAGACCCTATAGGGTTCGCCAAGACCCCATTGAGTTCCTCAACATCCCATTGGCTTTCCCAAGACCCCGTTGGGTTTCCCAAGCCCCCATTGGTCCCCCAAGCCCCTATGGGGTCCCCCAAGCCCCTATGGGGTCCCCAAGCCCCTATGGGGTCCCCAAGCCCCTATAGGGTCCCCAACATCCCCTTGTGTCCCCAAGACCCCATTGTGTCCCCAAGACCCTATAGGGTTCGCCAAGACCCCTTTGGGTTTCCCAAGATCCCATTGGCTTCCCCAAGCCCCCATTGGTCCCCCAAGCCCCTATGGGGTCCCCAAGCCCCTATGGGGACCCCAGGCCCCTATAGGGTCCCCAACGTCCCCTTGTGTCCCCAAGACCCCATAGGGTTCGCCAAGACTCCATTGGCTTTCCCAAGACCCCGTTGGCTTTCCCAAGATCCCATTGGCTTCCCCAAGCCCCCATTGGTCCCCCAAGCCCCTATGGGGTCCCCCAAGCCCCTATGGGGTCCCCAAGACCCTTTGGGGTCCCCAAGACCCCATTGAATCCCCCAAGACCCTTTGGGGTCCCCAACGTCTCCTTGTGTCCCCAAGACCCCATAGGGTTCGCCAAGACCCCGTTGGGTTTCCCAAGATCCCATTGGCTTTCCCAAGACCCCATTGGCTTCCCCAAGCCCCCATTGGTCCCCCAAGCCCCTATGGGGTCCCCCAAGCCCCTATGGGGTCCCCAAGCCCCTATAGGGTCCCCAAGACCCCACTGAGTCCCCCAAGACCCTATAGGGTCCCCAACGTCCCCTTGTGTCCCCAAGACCCCGTAGGGTTCACCAAGACCCTATAGGGTTCGCCAAGACCCCGTTGGGTTTCCCAATACCCCGTTGGGTTTCCCAAGACCCCATTGGTCCCCCAAGCCCCTATGGGGTCCCCCAAGGCCCTTTGGGGTCCCCAAGACCCTATAGGGTCCCCAACGTCCCCTTGTGTCCCCAAGACCCCATTGTGTCCCCAAGACCCTATAGGGTTCGCCAAGACCCCATTGAGTTCCTCAACATCCCATTGGCTTTCCCAAGACCCCATTGGCTTCCCCAAGCCCCTATGGGGTCCCCCAAGCCCCTATGGGGTCCCCAAGACCCTATAGGGTCCCCAAGGCACCCTTTGTGTCCCCCCCTATAGCTACGGGTGCCGCTGGGAGGCCGGGGAGCTGCGGGGCCTGGAGGCCTTCGTGGACCGCGTGGTGGCCGACGTCTGGGCCCTGCTGCAGCGTCACTTCCTGCAGGTGCGTGACGTCATCGCCCGAGCCCCGTGACGTCACTTCCTGCCGGCGGTGAGGTCATCAGCGAGGCCCCGCCCCTTTTTTTTTCCCCGCCAGGGCCCCCCGCCCTCCCTGCAGGAGGCCTTCCTGGCCGCCAAGATGGCCGCCGGCAGCGCCCGGCAGCGCCTGGTGGCCGCCACGGCCGCCGCCATCCAAGATGGCCGCCACAGCCGCCTGCTGGTCACCGGGGAGCCCGGCGACGGCCGCACCGTCTTCCTGGTGGGCCCGCCGCCATATATGGGCAAAGGGGAGGGGCTTAAAGGGAGCTATAGCCAGGAGATTTCCATATATGGGCAAAGGGGAGGGGCTTAAAGGGAGCTATAGCCAGGAGATTTCCATATATGGGCAAAGGGGAGGGGCTTCTGGGGAGTGGAAGTGGGACAATGGCCATATATGGGCAAAGGGGAGGGGTTTAAAGGGAACTATAGCCAGTAGATTTCCATATATGGGCAAAGGGGAGGGGCTTAAAGGGAGCTATAGCCAGGAGATTTCCATATATGGGCAAAGGGGAGGGGCTTCTGGGGAGTGGAAGTGGGACAATGGCCATATATGGGCAAAGGGGAGGGGCTTAAAGGGAGCTATAGCCAGGAGATTTCCATATATGGGCAAAGGGGAGGGGCTTAAAGGGAGCTATAGCCAGGAGATTTCCATATATGGGCAAAGGGGAGGGGCTTAAAGGGAGCTATAGCCAGGAGATTTCCATATATGGGCAAAGGGGAGGGGCTTCCGGGGAGCGGAAGTTGGACGATGACCATATATGGGCAAAGGGGAGGGGCTTCCAGGGACCTAGGGTGGGGTTTTCCATATATGGGCAAAGGGGAGGGGCTTCTGGGGGGGGTGGCCTTATATGGGCAAAGGGGAGGGGCTTAAAGGGAGCTATAGCCGGTAGATTTCCATATATGGGCAAAGGGGAGGGGCTTCCGGGTGGGATATGGAGGGAAGTGACCTTATATGGGCAAAGGGGAGGGGCTTCTGGGGAGCGGAAGTGGGACAATGACCGTATATGGGCAAAGGGGAGGGGCTTAAGGGGAGCTAGGGTGGTGTATTTCCATATATGGGCAAAGGGGAGGGGCTTCCGGGGAGCAGTATCTGGTAAATTTCCATATATGGGCAAAGGGGAGGGGCTTCTGGGGGGCGGAAATGGGACAATGACCATATATGGGCAAAGGGGAGGGGCTTCTGGGGATTGGAACGGCACCAATTACCATATAAGGACAAAGGGGAGGGGCTTCAGTGGGGAATAACCACCCGTTGACCATATAAGGACAAAGGGGCGGGGCTTCCGGGCGGGATAACCCAGACCCCACGCCCATATATGGCCATAATCCCGCCCTACCCCCTTGTAAAGCCGAGTGGGCGTGGCCTAACCCCTCCCCCTCCCCCTCCCATAGGCCGCCCTGGTGGGCGCCCTGCGCCAGGCCCCGCCCCCTTCCCCCCGCAGGCCCCGCCCCCGCTGCCTGCCGGCCTATCACTTCGCGGGGGCGCGGCCCGACCAAGCCGACGCCCGATTGGCCCTCGCCCACCTCTGCGCCCAATTGGCCCGCCTCCGAGGCCACGCCCCCCGGGGAGACCACGCCCCCCCGGGAGACCACGCCCACCCGGAAGGCCACGCCCACTCCGGAGGCCACGCCCACCAAGGCCACACCCCCCTGGAGGGCGCCAGCTACGGGTGAGGCCCCGCCCCCTCCCCTAGCCCCGCCCCCTTCGCCTGTAGCCCCGCCCACTCTCATTTTGGCCCCGCCCCCAGGTCGCTGAGGCTCCGCCTCCTCTCGCTCCTGGCCACGCCCCCTCCCGCGGGCTCCGCCTCGTCCTAGTGGTCGACGACCCCGGGGCGCTGCACGAGGGCGGGGCCCCGCGCCGCGATTGGCTGCCCGCCACGCTGCCGCCGGTAAGGGGGCGGGGCTAAAAGGGGGGCGTAATCCGGGGGGGAGGGGGCATAATCCGGGTGGGCGGGGCCATAATCTGGGGGGAGGGGTCATAATCCGGGTGGGCGGGGCCATAATCTGGGGGGTGGGGTCATAATCTGGGTGGGCGGTGCAATATTCCGGGTGGGCGGGGTCATAATATGGGTGGGCGGGGCCATAATCCGGTTAGGAGGGGCCGTAATCCGGGGGGGCGGGGCCATAATCTGGGTGGGAGGGGCCATAATATGGGTGGGCGGGGCCTTAATCCGGATGGGCGGGGCCATAATCTGGGGTCTGGGGCCATAATCCGGGTGGGCGGGGCCATAATCCGGGTGGGCGGGGCAATAATCTGGGGTGGGGGGCCATAATCTGGGTGGGCGGGGCCATAATCTGGATGGGCGGGGTCTTAATCCGGGTGGGCGGGGCCATAATCCGGGTGGGCGGGGCCATAATCTGTCCATACCGCGCTATCCCGGGGCCGTAATCCAAGGGGGAGGAGCCACCAATCACCTGACCCCGCCCCCTTCTTCCCCATCCAATCAGCGGGTGACCCTGGTGCTGAGCGCCCCCACGCCCCGCCCAGGCCACGCCCCCTGGGAGGAAGTGGGCGGGGCCTGGCACCACCTGCCCCTGGGGCCGCTGCCTCCCGGCGACCGCGCCCAGCTCCTGGAGGCGGAGCTTAAGCGGAGTGGGCGGAGCCTAGACCCCGACCAGGTAAGTAGGCCACTCCCCTTATCCCGGGAGCCCCGCCCATTGGCTAATCCCGCTGGATGACGTCATCGGTGACGTCACCCCTAGGTGCGGCGGGTGCTGGCCAAGGGCGGGGCCCGGCAGCCGCTCTACCTCAAGCTCCTATTGGCCGAGCTCGGCGCCTTCGCCCGCCATGAGGACGTAAGCCCCGCCCCCTCCCCTACGGGCCACGCCCACTCCCCAAGCCCCGCCCCCTTCCCGGCATCCCATCCCCGAACCCCCTCCGCCCAGATTATGGCCCCGCCCACCCGGATTAAGACCCCGCCCACCCGGATTATGACTCCTCCCACCCAGATTATGGCCCCGCCCAACCATATTATGGCCCCGCCCACCCGGATTATGGCCCCGCCCATACAGATTAAGACCCCGCCTACCCGGATTATGACTCCTCCCACCCAGATTATGGCCCCGCCCACACAGATTACGGCCCCGCCCACCCAGATTATGGCCCCTACCTCCGGATTATGACCCCGCCCACCCCGATAAAGGCCCCACCCACCCACATTATGACTCCTACCACCAAGATTATGGCCCCGCCCACCCAGATTACGACCCCGCCCACCGGGATTATGGCCCCTACCTCCGGGTTATGACCCCGCCCCCCCGGATTATGGTCCCGCCCACCCAGATTATGACTCCGCCCACCCAGATTATGGCACCCCCTCCCGGATTATGGCCCCGCGCACCCGGATTATGACTCCTCCCACCCGTATTATGGCCCCGCCCACCGGATTATGACCCCGCCCACCCATATTATGACTCCTACCACCAAGATTATGGCCCCGCACACCCATTTTATTGTCCCTACCCCCGGATTATGACCCCGCCCACCCGGATTATGCCCCGCCCACCCATATTGTGACTCCTCCCACCCGGATTACGCCGGATTACGCCCTCCCCCACCCCTCCCCCGCCCCCTAATCCCCGCCCACCCCTACCCCATCCTCTAAGCCCCGCCCCCGGCCCCGCCCACCGAGGCCACGCCCCCCGCCCGGAGGCCCCGCCCACCGGACTGGCCACGCCCCCAGGTGACCCAGGAGCTGGCCTCGGCCCCGCCCCCCCAGCCGGGGCTGCTGGGCCGCCTCTTGCTCCGCCTCCAGCAGCGCCACGGCCCCGCCCTCGCCCTCTCATTGGCCGCCCTCGACGCCGCCCCCCACGGTGAGACACGCCCCCTCGCGCCTTATATGGGCATAGGGTGGGATTAAGGGGGCATCAACTCCATATATGGGCAGAAAATTTGCATAATCTGCATATCTAACACCATGTATTTAATGTCTATGTCCATATATGGGCATCTCATTTGCATATATTAGCATATCCTTACCATATATGGTAGTGGGAGGCTTAATTCTGTCTTTAGTCACCCTCATTTGCATATATTTGGGTTTCTTTACCATATATGGGCATTTCCTGCTAATATACCACCTCCCCTTCCATATATAGACACCTCATTTTGCATAAATTACCATCCTCATTTGCATATCTACATTAGCTTACCATATATGGTCATTATGGGTAATTATGCGGGCACTTCATTAGCATACGGCGCCAATTAAGCCTTACCATATAAGGACATCCAGCTGCCCTCCAGAGCAGCACCTCATTAGCATAAAACGAGGCTAATTTGCATATTAATTTGCATATTAATTTGCATATTTTGGTATTTTCCCATATATGGTAATTTTGCCCTTATTTGGTCGTTCCCCGCAGGCCTGGGGGAGGGGCAGCTGCTGGCCGTGCTGGGGGCGGGGCAGCGAGTGGGCGGGGCCACCCCCACGTGGGCGGAGGCAGCGGCGGCGGCTGGCCCCGCCCCCTGCCCCGCCCCCCATTGGGCCCTGCTCCGGGACCTGCGCTGGTGAGGCCACGCCCCCCGCCCCTAAGCCCCGCCCCCTGTCCCTCCGTGGCCACGCCCACCCGGCCACGCCCCTCCAGGCTTGGCCACGCCCCCTCCTGCTTGGCCACGCCCCCTCCTGACGTGGCCCCGCCCCTTTTCCCAGGCTCCTGGAGGCCTGCGGCTCCCCATTGGCCGCCCCGGGGGCCCGCCTCCACCTGGGCAGCTCCCCATTGGCCGAGGCCGCCCGGGCCTTCCTGGGGGCGGGGCCACGACGTCACTTCCGGGGCCACGCCCCCGACACGCCCAAGCTAGCCCGGATCCTATTGGCCGGTAAGATGGGGGCAAGGGGGCGGGGCTTAAGGGGAAAGGGGCGGGGTTTAGGGGAAAGGGGCGGGGTTTAGGGGCAGGGGGCGGGGTTTAGGGGCAGGGGGCGTGGCCTGCAGCCCCTCAGCCAATCGCTGCCCTCCCTAGGGGCGGAGCTCCGCGCCGCCGACCCCCGATTGGACGGCAGCTTCGAGGGCGGGGCCGCTGAGAGCCTGGCGCTGCTGCCACGCCTCCTGGTGGGCGGGGCCTCGGGGGGTAAGGGGGCGGGGCTTAAAGGGGCTGGGGGAGGGGCTTAAAGGGGTTGTGGGCGTGGCCTATGGGTGGTGGGCGTGGCCACAAGGTGGGCGGGGCTCCTGATATGGGTCCCTATGGGGCAGGGGGTGGGGTTATAAGGGCAGGGGGCGGGGTTTTGGAGGCGGGGGCGGGGCTAATGGGTTGTGGGCGGGGCTACGGGTAAGGGGGCGGGGCTATGGGGTTGTGGGCGTGGTTAAGGGATTGTGGGCGTGGTCTGTGGGTGGTGGGCGTGGCCAGGTGGTGGGCGGGGCTCCCGATATCGATATCTATGAGGCAGGGGGCGGGTTTTTGGAGGCAGGGGGCGGGGCTAAGGGGCTGGGGGCGTGGCCTACGGGTTTGTGGGCGTGTGGATCCCGGTGGTGGGCGTGGTCTGTGGGTGGTGGGCGTGGCCTAAGGGTGGGCAGGGCTCCCAGAATGGGTCCCTATGGGGCAGGGGGCGGGGTTTTGGAGGCAGGGGGGCGTGGCTAAGGGGCAGGGGGCGTGGTCTAAGGGTTTGTGGGCGTGGCTAACCCCGTGGTGGGCGTGTCCTCCAGGCGGAGGCGGAGCTCTGGGCCCCGCTGTGGGGCCTCCTGCGCGGGGTCGGCTTCGTCCGCGCCCTGCTGGGGGCCGGGGCCCTCGGGGGGCTGCCCCACGGCGCCAGGGCCCTGAGTGAGTTGGGGGGCAGCTGTGGGGCAGCTATGGGGCAGCTATGGGGCGCTATGGGGTGGTTATGGGGTGGTTATGGGGCGCTATGGGGTGATATGGGGTGGTTATGGGGCGCTATGGGGCAGCTATGGGGCAGGTATGGGGCAGGGTGGGGTGGTTATGGGGGGATATGGGGCGCTATGGGGCAGCTGTGGGGCGGGGTGGGGGGATATGGGGTGGTTATGGGGGAGCTATGGGGTGATATGGGGTGGTTATGGGGCACTATGGGGCAGCTATGGGGCAGGGGTGGGGGATATGGGGTGATATGGGGTGGTTATGGGGCGCTATGGGGCAGCTATGGGGCGCTATGGGGCGCTATGGGGTGGTTATGGGGTGGTTATGGGGCACTATGGGGTGATATGAGGTGGTTATGGGGCGCTATGGGGCAGCTATGGGGTAGCTATGGGGCAGGGTGGGGTGGTTATGGGGCAGCTATGGGGCGCTTATGGGGTGGTTATGGGGCAGCTATGGGGCAGCTATGGGGCAGGGTGGGGGTTATGGGGCAGCTATGGGGCGCTATGGGGCAGGGGTGGTTATGGGGTGGTTATGGGGCGCAATGGAGTGGTTATGGGGCGCTATGGGGCGCTATGGGGCAGGTATGGGGGCAGGGGTGGGGTGGTTATGGGGGGATATGGGGCGCTATGGGGCAGCTATGGGGCGGGGGTGGGGGGATATGGGGTGGGTATGGGGTGGTTATGGGGTGATATGGGGTGGTTATGGGGCGCTATGGGGCAGGGGTGGGGGGATATGGGGTGGGTATGGGGTGCTATGGGGCGGGTTATGGGGGTTATGGGGTGATATGGGGTGGTTATGGGGCGCTATGGGGCACTATGGGGCAGGGGTGGGGGGTTATGGGGTCTATGGGGGCGCTATGGGGCGGGTTATGGGGTGATATGGGGTGGTTATGGGGCGCTATGGGGCGCTATGGGGCAGCTATGGGGCAGCTATGGGGCAGGGGTGGGGGGGTATGGGGTCTATGGGGCGCTATGGGGCGGGTGTGGGGTGGTTATGGGGCGCTATGGGGCAGCTATGGGTCTCTATGGGGCGCTATGGGGCGCTATGGGGCTGGGGGGTCTCTATGGGGTTCTATGGGTCCTATGGGTCCCTATAGGGCGCTATGGGGCTGGGGGGTCTCTATGGGGCTAAGGGGTCTCTATGGGGCGCTATGGGGCGCTATGGGGCTGGGGGTTCCCTATGGGTCCCTATAGGTCCTATGGGTCCCTATGGGTCCCTATGGGGTCCCTATGGGTCGCTATGGGTCCAGCCCCATTGCCGCGTCCCCCAGGAGCCGCCGAGCGCCGTGGGGCCGTGCGCGCCGTGGGGCTGGAGCCGCTGCTGGCGGCCGTGGAGGCCGCTATGGGGCTGGCGACCGAGGAGCCGCCCGTGGGGCTGGAGCCGCTGCTGCCTGTGGGGCAGGGGGACCCCGCTATGGGGCAGGAGCCCGCTATGGGGCAGGGGGAGCCTCCTATGGGGCAGAGCCTTGCTATGGGGCCGGAGAAGCTTGCTATGGGGCAGGAGCTTGCTATGGGGTTGGGGGACACCGCTATGGGGCAGGAGCTTGCTATGGGGCAGAAAGACCTTGCTATGGGGCAGGAGCTTGCTGTGGGGCAGGAGTCCGCTATGGGGCAGGAGCTTGCTGTGGGGCAGGGGGACTCCGCTATGGGGCAGACCCTCGCTATGGGGCAGGAGCTTGCTATGGGGCAGGATGACCCCTCTATGGGGCAGAAGGACCCTGCTATGGGGCAGGGTCTCTCTATGGGGCAGGAACTTGCTATGGGGCAGAAAGAAATCGCTATGGGGCAGGAGGACCCCTCTATGGGGCAGGGTCCTTCTATGGGGCAGGAGCTTGCTATGGGGCAGGAGGACTCCGCTATGGGGCAGGAGCTTGCTATAGGGCAGGACCCCCTCGCTATGGGGCAGGGTCCTTCTATGGGGCAGGAGCTTGCTATGGGGCAGCCCCCCCCCGCTATGGGGCAGGGTCCTTCTATGGGGCAGGAGCTCGCTATGGGGCAGGATCCCGCTATGGGGCAGGACCCCCTTGCTATGGGGCAGGACCCCCTCGCTATGGGGCAGGGTCCCGCTATGGGGCAGGAGCTCGCTATGGGGCAGGGTCCCGCTATGGGGCAGGGTCCCGCTATGGGGCAGGGTCCCGCTATGGGGCAGGCCCTCGCTATGGGGCTGGCGCAGGAGCTGCCCCTCCCCCAGCTGCTGCCCCCCGGCTCCCGGCTCCTGCGCTGCCCCCGCCCCCCCCCCGGAGCCCCCGGCCCCGCAGGTGAGCCCCAAAATCCCCGGAATTCACCCCAAAATGATTCCGGGCCCAAATGACCCGAATCGCCCCGATTTCACCCCAAAATCGCCCCGATCCCAAACGGGCCGAATCGCCCCGATTTCACCCCAAAATGATCCAATTCCCAAATGCCCCAAAATCGCCCGATTTCACCCCAAATCCCCCCGATTCCCAAATGCCCCAAAATCGCTGGAATTCACCCCAAAATGATCCACATCCCAAATGTCCCAAATTCCCTCAAATTCACCCCAAAACCCCCCGATTCCCAAATGCCCCAAAATCGCCCGATTTCACCCCAAATCCCCCCGATTCCCAAATGCCCCAAATTCACCCCAAATAACCCCAAACTCACCCCAAAATTGCCATATCCCAAATGTCCCAAATTCCCTCGAATTCACCCCAAATCCCCCCGATTCCCAAATGCCCCAAAATCGCCCGAATTCACCCCAACCCCCCCCTGATCTCCCAAATCCCAAATGCCCCAAAATCCCCCGAATTCACCCCAAGACCCCCCGATTCCCAAATGCCCCAAAATTGCCCGATTTCACCCCAAACCCCCCGATTCCCAAATGTCCCAAAATGGCCGGAATTCCCCCCAAAATCCCCCATATCCCAAATGCCCCCAAATTGCCTGAATTCACCCCAAAATCCCCCAATTCTCAAATGTCCCAAAATCCCCCGAATTCCCCCCAAATCCCCCCGATTCCCAAATGCCCCAAAATCGCCTGATTTCACCCCAAAATCCCCCATATCCCAAATGCCCCAAATTCACCCCAAATAACCCCAAACTCACCCCAAAATTGCCATATCCCAAATGTCCCAAATTCCCTCGAATTCAACCCAAATTCCCAAATGTCCAAATTCCCTGAAATCCCCGATTCCCAAATGTCCCAAAATCGCTGGAATTCTCCCCAAATCCCCCCGATTCCCAAATGTCCCAAAATCGCTGGAATTCCCCCCAAATCCCCCCAATTCCCAAATGCCCCAAAATCGCCCGATTTCACCCCAAATCCCCCCGATTCCCAAATGTCCCAAAATGGCCGGAATTCACCCCAAAATCCTCCCCGCAGACCCCCCCAGGCCGCCCCCTCCCCCCTGGCCGTGGCCGTGGCCCCCTCGGGGCTGGGGGCGGCCGTGGGCAGCGCCCGGGGAGGGGCCCAGCTGCTGGAAACCAGTAACGGCCGGGTACTGGGAGCACTGGGAGCACTGGGAGGGGACTGGGAGGGGACTGGGGGGAACTGGGAGGGACTGGGAGGGGACTGGGTGGGGATTGGGTGGGACTGGGAGGGAACTGGGAGGGACTGGGAGGGACTGGGAGGGGAAATGGGGGGACTGGGAGGGAACTGGGACAAACTGGGAGGGACTGGGAGGGACTGGGAGGGGAAATGGGGGGACTGGGAGGGAACTGGGACAAACTGGGAGGGACTGGGAGGGAACTGGGAGGGAACTGGGAGGGACTGGGAGGGGGAGCTGGGCATTTATACTGGTCTATACTGGTCTATATTGGTTTATACTGGTTTGTACTGGTCTATACTGGTGTGAGACTGGGGCAGGAGGTGGGGCAGAAGGGGTTGTGGGTGGGTTTATACTGGTCTATACTGGTCTATACTGGTCTATACTGGTCTATACTGGTCTATACTGGTCTATACTGGTCTATACCGGTTTATACTGGTCTGTACTGGTCTATACTGGTCTATACTGGTTTATACTGGTGTGAGACTGGGGCAGGAGGTGGGGCAGAAGGGGTTGGGGATGGGTCTATACCGGTCTATACTGGTCTATACTGGTTTATACCGGTCCATACTGGTCTATACTGGTTTATACTGGTCTGTACTGGTTTGTACTGGTCTGTACTGGTTTATACTGGTCCGTACTGGTTGCAGGTGCTGCAGGAGCTGCAGGGCAGCGTGGGGGGGGTGACGGCCGTGGCTTTCGTCACCGATGACGTCATCGCGCTGGGCGGGGCCGGGGGGCACCTGGAGCTCTGGGACCTGCGCAGGGGGCACAGGTGGGGGAGGGGCGCTATGGGGCGGCTATGGGGCAGCTATGGGGCGGGGGGGGGTGTGGGGCGGGTGTGGGGTGGTTATGGGGCACTTATGGGGCGCTATGGGGCAGCTATGGGGTGGCTATGGGGTGGTTATGGGGAGATATGGGGCGCTATGGGGCACTTCTGGGTCACTTATGGGGCGCTATGGGGCAGGCTATGGGGTAGTTATGGGGTCACTATGGGTCACTTATGGGATCATTATGGGATTATTATGGGATGGTTATGGGGCCGCTATGGGGCAGGCTGTGGGTCACTATGGGGTCACTTATGGGTCGCTATGGGGCGGGTGTGGGGCGAGTGTGGGGTGGGTATGGGGCACTATGGGGCACTTATGGGTTGCTATGGGGCAGCTATGGGGCAGTTATGGGATTATTATGGGATGGCTATGGGGCAGCTATGGGGTCACTTATGGGGCACTTATGGGGCACTTATGGGATTATTATGGGGTCGCTATGGGGTCACTCTGACGTCACTTATGGGTCGCTATGGGGCAGCTATGGGGTCACTTAGGGGTCACTTATGGGTCACTTATGGGTCACTATGGGGCAGGCTATGGGGCACTTACTTATGGGGCACTTATGGGATCATTATGGGATGGCTATGGGGTCGCTATGGGGTCACTTATGGGGCAGCTATGGGGCAGCTATGGGGTCACTTATGGGGCACTTATGGGTCGCTATGGGGCAGGCTATGGGTCACTATGGGATCACTTAGGGGTCACTTATGGGTCGCTATGGGGCAGCTATGGGGCAGCTATGGGGTCACTTATGGGGCACTTATGGGATCATTATGGGGTCGCTATGGGGCCGCTATGGGGCAGCTATGGGGTCACTTAGGGGTCACTTATGGGTCGCTATGGGGCAGCCATGGGGCAGCTATGGGGTCACTTATGGGTCGCTATGGGGCAGGCTATGGGTCACTATGGGATCACTTAGGGGTCACTTATGGGTCACTCTGGGGTCACTTAGGGGTCACTTATGGGTCGCTATGGGGCAGGCTATGGGTCACTTATGGGGCACTTATGGGATCATTATGGGATGGCTATGGGGTCGCTATGGGGTCACTTATGGGTCACTTATGGGGCACTTGTGGGTCACTTATGGGTCACATGGGGCATTTATGGGGCACTTATGGGGCACTTATGGGATCATTACGGGGTCGCTATGGGGTCGCTATGGGGCAGCTATGGGGTCACTTAGGGGTCACTTATGGGTCGCTATGGGGCAGCTATGGGGCAGCTATGGGGCAGCTATGGGGTCACTTAGGGGTCACTTAGGGGTCACTTTGGGGTCACTTAGGGGTCACTTATGGGGCACTTATGGGGCACTTATGGGATCATTATGGGGTCGCTATGGGGCCGCTATGGGGCAGCTATGGGGTCACTTAGGGGTCACTTATGGGGCACTTATGGGTCGCTATGGGGCAGCTATGGGGCAGCTATGGGGTCACTTAGGGGTCACTTAGGGGTCACTTATGGGGCACTTATGGGGCACTTATGGGATCATTATGGGGTCGCTATGGGGCCGCTATGGGGCAGCTATGGGGTCACTTAGGGGTCACTTAGGGGTCACTTATGGGTCGCTATGGGGCAGCTATGGGGCAGCTATGGGGTCACTTAGGGGTCACTTAGGGGTCACTTAGGGGTCACTTATGGGGCACTTATGGGGCACTTATGGGATCATTATGGGGTCGCTATGGGGCCGCTATGGGGCAGCTATGGGGTCACTTAGGGGTCACTTATGGGGCACTTATGGGATCATTATGGGATTATTATGGGATGGTTATGGGGTCGCTATGGGGCCGCTATGGGGTCGCTATGGGGCAGCTATGGGGCAGCCATGGGGTCACTTAGGGGTCACTTAGGGGTCACTTATGGGATCATTATGGGATGGCTATGGGGTCGCTATGGGGCAGCTATGGGGTCACTTAGGGGTCACTTAGGGGTCTCTCTGACGTCACTTATGGGTCACTTATGGGTCGCTATGGGGCAGGCTATGGGTCACTATGGGATCACTTAGGGGTCACTTATGGGATCATTATGGGATTATTATGGGATGGCTATGGGGTCGCTATGGGGTCACTTATGGGTCGCTATGGGGCACTTGTGGGTCACTTATGGGTCACTTAGGGGTCACTTATGGGATCATTATGGGGTCACTATGGGGTCGCTATGGGGCCGCTATGGGGCAGCCATGGGGTCACTTAGGGGTCACTTAGGGGTCACTTAGGGGTCACTTATGGGTCGCTATGGGGCAGGCTGTGGGGCGCCCAGCCCCACCGTGGCCCCGTGACGGCGCTGAGCCCCCACCCCGGGGGGGTGCTGAGCACCGGCCTGGATGGGACCCTGCAGGTAAGGGGCGTGGCCTCGGGGAGGGGGCGTGGCCACCCCGCGATGACGTCACTGATGAGGTCATTGTCTTCCAGGCGTGGCCCCTCCCCCCAGGCCCCGCCCCCCTCTGGCTCCGCCCCCTCGGCCCCCCCTCCTGGCCCTGGGGGTCCGGCCCGGGGGGAGGGGCGGTGGCCGTGGGGGTGGGGGGGGCGCCTGGCCCTGCTGGGGGGGGGGGGGGGGGCCCTACTGGTGAGTGACTGGGGGATACTGGGATATACTGGGAGGGGACTGGTGGGCACTGGGAGGGACTGGGAGGGGACTGGGAGGGGACTGGGAGGGACTGGGAGGGGGTTTGGGGGGTTTGGGGGGGTTCTGGGGGGAATTTGGGGGATTTTGGGGCACTGGGAGGGACTGGGATATACTGGGATATACTGGGATATACTGGGAGGGGACTGGGGGATACTGGGATATACTGGGAGGGGACTGGGAGGGGACTGGGGGGGACTGGGAGGGGGTTTGGGGGGGTTTTTTGGGGGGTTTGGGGGGAATTTGGGGCTTTTGGGGGACTGGGAGGGACTGGGAGGCAACTGGGATAGAATGGGATGTACTGGGAGGGGACTGGTAGGGGACTGGGAGGGGACTGGGGGGACTGGGAGGGGGTTTGGGGGGTTTTGGGGGAATTTGGAGGGACTGGGAGGCAACTGGGGCATACTGGGAGAGGATTGGGGGATACTGGGATGTACTGGGAGATACTGGGAGGGACTGGGAGGGCACTGGGGGGGGATTGAGGGTATACTGGGATATACTGGGAAGGACTGGGAGGGACTGGGAGGGGACTGGGAGGGGTAATGGGGCCATATTGGGCTATACTGGTCCATACTGGTCTATACTGGCCTGTACTCTCCAGGCCTGTACCAGTTTATACTGGTCTAGACTGGTCCATACTGGTCTATACTGGTCCATACCAGTCTATACTGGTCTATACCGGTCCATACTGGTTTATACTGGTCTATACTGGTTTATACCGGTCCGTACTGGTCCGTACTGGTCTATACTGGTCCATACTGGTCCATACTGGTCTATACTGGTCTATACTGGTTTATACTGGTTTGTACTGGTCCGTACCGGTCCGTACTGGTCCATACTGGTCTGTACTGGTGCAGGAGCTGGGCCCGTGCCGGGGGCGGCCATTTTGCGCCCTGTGCTGGAGCGCCGACGGCTCGCGATTGGCCGCCGCCCAGGTGGGCGGGGCCTTGCGCCTGTGGGCGTGGCCCGAGGCCGCCCCGCTGTGGGCGGGGCCCGGCGAGGCCCCGCCCCAGGCCCCGCCCCGCCCGCTGCGATTGGGCGTGGTTGGAGGTCACGTGACCGGCATGGCCTTTGCCCCGCCCCCGGCCCCGCCCACCCGGATCCTCACGGCCGGGCCCGGGGGGCAGGTAGGGGGCGGGGCCTAAAGGGGGCGGGGCCTAAGGGGAAGGGGAGGGGCCTAAGGGGAAGGGGAGGGGCCTAAAGGGAAGGAGGAGGGGCCTAAGGGGAAGGGGAGGGGCCTAAGGGGAAGGAGGAGGGGCCTAAAGGGAAGGGGAGGGGCCTAAAGGGGAAGGGGCGGGGCTTAGGGAAGGGGCTTAAGGGAAGGGGAGGGGCCTAAGGGGAAGGGGAGGGGCCTAAAGGGGAAGGGGCGTGGCCTAAGGGGAAGGGGAGGGGCTTAGGGGAAGGGGAGGGGCTTAGGGGAGGGGCTTAAGGGAAGGGGAGGGGCCTAAGGGGAAGGGGGAGGGGCCTAAGGGGAAGGGGAGGGGCCTAAGGGGAAGGGGCGTGGCCTAAGGGGAAGGGGGGCCTAAGGGGAAGGGGAGGGGCTTAAGGGGAAGGGGAGGGGCTTAAGGGGAAGGGGAGGGGCCTAAGGGGAAGGGGAGGGGCCTAAAGGGAAGGGGAGGGGCCTAAGGGGAAGGGGAGGGGCTTAGGGGAGGGGCTTAAGGGAAGGGGAGGGTCTTAAGGGGAAGGGGAGGGGCCTAAGGGGAAGGGGGAGGGGCCTAAGGGGATGGGGAGGGGCCTAAGGGGAAGGGGAGGGGCCTAAGGGGCAGGGGAGGGGCCTAAGGGGAAGGGGAGGGGCTTAAGGGGAAGGGGAGGGGCCTAAGGGGAAGGAGGAGGGGCCTAAGAGGAAGGGGAGGGGCCTAAAGGGAGGTTTGGGGGGAAATTGGGGGAATTTTGGGCAAATTTGGGGAAAATTTAGAAAAAAATTGGGAAATTTTAGAAAAATTTGGGGAAATTTTAGGGAATTTAGGGAAATTTGGGGAAATTTTGGGGAAAATTTGGGGAATTTGAGGGAAATTTGGGGGAAAATAGGAAAATTTGGGGGGATTTGGGGGAAATTTGGGGAATTTTGCCCAAATTTTGGAAATTTTTAGAAAATTTTGGGGAAATTTGGGGAAATTTTGGGATTTTTAGGGAAATTTGGGGAAAAATTGTGGGAATTTGGGGAAAAAAATGGAAAAAATTGGAATTTTTAGGGAAACGGGGAAATTTTGTGCAAATTTGTGCAAATAAATTGAAATTTTAGGGAATTTGGGGAAAATTTGTGGGAATTTGAGGGAAATATAGGAATTTTTAGGAAAATTCGGGTAAACTTTGTAGAAATTTGGGGAAAAATTGGGAAGTTTTAGGGAACTTGGGGAAATTTTGCAGGAACTTGAGAGAAATTTTAGAGTTTTTGTGGAAAATTTGGGCAAATTTTGTGGAAATTTTGGGAAAAAATGTGAAATTTTAGGGAATTTGGGGAAAAATTACGTGAATTTGAGGGAAATTTTGGAGTTTTTGTGGAAAATTTGGGGAAATTTTGTAGAAATTTGGGGAAAAATTGGAAATTTTATGGAATTTGGGGAAAAATTGTGGGAATTTGTGGGAATTTGGGAAAAAAATTGTGAATTTGTGAGAATTTGGGAAAAAAATGTGTAAATTTGCAGGAATTTGGGGAAACATCGTTATAAACTGCGGGAATTTGGGGTGATTTTTGCCGATTTTGGCTCCGTTTCGCTCCTTTGACTGGAGCGGGGTCACTCTATCGGATTTT
The DNA here is from genome assembly GCA_026413565.1 of Aythya baeri. Classification (NCBI taxonomy): domain Eukaryota; kingdom Metazoa; phylum Chordata; class Aves; order Anseriformes; family Anatidae; genus Aythya; species Aythya baeri. The sequence goes on along the minus strand of JAKRSJ010000121.1, from coordinate 599,758 downwards.
GGGCTGAATCCGGGCGTTTTTGGGTCATTTCCCCCCAATCCAGGTGCTGGTGTGGGAGGCGGGGCCGGGCCGGCTGCGGGCGGAGCTCCCCCCGCTTGATGACGTCACCGCCCGCCGTGATGACGTCATCAACTACCCCGATGACGTCATCGGGGCGCCCAATGACGTCATTGGAAGGCCCGATGACGTCATTGGAGGGCCCGATGACGTCATTGAAGGCCCAAATGACGTCATTGAAGACCTTGATGACGTCATCGAAGACCCTGATGACGTCATTGAAGACCCCGATGACGTCATCGAAGACTTTGATGACGTCACCGATGACGTCACGGCCCCCCTCGATGACGTCACGACGGCGCTGGGCGTGGCCTTTGACCCCTGGGGAGGGGGCGTGGCCGTGGGGCAGCCCCGGGGGGGCGTGGCCTTGTACCGGGCCCCGTGGGGTGAGGGGCGGGGCCTAACGGGGTCACGTGACCAAAAGGAAAGGGGGGATTTGGGGAAATTTGGGGGATTTGGGGGAAATTTGGGGGAGTTTGGGGAAATTTTGGGGGATTTGGGGGAAATTTGGGGGATTTGGGGGAAATTGGAGGGATTTGGGGGAATTCTGGGAATTTGGGGAAAATTTGGGGGAATTTGGGAAAATTTGGAGGAATTTGGGGGAGTTTGGGGGGATTTGGGGGAGGTTGGGGGGGATTTGGGGAAATTTGGGAGAATTTGGTGAAATTTTGCAGGATTTGGGGAAATTTTGTCGAAAACTGGGGGAATTGAGGAAAATTGGGGGAATTTGGGAAAATTTGGGGGATTTGGGGGGGATTTTCAGGGATTTGGGGAGATTTGGGGGGAAATTGGGGGATTTGGGGAAGTTTGGGGGGATTTGGTGGATTTCTGGGATTTGGGGGGAATTTGGGGGAGTTTGGTGAAATTTTGAGGGATTTGGGGAAATTTTGTGGAAAATTGGAGGAATTTGGGGGAATTTGGGGGAATTTCAAAGAATTTGGGGGGATTTGGGGGATATTGGGGGAAATTGAGGGATTTCTGGGGAGATTTGGGGGGATTTGAGGGGATTTGGGGGATTTCTGGGAATTTGGGGGGAAATTGGGGGATTTCTGGGAAAATTTGGGGGGTTTTGGGGAGAATTGGGGGAAAATTTGTGGGAATTTGGGGAAATTTGGGGAAAATTTGTGGAAATTTTGTGGGAATTTGGGGTAAAATCATGGGAATTTGGGGAAATCATGGGAATTTGGGGAAAAATGTGGGAATTTAGGGAATTTGGGGAAAATTTGTGGGAAATTTGGGGAAAATTTGTGGGAATTTGGGAAAAAATTGTGAGAATTTGTGGGAATTGTGGGAAAATTTGTGGGAAATTTAGGGAAAAATGTTGGAATTTGGGGAAAAATTGTGGGAATTTGGGGAAAATGTGGGAATTTTGTGGGAATTTGGGGAAAATTGTGGGAATTTGTGGAAATTTAGTGGGAATTTGGGGAAAAATGTGGAAATTTGGGGAATTTTTGTGGGGATTTGGGGGAATTGTTGGAATTTTGTGGGAATTTGGGGAAAAATTGTGGGAATTTGGGAAAATGTTGTGGGAATTTAAAAAATGTTGGAATATGGGAAAATTTTGGGAAATTTGGGGAAAAAATATGAGAATTCGGGGGAAAATTGTGGGAAATTAGGTAAATTGTGGGAATTTGGGGAAGAAATGTGAAAATTTGGGGAAAAAATGTGACAATTTGGGGAAATTGAGGGAATTTGGGGCAATTCGTGGAAATTTTGGGGGAAATCCTGCCAATTTGTGTTAAACCGATGACGTCACGACCCCTCCCCTTTTGCCCCTCCCCCCTTTTGCCCCTCCCCTTTTAGACCACGCCCCCTGGCGGTGCGGTGGGCGGGGCCTGGTGACGCACCTGGCCTGGGTGGGCGGGGCCAAGCTGGTGGGGGCGGGGCCTGGGGGGACGCTGTGGGGCTGGGCCGTCCCCGCCCCCCCCGCCAGGCCACGCCCCCTCTGGCTCCGCCCCCTGCGGCGCGGACCAATCACGGCCCTGGCTGGGGCCGAGACGGGGCTGGCGGTGGGCACAGGTGAGGGGGCGGGGCCTAAAAAAGGGGGCGGGGCCTGGGAGAAGTGGGAGGGGCCTGGGGGAAGGGGGCGGGGCCTGGGGGAAGGGGGCGGGGCCTGGGGGCTCTATGGGGCGGATTGGGGAAATTTGGGGAAAATTTGGGGGAATTGGGGGAATTTTGGGGAGTTTGGGGGGAGTTTGGGGGGAAATTTGGGGAAATTTGGGGATTTTGGGGGGATTTTGGGGGGGATTTTTGTGGAAAATCGGGGGAATTTGGGGGGAAATTGTGGGAATTTGGGAAAATTTGGGGGGATTTGGGGGATTTTGGGGGGAATTTGGGGGAATTTGGGGAAATTTGGGGGGATTTGGGGGGATTTGGGGGATTTTGAGGGAATTTGGGGGAAATTTGGGGGAGTTTGGGGGGATTTGGGGGGAATTTGGGGGAATTTGGGAGGATTTGGGGGGATTTTGGGGGATTTTGGGGGAATTTGGGGAAATTTGGGAGATTTTCAGGGATTTTGGGGGGATTTTGGGGGGGATTTTTGTGGAAAATCGGGGGAATTTGGGGGGAAATTGTGGGAATTTGGGAAAATTTGGGGGGATTTGGGGGTCTCTATGGGGTCTATGGGTCCCTATGGGGCTCTATGGGTCCCTATGGGTCCTATGGGGTGTCTATGGGGTCTATGGGTCCCTATGGGGCTCTATGGGGCTCTATGGGTCCCTATGGGTCCTATGGGGTCTCTATGGGGTCTATGGGTCCCTATAGGGCTTGGGGGTCCCTATGGGGCTCTATGGGTCCCTATGGGTCCCTATGGGTCCTATGGGGTGTCCATGGGGTCTATGGGTCCTATGGGGTCTCTATGGGGCTGGGGGTCTCTATGGGGCTCTATGGGTCCCTATGGGGTCTATGGGTCCCTATAGGGCTTGGGGGTCTCTATGGGGCTCTATGGGTCCTCTGGGGTCTCTATGGGGTTTATGGTGACTATGGGTCCCTATGGGGCTCTAGGGGGCTGGGGGGTCTCTATGGGTCCCTATGGGTCCTATGGGGTCTCTATGGGGTCTCTGGGTCCCTATCGGGCTTGGGGGTCTCTATGGGGCTCTATGGGTCCCTATGGGTCCTATGGGGTGTCCATGGGGTCTATGGGTCCCTATGGGGCTCTATGGGGCTGGAGGGTCTCTATGGGTCCCTATGGGTCCTATGGGGTCTCTATGGGGTCTATGGGTCCCTATAGGGCTTGGGGGTCTCTATGGGGCTCTATGGGTCCTATGGGGTCCCTATGGGTCCTATGGGGTGTCTATGGGGTCTATGGGTCCCTATGGGGTCTCTATGGGGCTGGGGGTCTCTATGGGTCCCTATGGGTCCTATGGGGTGTCTATGGGGTCTATGGGTCCCTATGGGGCTCTATGGGTCCTATGGGGTCCCTATGGGGTCTGTGGGTCCCTATGGGTCCTATGGGGTCTTTATGGGGTCTCTATGGGGCTGGGGGTCCCTATGGGGTCCCTATGGGTCCTATGGGGTCTTTATGGGGTCTCTATGGGGCTGGGGGTCTCTATGGGGTCTATGGGTCCCTATGGGGTCTATGGGGTCCCTATGGGATTCTATGGGTCCCATGGGTCCCTATGGGGCTCTATGGGGTCTATGGGGTCCCTATGGGTCTCTATGGGTCTGTGGGGTCTCTATGGGGCTCTATGGGTCCCTATGGGTCCCTATGGGGTCTATGGGGTCCCTATGGGTCTCTATGGGGTCTATGGGATCTATGGGGTCCCTATGGGTCCCTATGGGTCCTATGGGGTCCCTATGGGGTCTGTGTCCGGCAGAGGATGGGGCGCTGTGGCTGTGCCCCGCGGACGCCGTGGGGCTGCCCCCCAAGTCCTGCCCGGCCGTGGGGCAGCTCCTGCACCCCCACCGGGGCCACCCCACGGCCGCCGCCTTCAGCCCCACTGCGACCCTGCTGGGCACCGGCGGCACCGACCGGGTACGGGGGGGCTATGGGGCGGCTATGGGGTGGGTTATGGGGGGTTATGGGGGGATTGGGGGTGGTTTATGGGGGGATATGGGGTGGATATGGGGGGATTATGGGGGGTTATGGGGGGTTATGGGGGGCTTGGGGGGCATATGGGGTGGTTATGGGGTTATGGGGTGGTTGTGGGGCGGTATGGGGCGCTATGGGGTGGGCTATGGGGGTTATGGGGTGGATATGGGGATATGGGGTGGTTATGGGGCGCTATGGGGCGCTATGGGGTGGGTTATGGGGGGTTATGGGGGTTATGGGGGGATATGGGGTGGTTATGGGGTGGGTTATGGGGGGGTTATGGGGCGCTATGGGGCGCTATGGGGTGGGTTATGGGGCGCTATGGGGCGCTATGGGGTGCTATGGGGTGGGTTATGGGGGGAGTATGGGGGGTGATGGGGTGGTTATGGGGTGGATATGGGGTTATGAGGTGGTTGTGGGGTGGATATGGGGCACTATGGGGCGCTATGGGGTGGGTGTAGGGTGGTTATGGGGTGGATATGGGGGGATTATGGGGGGATTATGGGGTGCTATGGGGTGGGTTATGGGGCGCTATGGGGCGCTATGGGGTGGGTTATGGGGCTGGGGCTACTTATGGGTCTGGGGCTGGTTATGGGGCTGGGGTCGGTTATGGGGCTGGGGCTACTTATGGGTCTGGGTCTACTTATGGGTCTGGGGTTACTTATGGGGCCGGGAGTGGTTATGGGGCTGGGACTACTTATGGGTCTGCATCTACTTATGGGGCTGGGACTACTTATGGGGCTGGGATTACTTGTGGGTCTGGGTCTACTTATGGGTCCGGGTGCACTTATGGGGCTGGGGTTACTTATGGGGCCGGGGTCGGTTATGGGGCTGAGTCTACTTATGGGTCCGAGTCTACTTATGGGTCTGGGCTTACTTATGGGGCCGGGAGTGGTTATGGGGCTGGGACTACTTATGGGTCTGCATCTACTTATGGGGCTGGGACTACTTATGGGTCCGGCGTCGGTTATGGGGCTGAGTCTACTTATGGGGCTGGGGCTACTTATGGGTCTGGGACTACTTATGGGGCCGGGAGTGGTTATGGGGCTGGGACTACTTATGGGTCTGCATCTACTTATGGGGCTGGGATTACTTGTGGGTCCGGGTGCACTTATGGGTCTGGGGTTACTTATGGGGCCGGGAGTGGTTATGGGGCTGGGACTACTTATGGGTCTGCATCCACTTATGGGGCTGGGACTACTTATGGGGCTGGGATTACTTGTGGGTCTGGGTCTACTTATGGGTCCGGGTGCACTTATGGGTCTGGGGTTACTTATGGGGCCGGCGTAGGTTATGGGGCTGAGTCTACTTATGGGTCCGAGTCTACTTATGGGTCTGGGCTTACTTATGGGGCCGGCGTCGGTTATGGGGCTGCGTCTACTTATGGGGCTGGGGCTACTTATGGGTCTGGGGTTACTTATGGGGCTGGGGTCGGTTATGGGGCTGAGTCTACTTATGGGTCTGGGTCTACTTATGGGTCTGGGTCTACTTATGGGTCCGGGGCTACTTATGGGTCCGGGTGCACTTATGGGTCCGTTCTATGGGGCAGGCCCTGGTGGTGTGGGGCGTTGCCGTGGGTCGGGAGCTGCGGCGCTGGCCCCAGGCCCACGGGGACCAAATCACGGCCCTGGGCTGGGCCCGGGAGCTGCTGGTATGGGGCGCTATGGGGCAGGATCTATGGGGCAGGATCTATGGGGCAGGATCTATGGGGCTGGGGGGGATCTATGGGGTTGGGATCTATGGGGCTGGGGAGGGCTGGGGGGTTCCTATGGGGTTTAGGGGTCGCTATGGGGCTGGGAGGGTCCCTATGGGGCTGGGGGGGATCTATGGGGCAGGACAGGGTATGGGGCAGGATCTGTGGGGCTGGGGGCCCTATGGGGTTTCTATGGGGCGGGGGGCTCCCTATGGGGCTGGGGAGGGATCTATGGAGCTGGGGGGTCCCTATGGGGCAGGGGGTCCCTATGGGGCTGGAGGGGGATCTATGGGCCAGGGTCTCCCTATGGGGCTGGGGAGGGATCTATGGGGCTGGGGGGTCCCAATGGGGCAGGGGGCTCCCTATGGGGCTGGGGGGGTCCCTATGGGGCTGGGGAGGTCCCTATGGGGCAGGGGTCTCCCTATGGGGCTGGGGGAGTCCCTATGGGGCAGGGAGTTCCCTATAGGGCTGGGAGGGTCCCTATGGGGCAGGGGGGTCCCTATGGGGCTGGGGAGTGATCTATGGGGCTGGGGGGTCCCTATGGGGCAGGGGGCTCCCTATGGGGCCAGGGTCTCCCTATGGGGCTGGGGAGGGATCTATGGGGCTGGGAGGGTCCCTATGGGGCTGGAGGGGGATCTATGGGGCAGGGGAGTCCCTATGGGGCTGGGGGGCTCCCTATGGGGCAGGGGGGGTCTCTATGGGGCAGGGGGGTCCCTATGGGGCAGGGGGGACCCTATGGGGCTGGGGACTCTCTATGGGGCAGGGGCGTCCCTATGGGGCAGGGGGGTCCCTATGGGGCTGGAGGGGGATCTATGGGGCAGGGGCGTCCCTATGGGGCAGGGGGGTCCCTATGGGGCTGGTGGGGGATCTATGGGGCAGGGGCATCCCTATGGGGCAGGGGTCTCCCTATGGGGCTGGGGCGGGCCCTATGGGGCTGGGGTCCCTATGGGGTTTCTATGGGGCCGGGGGGGAATCTATGGGGCCGGGGGGCCTCCTATGGGGCCGGGTGTCCCCCCCCCGGCCCCCTTTCTATGGGGCTGCCCCCCAGGTGTCGGGGGCGGCGGACGGCAGCGTGGGGCTGTGGGACGTGGCCGGGGGGCAGCGGCTGCGGCAACTTGGGGGGCTGCCGGGACCCCCCTGCGCCCTCGGGGGGCACGTGAGTGACGGGACCCACAAGTGTGGGGCTGGGGGGAGGGAGGTGGGGGGCGGGGTGTGGGGGGGGGGATACGTGGGGTTGGGAAGCTATGGGGCAGGAGCTATGGGGCTGGATCTCTGGGATCTATGGGCTGGGATCTATGGGGCAGGATCTATGGGATCTATGGGACAGGATCTATGGGGTTGGATCTATGGGGTTGGGATCTATGGGATCTATGGGTCAGGATCTATGGGGCTGGGATCTATGGGTCAGGATCTATGAGGCTGGGATCTTTGGGGATCTATGGGGCTGGGATCTATGGGGTGGGATCTATGGGTCAGGATCTATGGGGCTGGGCTCTATGGGATCTATGGGTCAGGATCTATGGGTCGGGATCTATGGGGCTGGGATCTATGGGGCGGGATCTATGGGGCTGGGCTCTATGGGATCTATGGGGCTGGGATCTATGGGTCAGGGATCTATGGGGCAGGATCTATGGGGATCTATGGGGCTGGGATCTTTAGGGATCTATGGGTCTGGATCTATGGGGCTGGGATCTTTTGAGGATCTATGGGGCTGGGATCTATGGGGCAGGATCTATGGAGCTGGGATCTATGGGGCTGGGATCTATGGGTCAGGATCTATGGGGCTGGGCTCTATGGGATCTATGGGGCTGGGATCTATGGGAATCTATGAGGTGGGATCTATGGGTCAGGATCTATGGGTCCGGATCTATGGGTCAGGATCTATGGGGCGGGATCTATGGGTCCGGATCTATGGGGCAGGATCTATGGTGCTGGGCTCTATGGGATCTATGGGGCTGGGATCTATGGGGCAGGATCGATGGGTCTGGATCTATGGGGCAGGATCTATGGGATCTATGGGTCAGGATCGATGGGTCAGGATCTATAGGGCTGGGATCTATGGGGCTGGGATCTATGGGGCTGGGATCTATGGGATCAATGGGTCCGGATCTATGGGGCTGGGATCTTTTTGGATCTATGGGGCTGGGATCTATGGGTCCGGATCTATGGGTCCGGATCTATGGGGCGGGATCTATGGGGCAGGATCTATGGGTCCGGATCTATGGGGCGGGATCTATGGGGCTGGGCTCTATGGGATCTATGGGGCTGGGAGCTATGGGAATCTATGGGTCCGGATCTATGGGTCAGGATCTATGGGGCGGGATCTATGGGTCCGGATCTATGGGGCGGGATCTATGGGGCTGGGTTCTTTGGGGATCTATGGGGCTGGGCTCTATGGGTCCGGATCTATGGAGCTGGGATCTATGGGTCTGGGATCTATGGGTCAGGATCTATGGGTCAGGATCTATGGGTCAGGATCTATGGGGCTGGGCTCTATGGGATCTATGGGGCTGGATCTATAGGGCTGGGATCTATGGGGCAGGGATCTATGGGATCTATGGGGCTGGGATCTATGGGGTGGGATCTATGGGGCTGGGATCTCTGGGATCTATGGGTCAGGGATCTATGGGGCAGGATCTATGGGGATCTATGGGGCAGGATCTATGGGGACCTATGGGTCAGGGATCTATGGGGCGGGATCTATGGGGCTGGGATCTATGGGATCTATGGGGCTGGGATCTATGGGGCAGGATCGATGGGTCTGGATCTATGGGGCAGGATCTATGGGATCTATGGGTCAGGATCGATGGGTCAGGATCTATAGGGCTGGGATCTATGGGGCTGGGATCTATGGGGCTGGGATCTATGGGATCAATGGGTCCGGATCTATGGGGCTGGGATCTTTTTGGATCTATGGGGCTGGGATCTATGGGTCCGGATCTATGGGTCAGGATCTATGGGGCGGGATCTATGGGGCAGGATCTATGGGGCTGGGATCTTTGGGGATCTATGGGGCGGGATCTATGGGTCAGGATCTATGGGGCAGGATCTATGGGGCTGGGATCTATGGGACAGGATCTATGGGGCTGGGATCTTTGGGGATCTATGGGTCCGGATCTATGGGTCCGGATCTATGGGGCGGGATCTATGGGATCTATGGGGCAGGATCTATGGGGACCTATGGGTCAGGGATCTATGGGGCGGGATCTATGGGTCAGGATCTATGGGGCGGGATCTATGGGGCTGGGATCTTTGTGGATCTATGGGGCTGGGATCTTTGGGGATCTATGGGTCAGGATCTATGGGGCGGGATCTATGGGGCTGGGATCTTTGTGGATCTATGGGGCTGGGATCTTTGGGGATCTATGGGGCAGGATCTTTGGGGATCTATGGGTCAGGATCTATGGGTCCGGATCTATGGGGCTGGGATCTTTGTGGATCTATGGGGCTGGGATCTTTGGGGATCTATGGGGCTGGGATCTGTGGGAATCTATGAGGTGGGATCTATGGGTCAGGATCTATGGGTCCGGATCTATGGGTCTGGATCTATGGGTCCGGATCTATGGGTCCGGATCTATGGGGCGGGATCTATGGGGCAGGGCGGCGTCCTGGTGGCCGTGTCCCGCTGTGGGGCCGTGACCTCGTGGGACGGGGCCGGGCGCCCCCGGGGTCACCTCCGGGGTCACCTCCGGGCGCCGGCCAATGGCGACGTCGCCCCGCCGGGTAAGCCCCGCCCCCTTGCGTGACGTCATCGCCCCCTAATTAATTAGTTAATTAGTTAATTAGTTAATTAATTAATTATGGGGTGACCCCAGGGGCCCCCCGGGCGCTGGTGGCAGTGACGGGGAGCGACGGGCGCACCCGGCTCTGGCACCCGACGGAGGTGGGTTAATTAGCTAATTAGGGGGTTAATTAGTTAATTAAGGGGGTGATTAGTTAATTAAGGGGGTAATTAGGTCAGTAGGGGGGTGGATGTTAATTGGCGGGGGTGGGGGTAAGGGATTAAGGGGGTTTAGGAGGGGATTGGGGTTTTAATTAATTAATTAAGGGGGTTAATTAGTTAATTAGGAGGTTAATTAGTTAATTAGGAGGTTAATTAGTTAATTAGGGGGTAATTAGTTAATTTAGGGGTAATTAGGTCATTAGGGGGCGGATGTTAATTGGCGGGGGTGGGGGGTAAGGGATTAAGGGGGTTTTGGGGGAATTTGGGGGAATTGGGGGTTTAATTAATTAAGTAAGGGGGTTAATTAGTTAATTAGGGGGTAATTAGTTGATTAAGGGGGTGATTAGGTAATTAGGGAGGGTAATTAGCCCAATTAATGGGGAATTGGGGGGGGAATTGGGGAATTTGGGGGGATTTCGGGGGGGAAAGTGGGGGATTTGGGTTTAATTAGGTAATTAAAGGGGTTAATTAATTAATGAGGGGATAATTAAGTAATTAAGAGGGAGATTAGGTAATTAGGGAGGGTAATTAGGTCATTAGGGGGGTGGATGTTAATTGGCAGGGGTGGGGGGTAAGGGATTAAGGGGGTTTTGGGGGGGAATTGGGGGATTTGGGGGTTTAATTAATTAATTAAGGGGGTTATTTAGTTAATTAGGGGGTAATTAGTTAATTAGGGGGTAATTAGTTAATTAGGGGGTAATTAGTTAATTAGGGGGTAATTAGTTAATTAGAGATGCTAATTAATTAATTAGGGGGTTGGAACTTGATTGGGGGGGTGGGAGCTAAGGGATTAAGGGGGTTTTGGGTGGGAAATGGGTTAATTGGTTAATGAAGGGGTTAATTAGTTAATTAGGGGTTAATTATTTACTGTATTTTTGCGTTTTTAATGCATCCTTAATATTTTTGTCTAATTTTGTGTAATTTCTGTCAAATTTGGTGTCATTTTCCCTTCTTTTTTTCAAATTTTCTCAAATTTTTGTGTATTTTCGTGCAATTTTCGCCCAATTTTCGTCCGATTTTCGTCCGATTTTCGCCCAAATTTCGCCCAAATTTCGCCCAAATTTCGTCGGATTTTCGTCGGATTTTCGGCGTTTTTCCCCTTTTTGGGTCTTTTTGGTGGCCCCGCCCCCAGCCGGCCCCGCCCCGCCCCCTGGGCTCGCTGCCCGGCCGCGCCGTGGGGCTGGCGGTGGTGCCGGGGGGTGCCGGGGGCAAGGTGCTGGCGGCGAGCGACTGCGGGCTCCTGGCCCTCTGGGACCTGGAACGGGAAGGTGAGGCCGTGGGATTATGGGATTAGGGCCTCGGGGGGTCGGGGAGACCTGGGATTATGGGATTAGGGGGGTTTGTGGGCGTAAAATGATGGGATTAGGGGGGTTTGGGGGTTGGGATTACGGGATTATGGGGTTTTGGGGGGTAGGGATTACGGGATTATGGGGTTTGGGGGTGTAAAATGATGGTATTATGGGGGTTTGGGGGTTGGGATTATGGGATTATGGGGTTTGGGGGGTTGGGATTACGGTATTATGGGGTTTTGGGGGTTGGGATTATGGGATTATGGGGTTCGGGGGTTGGGATTATGGGATTATGGGGTTGGTATTATGGGATTATGGGGTTTTGGGGGTTGGGATTATGGGATTATGGAGTTAGGAAATTGGGATTATGGGATTATGGGGTTTTGGGGGGGTAGGGATTATGGTATTAAGGGGTTTTGGGGTTGGGATTATGGTATTATGGGGTTTGGGGGTTGGTATTATGGGGTTCTGGGGGTTGGGATTATGGGATTATGGTGTTTGGGGGTTGGGATTATGGGATTATGGGGTTTTGGGGGTTGGGTTATGGGATTATGGGGTTTGGGGGGTAGGGATTATGGTATTATGGGGGTTTGGGGTTGGGATTATGGGATTATGGTCTCTGGGGGTTGGGATTATGGGATTATGGGGGTTTGGGGGTTGGGATTATAGGATTATGGGGGTTTGGGGGGTTGGGATTATGGGATTATGGGGTTTTGGGGGTAGGGATTATGGGATTACGGGGTTTGGGTGTAGGGATGTTGGGATTATGGGGTTTGGGGGTTGGGATTATGGCATTATTGCGATCCGGGATGGGATTATGGGGTACAGAGATGGGATTATGGCCTTGCAGGGGGGAAATGGGGATATGGGATTACGGGATTATGGGACTGTAATCCCTGTGTTCCCCCCACAGACGACGACCCCGCCCCGCCCCTCCCCGTGGGCCCCGTGGCCGCCCTGGATTGGGACCCCCGGGGGGCGCGGGTGGCATCGGGGGGCCCCGGGGGGCACCTGGCCCTATGGGAGAACGGCCGGGTGCTGGCGCGTGCCACGGTAATCCCATAATCCCGCGGGGGAACCCCATAATCCCGCGGGAAACCCCCATAATCCCGCGGGTAAACCCCATAATCCCGCGGGAAACGTCCCTAATCCCATATAATCCCATGGGTAACGTCCATAATCCCATTGGTAACGTCCATAATCCCATGGGTAAACCCCATAATCCCATGGGTAACGTCCATAATCCCATGGGTAGCGTCCATAATCCCATATAATCCCGTTGGTAACCCTCGTAACGCCTTGGGTGGCCCCATAATCCCATAGGCGACCCCATAATCCCACGGGTGACCCCATAATCCCACGGGTGACCCCATAATCCCATAGGCGACCCCATAATCCCGTGTCTGACCCCATAATCCCATGTTTGGCCCCATAATCCCTTAATCCAGTAATCCCATAGTGACCCTAAATCCCATAGGAGGCCCCATAATCCCATCGGTGACCCCGTAATCCCATAGGCGACCCCATAATCCCGTGTCTGACCCCATAATCCCATGGTTGGCCCCATAATCCCTTAATCCAGTAATCCCAGAGTGACCCTAAATCCCAAAGGAGGCCCCATAATCCCATGGGTGACCCCATAATCCTATCGGTGACCCCATAATCCCACGGGTGACCCCATAATCCCACGGGTGACCCCATAATCCCATGGGTGGCCCCATAATCCCACGAGTGACTCCATAATCCCTTGTTTCCCTAAATCCCGATGGCCGACCCCATAATCCCGTGCGTGGCCCCAAACTTTAGGGGCAGCCCTACGTCCCCATAATCCCCTAATCCATGATAATCCCATAATAATCCCATAATCCCGCAGGTCGCCCCGCCCCCCGTGTCGGCCGTGGCCTTCTGGGCCCAGCGGCGCCTCCTGGTGGCCGCGGGGCGGCGCCTGGAGCTCTGGGCCCTGCGGGGCCGCAAGGGGAGGCTCAGGTGGGTAATCCCCTAATCCCACAACCCCATAATCCCCTAATCCCACGGCCCCATAGCCCCATTTTCCTCCCGTAATCCCATAATGCCAGTCCTCTAACCCCTTTCACCGTATAACCCCATATAATCCCATAATCCCATGTAATAATCCCATATAATCCCACATGATCCCATAATGCCATGTAATAATCCCATATAATCCCATATAATCCCATAATCCCATACAACAATTCCATATAATTCCATATAATCCCAGATCCCATATAATAATCCCATACAATCCCATATAATACCATATAATCCCATATAATCCCATAAACCCATGTAATCCATATAATCCCATGTAATCCATATAATCCCATATAATCCCATAATCCCATATAATAATCCCATATCATCCCATATAATCCCATAATCTCAGATTATAATTATGTATAATCCCATTATCTCATATTACAATCCCATATAATCCCATATAATCCGATAATCCCATTAATTAATCCAATATAATCCCATATAATCCCATAATCCCATACAATAATCCCACATGATCCCATATAATCCCATAATCCCATATAATAATCCCATATAATACCATATAATCCCATATAAACCCATAATCCCATTAAGTAATCCAATATAATCCCATATAATCCCATAATCCAATAAAAAATCCCATATAATCCCATATAATCCCATAATCCCGTTAAATAATCCCATATAATCCCATAATCCCGCATAATAACCCCATAATCCCACAACCCTATACCCCCCTTTTTCCCCCATAATCCCCCATAATCCCCTAATCCCACTTAATCCCTTAGATTAAAGCGCTTCCCTGACCCCGCCCACCTGCCGTGCCCCATAATCCACCTGTGCCGGTCACGTGACGCCGGCCCCGCCCCCCCCGTGCTCATCGCCCTCGCCGACGGCGCCCTCTGGGGCTGGGGGAAGGACGGGGCGCGGCCCCTCCGGTACGGGATTAGGCGGGATTACGGGGGATTACGGGGTATTATGGGGGAAATTAGGGGATTATGGGGGAAATTAAGGGGTTTTGGGGGGATTAGGGGGGATTATGGGGGAAATTAAGGGATTATGAGGGGATTACGGGGGATTATGGGAGAAATTAAGGGATTATGGGGGGATAACGGGAGATTATGGGGGGGATTAAGGGGTTTTGTGGGGATTACGGGGGATTATGGGGGATTATGGGGGAAATTAAGGGGTTTTGGGTGTATTAGGCGGGATTATTGGGGAAATTAAGGGATTACGGTGGGATTATGGGGGAAATTAAGGGGTTTTGGGGGTATTAGGCGGGATTATTGGGGAAATTAAGGGATTATGGGGGATTATGGGGGAGATTAAGGGGTTTTGGGGGGATTATGGGGGATTATGGGGGAAAATTAAGGGATTATGGGGGGATTAGGGGGGTGATTAAGGGGTTTTGGGGGGATTACGGGGGATTATGGGGGATTTTGGGGTAGATTAAGGGGTTTTGGGGGGATTACGAGGGATTATGGGTTATTATGGGGGAAGTAAAGGGGTTTTGGGGAGATTACGGGGGATTATGGGGGAAATTAAGGGATTATGGGGGGATACTGGGGGGATTACCGGGCATGATGGGGGATTATGGGGGAAAGTAGGGGGTTATGGAAGGATTAGGCGGGATTATGGGGAATTATGGGGGAAATTAAGGGATTAGGGGGGATTTTGGGGGGATTACGGGGGATTATGGGGGAGATTAAGGTGTTTTGGGGGATTACGGGGGATTATGGGGAAATTAAGGGGTTTTGGGGGGATTACGGGGGATTATGGGGGAAATTAGGGGGTTCTAGGGAATTAGGCGGGATTATGGGGGATAATGGGGGAGATTAAGGGATTATGGGGGGATATTGGGGGGATTTGGGGGAAATATGTGGGATTATGGGGGATTTTAGGGGAAATTAGGGGGTTATGGGGGGATTAGGCGGGATTATGGGGGATTATGGGGGAGATTAAGGGATTATGGGGGGATTATGAGGGAGATTAAGGGGTTTTGGGGGGATTACGGGGGATTATGGGGATTATGGGGGAAATTAAGGGATTATGGGGGGATACTGGGGGGATTATGGGGGATTATGGGGGAAATTAAGGGATTATGGGGGTATTACGGGGGATTATGGGGGATTATGGGGTAAATTAAGGGGTTTTGGGGGGATACTGGGGGATTACGGGGGATTATGGGGGATTATGGGGGAAATTAAGGGGTTATGGGGGGATTACAGGGGATTATGGGGGAGATTAAGGGATTATGGGGGGATTATGGGGGATTACGGGGGATTATGCATTTTTGGGATGGATTCGGGGGGATTTGGGTTTTTTTTGGGGTCCCCCCCACCCCCTCCTCCCCCCTTTTTTAGGGTCACCCTCTCCCCGTCCCCTTCCATGGGGCCGCTCCTGGAGCTGCTGCGGCGGGACGGGGCCGAGGCCCCCCCGGATGATGACGTCACCGATGACATCACCGATGACGTCACCGATGATGACGTCACCAATGATGACATCACGGACGAAGACCCCGCCCCCTTCTCCCTCCACGGGACCCCTTTTGGGGTGCAGGCGCTGCCCGGGGGGGGGTGGCTGCTGTGGGCGGGGCTGGCGGACCCCTACCTGTGTCACCTGGTGAGATTAAGCGGGATTAGGGGGGATCATTGGGGATTAGGGTGGGATTAGGGGAGATTATTGGGGTTTGGGGCGGGATTAGGGGGGATTATGGGGGATTTGGGGCGGGATTATGGGGGATTATTGGGGTTTGGGGCGGGATTATGGGGGATTATGGGGGATTGGGGCGGGATTAGGGGGATTATTGGGGATTAGGGCGGGATTAGGGGGGATTATTGGGGATTATTGTGGGATTGGACTCGCATAAGGTGTCATTAAGGGGGATTTGAAGCGGGATTAGGGGGGATTTTGGGGGATTATGGGGGATTGGGGCGGGATTAGGAGGGATTATTTGGGAATAAAGCGGGATTAGGGGGGATTAAGGAGAATTTGGGGCGGGATTATGGGGGATTAAAGAGGTTTGGGGCGGGATTAGGGGGGATTATTGGGGATTAAAGCGCGATTAAGGGGAATTTAGGAGGATTTGGGGCGGGATTACGGGGGATTATTGGGGTTTCGGGCGGGATTATAGGGGATTATGGGGATTGGGGCGGGATTAGGAGGGATTATTGGAGATTATGGCGGGATTAGGAGGGATTAAGGAGGATTTAGGGCGGGATTAGGGGGGATTAAGGAGGATTGGGGCGGGATTATGGGGGATTATTTGGGTTTGGGGCGGGATTATGGGGGATTATTGGGGTTTGGGGCGGGATTAGGGGGGATTATTGGGGGATTGGGGCGGGATTATGGGGGATTATTGAGGATTAGGGTGGGATTAGGGGGGGTTAAGGGGGATTTTGGGGCGGGATTAGGGGGGATTAAGGGGGATTTGGGGCGGGATTATGGGGGATTAAAGAGGTTTGGGGCGGGATTAGGGGGGATTATTTGGGATTAAAGCGGGATTAGGGGGAATTATGGAGGATTTGAGGCGGTATTGGGGGTGATTAGGACGGGCTGGTGGGGGAATATGGGGGATTGGGGCGGGATTAGGAGGGATTAAGGAGGATTTAGGGTGGGATTAGGGGGATTAAGGAGGATTGGGGCGGGATTTGGGGGGATTATAGGGGAATGGGGCGAGATTAGGGGGGATTATTGGGGATTCGGGCGGGATTATGGGGGATTAAGGAGGATTGGGGCGGGATTAGGGGGATTATTTGGGATTAGGGCGGGATTAGGGGGATTAAGGGGGATTAACAGGGATTATGGGGTTGGGGGGGATTATGGGGTTGAGGGGGATTATGGGGTTTAGGGGATTTGGGATGATTTGGGGTTTTGGCAGGGATTACGTGGGAATCGTGCGGGATTACGGAGGGATTATGCGGGATTACGCGGGATTACGGGCGGGATTACGGCCCGGGGGGGATTTTGGGTCAATTTGGGGCGATTTTGGGGCAGGCTCCGCACAGGACGGGGTTCGAGGCCGTCGTGGTCCCGGTGCGGGGGGCCCCGCTGCCCCCCCACGGCCCCACCCGCTGGTTCACGGGGGGCTGCCTGCTGCCAGGTGAGTTTTGGGGCAAAAAACGGCGATTTTGGGCAAATTTCGGCAAAAAATCACTTTTGGGGCCCTTTCGAGGCCGATTGGTGGGTTTTTGGGGTGAAATCGGGGGATTTGGGGGTTTTGGAGGGGAAGGGGGGTGTTGGGGGTGGGGATTGGGGTGGGGTGGGGTAATATTTTTGGGGTGAATTTGAGGGATTTTGGGGGTTTTGGGTTGTTTTGGGGATTTAGAGGGTTTGGGGGGTGTGGGGGCAGGTTTTGGGGTGAATTTGGGGGATTTTGGTGTTTTTTTTAGTGTTGTTTATATATCCGGGGGGGTTTGGGGTGGTGCGGGGTCAGGTTTTGGGGTGAATTTTAGGGATTTTGGGGTTTTTAGGGGTGTTCATAGGTTTTCATGATTTGGGGTGGGGGGGGGGAAGATTTTGGGGTAAAATTTCGCTATTTTGGGGTTTTGGGGTTCGGTTTTATGTTGTGGGGTGGGCTTGGGGGTTGCGAGGGGCAGATTTTAGGGTAAATTTTGTAGGTTTGGGGTTTTTTGTGCTGTTTTGTTGGTGTGGGGGGATTTGGGGTGGGTTGGGGCAGATTTTGGGGTAAATTTTGTAGGTTTTGGGGTTTTTAGGGTCAGTTCCATGTTGTAGGGTGATTTGAGGTTGCATGGGGGCATATTTTGGGGTAAATTTTGTAGGTTTTGGGTTTTTAGGGTCAGTTCCATGTTGTAGGGTGATTTGGGGTGGTTTGGGGACAGCTTTTGGGGTAAATTCTGGAGGTTTTGGGATTTTTTTGTACCTTTTTGGTCGTGGGGCGTTTCGGGGCGGCGCGGGGCTGTCTTTTGGGGTGAATTTGGGGGTTTTTGGGTTCTTAGTACTCCTTTTTTCATTGTGGGTGGATTTGGGGCAGAGCGGGGGCATCTTTTGGGGTAAATTCTGTAGGTTTTGGTGCTTTTTTGTGCATTTTTTTGTCGTGGGGGGTTTCGGGGCAGCATAGGGTCATCTTTTGGGGTAAATTTTGTAGGTTTTGGGTATTCTTGGGGTTCTTTTTTATGTTTTATGGGATTTGCGGCGGCGCGGGGGCATCTTTTGGGGTAAATTCGGTAGGTTTTGGGATTATTTCGTGCCATTTTTTTGCCGTGGGGGGTTTCGGGGCGGCGCGGGACCGTTTTTTGGGGTAAATTCTCCGTTTTTGGGGTCTTTTGGCAGACACGGGGCTGTACCTGTCCCGCTCCGACGGCACCCTCTGGGTGTGCGCGGGGTGGGGGCAGCGGGACCGGCACCTGGAGTGGCACCAGCGCAGGGTGAGGACGACTTTTTGGGGGAAAAGGGGACGATTTTGGGTCACCGGAGTCAACGTTGGGGTCTTTGGGGTCATTTGGGCCGATTTTGGGGTCTTTGGGGTCACCTTTAGGGTCTTTGGGGTCACTTTTGGAGTCTTTGGGGTCACTTTTGGAGTCTTTGGGGTCAATTTTGGGGTCTTTGGGGTCAACTTTGGGGTCTTTGGGGTCAACTTTGGGGTCATTTGGGACACTTTTGGGGTCATTGGGGTCTTTGGGGTCATCTTTGGGGTCTTTGGGGTCATCCTTAGGGTCTTTGGGGTCATTTTGGGGGTCTTTGGGGTCATTGGGGTCAACATTGGGGTCTTTGGGGTCAACTTTGGGGTCATTGGGGTCACCTTTGGGGTCTTTGGGGTCAATTTTGGGGTCTTTGGGGTCAACTTTGGGGTCTTTGGGGTCAACTTTGGGGTGTTTGGGGACATCTTTCGGGTCATTGGGGTCTTTGGGGTCATCTTTGGGGTCTTTGGGGTCATCGGGGTCAACTTTGGGGTCTTTGGGGTCACCTTTGGGGTCTTTGGGGTCATCTTTGGGGTCATTTGGGACACTTTTGGGGTCTTTGGGGTCTTTGGGGTCACTTTGGGGTCTTTGGGGTCATCTTTGGGGTCATTTGGGACACTTTTGGGGTCTTTGGGGTCACCTTTGGGGTCTTTGGGGTCTTTGGGGTCATCTTTGGGGTCTTTGGGGTCAACTTTGGGGTCTTTGGGGTCAATTTTGGGGTCATTTGGGACACTTTTGGGGTCTTTGGGGTCACCTTTGGGGTCTTTGGGGTCTTTGGGGTCATCTTTGGGGTCTTTGGGGTCAACTTTGGGGTCTTTGGGGTCATCTTTGGGGTCATTTGGGACACTTTTGGGGTCTTTGGGGTCACCTTTGGGGTCTTTGGGGTCTTTGGGGTCATCTTTGGGGTCTTTGGGGTCAACTTTGGGGTCTTTGGGGTCAATTTTGGGGTCATTTGGGACACTTTTGGGGTCTTTGGGGTCATTGGGGTCAACATTGGGGTCTTTGGGGTCATTGGGGTCATCTTTGGGGTCATTGGGGTCACCTTTGGGGTCTTTGGGGACACTTTTGGGGTCATTTGGGACAATTTTGGGGTCTTTGGGGTCTTTGGGGTCACTTTGGGGTCTTTGGGGTCATCTTTGGGGTCTTTGGGGTCAATTTTGGGGTCATTTGGGACACTTTTGGGGTCATTGGGGACTTTGGGGTCAATTTTGGGGTCTTTGGGGTCACCTTTGGGGTCTTTGGGTCAACTTTGGGGGGTCTTTGGGGTCTTTGGGGTCATCTTTGGGGTCTTTGGGGTCACCTTTGGGGTCTTTGGGGTCACCTTTGGGGTCATTTGGGACACTTTTGGGGTCTTTGGGGTCATGGGGGTCAATTTTGGGGTCTTTGGGGTCACCTTTGGGGTCATTTGGGACACTTTTGGGGTCTTTGGGGTCATTGGGGTCAATTTTGGGGTCTTTGGGGTCAACATTGGGGTCTTTGGGGTCATTGGGGTCATCTTTGGGGTCATTTGAGACAATTTTGGGGTCATTTGGGGCAATTTTGGGGTCTTTGGGGTCATCTTTGGGCCCACTGTTGGCTTTTTGGGGTCTTTCGGGTCTTTTTTGGGGTCTTTGCGGAGCCGATGACGTCACCGGTGACGTCACCGGTGACGTCACATCCCGGGGGGGCGGGGCCAGGTGTCGCGGTGGGCGGTGACGGCGCTGGGGACGGTGGGCGGGGCCTTGGTGACGACGGCGCGGGACGGGCTGGCCCGGCTCTGGCACCCGAGGGGCGGGGCTCCGGTGAGGGGGCGTGGCCTAAAGGGGGCGTGGCTTAAGTGGGAGGGGTCCGGAGGGGGCGTGGCTTAAGTGGGAGGGGGTTTGGGGGCGTGGTTTGGGGGTGGGGGGCGCGGGAGGGGGTGGAGGGTGGGGGGCAAAGGGGCGTGGCTTAAGGGGGTGGGACTAAAGGGGCGTGGCCTGATTGGGAGGGGTCTAGAGGGGGCGTGGCCTAAGTGGGAGGGGTTAAAGGGGGCGTGGCTTAAGTGGGAGGGGCTTCAAGGCATGGGGATGAATGGAGGGGGTGGGGAAGGGGTGGGGCTAAAGGGGGTGGGGCTTAAAGGGGAGGGGCTTGAGGTGGGTGGGGCAAGGGGCGGGGCTTGGGGAGGAGGTGGGCGGGGTTTGGGGTGTGGGCGGGGCTTTACAGGCGGTGGGTGGGGCTTAAGGCTGGTAGACACCTAATTAGCATTTAGTAGGCGGGGCTTAACGGAAGGGGGCGTGTCCTCACCGCTAAGCCCCGCCCCTTTCCCCCCTCCCAGCTCTCCTACTACCGCTGCCCCGGGCCAATCACGTGCCTGGCCGTCAGGCCCCGCCCCCGGGCAGGCTCCGCCCCCTGGCTGGCGGTGGGCGACCAATTGGGCGGCGTCTACTGCCTGCGCTGGGACCCGCCCACCACCGAGGCCACGCCCACCCCCTGAGGCCACGCCCCTTTCTGCGAGACCACGCCCCTTTCTGCGAGGCCACGCCCCTTTCTGCGAGGCCACGCCCCCCTGGGAGGGAATAAAGGCGTTTGGCTCCGCCCCCTGTGTCGTGTCGTCACTGACCACGCCCCCATCTTGAAGCCACGCCCCTTTTCCGAAAGCCACGCCCCCTAATCGTGAAGCCACGCCCCCTTTCCGGGAAGCCATGCCCTTATCCTTGAAGCCACGCCCACTATGAGTGAAGCCACGCCCTTATTCTTGAGGCCACGCCCCCAAGCGCACAAACCACGCCCCGTTTTTGAGAAGCCACGCCCCTCTATCTCAAGCCACGCCCCCTAACGGCACAACCACACCCACTTTCGTTAAACCACGCCCATTTCTGAAAGGCCACGCCCCCTCCAAGCCACCAGTTGTCCCCTAAGCCACGCCCCCTGCCTCAAAACCCCGCCCCCTGCCCTCTAAGCCCCGCCTCCCGCCTTAAAACCCCGCCCCTTAGCCTCTAAGCCCCGCCCCCTGCCTCAAAACCCCGCCCACTTCCCTTAAACCCCGCCCATTTTCCCCCAAACCCCACCCCTGCCCTCTAAGCCACGCCCCCTGCCTCAAAACCACGCCCCTTAGCCTCTAAACCCCGCCCCCTGCCTCTAAACCCCGCCCCTTAGCCTCAAAACCCCGCCCCCAGCCTGAAACCCCGCCCCGTATCCCCTAAACCCCGCCCATTCCCTTTAAACCCCGCCCCTTAGCCCCTAAACCCCGCCCACTTCCCTTAAACCCCGCCCCCTACCCCTAAACCCCGCCCCCTACCCTTAAACCCCGCCCTTTAGCCTCTAATCCCCGCCCTCTTCCCTTAAACCCCGCCCATTCCCCTTTAAACCCCGCCCCCTACCCACTAAACCCCGCCCCCTCCCCCTAAACCCCGCCCCCTCCCCTACCCCCCTCCCCTCTCCCTTCTCCCCCTCACCCCAAGCCCCGCCCCCTCCCTTTTAAACCCCGCCCCCTCCCTCCTTTCCCCCAATCCCCTCCTCCCCGCCCCTCTCAGCCAATCGCGCGCCGCGGGGGCGTGGCCAGCGGGCGGGGGCAGCGCGGCGGCGCCGGGGGCGCTCAGTCGGCTGCGGGACGCCGAAGGGTGCGGATCGGAGGGAGGGCGGGTGGAAAAGGGGGGGGGGGGTTGGGGGTCGACCCGCGTTCCTCCCGCCGCCGCCAGCAGCAGGCGCCGGGCTTTTAGCGGCGTCGTAGATTAAATAAAAATTAAAAATAAAAGAAGGGGAAGCGGCTCGCGGCTTCGCTCGCGTTGCCCGGAGCTAGCGGGGCAGCGCGGATTTCACGGGCTCGTACAAGGCCTCCGGGGGCAGGGGAGGGCACCGGGGAGGGGGGCTCCGGGGGTCCCGGTGCCGGTCCCGAGCTCTCGGCTTCTCCCGCAGGTCCCCGGGGCCGTGAGGGGGAGAGGGGAGGCACAAGATGGCGGCGGCGGCCATTTTGTGGAGGCGCTCCGGGCGCGTTTCCCTCCCTTTTTATCCCTAAATCTTCCTTTTAAAATCCGCTTTTTTCCACTTAAACGCTTAAATTAATAATTTTAAATTCTCTTTTTTCCATTTCTTTCTCTGTTTTCTTTCAGTTTTTGTGTTTTAATGGCTGTTTTCGAGCCCGGAGCGCTCAGGTAAGCCTCACACCCCTTCAAACCTTCCTTCTAAACCCTAATTTTCCCTTTTAAATTATCTTTTTTCACCGTTAACGTCCTAAATTACCCATTTTAAACTCCATTTTTCATTTCTTTCTCTATTTTCTGTCACTTTCTGTGTTTTAAGGACTATTTTCGAGCCCGGAGCGCTCAGGTAAGCCTCACACCCCTTCAACCCCTCCCCCATTTCCCTCCTTCTCTTTTTAAACCCCAATTTTCTCTTTTAAATTCTATTTTTCTCTTTTAACCAAATAAATTAGCTCCTTTAAATTCACTTTTTTGGTTTTCGTCTCCATTTTCTGTCACTTTTTGTGTTTTAATAGCTGTTTTCGAGCCCGGAGCGCTCAGGTAAGCCTCACACCCCTTCAAACCTTCCTTCTAAACCCTAATTTTCCCTTTTAAATTACGTTTTTTTCACCTTTAACGTGCTAAATTACCCACTTAAATATTAATTTTTTCGTTTTCTTCATTTTCTGTATTTTTTTTATATTTTTATTGCTATTTTCGAGCCCGGAGTGCTCAGGTAAGCCTCACACCCCTTCAAACCCTCCTCCTTCCCATTTTAACTCCTAACTTTTCCTTTTAAATTCTCTTTTTCGCCTTTTAACTTACTAATTATCAATTTTAACTTCAATTTTTTTATTTTATTCTTCATTTTCTGTCACTTTTTGTGTTTTAACGGCTATTTTCGAGCCCGGAGTGCTCGGGTAAGCCTCACACCCCTTCAAACCCTCCTTCTAAACCCTAATTTTCCCTTTTAAATTATCTTTTTTCACCTTTAACTTCCTAAATTACCCAATTTAATCTCATTTTTTCGTTTTCTTCTTCATTTTCTGTATTTTTTTTATATTTTTATTGCTATTTTCAAGCCTGGAGTGCTCAGGTAAGCCTCACACCCCTTTAACCTCCCCATTTCCCTTCCTTTTCCCTTTTTTACCCCTAAATTTTCCCTTCAAAGCCCCATTTTCTTCTTTTTTAAACCCATTTTTACCCATTTTCCTTCATTTTTAATTATTTTCCTTAAATTTTAATTAGTATTTTTAAGCCCAGAGTTAAGCCTCACACCCCTTTACACCCTCCCCATTTCCCCTCCATTTTCCCCTTTTCACCCCTATTTTTTCCCTTTTTACCTCATTTTATCTCATTTTAAACTCCCTTTTTTTCCTTTAAACCCCATTTTTTCATTTTTTTGTCCTTTTTTTCTTATTTTTTAAAATTTTAATCCCTTTTTTCAATGCTAGAGCCCTCAAGCCTCACACACCCCCTCAACCCCCTGCCTTTTATCCCCAATTTTTACCCCAATTTCCCCTCTTTTTACCCCTTCTCACTCCCAATTTTACCTTTTAAACCCTTTTTTCCCTCATTTTCCCCCTTTTTTATTTTATTTGATTAATTTTTGATAAATTTTATTCCCATTTTCAAGCCCTGAGTGCCCAGATGAGGCTCTACCTGGGTAAATATCACCATTTTTACACTTTTTTTACAGCTTTTCATCACAATAAACACCCCGTGCTTGTGCCGAAAAGCCCCAAAAGCTGAAATTTGGGGTAAAATCTTTAAAAATAATAAAAATTAATAAAAATATATTTTTTTAAAAGAGCAGATTCCCGTTTTTCTCAGTCATAGCGCCTCGGGCAAGCTTAAAAGTGAGTTAAAAGCGGGGATTTCTGGCAAATAGGTTTCTGAGGGGGTTTTAAGGGGGGGTTAGGAGCAGAAAACGTTTAAAAATGGGCAAAAAGGGTGAAAAATTTGGGGGAATTTGGGGTTTTTACCTCAGAATTGTGCTGCTGGGGCCGCTCCCGGCTTTCCGGCGCGGTTTGGAGGCGTTGGTTAAGGTTAAAAGCCAGGGGAAGGTAACGGGGGAGGAAAAGGATTTAAAAAAGGCAGGAAATAATGGTTAAAAATTAAATAAAATGGTAAAAAACGCTGATTTTGCCTCATTTTGGGATGTCTCGGGGGGGGGGGAGAGCGCTGAGGCGCCAGGGGGAGTGCGCATGCGCAGCGCCGCCATTTTGAGCGTGGCGCCCACCCGGGCCACAGGGCGGCGCCATTTTGGGTGTGGCGTTGCCCATATATGGAGCGGGGCGGACGATCCCTGCCTTCCTATTGGTCCAAATTTCGCGGGCTTGGCCGCCATCTTGAGTGTGGCAGCGCCCGCGGGTATGAAGGAGGCGCCATCTTGGGTGCGGCGCTGCCCATATATGGCGCGGGGTGGGCAAACCGTGGCTTCCTATTGGCCGGATTTTCGCGCGTTCGGCCGCCATCTTGAGCGCGGCGCCGCCATCTTGGGGAGGTCGCGCGGCCCTGGGAGGCCTCCGCGGGGCCAGAGGGCGCTGCGGGCGGCTGAGAGGGGGCGTGGCCTGGCGGAAGGGGGGCGTGGCCAAGCGGAAAAGGGGCGTGGCCACGGCAGCAATGGCGGCGGCCGAGGAGGCGGCGGCGGCGGCCGAGGGGGACGGGGAAGGGGGCGACGAGGAGGCCCTGAGGGCCCTGGAGGTGGGGGGGCGGGGCCTGGTTGCCATGGCGACCGAGGGGGCGGGGCCTGGTTGCCATGGGGATGGTGGGGGGGGAGGGGCGGTTGCTAGGGGAGATGGGGCCTAAGGGGGGGGGACGAGGCCTGGTTGCCATGGAAACGGGGCCTAGAGGGGGACAAGGCCTGGTTGCCATGGAGATTTGGGGTGACAAGGGGTGACAGGGCCTGGTTGCCATGGAAACGGGGTGACAGGGCCCGGTTGCCATGGAGATTTGGGGTGACAGGGCCTGGTTGCTATGGAAACGAGGCCTGGGGGGGGACAAGGCCTGGTTGCCATGGAAACGGGGTGACAAGAGGTGACAGGGCCTGGTTGCCATGGAGATTTGGGGTGACAGGACCCGGTTGCCATGGAAACGAGGCCTAGAGGGGGACAAGGCCCCGTTTCCATGGTAATTTGGGGTGAAAAAGCCCGGTTGCCATGGAAACGGGGTGACAAGGGGTGACAAAGTCCCGTTTCCATGGCGATTTGGGGTGACAGGACCCGGTTGCCATGGAAACGGGGCCTAGAGGGGGACAAGACCTGGTTGCCATGGAGATTTGGGGTGACAAGGACCCGTTTCCATGGTGATTTGGGGTGACAGGACCCGGTTGCCATGGAAACGGGGCCTAGAGGGGGACAAGGCCTGGTTGCCATGGAGATTTGGGGTGACAAGGGGTGACAGGGCCTGGTTGCCATGGAAATGGGGTGACGAGGGGTGACAGGGCCCGGTTGCCATGGAGATTTGGGGTCACAAGGGTTGGTTGCCATGGAAACGAGGCCTAGAGGGGGACAAGGCCCGGTTGCCATGGAGATTTGGGGTGACAAGGACCCGTTTCCATGGTGATTTGGGGTGAAAAAGCCCGGTTGCCATGGAAACGGGGTGATAAGAGGTGACAGGGCCCGGTTTCCATGGAGATTTGGGGTGACAAGGCCTGGTTGCTATGGAAACGGGGTGAAAAGACCTGGTTGCCATGGAAACAAGGCCTAGAGGGGGACAAGGCCCGGTTGCCATGGAGATTTGGGGTGACAAGGCCCCGTTTCCATGGTGATTTGGGGTAACAAAGCTTGGTTGCCATGGAAACGAGGCCTAGAGGTGACAAGGCCCGGTTGCCATGGAGATTTGGGGTGACAAGGCCCGGTTGCCATGGTGACGACCCCAGAACCCCTCTTTTTCCCCCCAGGAGATGGTGGCCGAGCTGTACCGCTTCAAGGACAGCCTGCGGCTGGGCGACAACCCCCCTCCGGGTGACAACGACCACCCCACGGGTGACAACAACCGCTCAGGTGACAACAACACCCCCACAGGTGACAACAACAACCCCACAGGTGACAACAGCACCCGTAAGGGTGACAACAACCCCCACATGGGTGACAACACAACCCCTAAGGGTGACAACAGCACCCCCACGGGTGACAACAACCCCCCTATGGGTGACAACAACACCCCTAAGGGTGACAACACCCCCCTAAGGGTGACAGCAACCACCCCACGGGTGACAACAACCCCTCTAAGGGTGACAACAACCCCCGTAAGGGTGACAACAACACCCCTAAGGGTGACAGCACCCCCCTAAGGGTGACAACAACCCCCGTAAGGGTGACAACAACCCCCTAAGGGTGACAACAACCCCCGTAAGGGTGACAACAACCCCCCTAAGGGTGACAACAACCCCCCTAAGGGTGATAACTACCCCCTAAGGGTGACAACAATACCCCCAAGGGTGACAACAACCCCTCTAAGGGTGACAACACCCCTCCTCCGGGTGACAACACCCCTCCGGGTGACAAAAACAACCCCACGAGTGACAACAACCCCTCAGGTGACAACAACAACCCCCGTCCGGGTGACAACAACCCCCGTCCAGGTGACAACAACCCCTGTAAGGGCGACAACACCCCCCTAAGGGTGACAACAACACCCCTAAGGGTGACAACACCCCCCTAAGGGTGACAACAACACCCCTAAGGGTGACAACACCCCCCTAAGGGTGACAACACCACCCCCACGGGTGACAACAACCACCCCACGGGTGACAACAACCCCCCACGGGTGACAACACCCCCTCTAAGGGTGACAACAACCCCCCTAAGGGTGACAACAACCCCCGTAAGGGTGACAACAACCCCCCACGGGTGACAACACCCCTCCAGGTGACAAAAACAACCCCACAGGTGACAAAAACAACCCCACAGGTGACAAGAACAACCCTCCAGGTGACAAGAAGAACCCCACGAGTAACAACAACCCCTCAGGTGACAACAACAACCCCCCTCCGGGTGACAACAACCCCCGTCCGGGTGACAACAGCCCCGCACGGGTGACAACACCCCTCCGGGTGACAAAAACACCCCCTCAGGTGACAACAACAACCCCACAGGTGACAAAAACAACCCCACGAGTGACAACAACCCCCGTAAGGGTGACAACAACCCCCGTCCGGGTGACAACAACCCCCCTAAGGGTGACAACAACCCCCCCACGGGTGACACCCGGCGCCAGGAGGCGCTGGCGGCGCTGGAGGAGGAGATGGAGCGCACGGTGCAGCGCATGGAGGCGGTCCACGGTGAGGGGGCGGGGCCTGGGCGCGCCCACAAGCCCCGCCCACAAGCCCACAAGCCCCGCCCACAACCGTAGGCCACGCCCCTTCGATGGGCCACGCCCCTTCAAGCCCCGCCCCCCTCAGTGTCGCCGCAGAGCCGGGGCTGGGTGCTGTCCCTCCCCTCCTCTTAAGCCACACCCCTTCTATTAAGCCACACCCCCTCTATTAGACCACGCCTCCTCCATTAAACCACGCCCCTCGTTTTAAGCCACGCCTCCTCCATTAGGCCACGCCCCCTCCCTTTAACCCTGACCTCTCTCCCGTACCCCTACCCCTACCCCCACCCCCTCCCTTAAGCCCCACCCACCTCCATTAAGCCACACCCCCTCTATTAGGCCACGCCCCCTCGTTTAGACCACGCCCCTTTCATTAAGACACGCCCCCTCCCTATTCCCCACACCCCTTCCCCTTGCCCCTACCCCCACCCCCTCCCTTAAGCCCCACCCACCTCCATTAAGCCACACCCCCTCTATTAGGCCACGCCCCCTCGTTTAGACCACGCCCCCTATATTAGGCCACGCCCCCTCCATTAAGCCACGCCCCCTCCCTCTTCCCCATACCCCTTCCACTTACCCCCACCCCTACCCCCACCCGCTCCCTCAAGCCCCACCCACCTCCCTTAAGCCACGCCCCTCACTTTAAGCCACGCCCCCTCTATTAAGCCACGCCCCCTCCATTAAGCCACGCCCCTTTTCCTTTCCCCATACCCCTTACCCCTACCCCTAACCCCACCCCATCTCTTAAGCCCCGCCCACCTCCTTTAAGCCACGCCCCCTCAATCAGGCCACGCCCTTATATTAAACCACGCCCCCTCCATTAGGCCACGCCCCCTCCCTTAAGTCACGCCCCCTCCATTTTCCCCATACCCCTTCCCCTTCCCCCTACCCCTACCCCCACCCCCTCCCTCAAGCCCCACCCACCTCCATTAAGCCACACCCCCTCTCTTAGGCCACGCCTCCTCCCTTAGGCCACGCCCCTCCATTAAACCACGCCCCCTCCCTTAAGCCACGCCCCTTTTCCTTTCCCCATACCCCTTCCCCTTACCCCCACCCTAACCCCACCCCCTCCCTCAAGCCCCACCCACCTCCCTTAAGCCACGCCCCTCACTTTAAGCCACGCCCTTATATTAAGCCACGCCTCCTCCATTAAACCACGCCCCCTCCATTAAGCCACACCCCTTTTCCTTTCCCCATACCCCTTACCCTTACCCCCACCCCTAACCCCACCCCATCTCTTAAGCCCCGCCCACCTCCTTTAAGCCACGCCCCCTCAATCAGGCCACGCCCTTATATTAAACCACGCCCCCTCCATTAGGCCACGCCCCCTCCCTTAAGCCACGCCCCCTCCATTTTCCCCATACCCCTTCCCCTTCCCCCTACCCCTACCCCCACCCCCTCCCTCAAGCCCCACCCACCTCCATTAAGCCACACCCCCTCTCTTAGGCCACGCCTCCTCCCTTAGGCCACGCCCCTCCATTAAACCACGCCCCCTCCCTTAAGCCACACCCCTTTTCCTTTCCCCATACCCCTTCCCCTTACCCCCACCCTAACCCCACCCCCTCCCTCAAGCCCCACCCACCTCCCTTAAGCCCCACCCACCTCCTTTAAGCCACATCCCCTCTATTAGGCCACGCCCCTCGTTAGGCCACGCCCCTTACATCAAGCCACGCCCCCTCCATTAAGCCACGCCCCCATTCCCCCTACCCCTTGCCCCTACCCCTACCCCCACCCCATCCCTCAACCCCCACCCCCTCCCTTAAACCCCTCCCACCTCCCCCAAGCCCCTCCCCCTCCCCGGAGGCCCCTCCCCCAGTAAGCCCCCCCCCATCCAGTGACCCCCAAGGGCCCGGGCCGGGCACAGTTCCTCCCCTCCTCTTAAGCCACACCCCTTCTATTAAGCCCCACCCCCTCTATTAGACCACGCCTCCTCCCTTAGGCCACTCCCCTCCATTAAACCACGCCCCCTCTATTAGGCCACGCCCCCTCCATTAAGCCACACCCCTTTTCCTTTTCCCATACCCCTTGCCCCCACCCCTACCCCCGCCCCCTTCCCTAAGCCACACCCCCTCTCTTAGGCCACGCCTCCTCCCTTAGGCCACGCCCCTAAGTTAGACCACGCCCCTTCCATCAAGCCACGCCCCCTCCCTTAAGCCACGCCCCTTTTCCTTTCCCCATACCCCTTCCCCTTGCCCCCACCCCTACCCCCACCCCATCCCTCAACCCCCACCCCCTCCCTCAAGCCCCTCCCACCTCCCCCAAGCCCCTCCCCCTCCCCGGAGGCCCCTCCCCCTTTAAGCCCCGCCCCTTCCAGTGTCCCCCCAGGGCCGGGGCCGGGCTCTGTTCCTCCTGTCCTCTTAAGCCACACCCCTTCTATTAAGCCCCACCCCCTCTATTAGACCACGCCTCCTCCCTTAGGCCACTCCCCTCCATTAAACCACGCCCCCTCTATTAGGCCACGCCCCCTCCATTAAGCCACACCCCTTTTCCTTTCCCCATACCCCTTCCCCTTGCCCCATACCCCTACCCCCACCCCCTCCCTTAAGCCCCACCCACCTCCATTAAGCCACACCCCCTCTATTAGGCCACGCCTCCTCACTTAGACCACGCCCCCTATATTAGGCCACACCCCTTTCATTAAGCCACGCCCCTCCCCTAAGCCACCCCCTTCCCCATACCCCTTGCCCCTACCCCCACCCCCTCCCTCAACCCCCACCCCCTCCCTTAAACCCCTCCCACCTCCCCCAAGCCCCTCCCCCTGCCCGGAGGCCCCTCCCCCTTTAAGCGCCTCCCCTTCAGTTTCCCCCCATGGCCGGCGCCAGGAACTGTACCACCTGTACTCTTAAGCCACTCCCCCTCTATTAAACCACACCCCCTCCCTTAGGCCACGCCTCCTCCATTAGGCCACTCCCCTCCATTAAACCACGCCCCCTCTGTTAAACCACGCCCCCTCCCTTAAGCCACGCCCCCTCCATTTTCCGTATACCCCTTCCCCTTACCCCCACCCCTAACCCCACCCCATCTCTTAAGCCCCACCCACCTCCATTAAGCCACACCCCCTCTATTAGGCCACGCCTCCTCACTTAGACCACGCCCCCTATATTAGGCCACGCCCCCTCCATTAAGCCACACCCCTTCCCCTTGCCCCCACCCCTACCCCCACCCCATCCCTCAACCCCAACCCCCTCCTTTAAACCCCTCCCACCTCCCCCAAGCCCCTCCCCCTGCCCGGAGGCCCCTCCCCCTTTAAGCCCCGCCCCTTCCAGTGTCCCCCCAGGGCCGGGGCCGGGCTCTGCTGCTGCGGGCGCGGGCGCTGGAGGCGGCCCCGGGGGGCCGGGGGAGGGCGGAGGCGGCGCTGGGCCGGGCCCTGAAGCTGCAGCCGGGGCTGGCCCCCGCCTGGACCCGCCTGGGGGAGGCCCGCTGGGGACACGGGGACATCGCCGGGGCCACACGCTGCTTCCAGGGGGCGCTGGCACACGTGAGTAACCCTTTAGGGGGGATTTGGGGGGTTATGGGGTCAAAAAGAGGGGTTATGGGGTCAAAAAGAGGGGTTATAGGATCAATATCAGGGGTTATAGGGTTGATATCAGGGGTTATAGGATCGATATCAGGGGTTATAGGATCGATATCAGAGGTTATGGGGTTGATATCAGGGGTTAAGGGGTCAATAAGAAGGGTTATGGGGTCAATATCAGGGGTTATGGGGTGAGTTTAGGGGTTATGGGGTCGATATTAGGGGTTATGGGGTGAGTATCAGGGGTTATAGGGTCGATATCAGGGGTTATAGGGTCAATATCAGGGGTTATGGGGTCAAAAAGAGGGGGTTTAGGGTCGATTTGGGGGTTATAGGGTCGATTTTGCGGGTTATAGGATCAATATCAGGGGTTATAAGGTGAGTATGGGTTGTTATGGGGTCAATTTGGGGGTTATAGGGTCAGTACAAGGGGTTATAGGGTCGATATTGGGGGTTATAGGATCAATATCAGGGGTTATAGGGTCGATATCAGGGGTTATAGGATCAATAAAGGGGGTTATGGGGTCAATATTGGGGGTTATGGGGTCGGTATCGGGGGTTATGGGGTCAGTATCAGGGGTTATGGGGTCAAAAAGAGGGGTTATAGGGTCGATTTTGGGGTTATAGGGTCAGTATGAGGGGTTATGGGGTCGATATCAGGGGTTATGGGGCCAAATTAGGGGTTATAGGGTCAATATTGGGGGTTATAGGGTCAGTATCAGAGGTTATAGGATCAATATTAGGGGTTATAGAGTCAAAAAGAGGGGTTGTAGGGTCGATTTAGGGGTTATAGGGTCAATATTAGGAGTTATAGGGTCAATATCAGGGGTTATGGGGTCGGTATCGGGGGTTATAGGGTCAGTATCAGGGGTTATAGGGTCAATATCAGGGGTTATGGGGTGAGTTTAGGGGTTATGGGGTCGATATTAGGGGTTATGGGGTGAGTATCAGGGGTTATAGGGTCGATATCAGGGGTTATGGGGTCGATATCAGGGGTTATGGGGTCAATAAAGGGGGTTATGGGGTGAGATTAGGGGTTATGGGGTCGGTATCGGGGGTTATGGGGTCAGTATCAGGGGTTATGGGGTCAAAAAGAGGGGTTATAGGGTCGATTTTGGGGTTATAGGGTCAGTATGTGGGGTTATGGGGTCGATATCAGGGGTTATGGGGCCAAATTAGGGGTTATAGGGTCAATATTGGGGGTTATAGGGTCAGTATCAGAGGTTATAGGATCAATATGATGGGTTATAGAGTCAAAAAGAGGGGTTGTAGGGTCGATTTAGGGGTTATAGGGTCAATATTAGGAGTTATAGGGTCAATATCAGGGGTTATGGGGTCGGTATCGGGGGTTATGGGGTCAGTATCAGGGGTTATGGGGTCAAAAAGAGGGGTTATAGGGTCGATTTTGGGGTTATAGGATCAATATCATGGGTTATAGGGTCGATATCGGGGGTTATAGGGTCAATATCAGGGGTTATGGGGTCGATTTAGGGGTTATAGGGTCAGTATGAGGGGTTATAGGGTTGATATCAGGGGTTATAGGGTCGATATCAGGGGTTATGGGGTCAAAAAGAGGGGTTATAGGGTCGATATTGGGGTTATAGGGTCGATTTTGCGGGTTATAGGATCAATATCAGGGGTTATAAGGTGAGTATGGGTTGTTATGGGGTCAATTTGGGGGTTATTGGGTCAGTACAAGGGGTTATAGGGTCGATATTGGGGGTTATAGGATCAATATCAGGGGTTATAGGGTCGATATCAGGGGTTATAGGATCAATAAAGGGGGTTATGGGGTCAATATTGGGGGTTATGGGGTCGGTATCGGGGGTTATGGGGTCAGTATCAGGGGTTATGGGGTCAAAAAGAGGGGTTATAGGGTCGATTTTGGGGTTATAGGGTCAGTATGAGGGGTTATGGGGTCGATATCAGGGGTTATGGGGCCAAATTAGGGGTTATAGGGTCAATATTGGGGGTTATAGGGTCAGTATCAGAGGTTATAGGATCAATATTAGGGGTTATGGAGTCAAAAAGAGGGGTTGTAGGGTCGATTTAGGGGTTATAGGGTCAATATCAGGGGTTATGGGGTCGGTATCGGGGGTTATAGGGTCAATATTGGGGGTTATAGGGTTGATATCAGGGGTTATGGGGTCAGTATCAGGGGTTATGGGGTCAAATTAGGGGTTATGGGGTCAATATCAGGGGTTATGGGGTCAGTATCAGGGGTTGTAGGGTCAATATTGGAGTTATAGGGTCAATATTGGGGGTTATAGGGTTGATATCATGGGTTATAGGGTCGATATCAGGGGTTATAGGGTTGATATCAGGGGTTATGGGGTGAGTTTAGGGGTTATAGGATCGATATTAGGGGTTATGGGGTCGATATCAGGGGTTATAGGATCAATATCAGGGGTTATAGGGTCGATATCAGGGGTTATAGGGTCAGTATGAGGAATTATAGGGTCGATATCAGGGGTTATGGGGTCAATATCAGGGGTTATAGGGTCGATTAAAGGGGTTGTAGGGTCAATAAGAAGGATTATAGGGTCAGTATGAGGGGTTATGGGGTCGATATCGGGGGTTATGGGGTCAATATCGGGGGTTATAGGGTCGGTATCGGGGGTTAAAGGGTCAGTATCGGGGGTTATAGGGTCAATATCAGGGGTTATGGGGTGAGATTAGGGGTTATAGGGTCAGTATGAGAGGTTATGGGGTCGATATCAGGGGTTATAGGGTCACTATGGGGGGTTATGGGGTCAAAAAGAGGGGTTATGGGGTCGATATCAGGGGTTATGGGGTGAGTTTAGGGGTTATAGGGTGAGTATGGGGGGTTATAGGGTTGATATCAGGGGTTATGGGGTCAGTATCAGGGGTTATGGGGTGAAAAAGAGGTGTTATAGGGTCGATTTAGGGGTTATAGGGTCAGTATGAGGGGTTATGGGGTCGATATCAGGGGTTATGGGGCCAAATTAGGGGTTATAGGGTCAATATTGGGGGTTATAGGGTCAGTATCAGAGGTTATAGGATCAATATGATGGGTTATAGAGTCAAAAAGAGGGGTTGTAGGGTCGATTTAGGGGTTATAGGGTCAATATTAGGAGTTATAGGGTCAATATCAGGGGTTATGGGGTCGGTATCGGGGGTTATGGGGTCAGTATCAGGGGTTATGGGGTCAAAAAGAGGGGTTATAGGGTCGATTTTGGGGTTATAGGGTCAGTATGAGGGGTTATAGGGTCGATATCAGGGGTTATAGGGTCAATATCGGGTTATGGGGTCGGTATCGGGGGTTATAGGGTCAGTATCAGGGGTTATAGGGTCGATATCAGGGGTTATAGGGTCGATATCAGGGGTTATGGGGTCAAAAAGAGGGGGTTTAGGGTCGATTTGGGGGTTATAGGGTCGATTTTGCGGGTTATAGGATCAATATCAGGGGTTATTAGGTGAGTATGGGTTGTTATGGGGTCAATTTGGGGGTTATAGGGTCAGTACAAGGGGTTATAGGGTCGATATTGGGGGTTATAGGATCAATATCAGGGGTTATAGGGTCGATATCAGGGGTTATAGGATCAATAAAGGGGGTTATGGGGTCAAAATTGGGGGTTATGGGGTCGGTATAGGGGGTTATGGGGTCAGTATCAGGGGTTATGGGGTCAAAAAGAGGGGTTATAGGGTCGATTTTGGGGTTATAGGGTCAGTATGAGGGGTTATGGGGTCGATATCAGGGGTTATAGGGTCAAATTAGGGGTTATAGGGTCACTATCGGGGGTTATAGGGTCAGTATCAGAGGTTATAGGATCAATATTAGGGGTTATAGAGTCAAAAAGAGGGGTTGTAGGGTCGATTTAGGGGTTATAGGGTCAATATTAGGAGTTATAGGGTCAATATCAGGGGTTATGGGGTCGGTATCAGGGGTTATAGGATCAATATCATGCGTTATAGGGTCGATATCAGGGGTTATAGGGTCAAATTAGGGGTTATAGGGTCACTATTAGGAGTTATGGGGTCAATATCAGGGGTTATGGGGTCGATATCAGGGGTTATGGGGTCACTATGGGGGGTTATAGGGTCGATATTGGGGTTATAGGGTCAATATTGGGGGTTATAGGGTCAGTATGAGGAATTATAGGGTCGATATCAGGGGTTATGGGGTCAATATCAGGGGTTATAGGGTCGATTAAAGGGGTTGTAGGGTCAATAAGAAGGATTATAGGGTCAGTATGAGGGGTTATAGGGTCGATATCAGGGGTTATGGGGTCGATATCGGGGGTTATAGGGTCGGTATTGGGGGTTAAAGGGTCAGTATCGGGGGTTATAGGGTCAATATCAGGGGTTATGGGGTGAGATTAGGGGTTATAGGGTCAATATTGGGGGTTATAGGATTGAATTAGGGGTTATAGGGTGGATATTGGGGGTTATGGGATCAATATCAAGGGTTATAGGGTTGATATCAGGGGTTATGGGGTCAAAAAGAGGGGTTATAGGGTCGATTTAGGGGTTATAGGGTCAATATTGGGGGTTATGGGGTCGATATTGGGGTTATAGGGTCAATATTGGGGGTTATAGGGTTGATATCAGGGGTTATAGGGTCAATATTAGGGGTAATAGGGTCAATAAAGGGGGTTATAGGGTCACTATCAGGGGTTATAGGGTCGATATCAGGGGTTATGGGGTCAATATCAGGGGTTATGGGGTCGGTATTGGGGGTTAAAGGGTCAGTATCGGGGGTTAGAGGGTCAATATCAGGGGTTATGGGGTGAGATTAGGGGTTATAGGGTCAGTATGAGAGGTTATAGGGTCGATATCAGGGGTTATAGGGTCACTATGGGGGGTTATGGGGTCAAAAAGAGGGGTTATGGGGTCGATATCAGGGGTTATGGGGTGAGTTTAGGGGTTATAGGGTCAATATCAGGGGTTATAGTGTTGATATCAGGGGTTATGGGGTCAGTATCAGGGGTTATGGGGTCAAAAAGAGGGGTTATAGGGTCGATATTGGGGTTATAGGATCAATATCAGGGGTTATTGCGTTGATATCAGGGGTTATAGGGTCAATAAAGGGGGTTATAAGGTCAATATTGGAGTTATAGGATCAATATCATGGGTTATAGGGTCGATTAAAGGGGTTGTAGGGTCAATAAGAAGGATTATAGGGTCAATATTGGAGTTATAGGATCAATATCAAGGGTTATAGGGTCAGTATCAGGGGTTATGGGGTCAATATCAGGGGTTATGGGGTCAATATCAGGGGTTATAGGGTCGATATCAGGGGTTATGGGGTGAGTTTAGGGGTTATAGGGTCAGTATGAGGGGTTATAGGGTCAATATCAGGGGTTATAGGGTCGATTTAGGGGTTATAGGGTTAGTATCAGGGGTTATAGGGTCAGTATGAGGAGTTATAGGGTCGATATCAGGGGTTATGGGGTCAGTATCAGGGGTTATGGGGTCAAAAAGAGGGGTTGTAGGGTCGATTTTGGGGTTATAGGGTCAATATTGGGGGTTATAGGGTTGATATCAGGGGTTATGGGGTCAGTATCAGGGGTTATGGGGTGAGATTAGGGGTTATAGGGGCAATATCAGGGGTTATAGGGTTG
Source organism: Aythya baeri (assembly GCA_026413565.1). Taxonomy (NCBI): domain Eukaryota; kingdom Metazoa; phylum Chordata; class Aves; order Anseriformes; family Anatidae; genus Aythya; species Aythya baeri. Next base: position 562,972 of record JAKRSJ010000121.1, on the reverse strand, counting down.
ATATTAGTAGTTATAGGGTCAATATGATGGGTTATAGGGTCAGTATCAGGGGTTATAGGGTCAGTATGGGGGTTTATAGGGTCAAATTAGGGGCTGTAGGGTCACTATGGCGGGTTATAGGGTCGGTTTAGAGATTATGGGGTCAATGTAAAGGGTTATGGAGTCGATATCAGGGGTTATGGGGTCAATATCAGGGGTTATAGGGTCGATATCAGGGGTTGTAGGGTCAATAAGAAAGGTTATAGGGTCAATATTGGAGTTATAGGATCAATATCATGGGTTATAGGGTCGATATCAGGGGTTATAGGGTCAATATTAGGAGTTATAGGGTCAATATCAGGGGTTATGGGGTCAATATCAGGGGTTATGGGGTCAATATCAGGGGTTATGGGGTGAGATTAGGGGTTATAGGGTCAAATTAGGGGTTATAGGGTCAATATTGGAGTTATAGGATCAGTATCAGGGGTTATAGGGTCGATATCAGGGGTTATAGGGTCAGTATGGGGCTTATGGGGTCAGTGGGGAAGGTTATTGGGGGGATTTAGGGGATTTGGGGGCAGATTTGGGGGATTTGGGATCATTTGGGATGGATTTTGGGGATTTGGGATCATTTGGGGCAGATTTGGGGTCATTTGGGGCGGATTTAGGGGATTTGGGGCAGATTTGGGGTGGATTTGGGGGATTTTGCGTCAATTTGGGGTGGATTTGGGGTGTTTTGGGGTGGATTTGGGGGATTTGGGGTCATTTGGGGTGGATTTGGGGGATTTGGGGTCATTTGGGGTGGATTTGGGGGCTTTGGGGCACATTTGGGGTGGATTTGGTGGATTTAGGGTCAATATGGGGTGGATTTAGGGGATTTGGGATCATTTGGGATGGATTTTGGGGATTTGGGATCATTTGGGGCAGATTTGGGGTCATTTGGGGCGGATTTAGGGGATTTGGGGCAGATTTGGGGTGGATTTGGGGGATTTAGCGTCAATTTGGGGTGGATTTGGGGTCATTTGGGGTGGATTTGGGGGATTTGGGGTCATTTGGGGTGGATTTGGGGGATTTGGGGTCATTTGGGGTGGATTTGGGGGATTTGGGGTCATTTGGGGTGGATTTGGGGGCTTTGGGGCACATTTGGGGTGGATTTGGTGGATTTAGGGTCAATTTGGGGCGGATTTGGGGGATTTAGGGTCAATTTGGGGTGGATTTGGGGGGGATTTGGGGTCATTTGAGGTGGATTTGGGGTGCATTTAGGGTGATTTGGGGTGGATTTGGGGCGGATTTGGGGGATTTGGGGTCATTTGGGGTGGATTTGGGGTCTTTAGGGGTGGATTTGGGGTGGATTTGGGGGATTTGGGGTCATTTGGGGTGGATTTGGGGTCATTTGGGGTGGATTTGGGGGATTTGGGGTCATTTGGGGTGGATTTGGGGGATTTGGGGTCATTTGGGGTGGATTTGGGGGATTTGGGGTCATTTGGGGTGGTTTTTGGGTGGATTCGAGGTGGATTTGGGGTCATTTGGGGTGGATTTAGGGTGGATTCGGGGTGGATTTGGGGTCATTTGGGGTGGATTTGGGGTGGATTTGGGGTCATTTGGGGCGGATTTGGGGGATTTGAGGTCATTTGGGGCGGATTTGGGCTCATTTGAGCTCATTTTGGGTCAATTTTGGGCCGATTTAGCCCATCCACCCCCCACCCCTTTTAGGATCCCTTATAGGGCCGCCCCCCTTTTATAGGATTTCCCCCCCCCCTTTCTCCGTGCCCCCATTTTGGGTCCGATTCCCCCCTTTCCGTGCTTTACTCCCCACTTTTTGGGATTTTTTTATTTTTTTTTCCCCTTTTTAGGGTCTTTTCCCCCTTTTTAGGGTTTTTTCCCCTTTTTGGGGTTTTTTTCCCCTATAGGGCGAGGACGCGGAGGCGCGGCGCCTGCTCTCCATGGCCCTACGGCGGGGGGGGGCCCTACAGGAGGGTCTGGCCCAGGCCGAGGCCGCCGTGCGCTGCGACCCCACAGACGGCAGCTCCTGGTGTGAGTTATGGGGTCCTTATAGGGCCGTTATAGGGTCGGGGGGATTCTATAGGGTTCCTATAGGGTGAGCGGGTCGGGGTCGATGGGGTTTGGTCAGGGGGTGGTTGGGGTTAATTGGTGTGATTTTGGGGTTGATTGGGCTAAAGGGGGAGGCTGTAGGGCTATGGGAACTTTTAGGGTCTTATAGGGCCGTTATAGGGTCGGGGGGATTCTATAGGGTTCCTATAGGGTGAGCGGGTCGGGGTTGATGGGGTTTGGTCGGGGGGTGGTTGGGGTTAATTGGTGTGATTTTGGGGTTGATTGGGCTAAAGGGGGAGGCTCTAGGCTTGTAAAATCTTATAGGGTCGTTATGGGGTTTTATAGGGTCGCGGGTTTTTTATAGGGTTCCTATAGGGTGAGCGGGTCGGGGTTGATGGGGTTGGGTCTGGGGGTGGTTGGGGTTAATTGATGCGATTTTGGGGTCGATTGGGCTAAAGGGGGAGGCTGTAGGGCTGTGGAATCTTATAGGGTCGTTATGGGGTTTTATAGGGTCGCGGGTTTTTTATAGGGTTCCTATAGGGTGAGCGGGTCGGGGTTAAGGGGTATTAATGAGGGGGTCTTTGGGGTTAATTGGTGTGATTTTGGGGTCGATTGGGCTAAAGGGGGAGGCTGTAGGGCTATGGGAACTTTTAGGGTCTTATAGGGCCGTTATAGGGTCGCGGGTTTTTTATAGGGTTCCTATAGGGTGAGCGGGTCGGGGTTGATGGGGTTGGGTCTGGGGGTGGTTGGGGTTAATTGGTGCGATTTTGGGGTCGATTGGGCTAAAGGGGGAGGCTCTAGGCTTGTAGGATCTTATAGGGTCGTTATGGGGTTTTATAGGGTCGCGGGTTTTTTATAGGGTTCCTATAGGGTGAGCGGGTCGGGGTTGATGGGGATTGATGAGGGGGTGGTTGGGGTTAATTGGTGCGATTTTGGGGCTGTTTGGGCTAAAGGGGGAGTCTGTAGGGCTGTGGAATCTTATAGGGTCGTTATGGGGTTTTATAGGGTCGCGGGTTTTTTATAGGGTTCCTATAGGGTGAGCGGGTCGGGGTTAAGGGGGATTAATGAGGGGGTCTTTGGGGTTAATTGGTGTGATTTTGGGGTTGATTGGGCTAAAGGGGGAGGCTGTAGGGCTATGGGAACTTTTAGGGTCTTATAGGGCCGTTATAGGGTCGGGGGGATTTTATGGGGTTCCTATAGGGTGAGCGGGTCGGGGTTGATGGGGTTGGGTCGGGGGGTGGTTGGGGTTAATTGGTGCGATTTTGGGGTTGATTGGGCTAAAGGGGGAGGCTGTAGGGCTATGGGAACTTTTAGGGTCTTATAGGGCCGTTATAGGGTCGGGGGGATTTTATAGGGTTCCTATAGGGTGAGCGGGTCGGGGTTAAGGGGGATTAATGAGGGGGTGGTTGGGGTTAATTGGTGTGATTTTGGGGTTGATTGGGCTAAAGGGGGAGGCTGTAGGGCTATGGGAACTTTTAGGGTCTTATAGGGCCGTTATAGGGTCGGGGGGATTCTATAGGGTTCCTATAGGGTGAGCGGGTCGGGGTTGATGGGGTTGGGTCTGGGGGTGGTTGGGGTTAATTGGTGTGATTTTGGGGCTGATTGGGCTAAAGGGGGAGGCTCTAGGCTTGTAGGATCTTATAGGGTCGTTATGGGGTTTTATAGGGTCGCGGGTTTTTTATAGGGTTCCTATAGGGTGAGCGGGTCGGGGTTGATGGGGATTAATGAGGGGGTGGTTGGGGTTAATTGGTGTGATTTTGGGGTTGATTGGGCTAAAGGGGGAGGCTGTAGGGCTATGGGAACTTTTAGGGTCTTATAGGGCCGTTATAGGGTCGGGGCAATTTTATAGGGTTCCTATAGGGTGAGTGGGTCGGGGTTAATGGGGTTGGGTCTGGGGGTGGTTGGGGTTAATTGGTGTGATTTTGGGGTCGATTGGGCTAAAGGGGGAGGCTGTAGGGCTATGGGATCATTTAGGGTCTTATAGGGCCGTTATAGGGTCGGGGGGATTCTATAGGGTTCCTATAGGGTGAGCGGGTCGGGGTTAAGGGGGATTGATGAGGGGGTGGTTGGGGTTAATTGGTGTGATTTTGGGGTTGATTGGGCTAAAGGGGGAGGCTCTAGGCTTGTAGGATCTTATAGGGTCGTTATGGGGTTTTATAGGGTCGCGGGTTTTTTATAGGGTTCCTATAGGGTGAGCGGGTCGGGGTTGATGGGGTTGGGTCGGGGGGTGGTTGGGGTTAATTGGTGCGATTTTGGGGTCGATTGGGCTAAAGGGGGAGGCTGTAGGGCTATGGGAACTTTTAGGGTCTTATAGGGCCGTTATAGGGTCAGGGGGATTTTATGGGGTTGCGGGGGTTTTAGGGGGTCCTTATAGGTTCGGGGGGGTTTTATGGGGTCAGGGGGGGTTTATAGGGTCAGGGGGAGCTTTATGGGGTCAGGGGGGTTTATGGGGTCACTATAGGGTCGGGGGGCTTTATGGGGTCTTATGGGGTTGTTATAGGGTCGAGGGGGTTTTATAGGGTCCTTATAGGTTCAGGGGGTTTTATGGGGTCGGGGGGAGCTTTATGGGGTCGGGGGTGTTTATGGGGTCATTATAGGGTCCAGGGAGTTTTATGGGGTCTGGGGTGTTTATAGGGTCCTTATAGGGTCGGGAGGGTTTTATGGGTTTGAGGGGGTTTTAAGGGGTCCTTATAGGTTCTTGGGGATTTTATGGGGTCAGGGGGGTTTTATAGGGTCGGGGGGAGCTTTATGGGGTCGGGGGGTGTTTATGGGGTCACTATAGGGTCGGGGGGGTTTATGGGGTCTTATGGGGTTGTTATAGGGTCGGGGGGGTTTTATAGGGTTCTTATAGGTTTAAGAGGGTTTTATGGGGTCGGGGGGGGTTTATAGGGTCGGGGGGAGCTTTATGGGGTCGGGGGGTGTTTATGGGGTCATTATGGGGTCCGGGAAGTTTTATGGGGTCGGGGGTGTTTATAGGGTCCTTATAGGGTCGGGAGGGTTTTATGGGGTTGCGGGGGTTTTAAGGGGTCCTTATAGGTTCGGGGGGATTTTATGGGGTCAGGGGGGTTTTATAGGGTCGGGGGGAGCTTTATGGGGTCGGGGGGTGTTTATGGGGTCATTATAGGGTCCAGGGAGTTTTATGGGGTCGGGGGTGTTTATAGGGTCCTTATAGGGTCGGGAGGGTTTTATGGGTTTGCGGGGGTTTTAAGGGGTCCTTATAGGTTCTTGGGGATTTTATGGGGTCAGGGGGGTTTTATAGGGTCGGGGGGAGCTTTATGGGGTCGGGGGGTGTTTATGGGGTCGTTATGGGGTCCCTAAACCCCCCTTTTTCCCCCCAGACGTGCTGGGCAACGCCTACGTCTCGCTCTTCTTCGCCGGGGGGCAGAGCCCCGAGGCCGCGCGCCGCGCGCTGGGCGCCTACGCACAGGCGGTACGCGGCCCTATAGGGCCGGGGGCGACCCTATAGGGCCGGGGGGCGACCCTATAGAGCTTTCGGGGTCCCTATAAGGCTCGGGGGGGCGTTGGGAGGTGTTATGGGGCGGGAGGAGGGCGTTATAGGGCCAGGGAGGGCGTTATAGGGCCGGGGAGGGCGTTATAGGGTCAAGGGGTCTTATAGGGTCGCTGTAGGGCCGGGGGGTTTATAGGGTCGCTGTAGGGTCCTGTGGTTGCTATGGGGTCCCTATAGGGCCAGGGGTGTCTATAGGGTCACTATGGGGCCCTATGGTCCCTATAGGGCCTGGGGCTGCTATGGGGTCTCTATGGGGCCCTATAGCCACTATAGGGTCACTATAGGGCCCTATAGGGCTGAAGTTTCCTATGGGGTCCCTATAGGGCCAGGGGTGTCTATGGGGTCATTATGGGGCCCTATGGTCCCTATAGGGCCTGGGGTCGCTATGGGGTCTCTACAGGACCCTATAGCTGCTATAGGGTCACTATAGAGCCCTGTGGTTGTTATAGGGCCAGGGGTTGCTATGGGGTCCCTATGGGGCCCTATAGTCTCTATAGGGTCAGTATAGGGCCAGGGGCTTCTATGGGGTCACTATGGGGCCCTATGGTCCCTATAGGGCCTGGGGCTGCTTTGGGGTTTCTATGGGGCCCTATAGATGCTATAGGGTCACTATAGAGCCCTGTGGTTGTTATAGGGTCAGGGGTTGCTATGGGGTCCCTATGGGGCCCTATAGTCTCTATAGGGTCAGTATAGGGCCAGGGGTTTCTATGGGGTCCTTATGAGGCCCTATGGTCCCTATAGGGCCTGGGGTCGCTTTGGGGTCTCTATAGGGCCCTATAGTCACTATAGGGTCACTATAGAGCCTTATAGTTCCTATAGGGTCAGGGGTTGCTATGGGGTCCCTATAGGGCCAGGGGCTTCTATGGGGTCACTATGGGGCCCTATGGTCCCTATAGGGCCTGGGGCTGCTTTGGGGTCTCTATGGGGCCCTATAGTCTCTATAGGGTCACTGTGGGGCCCTACAAACCCCTATAGGGCCCTATGGTTGCTATGGGGCCCTATGGGGCCTATGGGGCAGGCCCCGTTGCTAGGGCCGGGCCCCGTTGCTAGGGCCGGGCCCCGTTGCTAGGGGGCGTGTCCCCGTCGCCATGGTGACGCGGCCCCGCCCCTTTAGGAAAAAATCGACCCCGCCGCCGCAGCCAATCCCGACCTCCACCTCAACCGCGCCACGGTACGGCAGCCAATGGGGAGCGAGCGTGGGCGGGACTAAGGGCGGGAGGCGGGAGGCGGGAGGAAGAGCGGCGGGGGCGGCAGCCAATGGGGGAGCGAGGCGCGGCGCGACTCAGCCAATGGGCGCGCAGCTGCTGCAGTACCAGGAGCGCTACGGGGCCGCCCTGGAGGGGCTGGCGCGCGCCGCCGCCTTGGCGCCGGAGTGGGCGGAGCCGCGCATGCGCCACGCGCGGCTGCTGGACTTCCTGGGGCGCCTCTGCGCGTTGCTGAGCAACCGCGTGAGTGACAGCTGGGGGGGGCGGGGCTTGGAGGGGAGGTGGGCGGGGTTTGGGGGAACAGGGGCGGGGTTTGGGGGGAAGGGGGCGGGGTTTGGGGGACAGGGGGCGGGGTTGGGTGGAAGGGGGTGGGGTTTGGGGGTAGGGGCGGGGTTTGGGGGCAGGGGGCGGGGTTTGGCGTGAGGCGAAGGCGGCGGCCATCTTGGGGGGGCTTTTTTGGGGGGGAATTGGGGGATTTTGGGGCTTTTTGGGGGGTTTTGGGGCGTTTTGGGGGGTTTTGGGGCGTTTTTGGGGGGTTTGGGGGGGTTTAAGAGGGGTTTTGTGGTAATTTGCGGGATTTGGGGGGTTTTGGGGAGAATTGGGGGAATTTGGGGAGTTTTGGGGGGATTTGGGGGAAATTTGTGGGGATTTGGGGGATTTGGGGGCATTTGGGGCGGTTTTGGGGGATTTTAGAGGGATTTTGTGGTAATTTGGGGGATTTGGGGCGTTTTGGGGGGATTTTGGGAGGAATTGGGGGGTTTTGGGGACATTTTGGGGGAATTTGGGGCATTTTGGGGGGTTTGGGGGCTTTTTGGGGGGATTTGGGGAGGATTTGGGGATTTGGGGGCATTTTGGGGGGATTTGGGGCAATTTGGGGGAAAATTTTGAGGGAAATTGTGGTAATTTGGGGGGATTTGGGGCAATTTGGGGGCATTTTAGGGGGATTTGGGGAGATTTGGGGATTTGGGGGCATTTTGGTGGGATTTGGGGCTATTTGGGAGCCAATTTTGGGGGGTTTTGTGGTAAATCTGGGGAATTTGGGGCTATTTGAGGGATTTGGTGTATTTTGGGGGGAATTTGGGGCGGTTTTGGGGCCATTTGGGGCGGTTTTGGGGCCATTTGGGGCGGTTTTGGGGCCATTTAGGGTTATTTTGGGTGGATTTGGGGCCATTTAGGGTGCTTTTGGGACCATTTGGGGTGGATTTAGGACCATTTGGGGCCATTTTGGGCGTTTTTGGGGCCATTTTGGGCGTTTTTGGGGCCATTTGGGGTGGATTTGGGGCCATTTGGGGTGGATTTGGGTCCTTTGGGGTGGATTTGGGGCCATTTTGGGTGTTTTTGGGGTCAATTAGGGTGGATTTGGGTCCTTTGGGGCAGTTTTGGGGCCATTTGGGGTGGATTTGGGGCCATTTGGGGTTATTTTGGGTCCATTTGGGGTGGATTTGGGGCCATTTAGTGTCATTTTGGGCAGTTTTGGGGCCATTTAGGGTTATTTTGGGTCCTTTGGGGTGGATTTGGGGCCATTTGGGGTGGATTTGGGGCCATTTAGGGAGGTTTTGGGGTCATTTGGGGTGGATTTGGGGCTATTTCGGGTGGTTTTGGGGCCATTTAGGGTTATTTTGGGTCCTTTGGGGTGGTTTTAGGGCCATTTGGGGCGGTTTTGGGGCCATTTGGGCTTTTTTTGGGGCCATTTAGGGTGGATTTGGGTCCTTTGGGGTGGATTTGGGGCATTTTTGGGGTCATTTAGGGTGGATTTGGGTCCTTTGGGGTGCTTTTGGGGCCATTTAGGGTGGATTTGGGGCCATTTTGGGGCCATTTAGGGCAGTTTTGGGGCCATTTAGGGTTATTTTGGGTCCTTTGGGGTGGATTTGGGGCCATTTTGGGTGTTTTTGGGGTCATTTTGGGTGTTTTGGGGTCATTTAGGGTGGATTTGGGTCCTTTGGGGTGCTTTTGGGGCCATTTGGGGTGGATTTGGGGCCATTTAGTGTCATTTTGGGCAGTTTTGGGGCCATTTAGGGTTATTTTGGGGCCATTTGGGGTGGTTTTGGGGTCATTTAGGGTGGATTTGGGGCCATTTGGGGCGGTTTTGGGGCCATTTGGGGCGGATTTGGGCCCATTTGGGGTGAATTTGGGCCCATTCGGGCTCTTTTTTGGGTCCATTTCCCTTCTTTTAGGGCAAAGTGCGGGGCAAGCGGCTGCGGGGCCTTTTGGGGTCGCTGCCCCCGTCCCTTTTGGGGCCGTCGGGGGTGGATTTGGGGCCTTTTGGGGCCATTTGGGGTGGATTTGGGGCCATTTAGTGTCATTTGGGGCAGTTTTGGGGCCATTTAGGGTTATTTTGGGTCCTTTGGGGTGGATTTGGGGCATTTTTGGGGTCATTTAGGGTGGATTTGGGTCCTTTGGGGTGCTTTTGGGGCCATTTAGGGTGGATTTGGGGCCATTTTGGGGCCATTTAGGGCAGTTTTGGGGCCATTTAGGGTTATTTTGGGTCCTTTGGGGTGGATTTGGGGCCATTTTGGGTGTTTTTGGGGTCATTTTGGGTGTTTTGGGGTCATTTAGGGTGGATTTGGGTCCTTTGGGGTGCTTTTGGGGCCATTTGGGGTGGATTTGGGGCCATTTAGTGTCATTTTGGGCAGTTTTGGGGCCATTTAGGGTTATTTTGGGGCCATTTGGGGTGGTTTTGGGGTCATTTAGGGTGGATTTGGGGCCATTTGGGGCGGTTTTGGGGCCATTTGGGGCGGATTTGGGCCCATTTGGGGTGAATTTGGGCCCATTCGGGCTCTTTTTTGGGTCCATTTCCCTTCTTTTAGGGCAAAGTGCGGGGCAAGCGGCTGCGGGGCCTTTTGGGGTCGCTGCCCCCGTCCCTTTTGGGGCCGTCGGGGGTGGATTTGGGGCTATTTGGGGCCATTTGGGGCGGATTTGGGGCCATTTAGTGTCATTTGGGGCAGTTTTGGGGCCATTTAGGGTTATTTTGGGTCCTTTGGGGTGGATTTGGGGCATTTTTGGGGTCATTTAGGGTGGATTTGGGTCCTTTGGGGTGCTTTTGGGGCCATTTAGGGTGGATTTGGGGCCATTTGGGGTGGTTTTGGGGCCATTTAGGGTGGATTTGGGGCCATTTTGGGTCCATTTAGGGCAGTTTTGGGGCCATTTAGGGTTATTTTGGGTCCATTTTGGGTGGATTTGGGGCCATTTTGGACGTTTTTGGGGCCATTTTGGGCGTTTTTGGGGCCATTTAGGGTGGATTTGGGGCCATTTTGGGTCCATTTAGGGCAGTTTTGGGGCCATTTAGGGTTATTTTGGGTCCATTTTGGGTGGATTTGGGGCCATTTTGGACGTTTTTGGGGCCATTTTGGGCGTTTTTGGGGCCATTTAGGGTGGTTTTGGGGCCATTTGGGCTTATTTTGGGGCCATTTAGGGTTATTTTGGGTCCTTTGGGGTGGATTTGGGGCCATTTTGGGTGTTTTTGGGGTCATTTTGGGTGTTTTGGGGTCATTTAGGGTGGATTTGGGTCCTTTGGGGTGCTTTTGGGGCCATTTAGGGTGGATTTGGGGCCATTTGGGGTGGTTTTGGGTCCATTTGGGGTGGATTTGGGTCCATTTTGGGTGTTTTGGGGCCATTTTCGGTGTTTTTGGGGTCATTTAGGGTGGATTTGGGTCCTTTGGGGCAGTTTTGGGGCCATTTGGGGTGGATTTGGGGCCATTTGGGGTTATTTTGGGTCCATTTGGGGTGGATTTGGGGCCATTTAGTGTCATTTTGGGCAATTTTGGGGCCATTTAGGGTTATTTTGGGTCCATTTTGGGCGTTTTGGGGGCCATTTAGGGTGGTTTTGGGGCCATTTGGGACGGTTTTGGGGTCATTTAGGGTGGATTTGGGTCCTTTGGGGTGCTTTTGGGGCCATTTAGGGTGGATTTGGGGTCATTTAGGGTGGATTTGGGTCCTTTGGGGTGCTTTTGGGGCCATTTAGGGTGGATTTGGGGCCATTTTGGGGCGGTTTTGGGGCTGATTTGGGGCCGTTTGGGGTGAATTTGGGCCCATTCGGGCTCTTTTTTGGGTCCATTTCCCTTCTTTTAGGGCAAAGTGCGGGGCAAGCGGCTGCGGGGCCTTTTGGGGTCGCTGCCCCCGTCCCTTTTGGGGCCGTCGGGGGTGGATTTGGGGCCTTTTGGGGCCATTTGGGGCGGATTTGGGGCCATTTAGTGTCATTTGGGGCAGTTTTGGGGCCATTTAGGGTTATTTTGGGTCCTTTGGGGTGGATTTGGGGCATTTTTGGGGTCATTTAGGGTGGATTTGGGTCCTTTGGGGTGCTTTTGGGGCCATTTACGGTGGATTTGGGGCCATTTTGGGGCCATTTAGGGCAGTTTTGGGGCCATTTAGGGTTATTTTGGGTCCATTTTGGGTGGATTTGGGTCCATTTTGGGCGTTTTTGGGTCCATTTGGGGCGTTTTTGGGGCCATTTAGGGTGGTTTTGGGGCCATTTGGGCTTATTTTGGGGCCATTTAGGGTTATTTTGGGTCCTTTGGGGTGGATTTGGGGCCATTTTGGGCGTTTTTGGGGCCATTTTGGGTGTTTTGGGGGTCATTTAGGGTGGATTTGGGTCCTTTGGGGCAGTTTTGGGGCCATTTGGGGTGGATTTGGGGCCATTTGGGGTTATTTTGGGTCCATTTGGGGTGGATTTGGGGCCATTTAGTGTCATTTTGGGCAGTTTTGGGGCCATTTAGGGTTATTTTGGGTCCATTTTGGGCGTTTTGGGGGCCATTTAGGGTGGTTTTGGGGCCATTTGGGACGGTTTTGGGGCCATTTGGGGCTGATTTGGGGCCGTTTGGGGTGAATTTGGGCCCATTCGGGCTCTTTTTTGGGTCCATTTCCCTTCTTTTAGGGCAAAGTGCGGGGCAAGCGGCTGCGGGGCCTTTTGGGGTCGCTGCCCCCGTCCCTTTTGGGGCCGTCGGGGGTGGATTTGGGGCCATTTGGGGTGGATTTGGGGCCATTTAGTGTCATTTGGGGCAGTTTTGGGGCCATTTAGGGTTATTTTGGGTCCTTTGGGGTGGATTTGGGGCATTTTTGGGGTCATTTAGGGTGGATTTGGGTCCTTTGGGGTGCTTTTGGGGCCATTTAGGGTGGATTTGGGGCCATTTTGGGGCCATTTAGGGCAGTTTTGGGGCCATTTAGGGTTATTTTGGGTCCATTTTGGGTGGATTTGGGTCCATTTTGGGTGTTTTTGGGGTCATTTTGGGTGTTTTGGGGTCATTTAGGGTGGATTTGGGTCCTTTGGGGTGCTTTTGGGGCCATTTAGGGTGGATTTGGGGCCATTTGGGGTGGTTTTGGGTCCATTTGGGGTGGATTTGGGGCCATTTTGGGCGTTTTTGGGGCCATTTTGGGTGTTTTGGGGGTCATTTAGGGTGGATTTGGGTCCTTTGGGGCAGTTTTGGGGCCATTTGGGGTGGATTTGGGGCCATTTGGGGTTATTTTGGGTCCATTTGGGGTGGATTTGGGGCCATTTAGTGTCATTTTGGGCAGTTTTGGGGCCATTTAGGGTTATTTTGGGGCCATTTGGGGTGGTTTTGGGGTCATTTAGGGTGGATTTGGGGCCATTTTGGGGCGGTTTTGGGGCTGATTTGGGCCCATTTGGGGTGAATTTGGGCCCATTCGGGCTCTTTTTTGGGTCCATTTCCCTTCTTTTAGGGCAAAGTGCGGGGCAAGCGGCTGCGGGGCCTTTTGGGGTCGCTGCCCCCGTCCCTTTTGGGGCCGTCGGGGGTGGATTTGGGGCCATTTGGGGTGGATTTGGGGCCATTTAGTGTCATTTGGGGCAGTTTTGGGGCCATTTAGGGTTATTTTGGGTCCTTTGGGGTGGATTTGGGGCATTTTTGGGGTCATTTAGGGTGCTTTTGGGGCCATTTAGGGTGGATTTGGGGCCATTTAGGGTGGATTTTTGGCCATTTTGGGGCCATTTAGGGCAGTTTTGGGGCCATTTAGGGTTATTTTGGGTCCATTTTGGGCGTTTTTGGGGCCATTTGGGCTTATTTTGGGGCCGTTTAGGGTTATTTTGGGTCCTTTGGGGTGGATTTGGGGCCATTTTGGGCGTTTTGGGGGCCATTTTGGGTGTTTTGGGGGTCATTTAGGGTGGATTTGGGTCCTTTGGGGTGCTTTTGGGGCCATTTAGGGTGGATTTGGGGCCATTTGGGGTGGTTTTGGGGCCATTTTGGGCGTTTTTGGGGCCATTTTGGGTGTTTTGGGGGTCATTTAGGGTGGATTTGGGTCCTTTGGGGTGGATTTGGGGCCATTTAGGGTTATTTGGGGTGGATTTGGGGCCATTTGGGGTGGATTTGGGGCCATTTTGGGGCCATTTAGGGCAGTTTTGGGGCCATTTTGGGCGTTTTGGGGGCCATTTAGCGTCATTTAGGGCAGTTTTGGGCCCATTCGGGCTCTTTTTTGGGTCCATTTCCCTTCTTTTAGGGCAAAGTGCGGGGCAAGCGGCTGCGGGGCCTTTTGGGGTCGCTGCCCCCGTCCCTTTTGGGGCCGTCGGGGGTGGATTTGGGGCCTTTTGGGGCCATTTGGGGTGGATTTGGGGCCATTTAGTGTCATTTTGGGCAGTTTTGGGGCCATTTAGGGTTATTTTGGGTCCTTTGGGGTGGATTTGGGGCATTTTTGGGGTCATTTAGGGTGGATTTGGGTCCTTTGGGGTGCTTTTGGGGCCATTTAGGGTGGATTTGGGGCCATTTTGGGGCCATTTAGGGCAGTTTTGGGGCCATTTAGGGTTATTTTGGGTCCATTTTGGGTGGATTTGGGTCCATTTTGGGCGTTTTTGGGGCCATTTAGGGTGGTTTTGGGGCCATTTGGGGTGGATTTGGGGCCATTTGGGGTGGATTTGGGTCCTTTGGGGTGGATTTGGGGCCATTTTGGGTGTTTTTGGGGTCATTTAGGGTGGATTTGGGTCCTTTGGGGCAGTTTTGGGGCCAGTTAGGGTGGATTTGGGGCCATTTGGGGTTATTTTGGGTCCATTTGGGGTGGATTTGGGGCCATTTAGTGTCATTTTGGGCAGTTTTGGGGCCATTTAGGGTTATTTTGGGTCCTTTGGGGTGCTTTTGGGGCCATTTAGGGTGGATTTGGGGCCATTTTGGGGCCATTTAGGGCAGTTTTGGGGCCATTTAGGGTTATTTTGGGTCCATTTTGGGTGGATTTGGGGCCATTTTGGGCGTTTTTGGGGCCATTTTGGGCGTTTTTGGGGCCATTTAGGGTGGTTTTGGGGCCATTTAGGGTTATTTTGGGTCCTTTGGGGTGGATTTGGGGCCATTTTGGGTGTTTTTGGGGTCATTTTGGGTGTTTTGGGGTCATTTAGGGTGGATTTGGGTCCTTTGGGGTGCTTTTGGGGCCATTTGGGGTGGATTTGGGGCCATTTAGTGTCATTTTGGGCAGTTTTGGGGCCATTTAGGGTTATTTTGGGGCCATTTGGGGTGGTTTTGGGGTCATTTAGGGTGGATTTGGGGCCATTTTGGGGCGGTTTTGGGGCTGATTTGGGCCCATTTGGGGTGAATTTGGGCCCATTCGGGCTCTTTTTTGGGTCCATTTCCCTTCTTTTAGGGCAAAGTGCGGGGCAAGCGGCTGCGGGGCCTTTTGGGGTCGCTGCCCCCGTCCCTTTTGGGGCCGTCGGGGGTGGATTTGGGGCTATTTGGGGCCATTTGGGGCGGATTTGGGGCCATTTAGTGTCATTTGGGGCAGTTTTGGGGCCATTTAGGGTTATTTTGGGTCCTTTGGGGTGCTTTTGGGGCCATTTAGGGTGGATTTGGGGCCATTTGGGGTGGATTTGGGGCCATTTAGGGTGGATTTGGGGCCATTTTGGGTCCATTTAGGGCAGTTTTGGGGCCATTTAGGGTTATTTTGGGTCCTTTGGGGTGGATTTGGGGCCATTTTGGGTGTTTTTGGGGCCATTTTGGGTGTTTTTGGGGTCATTTAGGGTGGATTTGGGGCCATTTGGGCTTATTTTGGGGCCATTTAGGGTTATTTTGGGTCCTTTGGGGTGGATTTGGGGCCATTTTGGGTGTTTTTGGGGCCATTTTGGGTGTTTTTGGGGTCATTTAGGGTGGATTTGGGTCCTTTGGGGTGCTTTTGGGGCCATTTAGGGTGGATTTGGGGCCATTTTGGGGCGGTTTTGGGGCTGATTTGGGGCCGTTTGGGGTGAATTTGGGCCCATTCGGGCTCTTTTTTGGGTCCATTTCCCTTCTTTTAGGGCAAAGTGCGGGGCAAGCGGCTGCGGGGCCTTTTGGGGTCGCTGCCCCCGTCCCTTTTGGGGCCGTCGGGGGTGGATTTGGGGCCTTTTGGGGCCATTTGGGGTGGATTTGGGGCCATTTAGTGTCATTTGGGGCAGTTTTGGGGCCATTTAGGGTTATTTGGGGTCCTTTGGGGTGGATTTGGGGCATTTTTGGGGTCATTTTGGGTGGATTTGGGTCCTTTGGGGTGCTTTTGGGGCCATTTAGGGTGGATTTGGGGCCATTTTGGGGCCATTTAGGGCAGTTTTGGGGCCATTTAGGGTTATTTTGGGTCCTTTGGGGTGGATTTGGGACATTTTGGGTGTTTTTGGGGTCATTTTGGGTGTTTTGGGGTCCTTTGGGGTGCTTTTGGGGCCATTTGGGGTGGATTTGGGTCCATTTTGGGTGGATTTGGGTCCATTTTGGGCGTTTTTGGGGCCATTTAGGGTGGATTTGGGGCCATTTTGGGGCCATTTAGGGCAGTTTTGGGGCCATTTAGGGTTATTTTGGGTCCTTTGGGGTGGATTTGGGGCCATTTAGGGTTATTTGGGGTGGATTTGGGGCCATTTGGGGTGGATTTGGGGCCATTTGGGGTGGATTTGGGACCATTTGGAGTTATTTTGGGGCCATTTAGCGTCATTTAGGGCAGTTTTGGGCCCATGTGGGCTCTTTTTTGGGTCCATTTCCCTTCTTTTAGGGCAAAGTGCGGGGCAAGCGGCTGCGGGGCCTTTTGGGGTCGCTGCCCCCGTCCCTTTTGGGGCCGTCGGGGGGGGTCCCGACCCTTTTGGGGTCGCTGCGTTTCGGGGCCAACCCCGGGCGGGCGCTGCTGGGCCGCGTCCTCTTCAGCCTCACCCCGGACGAGGGCGTCCCGCTGTGAGTTTTGGGGTCATTTATGGGGTTTTTGGGGTTTTGGGGTTTTTTGGGGGGGGTTACGGGGTCGGGGAGGGGGTGGAGGGTCAGGGGGAGGGGGGTTTTGGGGGGGTTTTAGGGTTTTTTTGGGGGGGTTTGGGGTGATCCTATAAGCGTCCCCACGGCCCTATAAGGGTCCCCAGGTCCCCGTGACCCTATAAGTGACCCCATGACCCTATAAGTCCCCAAATGTCCCCAAAACGACCCCATAAATGTCCCCACGACCCTATAAATGCCCCAAATACCCCATAAACGACCCCAAAAGTGCCCCAAAGTCCCCATAGATGACCCTATAAGTGTCCCAGTGACCCTATAAGGCCCCAAAAGTCCCCAAAATGACCCCATAAATGTCCCTACGACCCTATAACTGCCCCAAATACCCCATAAATGACCCCAAAAGTGTCCCAGTGACCCTATAAGCCCCCAAATGTCCCCATAAATGACCCTATAAATGCCCAAAAGCCCCCAAATGTCCCCAAAACGACCCCATAACTGTCCTCTTTACCCTATAAATGCCCCAAATACCCCATAAATGACCCCAAAAGTGTCCCTGTGACCCTATAAGCTCCCAAATGTCCCCATAAATGACCCTATAAGTGCCCAAAAGCCCCCAAATGTCCCCAAAACGACCCCATAAGTGTCCCAATGACCCCATAAATGACCCCAAAAGTCCCCAAAATGACCCCATAAGTGTCCCTGTGACCCTATAAGTGTCCCCACGACCCTATAAATGCCCCAAATACCCCAGAAATGACCCCAAAAGTGTCCCAGTGACCCTATAAGCCCCCAAATGTCCCCATAAATGACCCTATAAATGCCCAAAAGCCCCCAAATGTCCCCAAAACGACCCCATAACTGTCCCCATGACCCTATAAATGCCCCAAATACCCCATAAATGACCCCAAAAGTGCCCCAAAGTCCCCATAGATGACCCTATAAGTGTCCCAGTGACCCTATAAGCCCCCAAATGTCCCCAAAACGACCCCAGAAGTGTCCCAATGACCCCATAAATGACCCCAAAAGTCCCCAAAATGACCCCATAAGTGTCCCTGTGACCCTATAAGTGCCCCCATGACCCTATAAGCCCCCAAATGTCCCCAAAATGACCCCATAAATGTCCCTACGACCCCATAAATGCCCCAAATACCCCATAAATGACCCCAAAAGTGCCCCAAAGTCCCCATAGATGACCCTATAAGTGTCCCCACGACCCTATAAGCCCCCAAATGTCCCCATAAATGACCCTATAAGTGCCCAAAAGACCCCATAAATGACCCCAAATGTCCCCAAAATGACCCCATAAGTGACCCCATGACCCTATAAATGTCCCAAATACCCCATAAACGACCCCAAAAGTGCCCCAAAGCCCCCATAGATGACCCTATAAGTGTCCCAGTGACCCTATAAGCCCCCAAATGTCCCCAAAACGACCCCATAAGTGCCCCTACGACCCTATAAATGCCCCAAATACCCCATAAATGACCCCAAAAGTGTCCCCATGACCCTATAAGTCCCCAAATGTCCCCAAAACGACCCCATAACTGTCTCCATGACCCTATAAATGCCCCAAATACCCCATAAATGACCCTATAAGTGTCCCAGTGACCCTATAAGCCCCCAAATGTCCCCATAAATGACCCTATAAATGCCCAAAAGACCCCAAAAGTCCCCAAAACGACCCCATAACTGTCCCCACGACCCTATAACTGCCCCAAATACCCCATAAACGACCCCAAAACGACCCCAGCAGCGTCCCAGTGCCCCACGACCCCAAAAAGCCCCCAAATAACCCCAAAAATCCCCCTAGAACCATCCCCATGACCCCCTAAATCCCCAAATGACCCCAAAAACGACCCCATAACCCCCCCCAGCGCCCCTTTTTCCCCCTTTTTCCCCCCAAAACCGGTCTCTAGGGCTCCATACTGGTTTATACTGGTCCGTACTGGTTTGTACTGGTTTATACTGGTTTGTACTGGTTCTTACTGGTTTGTACTGGTGCAGGACGCTGGGGGTGGCGGACGGGGCGGGGGCGGTGGCGGCCGTCAGCGTCTTCAACGCGGCCCCAAACTGGGGGGTACTGGTGGGGGACGCCCTGGGGCTGCCCGAGCCCCGCCTGCGCCAGCAACTGGTGCAGCACCAGGGGAAGGTAACTGGGAGCACTGGGAGGCACTGGGAGGGACTGGGAGGGACTGGGAGGGGATTGGGGGGGCGCTGGGAGGGACTGGGAGGGGACTGGGATATACTGGGAGGGACTGGGAGGGGTCTGGGGGATACTGGGATATACTGGGAGGGGGTTAAGGGAGACTGGGAGGGGACTGGGATGTACTGGGAGCTACTGGGAGGGACTGGGAGGGGGTTAAGGGGCACTGGGGGGGATTGGGATGGACTGGGAGGGGACTGGGGGATACTGGGAGGGAACTGGGATATACTGGGAGGTACTGGGAAGGACTGGGAAGGGGTTAAAGGGGACTGGGAGGGAACTGGGATATACTGGGAGGGACTGGGAGGGGGTTAAAGGGGACTGGGATATACTGGGAGGGACTGGGAGGAGACTGGGAGGGGATTGGGGGCCACTGGGAGGGACTGGGGGATACTGGGAGGGACTGGGATGGACTGGGAGGAGACTGGGCTATACTGGGAGGGACTGGGATGGGGTTTTTGGGTACTTGGGGGAGACTGGGATATACTGGGAGGCACTGGGAGGGGACTGGGAGGGGGTTTGGGGGTACTGGGCCATACTGGGAGGGCACTGGGATATACTGGGAGGGGACTGGGATGAACTGGGAGGGGATTTGGGGAGGTTTGGGGGTACTGGGAGGGCCTGGGCTATACTGGGAGGGACTGGGAGGGGGTTAAGGGGGACTGGGAGGGAACTGGGCTATACTGGGAGGCACTGGGAGGGGACTGGGGCATACTGGGATATACTGGGAGGGGTGTGTGCTGCTTTATACTGGTTTATACTGGGCTGTACCAGTTTGTACCAGTATATACCGGTCCATACCGGTCCATACTGGTCCATACTGGTCCATACTGGTCCATACTGGTTTATACCGGTCCGTACTGGTCCTTACTGGTTTGTACTGGTTTGTACTGGTGCAGACCTTCTCGTTCCTGTCCGTCCGGGTCCCGTCCCCGCTGTCCCTGGTGGTCAACGGGCGCCGCCCCCCCCCCTCGGCCGCCGCCCCCGGCTGCAGTGCTCCAACCCCCCAGTTAATTGATTAATTAATTAATTAAACTCCTTAATTAAACCCCCAATTAACGGATCCCGGCCTTAATTAACGCCCCGCCCCCCTGCCCGAGGGGGCGGGGCTTGGGAGAAGGGGGCGGAGACGTCTCGGAGAGGGGGGGGGGAAATGGCACCGTGGGGGCCGCCATGTTGGGTGTGGCACGGGCAGATGGGGGCCGCCATCTTGGGTGTGGCACCTCCCAAGTGGGAAGCCATCTTGGGTGGGCGTGTCTTAATGGAGGCGGCCATGTTGGGTGTGGCCTAAATCACATGGAGGCAGCCATCTTGGGTGTGGCATCTCCCAACTGGGAAGCCATCTTGGGTGAGGCCCGGTCACATGAAGGCAGCCATGTTGGGTGTGGCAGTGGGAGGTGGGGGGCGCCATTTTGGGTGTGGCATGTCCCAACTGGGAAGCCATCTTGGGTGGGTGTGTCTTAATGGAGGCGGCCATTTTGGGTGTGGCCAATGCCATAGAGGCCATGTTGGGTGTGGCCTAGTCACGTGAAGGCAGCCATGTTGGGTGTGGCAGCCCCCTTAATGAGACCGCCATATTGGGTGTGGCCCAGTCACATGAAGGCGGCCATGTTGGGTGTGGCATCTCCCAACTGGGAAGCCATCTTGGTTGGGCGTGTCTTAATGGAGGTGGCCATCTTGGGTGTGGCCCAGATACACAAAGACCGCCATATTGGGTGTGGCACAGACACACGAAGGCGGCCATCTTGGGTGTGGCATGTGTCAACTGGGAAGCCATGTTGGGTGTGGCCCAGGGACATGGTGGCGGCCATCTTGGTTGTGGCAATCACCATAGGGACCCTGCCATCTTGGGTGTGGTGACCCCTTAGGAGTCCGCCATGTTGGGTGTGGCCAAGTGGCAGGGAGGCGGCCATCTTGGGTGTGGCAGCCCCCTCAGAGCCCGCCATGCTGGGTGTGGCCAATTCACATGGAGGCGGCCATCTTGAGTGTGGCCCAGATACACAAAGGCAGCCATGTTGGGTGTGGCACAGACACATGAAGGCGGCCATCTTGGGTGTGGCATGTGTCAACTGGGAAGCCATGTTGGGTGTGGCCCAGGGACATGGTGGCGGCCATCTTGGTTGTGGCAATCACCATAGGGACCCTGCCATCTTGGGTGTGGTGACCCCTTAGGAGTCCGCCATGTTGGGTGTGGCCAAGTGGCAGGGAGGCGGCCATCTTGGGTGTGGCAGCCCCCTCAGAGCCCGCCATGCTGGGTGTGGCCAATTCACATGGAGGCGGCCATCTTGGGTGTGGCCCAGATACACAAAGGCAGCCATGTTGGGTGTGGCACAGACACATGAAGGCGGCCATCTTGGGTGTGGCATGTCCCAACTGGGAAGCCATGTTGGGTGTGGCACTCCCCCCAGCGAGCAGCCATCTTGGGTGGGCGTGTCTTAATTGCGACGGCCATCTTGGGTGTGGCCAACCCCATAGAGGCCATCTTGGGTGTGGCCCAAATACAGAAAGGCAGCCATATTGGGTGTGGCAACCCCTTCAGAGCCTGCCATGTTGGGTGTGGCCAAGTCACACGAAGGCGGCCATGTTGGGTGTGGCATCCCCAAAGCAGGCAGCCACGTTGGGTGTGGCGCACACACAATATGGCAGCCATCTTGAGTGGGCGTGTCTTAACGGGGACGGCCATCTTGGGTGTGGCCAACCCCATAGAGGCCATGTTGGGTGTGGCCCAGCAATCACCATGGAGGCCGCCATGTTGGGTGTGGCCAAGTCACATGAGGGCGGCCATCTTGGGTGTGGCACCCCACCAGCAGGCAGCCATGTTGGGTGGGGCGTGTCCCCACTGATGTCGGCCATCTTGGGTGTGGCCAGCATCATGGAGGCGGCCATGTTGGGCGTGGCCAACCCCCAACTAGGCAGCCATGTTGGGTGTGGCATCCCCCAAGCCGTCAGCCATGTTGGGTGGGCGTGTCCCAAGTGAAGGCGGCCATCTTGGATGTGGCACCTCACCAGTGGGCAGCCATCTTGGGTGGGCGTATCCCAAGTGAAGGCGGCCATCTTGGGTGTGGCCAAGTCACATGAGGGCGGCCATCTTGGGTGTGGCACCCCACCAGCGGGCAGCCATCTTAGGTGGGCGTGTCCCCACAGAAGGCGGCCATCTTGGGCGTGGCCGACATCACGGAGGCGGCCATCTTGGGCGTGGCCAACCCCCCACCTGGGGGCGGCCATCTTGGGCGTGGCGCCGCCGCGCCCCGTGACGGCGGCCATGTTGGTGGAGGCAGCCCCTTTAAAAACCATCCGTCCTTTAATCGTTAAGTCGTTAACGAGGTATCAAAATTAAAAGGGGGGGGGACGGGGACGGGGAGGAGGGGGCGGGGCCAATTACAGGGGGCGGGGCCAAGCCGAACTAGGAGGGGGAGGGGCGGGGGGAGGGGCACAACACCACGAACACAGGGGGAGGGGGAGGAGGCAGGGGGTGGGGGAGGGGCTCCCAGCCTTCACCGTTCTCCGTGCTGCAATTAGTGGGGAAGTTTTGGGGCGAAAAGCGGCGTTTTTAGGAGTCGTCCTCGCCGTTGGCGCTGTCCCGGTCGTCCTCGCCCTCCTCGGCCTCCTTCTCATCCCCCTTGATGGATTCCAGCTGCGAGAAAACACCCCAAAAAAAAATTAAAAACATAGAAAATTTTGGGGTAAAAAACGGCGATTTTGGGTCGTTTTGGGCGGTTTTCACCTGGTCGTCGCCCCGCTCCTCGGCGTCGTCGTCGTCCAGGAGGTCGCCCTCCTCCCCCGAGTCCTCGGCCCCCGGCTCGGGCTTGGCCCCGGCCTCGTCCTTCTTGGCCGAGCCCCCCCCCTGCTCCTCCTCCGCCTTCTCGCTCTTCTGCTCTGAAAAAGGAGCAATTTTGGGGTGAATTCCGGGCATTTTGGGGGCGGGGGTCATGGGGGGTTTGGGGGGTTATGGGGGGGTTTGGGGGGATTTGGGGGGGTTTTGGGGGGGATTGAGGGAAGTTAGTTGAAAATAATGGGGTTTTCGGGGGGAGTAAGCAGGAATGGGGAAAATAATGGGTTTTTTTGGGGGGGAAAATGAGGAGAAATGGGCAAAAATGTTTTTTTTGGGGGTAAATGGAGCAGGAATGATTAAAATAATGGGATTTTTGGGGAAAATGAGGAGAAATGGGCAAAATAATGGGATTTTTATGGAAAAATTAAGAAGAAATGGGTGAAATAATGGGGTTTTAGGGGAAATTGAGGAGAAATGATCAAAATAATGGGAATTTTGGGAAAAAATAGGAGAAATAATTAAAATAATGGGATTTTGGGGGAAAAACTAAGCAGGAATGATGAAAATAATGGGATTTTTTTTGTGGAAAGAGAGGAGAAATGGTCAAAATAATGGGATTTTTGGGGAAAATTGAGCAGGAATGGGCAAAAGAATGGGATTTTTGGGGGAAAAAATGAGGAGAAATGGGCAAAATAATGGGATTTTTGGGGAAAATGGAGCAGGAATGGGCAAAATAATGGGATTTGGGGAGAAAATTGAGGAGAAATGAGCAAAATAATGGGATTTTTGGGGAAAATTAGGCAGGAATAGGCAAAATAATAGGATTTTTTGGGGGGAAAACGAGGAGAATTTGTCAAAATAATGGGATTTTAGGGGAAAAATAAGCAAAAATGATGGAAATAATGGGATTTTGGGGGAAAACTGAGGACAAATGATTAAAATAATGGGATTTGGGGGGAAATTAAGGAGAAATGGTCAAAATAATGGGATTTTTGGGGAAAATTGAGCAGGAATGGGCAAAATAATGGGATTTATTGGGGAAAAATGAGTAGAAATGGTCAAAATAATGGGATTTTGGGGGAGAATTACGCAGGAATGGGGAAAATAATGGGATTTTGGGGGAAAATTGAGCAGGAATGGGCGAAATAATGGGATTTTAGGGGAAAATTGAGCAGGAATGGGCGAAATGATGTTTTTTTGGGGGGAAATTGGGGAGAAATGATCAAAATAATGGGATTTTTTGGGAAAAATAAGTAGGAATGGGCAAAATAATGGGATTTTTGGGGAAAAATTAAGCAGGAATGGCCAAAATAGGGGGATTTTGGGGAAGAAATGAAGGAATAAATGAAGAATTGACCAAAATAATGGGATTTTTGGGGGAAAATTACGCAGGAATGGCCAAAATCATGGGAGTTTTGGGGAAAATTGAGGAGAAATTACCAAAATAATGGGATTTTGGGGGAAAATTAAGGAAAAAATGAGAAGAAATGATCAAAAAAAAGGGATTTGGGGGGAAAATTGAGGAGAAATGGCCAAAATAATGGGAATTTGGGGGAAAAAATATGCAAGAATGGGCAAAATAATGGGAATTTGGGGAAAATTTAGGAGAAATGGCCAAAAATAATGGGATTTTGGGGAAAAATTAAGCAGGAATGGGCAAAATAATGGGATTTTGGGGGAAAATTGAGCAGGAATGGGCGAAATAATGGGATTTTAGGGGAAAATTGAGCAGGAATGGGCAAAATGATGTTTTTTTGGGGGGAAATTGGGGAGAAATGATCAAAATAATAGGATTTTTGGGGAAAAATAAGTAGGAATGGGCAAAATAATGGGATTTTTTGGGAAAAATAAGTAGGAATGGGCAAAATAATGGGATTTTTTGGGAAAAATTAAGCAGGAATGGCCAAAATAGGGGGATTTTGGGGAAGAAATGAAGGAATAAATGAAGAATTGACCAAAATAATGGGATTTTTGGGGAAAATTACGCAGGAATGGCCAAAATCATGGGAGTTTTGGGGAAAACTGAGGAGAAATTACCAAAATAATGGGATTTTGGGGGAAAATTAAGGAAAAAATGAGAAGAAATGATCAAAAAAAAGGGATTTAGGGGGAAAATTGTGGAGAAATGGCCAAAATAATGGGAATTTTGGGGAAAATTGAGCAGGAATGGGCAAAACAATAGGATTTATTGGGGAAAAATGAGTAGAAATGGTCAAAATAATGGGATTTTGGGGAAAAATTAAGCAGGAATGGGCAAAATAATGGGATTTTGGGGAGAAATTCAGGAAAAAACGAGGAGAAATGATCAAAAAAATGGGATTTTGGGGTAGAAATGAAGGAATAAATGAAGAATTGACCAAAATAACGGGATTTTGGGGGTAAAATCAAGCAGGATTGACCAAAATCCCCGGGTTTTGGGGCGGAATTGTGCGGGAAACGAGGCTGCGGAGCCGGGCGTTGATTTTGGGGTGAAACGGGGCGGTTTTGGGGCCTTACTCTGCTCCTTTTCGATCTTCTCCAGGCTCTCGAGCAGCGAGTCCACCTTCTGCTTGATCTGCCCCAGCTCCTTCTTGATGGCCTGCAGGTCGTCGCCTTTCACTGCCAGGACGTTAATTAGCTTAATTAGCCTCGTTAGCGACTAATTAGGGGGCTAACGAGGCCGGCGGGCTAACGAGGAGGCCTCGTTAGGCTAATTAGGGGGGTGATAATCAGCCTCCGGTGGTGATATAGGGAGGAAAATTAGCTTTAAATGCTGATGAGGGTGTTAATTAGCACCGTGGAGGTGTTAATTAGCACGTGGTGTTGTTAATTAGGTTCCTATGCTAATTAAGGGGGTTCCTCCCACCCTTCTGTATTAATGAGGGGTCGGTGATTAGCATTGTGTGTTAATTAGGGGGGGTAAATTAGTGTTATGTGGTGACAAGGGGTGTTAATCTACACTGTGTGATAATGACAGGCTGCTAATTAACCTCTGTATGTTAATTAGGCGGTGCTAATTACCCTCTGTATGCTAATTAGGGGCTGCTAATCACTCTTTGTGTGTTAATTAGGAGTTGTTAACCACCATTATATGCTAATAAGGCAAGATAATTGCCATTAAATGATAACAAGGGTCACCTAATTAGGTATGAATGCTAATTACGGTCCATTAATTACCTCTGAATGCTAATAAGGGGTGCTAATTACCGTCTCATGCTAATGAGGGGCTGCTAATCACCCTTTGTGTGTTAATTAGGGGCTGTTAACCACCATTATATGCTAATGAGGCCATGATAATTGCCATGAAATGATAATGAAGGGCTGATAATTAGGCTTGACTGCTAATTAGAGATCACTAATTACATGTGAATACTAATGAAGGGCACTAATTACCCATTATATGTTAATTAGGGCCTGTTAACCACTCTCCTATCCTAACGAGGCAACGATAATTACAATTTCATGCTAATTAGGCGCTGCAAATTAGGCTTGAATGCTAATTGGGGGTAGTAATTAATTAATTATGCTAATTACCATGTCACACTAATGAGGGGCTGCTAATCACCCTTTGTGTGTTAATTACGGGCTCTTAACCACAGGTATGTACCAATATAGGAATGATGATGTGCTAATTAGGGCTAATTGGGGTTATTAATTAAGTGTGGGCGCTAATGAGGGGGTTAATTATCATGTCGGGCTAATGAGGGGGGTTAATTAGCACGGGGTGGAGGTGATGAGGGGGGGAAATTTGGGGCAGGAATTGAGGAAATGAGCGGCGTGAAGGGTTGGGGCGCCCCTAATTACCTTAATTAGCGACCCTAATTAACGGGATAGAGGGACGGGGATTTTTGGGGTGAATTCCGGGGATTTTGGGGCTTTTATTTCCTGGATTTGGAGGCGGAACCAGGCTGGGGTGGGTGCTGATG
This sequence comes from Aythya baeri, assembly GCA_026413565.1. NCBI lineage: Eukaryota > Metazoa > Chordata > Aves > Anseriformes > Anatidae > Aythya > Aythya baeri. The sequence continues at coordinate 537,208 of JAKRSJ010000121.1, read as the reverse complement.
GGGTGAAATTTGGGGCTGGGAGCGCCGCCAGGGGCTGGGGGCGCCCCTAATTACCTTAATTAGTGGCGTTAATTAATGAAGGGGGAAGACGGGATTTTTGGGGTGAATTCCGGGGATTTTGGGGCTTTTATTTCCTGGATTTGGAGGAGGAGCCGCGCTGGGGTGGTGTTGAGGGGGTGAAATTTGGGGCAGGAATTGAGGAAATGAGCAGTGTGAGGGGTTGGGGCGCCCCTAATTACCTTAATTAGTGGCGTTAATTAATGAAGGGGGAAGACGGGATTTTTGGGGTGAATTCCGGGGATTTTGGGGCTTTTATTTCCTGGATTTGGAGGCGGAACCAGGCTGGGGTGGGTGCTGATGGGGTGAAATTTGGGGCTGGGAGTGACTCCAGGGGCTGGGGGCGCCCCCTAAAACCTTAATTAGCGACCTTAATTAACGAGACAGAGGGATGGGGATTTTTGGGGTGAATTCCGGGGATTTTGGGGCTTTTATTTCCTGGATTTGGAGGCGGAACCAGGCTGGGGTGGGTGCTGATGGGGTGAAATTTGGGGTTGGGAGCGCCGCCAGGGGATGGGGGCACCCCTAATTACCTTCATTAGCGGCGTTAATTAATGGGATAGAGGGATGGGGATTTTTGGGGTGAATTCCGGGGATTTTGGGGCTCACATTTTCCGGATTTGGAGGAGGAGCCGCGCTGGGGTGGCTGCTGATGGGGTGAAATTTGGGGCAGGAATTGAGGAAATGAGCAGCGTGAGGGGTTGGGGTGCCCCTAATTACCTTAATTAGCGACCCTAATTAACGGGATAGAGGGACGGGGATTTTTGGGGTGAATTCCGGGGATTTTGGGGCTTTTATTTCCTGGATTTGGAGGAGGAGCCGCGCTGGGGTGGGTGCTGATGGGGTGAAATTTAGGGTTGGGAGTGACTCCAGGGGCTGGGGGCGCCCCTAATTACCTTAATTAGCGGCGTTAATTAATGAGGGGGGAGGAGGGGATTTTTGGGGTGAATTCCGGGGATTTTGGGGCTTTTATTTCCTGGATTTGGAGGCGGAACCAGGCTGGGGTGGGTGCTGATGGGGTGAAATTTGGGGTTGGGAGTGACTCCAGGGGATGGGGGCGCCCCCTAAAACCTTAATTAGCGACCTTAATTAACGAGATAGAGGGATGGGGATTTTTGGGGTGAATTCCGGGGATTTTGGGGCTCACATTTTCCGGATTTGGAGGAGGAGCCGCGCTGGCCGCTCTTGGAGTTGAAGCCGCTCTTGCCGCGCCGCGAGGTGTTGCCGGAGACGCGCTGCCGCTTGGAGGGCACCACGGCCCGGGCGATGGGGGGCGGCGGGGGGACGCGGGCTGGGTAGCTGTACATCCTTTTTGGGGCGAAAAACCGGGATTTTGGTTAAAAGGGGAATTTGTTACACCTGAGGGAACGAGGGAATGGGAGGAGGAAGGGGTTTGGGGGGGAATTAGGAGGGAATGGGGAAAATTGAGGTTTTTTTGGGGGGAGAGGAAGTGGGGAGGATGAAAATTAATGTTTTTTTGGGGGAAATTTAGGGAAAAATGGGAAAAATGGTAAAAAATTGGGATTTTGGGGGAAAATAAAAGTGGGAATAATCAAAATAAGGGGTTTTTAGGGGAAAAGTAAGGAGGAGTGATGGAAATAATGGGATTTTAGGAGGGAAATTAAAGAGAAGTTGTCAAAAAAATGGGATTTTTTGGGGGAAATTCAGCAAGAAATGGGAAAAATGATAAAAATTGGGATTTTAGGGGAAAATGAAGCAGGAATGAGCAAAATAATGAGGTTTTTGGGGAAAAATTAAGCAGGAATTAATAAAATAAAGGGGTTTTAAGGGAAAGTTAAGGAGAAATTGTCAAAAATGAAAAGGGATTTTTTTGGGGAAAGTTCAGCAAGAAATGGGAAAAATGATAAAAATTGGGATTTTATTCCTGCTTCATTGGGAAAATGAAGCAGGAATGAGCAAAATAAGGGGGTTTTAGGGGAAAAATTCGTATGAATGATGGAAATAATGGGATTTTGGGGGAATATTAAGGAGTGATTATCAATATAATTGGATTTTTTGGGGAAATTTAGCAAGAAATGGGAAAAATGGTAAAAATTGGGATTTTAGGGGAAAATGAAGCAGGAATGAGCAAAAGAATGGGGTTTTAGGGGAAAAATAAGTAGGAAAGATGAAAAATAATGGGATTTTAGGGGAGAAATTACAACGTACAATCAGGGCTGTACATCCTTTTTGGGGTTAAAAACCAGGATTTTGGTTAAAAAAAAAAATTGGTGGTGTTGGGGGAAGGAGGGAGGGGGTGGAGGAAGGGGTTTGGGGGGGAATTAGGAGGGAATGGGGAAAATTGAGGTTTTTTTTGGGGGAGAGGAAGTGGGGAGGATGAAAATTAATGTTTTTTTTGGGGAAATTTAGGGAAAAATGGGAAAAATGGTAAAAAATTGGGATTTTGGGGGAAAATCGAAGGGGAAATGAGCAAAATAAGGGGGTTTTAGGAGGAAAAGTAAGGAGAAATGGTCAAAAAATGGGATTTTAGGAGGGAAATTAAAGAGAAGTTGTCAAAAAAATGGGATTTTTTGGGGGAAATTCAGCAAGAAATGGGAAAAATGATAAAAATTGGGATTTTAGGGGAAAATGAAGCAGGAATGAGCAAAATAATGAGGTTTTTGGGGAAAAATTAAGCAGGAATTAATAAAATAAAGGGGTTTTAAGGGAAAGTTAAGGAGAAATTGTCAAAAATGAAAAGGGATTTTTTTGGGGAAAATTCAGCAAGAAATGGGAAAAATGATAAAAAGTGGGATTTTAGGGAAAAATGAAGCAGGAATGAGCAAAATAAGGGGGTTTTAGGGGGAAAAATAAGGAGAATTTGTCAAAAAATGGGATTTTTTGGGGGAATATTAAAAATTGATTATCAATATAAAGGGATTTTTTGGGGAAATTTAGCAAGAAATGGGAAAAATGGTAAAAATTGGGATTTTAGGGGAAAATGAAGCAGGAATGAGCAAAATAATGGGTTTTTTTGGGAAAAATTAAGCAGGAATTAATAAAATAAAGGGGTTTTAAGGGAAAATTAAGGAGAAATTGTCAAAAATGAAAAGGGATTTTTTTGGGGAAAGTTCAGCAAGAAATGGGAAAAATGATAAAAATTGGGATTTTATTCCTGCTTCATTGGGAAAATGAAGCAGGAATGAGCAAAATAAGGGGGTTTTAGGGGAAAAATTCGTATGAATGATGGAAATAATGGGATTTTGGGGGAATATTAAGGAGTGATTATCAATATAATTGGATTTTTTGGGGAAATTTAGCAAGAAATGGGAAAAATGGTAAAAATTGGGATTTTAGGGGAAAATGAAGCAGGAATGAGCAAAATAATGGGGTTTTTGGGGAAAAATTAAGCAGGAATTAATAAAATAAAGGGGTTTTAAGGGAAAATTAAGGAGAAATTGTCAAAAATGAAAAGGGATTTTTTTGGGGAAAATTCAGCAAGAAATGGGAAAAATGATAAAAATTGGGATTTTAGGGAAAAATGAAGCAGGAATGAGCAAAATAAGGGGGTTTTAGGGGAAAAATTAGTAGGAAAGATGAAAAATAAGGGGATTTTAGGGGAGAAATTACAACGTACAATCAGGGCTGTACATCCTTTTTGGGGTTAAAAACCAGGATTTTGGTTAAAAAAAAAAATTGGTGGTGTTGGGGGAAGGAGGGAGGGGGTGGAGGAAGGGGTTTGGGGGGGAATTAGGAGGGAATGGGGAAAATTGAGGGGGTTTTTTAGGGGGAGAGGAAGTGGGGAGGATGAAAATTAATGGTTTTTTTGGGGAAATTTAGGGAAAAATGGGAAAAATGGTAAAAAATTGGGATTTTGGGGGAAAATCGAAGTGGAAATGAGCAAAATAAGGGGGTTTTAGGAGGAAAAGTAAGGAGAAATGGTCAAAAAATGGGATTTTTGGGGGGAATATTAAGGAGTGGTTATCAATATAATCGGATTTTTTGGGGAAATTTAGCAAGAAATGGGAAAAATGATAAAAATTGGGATTTTAGGGGAAAATGAAGCAGGAATGAGCAAAATAATGGGGTTTTTGGGGAAAAATTAAGCAGGAATTAATAAAATAAAGGGGTTTTAGGGGAAAATTAAGGAGAAATTGTCAAAAATGAAAAGGGATTTTTTTGGGGAAAATTCAGCAAGAAATGGGAAAAATGATAAAAATTGGGATTTTAGGGGAAAATGAAGCAGGAATGAGCAAAATAAGGGGGTTTTAGGGGAAAAATTAGTAGGAATGATGGAAATAATGGGATTTTGAGGGGGAAATTATGGAAAAATTGTCCAAAAAAAGGGATTTTTTTGGGGAAAATTCAGCAAGAAATGGGAAAAATGATAAAAAATTGGGATTTTGGGGGAAAATGAAGCCAGAATGACCCAAATAATGGGATTTTGGGGGAAAAATAGGTGGAAATGAACACAATAATGGGATTTTTAGGGGGAAATAAAGCAATAAATGAGAAAAATGAACAAAATAATGCAATTTTTGGGGGTAAAATCAGCAATAAATGAGAAAGATGAGAGAAATAATGGGAATTTTGGGGGAAAATAAGCAGGAATGACCAAAATTATGGGGATTTGGGGGAAAATTGAGCAAAAATGATGAAAATAATGGGAATTTAGGGGAAAATTAAGATGAAATGAGCAAAATAATGGGAATTTTGGGGAAAATTAAGGAGAAATTGTCAAAATAATGGGATTTTTGGGGGGAAATTAGGCAATAAATGAGAAAAATGAGCAAAATAATGGGATTTTTTGGGGTAAAATCAGCAATAAATGAGAAAGATGATCAAAATAATGGGAATTTGGGGGAAAATTGAGCCAAAATGACCAAAACACCGGGATTTTTGGGGGGAAATCAATGGGAATTGAGGACTTTGACATCACGATGGGGGTTTTGGGTCAAAAAACCCTAAAAAGACTGAAATTTTGGGGTAAAAAAACCGCTTTACCTGTCATAGTAATCCCGCTGGAAGTCGTAATCGAGGTCGAAGGACGACCTGCAGAAAGCAAAAGCATTTTGGGGCGGATTCGGGGGGTTTTGGGGGCGGGGAGGACGGGGGAGGGGGGAGGATTTTGGGGCGAAAAGAAGCGAAATCGGGGCCCGACCTGACGAGGGGGGCCGGAGAAGGTGGGGCTGCTACTGACCCGTACATCTCCGCCGCCGAGCGCTTGACGCCCGCCTTGCCGCGGTTCACCTTGGGCTCAGCCGCCAGGTTGATGTCTGCGTTTTGGGGGAAAAAAGAGCGATTTTGGGTTTTTGGGGGAAAAAGAGGGGTTTTGGTTTTTTTTCGGGGTTTTTTTGGTGGTTTTGGAGGGTTTTGGGGGGCAAAAAGGGGGTAAAGGGGGGAAAATGGGGTTTGGGGAGGGGATATGGGTTTTTTTTTGGAAAGAAAAAGGTGTTTTTTTGGGGAAAAAAAACGGGTTTTTGGGAAAAAGGGAGTTTTTGGGTGAAAATGGTTTTTTTTGGGGAAAATGGGAGGGTTTTGGGGGAGTTTTGGGGGTTTTGGGGGTGTTTGGTGGCTGCCTTGCCGCGGTTCACCTTGGGCTCGGCCACCAGGTTGATGTCTGCGTTTTGGGGGAAAAAAGAGCGATTTTGGGTTTTTGGGGGAAAAAGGTTTTTTTGGGGGGAAAAAGGGTTTTTTTTGGGGGTGTTTGGAGGCTTTTGGGGGGGAAAAAGGGGGTTAAGGGGGGAAAATGGGGGTTGGGGAAGGGATTTGTTTTTTTTTTGGTGGGAAAAAGGTATTTTTTTGGGTGAAAAAGGGGGTTTTTGGGAAAAATGGGTTTTGGGGGAAAAAGGGGGTTTTTAGGGAAAAAGGAGGGGTTTTGGGGGAGTTTTGGGGGTTTTGGGGCTGTTTGGCGCCCGCCTTGCCGCGGTTCACCTTGGGCTCGGCAGCCAGGTTGATGTCTGCGTTTTGGGGGAAAAAAGAGCGATTTTGGGTTTTTGGGGGAAAAAGAGGGGTTTTGGGGTTTTTTCATTTTTTTTTGGGTGGTTTTGGAGGGTTTTGGGGGGCAAAAAGGGGGTTAAGGGGGGAAAAAGGGAGTTTGCGGAGGGGATTTGGGATTTTTTTGGAGGAAAAAGGGTTTTTTTTGGGGTGAAAAAGTGGATTTTTGGGAAAAAGGGAGTTTTGGGGGAAAAAGGGGTTTTTTGGGGAAAAAGGAGGGGATTTGGGGGAGTTTTTGGGGTTTTGGGGGTGTTTGGCGCCCGCCCTGCCGCGGTTCACGTTGGGCTCGGCCGCCAGGTTGATGTCTGCGTTTTGGGGGAAAAAAGAGCGATTTTGGGTTTTTGGGGGAAAAAGAGGGAAAAAGGGTTTTTTTCGGTTTTTTTCTGGGTGGTTTTGGAGGGTTTTGGGGGAGAAAAAGGGGGTAAAGGGGGGAAAAAGGGGGTTTGGGGAGGGGATATGGGTTTTTTTTTGGAAAGAAAAAGGTGTTTTTTTGGGGAAAAAAAGCGGATTTTTGGGAAAAAGGGAGTTTTGGGGTGAAAATGGGTTTTTTTGGGGAAAAAGGAGGGGATTTGGGGGAGTTTTGGGGGTTTTGGGGGTGTTTGGTGGCAGCCCTGCCGCGGTTCACCTTGGGCTCGGCCGCCAGGTTGATGTCTGCGTTTTGGGGGAAAAAAGAGCGATTTTGGGTTTTTGGGGGAAAAAAGTGGTTTTTCGGGGGAAAAAGGTTTTTTTTTGGGGGGTTTTGGAGGGTTTTGGGGGGCAAAAAGGGGGTTAAGGGGGGAAAATGGGGGTTTGGGGAGAGGATTTGGGTTTTTTTTGGAGGAAAAAGGGTTTTTTTGGGGTGAAAAAGCGGGTTTTTGGGAAAAATGGGTTTTGGGGGAAAAAGGGGGTTTTTGGGGAAAAAAAGGGAGTTTTGGGTTTTTTTGGGGGAAAAGGTTTTTTTTTTGGGGGGGGTTGGGGGATTTGGGGGGATTTTGGGGCAATTTTGGGGGGTTTTGGGGCCTTTCTGGGGTTTTGGGGGCACCCCGAGGTGCTCCCAGTATGGCCCAGTTCCCTCCCAGTCCCCCCCAGTATACCCTAATCCCCTCCCAGTCCATCCCAGTGCCTCCCAGTCTATCCCAGTTCCCTCCCAATATATCCCAGTGCCTCCCAGTCCCCTCCCAGTATACCCCAGTCCCATCCCAGTCCTCTCCCAGTCCCTCCCAGTCCATCCCAGTCCCCTCCCAATATATCCCAGTGCCTCCCAGTCTCATCCCAGTATACCCCAGTCCCCCCAACCCCCCTCCCAGGCCCCCCACTCCCCTCCCAGTGCCTCCCAGTCCCCTCCCAGTATATCCCAGTCCCTCCTAGTATATCCTAGTCCCCTCCCAGTGCCTCCCAGTCTCCTCCCAGTATCTCCCAGTCCATCCCAGTATACCCCAGTCCCCTCCCAGTCCCCCCACTCCACTGCCAGTGCACTCCAATCCCCTCCCCGTGCGTCCCAGTCCATCCCATTCCCCTCCCAGTCCCCTCCCAGTCCCTCCCAGTATCCCCCAGTCCCCTCCCAGTCTATCCCAGTGCCTCCCAGTCTCATCCCAGTCCATCCCAGTCCCCTCCCAGTCTACCCCAGTCCCCTCCCAGTCCCTCCCAATCCCCTCCCAGTATACCCCAATCCCCTCCCAGTCTATCCCAGTCCCTCCCAGTCCTCCTCTCCCAGTCTATCCCCAGTCCCTCCCAGTCCCTCCCACTCCCTCCCAGTCCCTCCCAGTATATCCCAGTCCCCCCACTCCCTTCCCAGTCCCTCCCAATCCCCTCCCAGTCCCCTCCCAGTCCCTCCCAGTCCCCTCCCACTCCCTCCCAGTCCCTCCCAGTCCCCTCCCAGTATCCCTCTATAACTCCCCCAAACCCCCTCCTATCGCCCCCAATCCCCCTCCCAGTCCCTCCCAGTCCCTCCCAGTATACCCCAGTCCCCTCCCAGTCCACCCCAGTGCCTTCCCAGTATACCCCAGTGCCCCCTAATCCCCTCCCAGTATACCCCAATCCCTCCCAGCCCTCTCCCAGTCTATCCCAGCCCCCTCCCAGTATACCCCAGTCCCTCCCAGCCCCCTCCCAGTATACCCCAGTGCCTCCCAGTCTCATCCCAGTCCATCCCAGTGCCTCCCAGCCCCCTCCCAGTATACCCCACACCCTCCCAGTATACCCTAATCCCCTCCCAGTCCATCCCAATCCCCTCCCAGTCCCCCCCAGTCCCCCCCAGTCCCCTCCCAGCACTCACCCAGCACCTGCCCGGCGATCATGCGGCCGTCCTCCCCGGCCACGGCGGCGCGGGCGTTGCGCTCGGCCACGAACTGGACGAAGGCGAAGCCCTTGTGGACGGAGCAGCCGACGATCTTGCCGTACTTGGCGAAGATGGCCTCCACGTCGCTCTTCTTCACCACCAGCGTGTTCAGGTTGCCGATGAACACCCGCGAGTTGAGGGAGCGCGGGTCCGTCTTGTTCGTCACGTTGCTGGCCATGGCCTGGGGAGGGTCGATGAGGTCAGCGATGAGGTCATCGGTGAGGTCAGCGGGTCATTAGGGAGGACATCAGGTCGGTAGGGGGGGAATTAGGGGGGTAATTGGGGGGTTAGGGGGAATTAGGGGGTATTTGGGGTGTTAGGGGGAATTAGGGGGTAATTGGGGGCTTAGGGGGAATTAGGGGGTAATTAGGTCGTTAGGGGGTATTTGGGGCATTAGGGGGTAATTGGGGGTTAGGGGGTAATTGGGGGGTTAGGGGGAATTAGGGGGTAATTGGGGCATTAGGGGGTAATTGGGGCATTAGGGGGGAGTTAGGGGGTAATTAGGTCGTTAGGGGGTATTTGGGGTGTTAGGGGGTAATTGGGGGGTTAGGGGGAATTGGGGCATTAGGGGGCAATTAGGGGGTAATTGGGGGTTAGGGGGAATTAGGGGGTAATTGGGGCGTTAGGGGGAATTAGGGGGTAATTAGGGGGATAGGGGGTAATTGGGGCATTAGGGGGTAATTGGGGCATTAGGGGGAATTGGGGGGTTAGGGGGCGTTAGGGGGTTACTGGGGAGTTAGGGGGAATTAGGGGGTATTTGGGGTGTTAGGGGGAATTAGGGGGTAATTGGGGCCTTAGGGGGTAATTGGGGTGTTAGGGGGAATTAGGGGGTAATTGGGGCATTAGGGGGAATTGGGGCATTAGGGGGAATTAAGGGGGTAATTGGCTCATGAGGGAGGTAACAGGGGCATTAGGGAGAGCATTAGGGGGTGGTGAGATTATTAGGGGGTAATTGGGGCCTTAGGGGGAATTAGGGGGTAACTGGGGCATTAGGGGTGAAATCAGGGGGTAATAGGGGCATTAGGGGGCATTAGGGGGAATTAGGGGGTATTTGGGGTGTTAGGGGGAATTAGGGGGTATTTGGGGTGTTAGGGGGTAAGTGGGGGTTAGGGGGGACATTAGGGGGTTACTGGGGAGTTAGGGGGAATTAGGGGGTAATTGGGGGATTAGGGGGAATTAGGGGGTAATTGGGGCGTTAGGGGGTAATTGGGGGGGTAATTGGGGCGTTAGGGGGTAATTGGGGTGTTAGGGGGGCATTGGGGCCTTAGGGGGATATTAGGGGGTAATTAGGGGATAGAGGGGAATTAGGGGGAATTAGGGGGAATTGGGGGTTAGGGGGTAAGTGGGGGTTAGGGGGGACATTAGGGGGTTACTGGGGAGTTAGGGGGAATTAGGGGGTAATTGGGGGGTTAGGGGGTAATTGGGGGTTAGGGGGAATTAGGGGGTAATTGGGGGTTAGGGGGTAATTGGGGGGTTAGGGGGAATTAGGGGGTAATTGGGGTGTTAGGGGGGAATTAGGGGGCTAATTGGGGGGTTAGGGGGAATTAGGGGGTAATTGGGGTGTTAGGGGGAATTAGGGGGTAATTGGGGCCTTAGGGGGTAATTGGGGTGTTAGGGGGGCATTAGGGGGTAATTGGGGTGTTAGGGGGAATTAGGGGGTAATTGGGGCGTTAGGGGGTAATTGGGGGGTAATTGGGGGTTAGGGGGTAATTGGGGCATTAGGGGGAATTGGGGTGTTAAGGGGGTAATTAGGGGGTTAGGGGGAATTAAGGGGTAATTGGGGGGTTAGGGGGGCATTAGGGGGTAATTGGGGTGTTAGGGGGAATTAGGGTGTTAGGAGAGGAATTAGGGGGTAATTGGGGCATTAGGGGGAATTGGGGCATTAGGGGGAATTAGGGGGTAATTGGGGCGTTAGGGGAGGCATCAGGCCATTAGGGGTTGTTAGGGGGTAATTGGGGCATTAGGGGGAATTGGGGCATTAGGGGGAATTAGGGGGAATTAGGGGGTTATGGGGGGAATTAGGGGGAATTAGGGGTTATGGGGGGAATTAGGGGGAATTGGGGCGTTAGGGGGTAACTGGGGGTAATTGGGGCCTTAGGGGGAATTAGGGGGTAATTGGGGTGTTAGGGGGAATTGGGGTGTTAGGGGGAATTAGGGGGAATTGGGGGGTTAGGGGGAATTGGGGGTAATTGGGGCGTTAGGGGGGCATTAGGGGGTAATTGGGGGGTTAGGGGGTAATTGGGGCATTAGGGGGCAATTAGGGGGTAATTGGGGGGTTAGGGGGAATTAGGGGGTAATTGGGGCCTCAGGGGGAATTGGGGTGTTAGGGGGCAATTAGGGGGAATTAGGGGGTTAGGGGGAATTAGGGGGTTATTGGGGAGTTAGGGGGAATTAGGGGGTTAATTGGGGTGTTAGGGGGAATTGGGGCATTAGGGGGAATTAGGGGGAATTAGGGGGTTATGGGGGAATTAGGGGGAATTAGGGGGTTATGGGGGAATTAGGGGGGAATTGGGGCGTTAGGGGGTAATTGGGGGGTAATTGGGGCCTTAGGGGGAATTAGGGGGTAATTGGGGTGTTAGGGGGAATTGGGGTGTTAGGGGGAATTAGGGGGAATTGGGGCTTAGGGGGAATTAGGGGGAATTGGGGCGTTAGGGGGAATTAGGGGGTAATTGGGGCCTTAGGGGGAATTGGGGGTTAGGGGGAATTAGGGGGTAATTGGGGCATTAGAGGGGTAATTGGGGGGTTAGGGGGGCATTAGGGGGTTACTGGGGAGTTAGGGGGAATTAGGGGGTAATTGGGGCCTTAGGGGGGAATTGGGGGGGTAATTGGGGGGTTAGGGGGAATTAGGGGGTAATTGGGGCGTTAGGGGGAATTAGGGGGTATTTGGGGTGTTAGGGGGGAATTAGAGGGGTAATTGGGGTGTTAGGGGGAATTGGGGTGTTAGGGGGAATTAGGGGGAATTGGGGGTTAGGGGGAATTGGGGGTAATTGGGGCGTTAGGGGGAATTGGGGGTTAGGGGGAATTAGGGGGTAATTGGGGCATTAGGGGGTAATTGGGGCGTTAGGGGGCATTAGGGGGTGGTGAGGTTATTAGGGGGTAATTGGGGCGTTAGGGGGATAAGTGGGGCGTTAGGGGTGAGTTAGGGGGTAATTAGGTCGTTAGGGGGTATTTGGGGCATTAGGGGGAATTGGGGTGTTAGGGGGAATTAGGGGGTAATTGGGGGGTTAGGGGGAATTGGGGCATTAGGGGGCAATTAGGGGGTAATTGGGGGGTTAGGGGGAATTAGGGGGAATTAGGGGGTTAGGGGGAATTAGGGGGTAATTGGGGGGTTAGGGGGAATTGGGGCATTAGGGGGCAATTAGGGGGTAATTGGGGGTTAGGGGGAATTAGGGGGTAATTGGGGTGTTAGGGGGAATTAGGGGGTAATTGGGGGTTAGGGGGAATTAGGGGGTAATTGGCGCGTTAGGGGGTAATTAGGTTGTTCGGAGGGGTATTTGGGGTGTTAGGGGGTAATTGGGGCGTTGGGGGGGCATTAGAGGAGTAATTGGGGGGTTTGGGGGGAATTAGGGGGTAATTGGGGCATTAGAGGGGTAATTGGGGCATTAGGGGGAATTGGGGGGTTAGGGGGTAATTAGGGGGTTATTGGGGCATTAGGAGGGTAATTAGGTTCTTAGGGGGTAATTGGGGCATTAGGGGGGTAATTGGGGTGTTAGGGGGGTAATTAGGGGGTAATTGGGGCATTAGGAGGGTAATTAGGTTCTTAGGGGGGTAATTGGGGCATTAGGGGGGTAATTGGGGTGTTAGGGGGGTAATTAGGGGGTAATTGGGGCATTAGGAGGGTAATTAGGTTCTTAGGGGGGTAATTGGGGCATTAGGGGGCAAATTTGGGGTTTAGGGGGGTAATTAGGGGTAATTGGGGCATTAGGAGGGTAATTAGGTTCTTAGGGGGTAATTGGGGCATTAGGGGGTAATTGGGGTGTTAGGGGGGTAATTAGGGGGTAATTGGGGCATTAGGAGGTTAATTAGGTTCTTAGGGGGGTAATTGGGGCGTTAGGTGGGGCATCCGGTCATTAGGGGGGTAATTAGGGGGATAATTGGGTCATTAGAGGGGTAATTAGGTGGTCAGGGGGAGCAGTAGGGGGTGAATTGGGTCGTTAGGGGGGTAATTAGGTCGTTAGGGGGGTAATTAGGGCATTGGGGGGCATCAGTGACGTCATCAGGGGGGTGGTGAGGTCATCAGTGAGGTCATCAGGTCGTTAGGGGGGTCATTAAGGGGGTAATTAGTGCGTTAGGGGGGTAATTAGGGTGTTAAAGGGGTAATTAGGGAGGGGAGGGGGCGAGGAGGAGGCGGGGCCAACAGGAAAAGGGGCGTGGTCAAAAGGAAATGGGGGCGGGGCTAAAGGGAAAGGGGGCGGGGCCAAAGGGGGCAGGGCTAAAGGGGCTTGGGCTGGGGGCAGGGCTCGTTACCGGCGCTCATTAGCGCCACTAATTAGGGCTGGGGGGGCTAATTAGGGCTGGGGGCCACTAATTAGGGTTGGGGGGGCTCTAATTAGGGTTGGGGGCCACTAATTAGGGCTGGGGGGGTCTAATTAGGGTTGGGGGCCACTAATTAGGGTCTAATTAGGTCCCCTGGGTCGTTAAGGAGGCTAATTACTCGCACTAATTAAGTCCCAGAGCTCCAACACCGTTAGTTAATTAGCCTAAGGGGTCGTTAATTAGGGTTGGGGGGTAATGAGGGGTCACTAATTAGCGTTGTATGCTAATGAGGGGCTGCTAATTACCCTCATATGCTAATGAGATAACACTAACCAACGTTATATGCTAATGAGGGATGTTAATTAGCATTGTGTGCTAATGAGGGGCAGCTAATTAGGCTCGAATGCTAATGAGGGGTGCCCCAATCAGCCTTGTATGCTAATTAGGGGGCAATAATTACTGTCATGTGCTGATGAGGGAAGAATAATTAGCATTATGTGCTAATGAGGCACGTTTATATCCACTGAATGCTAATGAGGGGCTGCTAATTACCCTCATATACTAATTAGGGTGGTAATACTTGGCATTATATCCTAATGAGTGTCTTAATTACCATTATGGGCTTCTAATTACCCACTGTATGTTAATTAGGGGATCATTAATCACCATCATATGCTAATAAGGCGATGATAATTACCATTAAAAGCTAATTGGTGGTGTTAATTACTGTTTCATGCTAATGAGGGACCGTTAATTAGCTGTGAACGCTAATGAGGGGCTGCTAATTACCCTCATATGCTAATTAGGGGGGTAATAATTGGCATTATATCCTAATTGGGGTCTTAATTACCATTATGGGCTGCTAATTACCCTTTGTGTGTTAATTAGGGGTCATTAATCACCACTGTTCACTAATCAGGTGATGACAATTAGCATTAAATGCTAACGAGGTGTGTTAATTACTGCTAATTACTGTTAATGCTAATGAGGTGCTACTAATTACTGTCATATGCTAATGAGGTGTTGCTAATTACCTTCATATGCTAATGAGGGCCTGCTAATTACCCTCGTATGCTAATTAGGGGGCGATATTTGGAGTGGAAGTGGTCTTTAATGAACACAAATGGAGGGTGAGGCACTAATTAAGCCTGGCCGCTAATTAGCGGCGCTAATTCCCCATGAATGACACCGATTAATTAGGAGGGGACGAGGTTGGGGGGGGGGAGGGGGTAATTAGGGAGGGGGAGGGGCCCCGGAGCGCTGCGAGGGGCGGGAGCGGCGCCCCCCGCCCCCTTAATGAGCGGCGCTAATTAGCGGCGCTAATTAACGGGGGGAGGGGGAGGGGCCCCCTCTTACCGTGGCCGGGGGTCCGGGGGTGTCCGCGGGTCCGTGGGGAGGGGGCGGGGTGGGGCCCCCCCATCGGCGCAAAGGGGGCGGGGCTTAAAGGGAAGGGGCGGGGCTTCAGGGGAAAGGGGCGGGGCTTGGTGGAAGGGGCGGGGCTCGAGGGAAAGGGCGGGGGCTTCAAAAATTCGGGGGCGCTCGACCACGACCGTGGGGGGAGGGGGGGGGTTATAAAGGGGGGGTGGGGGGGGAGAGAGGGGGGGGTAAAAAAAAAAAGGGGGAAAAAGGGAAATCGGGAAAGAAAAAGTAAAAAAAAAAAAATTAAAAAAAAAATTAAAAAAGAAAAATTAAAAAAGAAAAAAAATTGAAAATAAAAAATCAAAAATTTCAAAACAAAAAATCAAAATTTCAAAATAAAAAATCGAAAATTTCAAAATAAAAAATGAAAATTTCAAAATAAAAAACGAAAATTTAAAAATAAAAAATAAAAATAAAAAATTAAAAACAAAAAATCAAAAATTAAAAAGAAAAAAGGAAAAATTCAAAATAAAAAAATCAAAAATTAAAAAGAAAAAAGGAAAATTTTACAAGGGAAAAGAGAAATTTGAAAATAAAACGGAAAGTTTTAAAATAAAAAAGAAAAGTTTAACATAATAAAATCAAAATTTCAAAAGAAAATTTAAAATTTCAAATTAAGAAACCAAAATTTTAAAATAAAAACCAAAATTTTAAAATAAACTAACGAAATTTTAAAATAAAGAACCAACATTTTAAAATAAAAACGAAATTTTAAAATAAAATAACCAAAATTTTAAAATAACCAAAATTTCAAACTAAAAATGGAAATTTTCAAACAAAATTTAACATTTTTAACACATAAAATCAAACTTTCTAAACTAAACTTAAAAGGTTAACACATAAAACCAAACTTTTGAAACAAAATTGAAAATGTCGAAACGAAAACCTAAATTTAGAAAGAAAACGGAAAATTTCAACACAATAAATGAAAATTTCAAAACAAAAAAAATTAAATTATCGAAATAAAGCGAGAATTTCGAAATAAAAAAGGAAAATTTCAAAATAAAAAAGGAAAATTTCAAAATAAAAAAAAAGAAAATAAAAAAATAAAATGAAAATTTCGAAATAAAAATCAAAATTTCAAAATAAAAAATGAAAAATAAAAAATGAAAAATTCAAAATAAAAAATGAAAATTTCAAAATAAAAAAATCAAAATTTGAAAAAAAAATTAAAACAACCAAAAATTTGAAAAATTAAAAAAAATAAAAAAATCAAAAATTAAAAAAAAATAAAAAAAAATAAAAATAAAAAAAATAAAAATTAAAAAAAGGAAACTTCTAAATCTGAAAATTATAAAAAAACCACGAACCACGAGAGGATTTGGTGCAAAAGAAGTGAAAAGGAGGAAAAATCACCGACTTCCGGAGGCGCAAAACAGCCGAGGAGCAACCGGGTCCCGCTCTGCGCTGGGGAGGAAAAACGGGGCAGGTTTTGGGGAGGTTTCGGCCTTTTTTGGTTCATTTCACCTAGCCTGCATTTCCTCACCCTCGCCTGGCCTCCCTGGGGCGGTTTCGGACTCGATTTTGGGCTTTTTTCACCCTTTTTTGCCCTTTTCTACCTTTCTCACCTCTTTTTTGCCCTTTCCGGCCTCCTTTTTGCCCTTTTCTACCTTTTTTTTTTCCCCTTTTCTACCTTTTTTGGCCTCATTTTTAAGCCTTTCACCTTTTCCGGCCCTTTTTTTACCTTTCTGACCTCTTTTTTGCCCTTTTTTGCCCCTTTCTATTTTTTTAGCCTCTTTTACCCTTTCCAGCCTCTTTTCCCTTTTTGACCTCTTTTTTAGTCTTTTCAGCCTCTTTTTTACCCTTTTCTGCCTATTTTTGCTTATTTTTTACCTTTCCGGCCTCTTTTACCTTTCTGACCTCTTTTTTGCCCTTTTCTACCTTTTTTTTTGCCTCTTTTTTTACCCTCTTTTACCCTTTCCGGCCTCTTTTACCTTTCCGACCTCTTTTTTGGTCTTTTCAGCCTCTTTTTTTGCCCTTTTCTACCTTTTTTTGGCCTCTCTTATCCTTTCCGGCCTCTTTTTCGACCTCTTTTACCTTTTTGGCCTCATTTTTGCCCTTTTTGGCCTCTTTTCCTCTGGCCTCTCTTATTCAGCCTCTTTTTGGCCTTTTTAGCCTCTTTTTGGCCATTTTGGCCTTTTTCAGCCCTTTTTCAGCCTCTTTTTTTGGGGGCCTCTCTGATTTGCCCTTTTTGACCTCTTTTTGGCCTCCCTCGGCCTCATTTTTGGCCTTTTCAGCCTCGTTTTTCGCCTCTTTTCAGCCTCCGTATTTTAGCCTTTTTGGCCTCTTTTTGGCCTCCAATTTTTAGCGTTTTTGACCTCTTTTTGGCCTCCTTTTTGGTTCTGGCCTCCAATTTTGGGCCTTTTTGGCCTCTATTTTCCTTTTTTTGGCCTTTTTGGCCTCTTTTTTGTTTTCAGCCTCAAGTTTTTGCCCTTTTTGGCCTCTACCTGCCGTTTTTTGGCCTCTTTTCTGGTTTTGGCCTCTACTTTTTGCCCTTTTTGGCCTCTCTTTGCACTTTTCTTGACCTTTTTGGCCTCTATTTACCTTTTCTTGACCTTTTCGGCCTCTATTTGCCCTTTTCTTGGCCTTTTTGGCCTCTATTTGCCCTTTTCTTGCCCTTTTTGGCCTCTATTTACGTTTTCTTGGCCTTTTTAGCCTTTATTTGCCCTTTTCTTGCCCTTTTTGGCCTCCCTTTGGCCTTTTCTTGCCTTTTTTGACCTCTCTTTGCCCTTTTCTTGGCCTTTTTGGCCTCTCTTTGCCCTTTTTGGCCTCTCTTTACCCTTTTCTTTGCCTTTTTAGCCTTTATTTGCTATTTTCTTTGCTTTTTTGGCCTCTATTTGCCCTTTTCAGCCTCTACTTGCCCTTTTCTTGGCATTTTTAGCCTTTATTTGCTATTTTCTTTGCCTTTTTGGCATTTACTTACCCTTTTCTTGGCCTTTTTGGCCTTTACTTACCCTTTTCTTGGCCTTTTTGGCCTCTATTTACCTTTTCTTGCCCTTTTCGGCCTCTCTTTGCCCTTTCCTTGGCCTTTTTGGCCTCTATTTGCCCTTTTCTTGCCCTTTTTAGCCTTTATTTGCCCCTTTCTTTGCTTTTTTGGCCTCTATTTACCTTTTTTTGACCTTTTTAGCCTCTATTTGCCCTTTTCTTGGCCTTTTTAGCCTTTATTTGCTATTTTATTTGCCTTTTTGGCCTCTATTTGCCCTTTTTGGCCTCTCTTTGCCCTTTCCTTGCCCTTTTTGCCCTTTTCTTACCCTTTTTGGCCTTTTTTTTGCCCTTTTCTTGCCCTTTTCAGCCTCTACTTGCCCTTTTCTTACCCTTTTTAGCCTTTATTTGCCCTTTTTTTGCCCTTTTTGGCCTCTATTTCCCCATTTTTGGCCTCTCTTTGCCCTTTCCTTGCCCTTTTTGCCCTTTTCTTACCCTTTTTGGCCTTTTTTTTGCCCTTTTCTTGCCCTTTTCAGCCTCTACTTGCTCTTTTCTTGCCCTTTTTAGCCTTTATTTGCCCTTTTTGGCCTCTATTTCCCCATTTTTGGCCTCTCTTTGCCTTTTTCTTGCCCTTTTTGGCTTCTCTTTGCCCTTTTCTCGCCCTTTTTGCCCTTTTCTTACCCTTTTTGGCCTTTTTTTTGCCCTTTTCTTGCTCTTTTTGCCCTTTTCTTGCCCTTTTCAGCCTCTACTTGCCCTTTTCTTGCCCTTTTTAGCCTTTATTTGCCCTTTTTTTGCCCTTTTTGGCCTCTATTTGCCCTTTTCAGCCTCTATTTGCCCTTTTCTTGCCCTTTTTGGCTTCTCTTTGCCCTTTTCTTGCCCTTTTTGGCCTCTATTTGCCCTTTCCTTGCCCTTTTTGCCCTTTTCTTACCCTTTTTGGCCTTTTTTTGCCCTTTTCTTACCCTTTTTGCCCTCTCTTTGCCCTTTCCTCGCCCTTTTCACCTCTTCCTCGCCTCCCTTTTTTTTTCCTCCACCCTTTCAGAAAAACCGACGGGGGGGGGGAGATTCAAAAATAAAAAAATAAAAAATATATAAAAAAACAAAAAAAAAAAAACACTAAAAAAACACAAAAACGGGTTAAAAATCCCCCCGCGCCCCAACCCCCGGCCCCGCTCTCTCCCCCCCCCGCGGCCGCCCCACCGGCGGTGGTTTCGATCGAGTTTTTGGGGCGAAAAGAGGGGGAAAAGGGGCCCAGCGGAGGGGGTGGGGAAGGGGAAGCGTTTTTTGGGGTGTTTTGGGGTTTTTTTTTTTTTTGAGGGGGAGGGTGTAAAGGGGGGGGGGGGGGACACGGTCACTTACTGTGGCTGGCGGCTCAAAAAATTATTTTGGCGCTGCAAAGGGAGAAAAAAAAAACGGCAAAACAGCCCGGGTTAGGAGGCTCCCCGCAGAAAAAAAGCCCTTTTTTCCCCTCAAAACGGTGGGAGGGGGAGGGGGAGGGGAGAGGGGGTGGGGGAGGGTTTTTTTGGGGGGGGTTGGGGGTTTTTTTTTGAGGGGGGCCAGGAGAAGCTGGGCTCCGGGGGTGTCGGCCTCGCTGCCCCTGCGGAAGGAGAAGGGAGAGGAGTGAGTCAGGGCCCCCCCCCGGGGGTGTCGCTCGCACGCGCGGCCGGGGGGGGTTTTGGGGGTTTTTTGGGGTTTTGGGGGTTTTTGGGGGTTTTGGGGACCCCACCACACCGCCAACGCGCGAAGAGAAAGACGGAGCCTGGGTAAAGGGGGTGGGGGGTGGGGGGGTTATGGGGGGTTATGGGGGAAATGGGGGGTTAGAGGGGGAATTGGGGGGGTTAAAGGGGGGTTAGGGGGAAAATGGGGGGGTTAAAGGGGAAATGGGGGGTTAGAGGGGGAATTGGGGGGTTATGGGGGGTTAAAGGGGAAATTGGGGGGTTAAAGGGGAAATGGGGGGGTTAAAGGGGGAATTGGGGGGTTAGGGGGAACTGGGGGGTTATGGGGGAAATTGGGGGGTTAAAGGGAGAATTGGGGGGTTAAAGGGGAAATGGGGGGGTTAAAGGGGGTTAAAGGGGAAATTGGGGGGTTAGAGGGGGAATTGGGGGGTTGGGGGGGTTAGAGGGGGAATTGGGGGTTTGGGGGGTTATGGGGGGTCAGAGGGGAAATGGGGGGTTAAAGGAGAAATTGGGGGGTTTGGGGGGATAAAGGGGAAATAGGGGGGTTAAAAGGGAAATGGGGGAGGTTGGGGGAGTTAGAGGGGGGATTGGGGGGTTATGGGGGAAATTGGGAGGGTTAAAGGGCAAATTGGGGGGTTAAAGGGGAAATGGGGGGTTAGAGGAGGAATTGGGGGGGTTTGGGGGGTTAGAGGGGAAATTGGGGGGGTTATGGGGGAAATTGGGGGGTTAAAGGGGAAATTGGGGGGTTGGGGGGGTTATGGGGGGTTAGAGGACGAATTGGGGGGTGTTATGGGGAAATTGGGGGGTTTGGGGGGGTTATGGGGGGGTCAGAGGGGAAATGGGGGGTTAAAGGAGAAATTGAGGAGGTTTGGGGGGTTGGAGGGGGAAATGGGGGGTTATGGGGGGGCTGGAGAGGAAATGGGGGTTAAAGGAGAAATTGGGGGGTTTGGGGGGATAAAGGGGGAAATGGGGGTTATGGGGGAAATTGGGGGGTTAGAGGGGAAATGGGGAGGGTTGGGGGTTATATAGGAAATTGGGGTGATTAAAGGGGAAATTGGGGGGTTAAAGGGGAATTGGGGGGGTTATGGGGGGTTAGAGGGGAAATTAGGAGGTTAAAGAGGGGTTAGAGGGGAAAATTGGGGGGTTTGGGGGGGTTGGGGGGTAGAGGGGGAACTGGGGGGGTTAGGGGGAAATGGGGGGTTATGGGGAGTTAAGAGGGGAAATGGGGGGTTTGGGGGGTTATGGGGGAGTTAGAGGGGAAATGGGGGAGTTATGGGGGGTTAGGGGGAAAATGGGGGGTTGGGGGGAAATTCAGGGGGTTAAAGGAGAAATTGGGGGCTTTGGGGGGTTATGGGGGGTTAGAGGGGAAATGGGGGTTATGGGGGGTTAGGGGGAAAATGGGGGTTAGGGGGGTTAGAGGAGAAATTGGGGGGTTAGAGGGGTTACTGAGGGGTTAGAGGGGAAAATGGGGGTTTATGGGGGGGTAAAAGAGGAAAATGGGGGGTTTGTGGGGGTTATGGGGAGGTTATATGGGAAACTGGGGGGTTAGAGGGGAAATTGGGGGGTTAGAGGGGAAACTGGGGGGTTATGGGGGGTTAGAGGGGAAAATGGGGGTTATGGGGGGAAATGGGGGGGTTAGAGGGGAAATTAGGGGGGTTGGGGGGTTAATGAGGGATTAGAAGGGGAAATGGGGGGTTATGGGGCAGTTAAGGGGGGAAATCGGGGAGCTGGGGGGGTTAAAGGGGGAAATTGGGGGGTTAGAGGGGGAAATAAGGAGGCTGGGGGGGTTATAGGGTGAAATGGGGGGGTTAGAGGGGAAAATGGGGGTTATGGGGGAAAATGGGGGGTTGGGGGGTTATAGGGGGAAATGGAGGGGTTAGAGGGGGATTGGGGGAGAATTAGGGGGATTTTAGGGTGAAATGGGGGGGTTAGAGGAAGAATTGGGGGGTTAGAGGGTGAAATGAGGGGTGGGGGGGTTAAAGGGGGAATTGGGGGGGTCAGAGGGGGCTGAGAAGGAAAATGGGGGGGGGTTAGGGGGCAAATGGGGGGGTCTGGGGGGATAAATGGGGGGTCTGGGGGGTAAATGAGGGGTGTGGGGGGATAAATGGGGGGTCTGGGGGGGTAAATGGGGGTCTGGGGGGGGGAAATGGGGGTCTGGGGGGAAATGGGGGGTCTGGGGGGTAAATGAGGATTGTGGGGGGCAAATGGGGGTCCAGGGGGGTAAATGGGGGGTTTGAGGGGTAAATGGGGGGGCCGGGGGGTAAATGAGGGGTGTGGGGGGGTAAATGGGGGTCCAGGGGGGGTAAATGAGGGGTCGCGGGTGTCTGGGGGGGTTTTGGGGGGTTTTATCGAGGGGGGTCCCCTCGGCGCTCGGAGCCTTCCCCTGCAAAAGAAACGGGGCCGGGAAAGGGGGGAGGGGGAGGGAAAAAGAGGGGGGGGGCTCCAAAAATGCAAAGGGGGGTTAAAAAACGAGGGGAGGAGCCGGGCCCCGCCCCCAGCCAGGCCCCGCCCCCTTTCTCCTCACAGAGCCCCCCCACCCCCCCGTGCAAGGCCTCAGCGGGGTCTGAGCGGCCTTATCGCGGCCCTGTCGCGCTCCTATCGCGATATACCCCAATATTAACCCCCCTTGCCTTTTAACCCCCCCCAGGCCTCTATCCCCGCTCCCCCCTCAGCCTCAGCCCCGGCCCCTCAGCGCCGCTCCCCTCCCCCCGCACCCTCCCCCTCCCCTTCGAGGCCCCGTAAAGGGCGAAAAAAAAAACCAAAACTCCTCAGATTTGCCCCAAAAGCGTTTCGGGAGCTTCCCTAAAACCCCTCCCCGGCCCCCTCAGCGGCGGCCTCACCCCTGGGCCCCGCCGCTCCGCCGCCGCCGCCGCCGCCGCCTGCTCACAAAATGGCGCCCGCGCCGCCCTCTGCGCCGCTCCGGCCGGGAGCCCGCGGCCCCGCCCCTTTTCGCCTCAGGACGCGCGGCGATTGGCGGAGGGCGGCGCCCATCACGCCGCTGGCCAATGGGAGGCGAGCGGGGGAGGGAGCGCGAGGCGAAGCGCGGGAGGAGGGCTGAGGGGGGACGAGACTGCGGTGGGGGGCGGCGCGCGGATTGGGCGGCGCGGGTGCCCGTCAAGAGGAGGAGCCAATAGGGAAAGGGGGCGGCGGGGAGGGCCCGCCTCCTGGCTCGGAGGGCTGAGGCGGCGGGAGGGCGGGGCCTCGGCGGAGGGCGCGCTGTGATTGGCTGGCGCCTCACGAACGCCGCGATGCGATTGGCTGGCGGCGCTGTCACTCCCCCCCTCCCTCCCTCCCTCAGGTGCCCCCCCCCAAATGTCCTGAAAGAAGCACTTTTCACCCCAAAAAGTTACAAAAAACCACCACTTTTCTTTTATTGAACGCGGCGCGTGGAAAAGACCGAAGGGCTACCGGCTACGGCCAAAGTGAGGGGGGGGAGGGGGGCGGTTGGGGGCCAAAAAAGAAAAAAAGCATAAAATAAAAAATAAATATTTATCCTCCTGTGAGGCGGCAGGGGGATAAATAAGGCGGAATTGGGGTTTTTTGGGTGTTTTTTTTTTGGGGTTCCCCCCCAAAAAAGTTTTTAGGGACCCCCCCGTATTGTCCCAGCGCATTTTGGGCCCGCCTGAGGAGCTTTTTGGGGTCCCCCAACCCAAATTTATACATTTTGGGGGGGACGCAGATTTTGGGGTGAATTCGGGGGATTTTGGGGTCCCCCGTAACTCTATGGCTTTTTGGGGACCTCCCCCTGCAAGTTGGGGGGGGCTCGGCCCCAGTTTTGGGGTCGTTAACACCAAATTTGGGGCTTTTTTGGGCACCCTTTGGGGTTGGCGGCCGCCATTTTGGGCCCCCAGCGCCCCCTTTTTGGGGCTTTCTGAGCCCAAATTTTGGGGTTTTCGAGCCCAAATTTTCACGATTTTGGGATTTCGGACCCTCTATTTCCTCCCCTTAAAAAAAAGGGCGACCCCATCCCAAAAAAAAAGACAGAAACCACCAAAAAAACCCCAACCCCGCCAACGCCTTGGTCCGGCGGCCGCCATTTTGGGCCCCCTGGCGCCCCGTTTTTGAGGCTTTCCGAGCCCAAATTTTGGGGTTTTTGAGCCCAAATGTGAGGATTTTGAGCCCAAATTTTCACAATATTGGGTTTTCGGACCCTCTATTTCCTCCCCTTAAAAAAAAGGGCGACCCCACCCCAAAAAAACCCCCAACCCCGCCATGCCTTGGTCCGGCGGCCGCCATTTTGGGCCCCCCACACCCCATTTTGGGGCTTTCCGAGCCCAAATTTTGGGGTTTTCGAGCCCAAATGTGAGGATTTCGAGCCCAAATTTTCACGATATTGGGATTTGGGACCCTCTATTTCCTCCCCTTAAAAAAAAGGGCGACCCCCACCCCAAAAAAACACCAAAAAAAACCCCAACCCCGCCACGCCTTGGTCCGGCGGCCGCCATTTTGGGCCCCCCACACCCCATTTTGGGGCTTTCCGAGCCCAAATTTTGGGGTTTCTGAGCCCAAATGTTGGGGTTTTCGAGCCCAAATTTTCACGATTTTGGGGTTTCCGACCCTATATGTCCTCCCCTTAAAAAAAAGGGCGACCCCCACCCCAAAAAAAAAGACAAAAACCACCAAAAAAAAACCCCAACCCCGCCACACGCCTTGGTCCGGCCCCCAAAAAAACCCACCCAGAACCCCCCAAAAAAACCCCAAAACCCGGGAAAACGGGGGCAAAAAACGAGTCCGTGAAGGATTTTTGGGGGATTTCGTCCCCTTTCCCTTACTTCCTCTTCTTTTTCGGGGGCCCCCCGCTGCGGCCAGGGCTGCGGGCGCTGTGGCGGCCGTGGCCGGGAGCCTTCCTCTTGCGGCTGCGCCCGTGCTCCTCTTCCTCCTCGTACTGGCTCTCGCGGTCGGCTTTTTTGGGGCAAAAAAGGGCGGAAAGGGTTAAAGGCGAAGCCAAATTTGGTGGATTTTAACCCAAAAAGGGGCTCACCTTTGCGGGCTTCCTCCTCCAGCTCGTCCCAGTCCTTGCCGCTCTCCTCCTCGCTGCCCAGGGACTCCTTGGAGTATTCTGAGGGGGACAAAATGGGGGACGTGAGGGGAGGCCGCTTTTTTGGGGTGAGGAGGCCGCTTTTTGGGGACGTGGAGGCCGCTTTTTTGGGGACGTGGAGGCCACCTCCTTGGGGACATGAGACCTTGACTTTTGGGGATGTGGAGGCTACTTTTTTGGGGATTTAGAGGCCACCTTTTTGGGGATTTGGAGGCCACTTCATTTGGGACGTGGAGGCTACTTTTTTGGGGACTTGGAGATCACTTTTTTGGGGATTTGGAGGCCACTTTTTTGGGGATTTGGAGGCCACTTTTTTGGGGACCTGGAGGCCACCTCCTCAGGAATTTAGAGGCCACCTCCTTGAGGATTTGGAGGCCACCTCCTTGGGGATTTAGAGGCCACTTTTTTGGGGACCTGGAGGCCACCTCCTCATGAATTTAGAGGCCACCTCCTTGAGGATTTAGAGGCCACTTTTTTGGGGACATGGAGGCCACCTCCTCATGAATTTAGAGGCCACCTCTTCGGGGATTTGGAGGCCACCTCCTCGGGGATCTGGAGGCCACTTTTTTGGGGACGTGGAGGCCACCTCCTCAGGGATTTGGAGGCCACTTTTTTGGGGACATGGAGGCCACCTCCTCAGGAATTTAGAGGCCACCATCTTGGCGATTTAGAGGCCACCTCCTTGAGGATTTGGAGGCCACTCTTTTGGGGACCTGGAGGCCACCTCCCTGAGGATTTGGAGGCCACTTTTTTGGGGACATGGAGGCCACCTCCTCAGAAATTTAGAGGCCACCACCTCGTGAATTTAGAGGCCACCTTTTTGGGGACATGGAGGCCACTTTTTTTGGGATTTAGAGGCCACTTTTTTGGGGACCTGGAGGCCACCTCCTCAGGGATTTGGAGGCCACCTTTTTGGGGATTTGGAGGCCACTTTTTTGGGGACATGGAGGCCACCTCCTCAGGAATTTAGAGGCCACCTCCTCGGGAATTTAGAGGCCACCTCCTTGAGGATTTGGAGGCCACTTTTTTGGGGACATGGAGGCCACCTCCTCGGGGATTTGGAGGCCACCTCCTCGGGAATTTAGAGGCCACCTCCTCAGGGATTTGGAGGCCATCTTTTTGGGGACATGGAGGCCACCTCCTTGGAGATTTAGAGGCCACTTTTTTGGGGACGTGGAGGCCATCTCCTCAGAAATTTAGAGGCCACCACCTCGTGAATTTAGAGGCCATCTTTTTGGGGACATGGAGGCCACCTCCTTGGAGATTTAGAGGCCACTTTTTTGGGGACATGGAGGCCACCTCCTCAGGGATTTGGAGGCCACCTCCTTGGGGATCTGGAGGCCACTTTCTTGGGGACATGGAGGCCACCTCCTTTGGGACACGGAGGCCACCTCCTCGGGAATTTAGAGGCCACCATCTTGGGGATTTGGAGGCCACTTTTTTGGGGATTTGGAGGCCATCTCCTCAGAAATTTAGAGGCCACCTCCTTTGGAATTTAGAGGCCACCTCCTCAGGGATTTGGAGGCCACCTCCTTGAGGATTTAGAGGCCACTTTTTTGGGGATTTAGAGGCCACCTCCTCGGGAATTTGGAGGCCACCTTTTTGGGGACATGGAGGCCACTTTTTTTGGGATTTAGAGGCCACTTCTTTGGGGATTCGGAGGCCAGCTCCTCAGGAATTTAGAGGCCACTTTTTTGGGGATTTGGAGGCCACTTTTTGGGGGACATGGAGGCCACTTTTTTTTGGGATTTAGAGGCCACTTTTTTGGGGCCGCGTACCGGACTCCTCGGCCTCGGAGGAGTAATCCTCGTCGCTGTCCTCCTCCTCCTCCTCGTAGTCCTCCTCCGAGGGGTTGAAGGTCTCGTCCTCGATC
Source organism: Aythya baeri (assembly GCA_026413565.1). NCBI lineage: Eukaryota > Metazoa > Chordata > Aves > Anseriformes > Anatidae > Aythya > Aythya baeri. The sequence goes on along the minus strand of JAKRSJ010000121.1, from coordinate 511,499 downwards.
TCCGACTCCGACTCGCCCACCTCCGCGTCGCTGCCCTGCCGGGGGGGACACGAAACAGCCCCGATTGCCCCAGGGGGGTCCAAAAATGCCCCCAGGGGGGCCAAAATTGACCCCAGGGGGACCTCAAAATGGCCCCGATTGCCCCAGAGGGTCCAAAAATGCCCCAGGAGGACCTCAACTAGCCCTGGAGGTCCAAAAATGCCCCCAGGAGGACCTCAATTGCCCCTGGGAAGGCCAAAAATGCCTCCAGGAGGACCTCAACTAGCCCTGGAGGTCCAAAAATGCCCCCAGGAGGACCTCAATTGCCCCTGGGAAGGCCAAAAATGCCTCCAGGAGGACCTCAGCTAGACCTGGAGGTTCAAAACTGCCCCCGGGAGGTCCAAAAATGCCCCCAGGAAGACCTGAACTACCCCAGGAGGTCCAAAACTGCCCCCAGGAGGACCTCAACTAGACCTGGAGGTCCAAAAATGCCCCCAGAAGAACCTCAACTACCCCCAGGAGGCCCAAAAATGCCCCCAGAAGAACCTCAACTACCCCCAGGAGGCCCAAAAATGCCCCCAGGAGAACCTCAACTACCCCCAGGGAGCCCAAAAATGCCCCAGGAGGACCTCAATTGCCCCTGGAGGTCCAAAAATACCCCCGGGAGGACCTCAATTGCCCCTGGAGGTCCAAAAATTCCCCCGGGAGGATCTCAACTGCCCCCAGGAGGACCTCAACTACCCCAGGAGGTCCAAAAATGCCCCCAGGAGGTCCAAAACTGCCCTCAGGTGGACCTCAACTACCCCCAGGACGTCCAAAACTGCCCCCAGGAGGTCCTCAACCACCCCCAGAAGACCCCAAATTGCCCCAGGAGATCCCAAACCGCCCCGGGAAGACCCCAGATCGCCCCAGAGGACCCCAAATCACCCCGGAAGCCCCCAAATCCCCCCGGGAGCTCCTCACCTCCCCCTCGGGCTCCAGGAAAGACCAGCCGCCCTGCTCGAAGAAGCCCTCGGGGTCGTCCACGATGGTCTTCATGATCTTGGTCCAGTTGAGGGACTGGACGCCCTCGGTGTACTTGAGGTCGCAGGAGCTGGGAGAGGACGGGAGGAGGATGAGGAGGAGGAAGAGGAGGAGGAGGAGGAGGAAGAAGGAGCTCGGGGGCCACTCACTTGAGCCACTCCTTGATGGGGTCGAGGGAGGCGACGGGGATGGCGTTGATCATGGTGACCTTCTTGCTGTAGTCCTTGTAGACGATGACCATGTCGAAGTTCTTCAGGTGGAACTGCACCCGCTCGAAGTGGATCAGCTCCACCTCGTCCAGCGTCACCACGAAGGGAGGCTGGGGAGGAGAAGGGGACCGTCGGCAGGATGTCCTTCCCTCTTCCCCTACTGGTTTGGGCCCAAAAACGCTTGGATTGGGCCCAAAAACGTTTGCTTTGGGCCCAAAAACGCTTGGGTTTCCCCAAAATGCTTGGGTTTGGCCCAAAAACGCTTGGTTCGGGCCTCAAAACTCTTCGTTTTGGCTCAAAAGATCTTGGTTTGGCCCAAAAACTCTTGGCTTGGGACCAAAAACGCTTGGGTTTGGCCCAAAAACGCTTGGTTCAGGCCTCAAAACTCTTCGTTTTGGCTCAAAAACGCTTGGGTTGGGCCCAGAAACTCTTGGTTTGGGACCAGAAACGCTTGGGTTTGGCCCAAAAACGCTTGGGTTTGGCCTCAAAACTCTTCGTTTTGGCTCAAAAGCTCTTGGTTGGGCCCAGAAACTCTTGGTTTGGGCCAACAACCCTTGGTTTGCTCCTTAAAACTTCTGGTTTTGGACCAAAAGCTCTTGGGTTTGCCCAAAAACGCTTGGGTTTGGCCTCAAAACTCTTCGTTTTGGCTCAAAAGCTCTTGGTTTGGCCCAAAAACTCTTGGTTTGGGACCAGAAACGCTTGGGTTTGGCCCAAAAACGCTTGGTTCGGGCCCAAAAACGCTTGGTTTTGGCCCAAAAACCCTTGGTTTGGGACCAAAAGCGCTTGCTTTGGGCCCAAAAACGCTTGGGTTTCCCCAAAATGCTTGGGTTGGGCCTCAAAACTCTTCGTTTTGGCTCAAAAGCTCTTGGTTTGGCCCAAAAACTCTTGGTTTTGGACCAGAAACGCTTGGGTTTGGCCCAAAAACGCTTGGGTTTGGCCTCAGAACTCTTCGTTTTGGCTCAAAAGCTCTTGGTTTGGCCCAAAAGCTCTTGGTTTGGGACCAAAAGCTCTTGGTTTGGGCCTCAAAACCCTTAATTCTGGCCCAAAACTCTTCGTTTTGGCCTCAAAACTCTTGGTTCTGGCCCCAAAGCTCTTCGTTTTGGCCAAAAAAACTCTTGGTTTGGGCTTAAACTCTTCGTTTTGCCCAAAAGCTCTTAGTTTGGGCCCAAAAACTCTTGGTTCTGGCCCCAAAAACCCTTGGCTTAGGCTTCAAAACTCTTGGTCATGGCCTAAAACTCTTTGTTTTGGCCTCAAAACTGTTTGTTTTGGCCCCAAAACCCTTGGTTTTGGCCAAAAACTCTTTGTTTTGGGTCTCAAAACCATTGGTATTGGCCTCAAAACTCTTCGTTTTGGCCCCAAAATCCTTGGTTTTGGCCAAAAATGCTTCGTTTTGGCCCCAAACCTCTTGGGTTTGCCCAAAAACTCTTGGTTCTGCCCCAAACACTCTTCGTTTTGGCCAAAAAAAAACTCGTTTCTGGCCTCGAAACTCTTCGTTTTGACCCAACAAGTCTCGCTTTTGCCCAAAACCCCTTGGTTTCGCCCCAAAAACCCCTCCACCTCACCCATTCCGTGCAGTTGACCAGGGCGCTGCTGGTGGGCTGGAGGAGGCAGGTGCTGCGGTAGGGCGCGCCGTTGAACCTGGAGGTGACACGGGACGGTCTCGGGGGGGTCAAACCGTGGTTTTTTGGGGGAAAAAAGAAGGATTTTGGGGTCTCCGGGCCCCACTCACCCCAGCTCCCGGAAGGGGACCTCGAATTCCAGCTCCTCCTTGGTGAGGGCCTCCACCTTCTCGATGAAGTTCTTGAAGGCCGTCTTCAGCTTGTGGCGCATCTCCCGCTCCATCTGGGGGGTTCAAAGTCCCAAAAATAACACCGGGAGCCCCAAAAAGATCACCGGGAGACACCGAAATAGCCCAAGAACCTTAAAAAGCACCCCAAAAACCTCAAAAACCATGCCAAGAAGACCAAAAACACCACCAGGAGACCTGAGGACCCCCAAAAGCATTCCAAGAACCAATCCCACCTCGAGACCCAAAAACCCCTGAAATAACCCCCAAAAAAACCCTGAGGACCCCCAAAAACATTCCAAGAACCCAAAACACCTCCCAAAAACCCTCAAAACCACCCCGAAACACGTCTTGAAGAACCTCCAAGACCTTCTCGAGACCCCAAAACACCTCCCAAGAACTCACCAAAATACCCCAAGAACCTCAAAAGCCACCCCAAGAATCCCAAAAACACCACCAGGAGACCCCAAAACGCCCCAAGAACCCCAAAACCACCCCAAGAACCTCAAAAAACACCCCAAGAACCTCAAAAACCACCCCAAGAACCACAAAACCACCACCAGGAGACCCAAAAATACCCCAAGAACTCCCCAAAATTCCCCAAGAACTCCAAAAAACCACCCCAAGAACCCCCAAAACCACCCCAAGAACCTCAAAAACACCACCAGAAGACCCAAAAATGCCCCAAGAACCCAAAAAAACACCACCAGAAGACCCAAAAATGCCCCAAGAACCTCAAAAGCACCACCAGAAGACCTAAAAACACCCCAAAAACCTCAAAACCACCCCAAGAACCCAAAAACCACCACCAGGAGACCCAAAAACCACCCCAAGAACCTCAAAAACCACCCCAAGAACCCCCAAAACACCACCAGGAGACCCAAAAATACCCCAAGAACCTCAAAAACTACCCCCAAGAACCCAAAAAACCACCACCAGAAGACCCAAAAAAACACTACCAGAACCCAAAAATGCCCCAAGAACCCCAAAAAAACACCACTAGAAGACCCAAAAACACGACAAGAACTCGACAAAACCACCCCAAGAACACCAAAAACCCTAAGAACCCAAAAAAACACCACCAGAAGACCCAAAAATGCCCCAAGAACCTCAAAAGCACCACCAGAAGACCCCAAAACACCCCAAAAACCTCAAAACCACCCCAAGAATCCAAAAACCACCACCAGGAGACCCCAAACCACCCCAAGAACCCCAAAAACACCACCAGGAGACCCCAAAATACCCCAAGAACTCCCCAAAACTCCCCAAGAACCCCAAAAAACACCAACAGAAGACCCAAAATCACCACCAGGAGACCCAAAAATACCCCAAGAACTCGCCCAAATGCCCCAAGAACCTCAAAAACCACCCCAAGAAGACCCAAAAATGCCCCAAGAACCTCAAAAACCACTCCAAGAACCTCAAAAACACCACCAGGAGAACCAAAAATACCCCAAAAACCTCAAAACCACGCCAAGAACCTCAAAAACCACTCCAAGAACCCCAAAAACCACCACCAGGAGACCCAAAATACCCCAAGAACTCACCCAAATGCCCCAAGAACACCAAAAACCATCACCAGGAGACCCAAACACCACCCCAAGAACCTCAAAAACCACCCCAAGAATCCCAAAAACACCACCAGGAGACCCCAAAACGCCCCAAGAATCTCAAAACCACCCCAAGAACCTCAAAAACCAGCCCAAGAACCCAAAAAACCACCACCAGAAGACCCCAAAACACTCCAAGAACCACAAAACCACCACCAGGAGACCCAAAAATACCCCAAGAACTCCCCAAAATTCCCCAAGAACCCCAAAAAACACCACTAGAACCCAAAAACCCTAAGAACCCAAAAACACACCACCATAACCCAAAAAACCACCACCAGAACCCAAAAAACACCACCAGGAGATCCAAAATGCCCCAAGAACCCCCAAAACACCACCAGAAGACCCAAAAATACCCCAAGAACCTCAAAAACTACCCCCAAGAACCCAAAAAAACACCACCAGAAGACCCAAAAACCCTAAGAACCCAAAAAAACACCACCAGAAGACCCAAAAATGCCCCAAGAACCTCAAAAGCACCACCAGAAGACCTAAAAACACCCCAAAAACCTCAAAAGCACCCCAAGAATCCAAAAACCACCACCAGGAGACCCCAAACCACCCCAAGAACCCCAAAAACACCACCAGGAGACCCCAAAATACCCCAAGAACTCTCCAAAACTCCCCAAGAACCCCAAAAAACACCAACAGAAGACCCAAAATCACCACCAGGAGACCCAAAAATACCCCAAGAACTCGCCCAAATGCCCCAAGAACCTCAAAAACCACCCTAAGAAGACCCAAAAATGCCCCAAGAACCTCAAAAACCACTCCAAGAACCTCAAAAACACCACCAGGAGAACCAAAAATACCCCAAAAACCTCAAAACCACGCCAAGAACCTCAAAAACCACTCCAAGAACCCCAAAAAAACACCACCAGGAGACCCAAAATACCCCAAGAACTCTCCAAAACGACCCAAGAACCCAAAAAAACACCCCAAGGACCCAAAAAACACCACCAGGAGACCTAAAAACACTCCAAGAACCCGAAAACCACCACCAGGAGACCCAAAACCACTACCAGAAGACCCCAAAAACACCCCAAAAACCCAAAACACCACCCAAAACCCCTCAAAACCACCCCGAGACCCTAAAACACCACTCAAGAACCCAAAATACCACCCCCAGAACCCCAAAAAGTCTTCTAGAACCCAAAACACCTCTCAAAAACCCTCCAAACCACCCCAAAACCCCAAAACACCTCAAAGAACCCCAAAAAACCACCCTGAGACCCCAAAACACCTCCTGGAGAACCTCCAAAACCCCCCAGAGACCCAAAAACCCCTGAAATTACCCCAAAAAAAAAAACTGAGGATCCCCAAAAACATTCCAAGAACCCAAACCACCACCCCGAGACCCCAAAACACCTCCCAAAAACCCTCAAAACCCCCCCAAAACCCCACCCAACCCCACCAAAACCCCAAAAACACCTCGTGGAGAACCTCCAAAACCCCTCGACGAACCCAAAAACCCCTGAAATTACCCCAAAAAAAACCCCTGAGGACCCCCAAAAACATTCCAAGAACCCAAAACACCTCCCAAGAACCCTCAAAACCACCGTGAGACTCCAAAACACCTCCCAAAAACCCTCAAAACCACCCCAAAACCCCTCCAAACCCCCCCGAAACCCCAAAAACACCTCGTGGAGAACCTCCAAAACCCCTCGACGAACCCAAAACCCCCTGAAATTACCCCAAAACCCCCCCCTGAGGACCCCCAAAAACATTCAAAGAACCCAAAACACCTCCTCAAACCCCTCAAAACCTCCCCAAAACCCCAAAAACACCATTGAAAAACCCTCAAAACCCCCCCAAAACCTCTAAACACCTCCTGGACAACCTCCAAAACCCCTCGACGAACCCAAAAACCCCTGAAATTACCCCAAAAAAAACCCTGAGGACCCCCAAAAATATTCCAAGAACCCAAACCACCACCCCGAGACCCCAAAACACCTCCCAAAACCCCTCAAAACCACCCCAAAACCCTTCCAAACCCCCCTGAAACCCCAGAAACACCTCCTGGAGAACCTCCAAAACCACCCCGAGACCTAAAATCCCCTAAAATAACCCCAAAAAAAACCCTGAGGACCCCCAAAAACATTCCAAGAACCCAAAACACCTCCTCAAACCCCTCAAAACCTCCCAAAAACCCCGAAAACACCCCCCAAAACCACCCTGAAACCCCAAAAACACCTCGTGGAGAACCTCCCGAACCCCTTGACGACCCCAAAACCCCCTGAAATTACCCCAAAACCCCCACCTGCTCGGCGTAGAGGTCATCCCTGTCGTGCATGTGCTGGTGCTTGCCCAGGTCGGTGGTGATCTCGCCCACCTCCGTGTAGAACTGGACGTCGGTGTGGCGCTTCTTCCCGAACATGATGGCGTTCTGCGACCCAAAGTGCACCAAAACTGAGCTTTTTCGCCCCAAAACGAGGCGGGGGGAGGGGGCCGGGGAGGCACCTTGAGGTGGAAGTGGAGCACGATGATCATCTCGCCGTCGCAGGGCTGGAAGACGGCGTGCTTGATGTTGTTGTAGAGGATGTCCACTTTGTCGCCGCGCACCGACGTGAAGCGGAACCCTACGGCGGCGACAAATCCAAGAGCCCGCCCATCATCACCCTCATCCTCCTCATCCTCCTCATCCTCCTCATCCTCCTCATCATCACCATCATCATCCTCATCCTCATCTTCATCCCCCTACCGTTGACGTGGGCCTCCAAGGAGCCCTGCATCCTCTTCTGGGCGATGTTTGGGCGGATGTAGAGATCCTTCAACTTGGGGTTGCTGCGGTTGAGGTTGATGACCAACGAGTCTTGCTTGACGATCCCCTGGCGACCGAGAGCACCCATGGGTGCCGCCACCCTCCCAAGGGCACCCATGGGTGCTGGGGGGGGCCACCCCGGGGCTCACCTCCTTCTCTTTCTCCTCCGCCTCGCGGGTTTTGTAGCGTTTTTGGACCTCCTTGATGATGCGGAAGGCGTTCTGCAAGTTGAGCGCCGGCACCGTCTGCTCGCCCGGCGTCTTCATGTTGGACGCCCTGTAGGTTCTGCAGCCCCGTGGTCACCCCCAAAACATCCCAAAAAACCCCAAAACGCCCCAAAAACGTCCCCCAAGTCATCACTCACATCTCCTTGACGAAGGTGGCCTCGGGGTTGGGGAAGATGTTGCCTTCGTTGCGCCCCAAGGCGCTGCCGGGGCAGTAGAAGTTGATGCGGAGGTAGGTGTAGTCGCCCTCCACCGACATGCTGATGTTCTGCACCAAAAAAGGAGGGTTTTAACCCAAAACGGGGGTGCGGCGGGACGAGTTTTGCTGGTTTCGGGCCGCCGCCTGCCGCCAAACGGCGCCGCGCGGCGTTAAAAGCCTCAAATTTCGGCCCAAAACGCAGTGTTGAGGCTCTCCAAACACAAAACTCAACGTTTTTCCACCCCAAAACCCAAAATTAAGGTTCTCCAACCCCAAAACCCAACGTTGAGGTTCTCCAAACCCCAAGAGTCAACGTTTTCCACCCCAAAACCCAAAATTTTCCAGCCTAAAAGTCAACATTGAGGTTCTCCAACCCCAAAAGTCAACATTTTCCACCCAAAAACTCAACGTTTTCCATCCCAAAAACCAACGTTGAGGTTCTCCAAACCCCAAAACTCAACGTTTTCCATCCCAAAACCCAAAATTAAGGTTCTCCAACCCCAAAAGTCAACATTTTTCCACCTCAAAAGTCAACGTTGAGGTTCTCCAAACCCAAAACTCAACGTTGAGGTTCTCCAAACCCCAAAAGTCAACGTTTTTCCACCTCAAAACCCAAAATTAAGGTTCTGCAACCCCAAAACTCAACATTTTCCATCCCAAAACCCAACATTGAGGTTCTCCAAACACAAAAGTCAACGTTTTCCCATCCTAAAACCCAAAATTAAGGTTCTCCAACCCCAAAAGTCAACATTTTTCCACCCAAAAACTCAACGTTGAGGCTCTCCAAACCCCAAAACTCAACGTTTTCCATCCCAAAACCCAAAATTAAGGTTCTGCAACCCCAAAAGTCAACATTTTCCACCCCAAAACTCAACATTTTCCAGCCCAAAAGTCAACGTTGAGGTTCTCCAACCCCAAAAGTCAACGTTTTCCACCCCAAAACCCAAAATTTTCCAGCCCAAAAGTCAACGTTGAGGTTCTCCAACCCCAAAACTCAACGTTGAGATTCTCCAAACCCCCAAATCAACATTTTTCTACCTCAAAACCCAATGTTTTCCACCCCAAAACCCAATGTTGAGGTTCTCCAGCCCCAAAACTCAACATTTTCCACCCCAAAACCCAACGTTGAGGTTCTTCAAACCTAAAACTCAACATTTTTCCACCCCAAAACCCAAAATTAAGGTTCTCCAACCCCAAAAGTCAACGTTTTTCCACCCCAAAACTCAACATTTTCCAGCCCAAAAGTCAACTTTGAGGTTCTCCAACCCCAAAAGTCAACATTTTCCGCCCCAAAAGTCAACATTGAGGTTCTTCAAACCCCAAACCCAACGTTGAGGTTCTCCAAAGCCCAAAACTCAACGTTTTTCCACCCCAAAACCCAAAATTTTCCAGCCTAAAAGTCAACGTTGAGGTTCTCCAAACCCAAAAGTCAACGTTTTCCACCTCAAAACTCAACGTTGAGGTTCTCCAAACCCCAAAACTCAACGTTTTCCACCCCAAAACCCAAAATTAAGGTTCTCCAACCCCAAAAGTCAACGTTTTCCACCCCAAAACCCAATATTGAGGTTTTTCACCCCAAAACTCAACATTTCTCCAACCCCAAAAGTCAACGTTGAGGTTCTCCAACCCCAAAACCCAACATTTCTCCACCCTACAACCCAAAGTTGAGGGTTTTCACCCCAAAACTCATTGTTTCTTCACCGTAAAACCCAATTTTGAGGTTCTCCAACCCCACAAACCCAACATTTCTCCACCCCCACAACCCAACCTTGACCTTCTCCAAGACTGGACGAACCCTTGGTCACTTTGTCCGACTCGTGGCGCCCCGAGGTGTCCCAAAACCCCCCAAAAACGCCCCGAAATGCCCTCAAATGTCCCCAAAATGCCTGAAATGGCCCCAAAACCCCACCTTGATGGTGGCGATGTGGAAGGGGGTGGCGATGCCGAAGACGGGCATGATGACGGTCTCGTACTTCTTGTCGATGTAGATCTTCATCTCGCGGATGTGGGGCTCCTTGGGCATCAGCGCCGGGTTTTTGTAGGAGATGTTGGACTTCCGGGCTCTGGCGGGAAGGAATTGGGTCAAAAAGAGGCGGTTTTGGTAAAAATAAGGGGGAAAAGGGGCTCACTTCTGGATCTGCTGCTCGCCCTTCTGCTCCGTCAGGCGGCGGCGGGCTTCTTCGTTGAGTTGGGCGGCCAACTCCTTCTGGTGGGCCCGGCGCTTCTCCTCCGCCGTCAGCTCGTTCTGGAGGACACCAAAAAAAAAAAAAAAAAAGGGGCGTGGAGGACCCGATTTCCCCGTTTTTTACCCCAAAAAAATTGTAGCCCGCAAGCCTTACCCGCGTCCGCTCCGTCAGCAGCGCCGCCCGGGAGCTGCGGCCCAAGAGGTCTTCGGCTTCGTCCTTCTCCTCTTCCTCCTCCTCCTCGTCCTCGTTCTGGGGGGAAAACGGGCGTTTTTGACCCAAATTATTAAAAAAGGAGCCAGTTTGGGCTCTTTTCCGCCCCCGTTTAGGCGATTTTGCCCAAACCCCGTCAAAAAAAGGCGATTTTTCCCGAATCGAGCACAAGATAACGTCAATTTTGCCAAACTGAGCGTAAAAACAATCAATGTTGCCCAAAATCGAGCACAAAAAAGTCAACTTGGCCCAAATCACATCACAAAATCATCAATTTTGCCCAAACCGCATCAAAAAAGAGCCAGTTTTGCCCATATTACGTCAGAAAACACCCATTTTGCCCAAACCGCATCAAAAAAGAGCCAGTTTTGCCCAAATCGTGTCAGAAAAACGCGAATTTTACCCAAGTCATGTCAAAGAAGAGCCAATTTTGCTCAAATCACGTCAGAAAGATGTGAATTTTGCCCAAACTGCATAAAAAAAAACACAAATTTTGCTCAAACCTCGTCAAAAAAGAGCCAATTTCACCCAAACCGTGTCTGAAAAACGCAAATTTTGCCCAAATCACGTCAAAAAAGAGCCGATTTGGCCCAAATCATGTCACAAAAATGTGACTTTTGCCCAAATTATGTGAAAAAAAAGTGACTTTTGCCCAAATCACGTCAAAGAAGAGCCAATTTTGCCCAAACCATGTCAGAAAAACGTGAATTTTGCCCAAACCGTGTCAAAAAAATGTCAATTTTGCCCAAACGAGGCTGAAAAGAGAGGTTTTGCCCCCAAAACATCCCCCATGCGTCACCTTGAGGAAGATGCCGACGTTCTTGACCTTCTTCTTGACGGCGGTGAGGATGATGGCGGGGCCGTCCTGCGGGGAGGAAGAGGAGGAGGAGGAGGTGAAGAAGAAGAAGAAAAAGGAGAAGAAGAGGAGAAGAAGAAGGAGGAGGAGGAAGAGGAGGAGGAGGAGGAAGGAGAAGGAGAAGAAGGAGGAGAAGAAGAAGAAGGATGAAGAGGAGGAGGAGGAGAAGAGCAGAAGAAGGAGGAGGAGGAAGAGGAGGAAGAAGAAGAGGAAGAAGAGGAGGAAGAGGAGGAGAAGAAGGAGGAAGAAGACAAAGAACAAGACGGAAAGAGGAAAAAGAAGAGGAAAAAGAAGAGGAAAAAGAAGAGGAAAAAGAAGAGGAAAAAGAAGAGGAAAAAGAAGAGGAAAAAGAAGAGGAAAAAGAAGAGGAAAAAGAAGAGGAAAAAGAAGAGGAAAAAGAAGAGGAAAAAGAAGAGGAAAAAGAAGAGGAAAAAGAAGAGGAAAAAGAAGAGGAAAAAGAAGAGGAAAAAGAAGAGGAAAAAGAAGAGGAAAAAGAAGAGGAAAAAGAAGAGGAAAAAGAAAAAGGAGGAGGAGGAAGAAGGAGGAGGAGGAAGAAGGAGGAGGAGGACGACGAGGAAGAAGACAAAGAACAAGAAAAGGAAGAAGAGGAGGAAAAGAGGAGGAAAAGAGGAGGAAAAGAGGAGGAAAAGAGGAGGAAAAGAGGAGGAAAAGAGGAGGAAAAGAGGAGGAAAAGAGGAGGAAAAGAGGAGGAAAAGAGGAGGAAAAGAGGAGGAAAAGAGGAGGAAAAGAGGAGGAAGAGGAGGAAGAGAGGAGGAAAAGAGGAGGAAAAGAGGAGGAAAAGAGGAGGAAAAGAGGAGGAAAAGAGGAGGAAAAGAGGAGGAAAAGAGGAGGAAAAGAGGAGGAAAAGAGGAGGAAAAGAGGAGGAAGAAGGAAGAAGACAAATAACAAGGAGGAGGAAGAGGAGAAGAAGGAGAAGGAGGAAGAAGACAAAGAACAAGAAAAGGAAGAGGAAAAGAGGAGGAGGAAAAGAGGAGGAGGAAAAGAGGAGGAGGAAAAGAGGAGGAGGAAAAGAGGAGGAGGAAAAGAGGAGGAGGAAAAGAGGAGGAGGAAAAGAGGAGGAGGAAAAGAGGAGGAGGAAAAGAGGAGGAGGAAAAGAGGAGGAGGAAAAGAGGAGGAGGAAAAGAGGAGGAGGAAAAGAGGAGGAGGAAAAAGAAAAAGAAAGAAAAAGAAAAAGAAAAAGAAAAAGAAAAAGAAAAAGAAAAAGAAAAAGAAAAAGAAAAAGAAAAAGGAGGAGGAGGAAGAAGGAGGAGGAAGAAGGAGGAGGAGAAGAAGAAAATAAGAATAAAAAGAAGAAGAAGAAGAAGAAAAGAAGAAAATAAGAAGAAAAAGAAGAAGAAGCAAAGAAGAAAACGAAGGAGAAGAAAACGAAGGAGGAAGACGAGCAGAAGGAGAAGGAGGAAGAAGGAGGAAGATGAGGAGGAAGAGGAGGATGAAGACGAGCAGCAGCCCACCCCCGGGTGCCGTCCCCGTGCCCCCACCTCGTCCACCAGCACGGTGTCCCCGATGAAGATGGCGTAGGTGCGCTCCTCCGGCTTCTTGCCCTCCTTGTTGGCCAGCTCCGAGAAGCCCACGTTGATGCTGAACACCATGCCTGGAAGGGCAAAAAACCAAGGAAATCACCCCAAAAAATGTGGGGGCATCCCGGGGAGCCCGTAGGGATCCTAGAAATTTTGGGGGAGATCGGCGGGGATTTGGTTCTCACCCTTCTTCAGGCGCTGCTGGTTCTTGCTGTTGATGACCAGGGAGCCCTCGCGGAACTCGATGCCCATGGCGAAGCTGGAGGGCAACAAAACGACCCCGAAACGTCCCCAAAATATCCCCAAAACGGCCCCAGAATTTCATTACAAAGTTCCCAAAATTTCATGAAAAGTTCCCCAGAATTTCATAAAAAGGACCCCAAAAGGTCCCCAAAAGGTCCCCAAAATTCCCCCAGAATTTCATTAAAAAGTTCCCAAAATATCCCTAAAATTTCATAAAAAGGTCCCCAAAAGGTCCCCAAAATTCCCCCAGAATTTCATAAAAAAGTTCCCAAAATATCCCTAAAATTTCATAAAAAGGTCCCCAAAAGGTCCCCAAAATTTCCCCAGAATTTCATGAAAATTTCCCCAAAATTTCATAAAAAGGTCCCCAAAATTTCATTAAAAGTTCCCCAGAATTTTATAAAAAGGTCCCCAAAATATCCCTAAAATTTCATTAAAAGGTCCCCAAAAGGTCCCCAAAATTTCCCCAGAATTTCATAAAAAGGTCCCCAGAATTTCATAGAAAGGTCCCCAAAATATCCCTAAAATTTCATTAAAAGGTCCCCAAAAGTTCATAAAAAGGTCCCCAAAATATCCCTAAAATTTCATTAAAAGGTCCCCAAAAGTTCATAAAAAGGTCCCCAAAATATCCCTAAAATTTCATAAAAAGGTCCCCAAAAGGTCCCCAAAATTTCCCCAGAATTTCATGAAAAGTTCCCCAAAATTTCATGAAAAGGTCCCCAAAATTTCCCGAAAAGTTCCCCAGAAATTCATAAAAAGGACCCCAAAATATCTCTAAAATTTCATTAAAAGGTCCCCAAATTTTCATAGAAAGGTCCCCAAAAGGTCCCCAAAATTTCATAGAAAGGTCCCCAAAATTTACCCAAAATTTCATGAAAAGTTCCCCAGAATTTCATAAAAAGGTCCCCAAAATTTCATGAAAAGGTCCCCAAAATTTCATGAAAAGGTCCCCAAAATTTCCCGAAAAGTTCCCCAGAATTTCATAAAAAGTTCCCCAGAATTTCATAAAAAGGTCCCCAAAAGTTCATTAAAAGGTCCCCAAAATTTCATAAAAAGGTCCCCAAAAGGTCCCCAAAATTTCATAAAAAGGTCCCCAAAATTTCCCCAAAATTTCATAAAAAGTTCCCCAGAATTTCATAAAAAGGTCCCCAAAATATCCCTAAAATTTCATTAAAAGGTCCCCAAAAGTTCATAAAAAGGTCCCCAAAATTTCATAAAAAGGTCCCCAAAATTTCATAAAAAGTTCCCCAAAATTTCATAAAAAGGTCCCCAAAATTTCATAAAAAGGACCCCAAAATATCCCTAAAATTTCATTAAAAGGTCCCCAAAAGTTCGTAAAAAGGTCCCCAAAAGGTCCCCAAAATTTCATAAAATGTTCCCCAAAAGGTCCCCAAAATTTCATAAAAAGGTCCCCAAAATTTCATAAAAAGGTCCCCAAAACGTCCCCAAAATTTCATAAAAAGGTGCCCAAAAGTTCATCAAAAGGTCCCCAAAAGGTCCCCAGAAATTTCCCCAAAACACCCCTAAAACGCCCCCAAAACATCCCCCAAAACGGCCCCCAAAATTTTACAAAAAGCCCCAAAATTTCCCCAAAAGCCCCCCAAATCCCCAAAGTTTCCCCAAAATTTCCCCAAAATCCTGTCTCCCCAAAATGCCCCCAAATTTCCCAGAAATCTCCCCAAAAGCCCCCAAAATCTCCCCAAAAGCCCCCAAAATCTCCCCAAAAGCCCCAAAAATCTCCACAAAAGCCCCCAAAATCTCCCCAAAAGCCCCCAAAATCTCCCCAAAAGCCCCCAAAATCTCCCCAAACTTCCCCAACACGTCCCCAAAATCTCCCCAAAACCCCCCAAAATCTCCCCAAAACCCCCCCAAATCTCCCCAAAACCTGCCCCAAACCCCCCAAAATCTCCCCCAAAATCCCCAACATTTCCCCAAAACCCCCCAATGCCCAAATCCCCCAAACTCCCCCAAACGTCCCCAAAACTCCCCAAAACCCCCAAAATCCCCCAAATTTCCCCCAAACGTCCCCAAAACTCCCCAAGACCCCCCAAAACGTCCCCCAAACCCCCCAAAACCCCCCAAACATCCCCAAATTTCCCCAAAACGTCCCCAAGAATCTCCCAAATCCCCCAAATCCCCCCACAACGTCCCCCAAAATCTCCAAAATCCCCCCAAACCCCCCCAAAACCTCCCCAAAACCTCCCAAAACCCCCCCAAATCCCCCAAATTTCCCCGAATTCCCCCCAATTTTCCCAAAACCGCCTTTTCTCACCCCAAATTCTTGGTGATCTTGCCGAGCAGCTCGGGCTTCTGCTTCTTCACCACCTCCATCACCGCCCCGTAGACGTCGCAGAGCCGCGCGCCTGCCGCCGCGACACAACATTGACAAAAAACCCCAAAAACGACCCAAAATGACCCAAAATGACCCAAAATCGGCGGAATTCACCCCAAAACCGGCCTCACCGTGCCGCATCTCCTTGAGCATCTCCTCCTGGAGCTGCAGGAGGAAGGCGTAGTGGTCCTGCATCTCCTGGGGGGGGTCGACCATCAGCGTGCGCACCAGGTTGGAGCAGTAGGATTTGTAGCGGATCCCCATGGCGCAGGTGATGGCCCCGAAGTGCATGTGGTTCTTGTCGCTGTTTTGGGGCAAAAAAAGGAAAATTCGGGGCTCAGAATTGCAAAGGAACGGTCAACAGACCTCGAAAACGGCTTCGGAACGGGCAAAAAGAAGTGGACGGGCTCTTCGCGGCGGGCAACGATGGCCAACGGGGAAGAGGGCGCCACGGAGGAAGGCAAAAATTGAAGGCCCTAAAACGTCGCCGACCCCAAAACCACGATAATTTTGGGGTGAAAACTTGGGTTTTGTGAAGGAATCCCAAAATTGAAGACCCCGAAGATGTCACCATGAAAAAAAAGCCAAAATTGAAGACCCCAAAGAGGGCGCCATGGAGGAAGTCAAAAATTGAAGACCCTATAACGCTGCCGACCCCAAAACCACGATAATTTTGGGGTGAAAACTTGGGTTTCGTGAAGGAATCCCAAAATCGAAGACCCCAAAATGCCACCGACCCCAAAACCATGATAATTTTGGGGTGAAAACTTGGGTTTCGTGAAGGAACCCCAAAATTGAAGACCCCAAAAATGCCTCCGACCCCAAAACTGGGATAATTTTGGGGTGAAAACTTGGGTTTCATGAAGAAACCCCAAAATTGAAGACCCCAAAGATGCCGCCATGGAGGAAGGCAAAAATTGAAGACCCCAAAAACGCCTCCGACCCCAAAACCATGATAATTTTGGGGTGAAAACTTGGGTTTCGTGAAGGAACCCCAAAATTGAAGACCCCCAAGATGCCACCGACCCCAAAACTGGGATAATTTTGGGGTGAAAACTTGGGTTTTGTGAAGAAACCCCAAAATTGAAGACCCCAAAGATGTCATCATGAAGGAACCCAAAAATCGAAGGCCCCAAAAATGCCACCGACCCCAAAACTGTGATAATTTTGGGGTGAAAACTTGGGTTTTGTGAAGGAATCCCAAAATTGAAGACCCCAAAGATGCCACCGACCCCAAAACCGTGATAATTTTGGGGTGAAAACCATGAATTCCATGAAGGAACCCCAAAATTGAAGACCCCGAAGATGCCACAAACCCCAAAACCGTGATAATTTTGGGGTGAAACCTTGAGTTCCATGGAGGAATCCCAAAATTGAAGACCCCCAAGATGCCACCGACCCCAAAACCGTGATAATTTTGGGGTGAAAACTTGGGTTTCGTGAAGAAACCCCAAAATTGAAGACCCCAAAAATGCCACCGACCCCAAAACCGTGATAATTTTGGGGTGAAAACTTGGGTTTTGTGAAGGAACCCCAAAATTGAAGACCCCAAAGAAGCCACCGACCCCAAAACCTTGACAATTTTGGGGTCAAACCTCGAGTATAGGGTCAACTGTGACAATTTTGGGGTCAAACCTTGAGTTTAGGGTCATAGGGCCGAATTTTGGGGCCAAATTTCACGATTTTTGGCCCACCTGACCACACTGACCTTGAGCTTGTAGTTACGTTCCCTGAAGCCCCCGTAGATGCCACCAACCCCAAACCCTTGACAATTTTGGGGTCAAACCTCGGATATAAGGTCATGGGGACGAATTTTGGGGCCAAATTTGGGGATTTTGGCCCACCTGACCACGCCGAACTTGACCTTGTAGTCGCCTTCCTGAAGCCACCATGAGAACCTTCACCCCAAAGCCCCCTTAGATGCCACCAACCCCAAAACCTTGACAATTTTGGGGTCAAACCTCAACGCCACGCCACGGGGACGAATTTTGGGGCCAAATTCGGGGATTTTGGGCCCACCTGACCACGCTGAACTTGAGGTTGTAGTTCCCAACCCTAAAACCCTCCAAGATGCCACCACGAAGGAACCCCAACCCCAAAGCCCCCTTAGATGCCACCAACCCCAAACCCTTGACAATTTTGGGGTCAAACCTCGGATATAAGGTCATGGAGACGAATTTTGGGGCCAAATTTCAGGATTTTGGCCCACCTGACCACGCCGAACTTGACCTTGTAGTTGCCTTCTTTAAAATGACCATGAGAACCTTCACCCCAAAGCCCCCTTAGATGCCACCAACCCCAAAACCTTGACAATTTTGGGGGTCAAACCTCGGATATAAGGTCATGGGGACGAATTTTGGGGCCAAATTCGGGGATTTTGGGCCCACCTGACCACGCTGAACTTGAGGTTGTAGTTCCCAACCCTAAAACCCCCCAAGATGCCACCACGAAGGAACCCCAACCCCAAAGCCCCCTTAGATGCCACCAACCCCAAACCCTTGACAATTTTGGGGTCAAACCTCGGATATAAGGTCATGGGGCCAAATTTTGGGGCCAAATTTTGGGGCCAAATTTGTTTTTTTTTGGCCCACCTGACCACGCCGAACTTGACCTTGTAGTCGCCTTCCTGAAGCCACCATGAGAACCTTCACCCCAAAGCCCCTTTAGATGCCACCAACCCCAAAACCTTGACAATTTTGGGGGTCAAACCTCGGATATAAGGTCATGGGGACGAATTTTGGGGCCAAATTTGGGGATTTTGGCCCACCTGACCACGCCGAACTTGACCTTGTAGTCACCTTCCTTGAAACCACCATGAGAACCTTCACCCCAAAGTCCCTGTAGATGCCACCAACCCCAAAACCACGCCAATTTTTTGGACAATCCTCAGCGACACCCTACGGGGACGAATTTTGGGGCCAAATTTTGGGATTTTGGGCCCACCTGACCACGCTGACCTTGACCTTGTAGTTGCCTTCCTTGAAACCACCATGAAGGAACCCCAACCCCAAAGCCCCCTGAGATGCCACCAACCCCAAAACCACAATTTTGTGGAGAATTCTCAACGCCACGCCACGGGGACGAATTTTGGGGCCAAATTCGGGGATTTTGGGCCCACCTGACCACGCTGAACTTGAGGTTGTAGTTGCCCCCGCTCTGGATGATGGGCGGGTAGCACATCTCCACCGTGGAGGGGTCGGCCCCCGCCAGGTACTTCTTCTCCTCGATGGCCTTCTCCACCGACTCGGCCAACTTGCTGTGCCTCACTTTCTGCAAAAAACGACAAAAACGGGTCAAAAACGCTGGCCAGGGAGACCCGTTTGGGCCCGAACTCGCCCCAAAACCTCACCTCGTCGGCGTCCACGATCTCCATCACCCTCTCCTTGAAGAATTTGGAGAAGACCTCGGAGGTGATGGCGGCCGCCTTGCGCATCAGCTGCAGCTCGCCGTCCTCCTTGGCCGCCATGGTGTAGGCCACCACCGCGCTGATGTCCACCTGTTTTGGGGGAAAAAACGGGGAAATCGGGGTCGCCCAAAGCCCAACGGGATGAAACGGGGTGAGGGGGAGCTCCTGGAACCTTCTCGAAGCCCTCCTTGGCCAGGCAGTCGTTCCAGCTCCTCATGAAGTCGCCGGGGAATTTGTCCTTGCTGAAGACGCCGATGCGTTTGCCGGCCTTGCTGGCCTTCAGGGCCTCCACCATCTTCTCGAAGTTGGCCTTGTTGCTCTCATTCTGGGGTAAAAAGTAGGAAAAATGGTTAAAAGTACCCCTCACTCCTCATGGACGCCTCCTGAAGGGCTTCTTCTGTCTCTGTGTTCGACGGAAAGAGGGGTTTGGAGGTGGTGGGAGCCCAAAAACGCGTCTCAACGTCAATGTTGGCCATCCCAACGCCCATTTCTACCCCAAAAAAACCCAAATCAACTCATAATTGGTCATCCCAAAACCCATTTCTACATTCCAAGACCCCAAAGCCACGTCTTACCTCTAAATTTGTTATCCCAAAACCAATTTCTACCCCCAAAACCCCCCAAAACTCTAAATTACCTCAACGTTGGCCATCCCAACGCCCATTTCTACCCTAAAAACCCCCAAAAAACCCTAAATCACCTCAAAATTGGTCATCTCAAAACCCATTTCTATATGCCAAGATCCCAAAATCACGTTCTCACATCAAAATTGGCCATCCCAACACACATTTCTACCCCCAAAACCCCCAAAAATGCATCTAAACGTCAACGTTGGCCATCCCAACGCCCATTTCTACCCCAAAAAAAAACAAAAAACCCTAAATTACCTCAAAATTGGTCATCCCAAAACCCATTTCTATACACCAAGATCCCAAAATCACGTTCTCACCTCAAAATTGGCCATCCCAAAACCCATTTCTACCCCCAAAACCCCCAAGAACTCTAAATTACCTCAACGTTGGCCATCCCAACGCCCATTTCTACCCCAAAAACCCCAAAAAAACCCAAATCAACTCATAATTTGTCATCCCAAAACCCATTTCTACATTCCAAGACCCCAAAACCACGTTCTCACCTCAAAATTGGCCATCCAAAAACCCATTTCTACCCCAAAAAAAACAAAAACGCGTCTCAACGTCAACGTTGGCCATCCCAACGCCCATTTCTACCCCAAAAAAAACAAAAAACCCTAAATCACCTCAAAATTGGTCATCCCAAAACCCATTTCTACACGCCAAGACCCCAAAATCACGTTCTCACCTCAAAATTGGTCATCCCAAAACCCATTTCTACCCCCAAAAAAACCAAAAACGCGTCTCAACGTCAACGTTGGCCATCCCAACGCCCATTTCTACCCCAAAAACCCCCCAAAAAAACCCAAATCAACTCATAATTGGTCATCCCAAAACCCATTTCTACATTCCAAGACCCCAAAATCACGTCTTACCTCAAAATTTGTTATCCCAAAACCAATTTCTACCCCCAAAACCCCCAAAAACTCTAAATTACCTCAATGTTGGCCATCCCAACACCCATTTCTACCCCAAAAACCCCAAAAAACCCCAAATCACCTCAAAATTGGTCATCCCAAACCCATTTCTATATGCCAAGACCCCAAAATCACGTTCTCACCTCAAAATTGGTCATCCCAACACCAATTTCTATCCAGAAGACCCCAAAAATGCATCTAAACGTCAACGTTGGCCATCCCAACGCCCATTTCTACCCCAAAAACACCCCAAAACCCTAAATCACCTCAAAATCGGTCATCCCAAAACCCATTTCTACCCCAAAAACCCAAAAAAACTCTAAATCACCTCAACGTTGACCATCCCAACACCCATTTTTACCCCCCAAAACCCCAAAACCCCATCTTACCTCAACATTGGCCATCCCAACACCCATTTCTACCCCCAAAACCCCAAATCACCTCAAAATAGGCCATCCCAAAACCCATTTCTACCCCCCAAAAGCCCAAAAAACCCCAAATCACCTCAACGTTGACCATCCCAACATCTCCCTCTACCTACCAAGACCCCAAAACCCCATCTCACCTCAACGTTGGCCATCCCAAAACCCATTTCTACCCCAAAAACCCTAAATCACCTCAAAATTGGCCATCCAAAAACCCATTTCTACCCCCAAAACCCCAAAAAAAACCATCTTACCTCAACGTTGGCCACCCCACCGCCCCCCTCATCCCCCCCAAGACCCCAAAACGGCCCCCCGACCCCAAAACCCCCTCCTCACCTTCTCCCGCACCAGCAGGGTGATGGCGGGGACCCCGTTGGCGTTGTCGCCCCCCTTGCCGGTGGCCACCTGCTTGAGGAACTCCACCTTCTTCTTGCTGGCCATGAAGAGGATTTTGTCCTCGCAGAAGGCCATGATGGTGTCCGTCAGCTCGTAGCCGAAAAGCCAGGTCTGGAAAACGGGGGGGATTTGGGTCAAAAAGACACAAAAACGGGCAAATTGAGCCAAAAAACGGTGAAATCGAGGCAAAAAACGGACAAACGGACCCAAAAAACGGACAAACGGACCCAAAAAACGGACAAACGGACCCAAAAAACGGACAAACGGACCCAAAAAACGGACAAACGGACCAGAAAAAGCTCAAATTGACCCAAAAAAAGGTCAAATGGACCCCAAAAACGGTCAATTTGACCCCAAAAATGGTCTAATTGACCCCCGCAAAGCTCAAAGTGGCCCAAAAAAGGCTCAAAGTTGCCCAAAAAAGGTCTAATGGACCCAAAGAAGGGCAATTTGACCCCAAAAACCGTCAAATTGACCCCCGCAAAGCTCAGTGACCCCTGAAAAGCTCAAAGTGGCCCAAAAAAAGGTCTAATGGGCCCAAAAAGAGTCAAATTGACCCAAAAAAGGTCAATGTGAGCCAAAAAAGGTCAAATTGACCCTAAAAAGGACAAATTGACCCAGAAAAAAGGTCAAATCGACCCAAAAAAGGCTCAAATTGACCAAAAAAAGGTCAAAGTGAGCCAAAAAAAGGTCAAATCGACCCAAAAAAGGCTCAAATTGACACCAAAAAGGTCTAATTGACCAAAAAAAGGGTCTAATTGAGCAAAAAAAAGGTCAAAGCGACCCAAAAAGGGTCAAAACGACCCAAAAAAGGGTCAAAGCGACCCCAAAAAAGGTCAGAGAGCCAAAAAAAGGTCAAATTGGCCCCAAAAAAGGGTCAAAGCGACCCAAAAAAGGGTCAAATTGACCCAATAAAGCTCAAATCAACCCCAAAAAGGGTCAAATCGACCCCAAAAAGGGTCAAATTGAGCCAAAAAAATGTCAAATTGAGCCAGAAAAGGTCAAATTGACCCAAAAAAAGCTCAAATTGACCCAAAAAACGCTCAAATTGAACCAGAAAATGTCAATTTGAGCCAAAAAAAGGTGAAATTGCCCCAAAAATTGGTCCCCGGGGGGGTTTCCTCACCTGTAGGGCGGTGGATTTGGCGTAGACGATCTCCTCGTCCACCCCCACCGACACCACGATGGCGTCGACGGCCCCGAATTCCTCCTCGCCTTTCTGGGGGGAAAAGGGAGAGATTTGGGGGCGAAAATTCCTCCCAAAATCCTAGAGATCCACCCCCAAGGGTCCCGAAATCCTACAGACAGCAAAAGGACCCAAAGAAGGGCTCCAAATCCCCCAAAATGTCCCAAAAATGCCTCTGAACCACCACAAAACGCTCAATAAATGCCAAAATCCCCCCCAAATCCCCCAATAAAACCCCAAATCCCCCCTAAATCTCCTCAAAACCCCCAATAAAACCCCAAATCCCCCCCAAATCCCCAATAAAACCCCAAATCTCCCCCACAACCCCCAATAAAACCCCAAATCCCCCCAAATATCCCTCAAGATCCCCCAAAACCCCAAATAAAACCCCAAATCTCCCCAAAGACCCCCCAAAACTCCCAATAAAACCCCAAATCCCCCCAAAAGACCCCTATTCCCCTCATAATTCCCCCAAATCTCCCCTAAATCCCCAAATAAAGCCCCAAATCCCCCCATAACCCTCCAAGTCCCCAATAAAACCCCAAATTCCCCTCATAATTGCCCCAAATCCCCCCCAAAACCCCAAATAAATCCCCAAATTACTCCTAAACCCCCAAATGAAGCCCCAAGTAACCCAAATAAAGCCACAAATCCCCCAATAACACCCCTAACACTCCAAATAAAGCCGCAAATCCCCTCATAACCCCCCCAAATCCCCAATAAAACCCCAAATTCCCCTCATAATCCCCCCAAATCCCCTCAAAAGCCCAAATAAAAACCCAAATTCCCTCATAAGCCTCCAAAATCCCCCATAAAAGTGCAATTTTCCCTCATAAACCCCCAAATGAAGCCCCAAATCCCCCAATAATCCACCTAAAATCCCAAATAAAGCTCCAAACCCCCTCATAATTCCCCCAAATCCCCCCCAAAACCCCACTTTTCCCTCACAATTCCCCAAATAAAGCCCCAAATCCCCTCATAACCACCCTAAATCCCCAATAAAACCCCAAATCCTCCTCATAATCCCCCCAAATCCCCCCCAAAAGCCCCAATAAAGCCCCAAATCCCCTGATAACCCCCCAAATCCCCCCCAAAACCCCACTTTTCCCTCACAATTCCCCAAATAACGCCCCAAATCTCCTCATAACCTCCCTAAATCCCCCATAAAGACCACTATTCCCCTCAGAAACCCCCCAAATCCCCCCAGAAAGCCCAAATAAAGCCCCACATCCCCTCATAACCCCCCAGATCCCCAATAAAACCCCAAATTCTCCTCATAATCCCCCCAAAAGCTCCCAATAAAGTCCCAAATCCCCTCATAACCGTCCAAATCCCCCACAAAACCCCACTTTTCCCTCACAATCCCCCAAATAAAGCCCAAAACCCCCCCAAACCCCCCCCCAAACCCCCAATAAAACCCCAATTTCCCCCATAACTCCCCAAATCCCCCCCAAAACCCCACTTTTCCCTCACAATCCCCCAAATAACACCCCAATTCCCCTCATAACCCCCAATTTCCCCTCATAACCCCCTCTAACCCCCCCATCCCCCCCACGCCTCCCCGAACCTTCCAGAACCCCCTCCCCCCGCCCCCTCCCCCACCTGCCAGTTGCCATAGAGGCGGCGGACCCGGCGGTAGTAGGCCTCGCGGTCGAGGCTGAGCGCCATGGGGGCGGCCCCGGCGCGGCCTCCGCCTTCCTCCTCCTCCTCCTCCTCCTCCTCTTCCTCACGCCGCCTTCCTCCTCCTCCTCCTCCTCCTCCTCCTCCTCCGCCTCCACCTCCTCACGGCGCCCCCGGAAGCGCTTCCGCCGCCTGGCCGGCGCGCGCGCGCCGCCGCTTCCGCTTCCGGGTTTGCGCTCCATGGCAACGGCGCATGCGCACTATCCCCGCGTTCCTAAATCCCCCTTAAACCCACCCAAAACTCCCCCCTAAGCCCCTCCCCTTTTACATCCCCCCCTAATTCCTAATATTTAACCCTAAAAAATATTTTTCTCTGGTAAATCCCTCATAAATACGCACATACGCACCCAAACCCTACTCAACCCCTTTAAAACGCAGAATCCCCCTCCTAAACCCGCTTTAAACCCCTCAATCCGCGCCCAAACCCTTTCGACCCTCCCCGCCGGTGACGTTTCCCCCTAAATATTAAAAAATTTGAGGTAAATTCGTCAGAAATACACACAAAACGAAGTGCGCATGCGCACAGAGCGCGGGGCGCATGCGTAGTGATGTCGCTGAGGCGATTCCCGCCGCCTGGCAGCTCGCGCGCATGCGCGGTGGGGAAGTAAGGGCAAAGCCCGACCCGCGCGCATGCGCAGTGCGCAAAGTGAGGGCAAGGCGCGCATGCGCAGTGCGCTCGCGGCGGCTCCGGGCAGCGCCGCCGCCGCCGCCATTTTCCCTGAGGGAAAAAAATAAAACCCGCCCCCCCCCCCGCCACGAAATGACCCAAAATCGCCTCAAAACGCCCCAAAACCGTCACAAAACCACCCAAAATCACGCGAAACCCCCAAAATCCCACAAAAGCACCCGAACTCGCCGCGTTTCACCTCATTTTATTAAAAAACCACCAGCCTCCGCGTACGGCGCTCCCGTTCCCCCCCGCGCACCCCCCAAAAACCCCGAAATCCCCCAAAACCCGCCGCCCCCCCGCTTATTTTTTTAATTTTTATTTATTTATTTTTTTATATCCCCCCCGCGCTTTAAATCACCTCAGAGCCTCCCCCCCCGCCATCCACCACCCCCCCGCAGGGCAAAATTTTACATATTTATATAAATACCGCGCCCCCCCACCGAAAAAAAAACAAAAAAACAAAATAAAAAGCGGCCAAAAACCCCAAAATCGCTCATTTTTAGGGTCCGGGGGGGGGCCCAAAACTCATTATTTTCATCGAGGGGGGGGGGGATCAATCGGGGGGGGGGGCAGGGTCCCGCAGGAGCCCGAAGGCCTCAGCGGGGGGCCCAAACCTGGGGGCCCCCCCCGCTTTTGGGGCCCCCGATTTTGGGGGCCCCCCGTGAGTTTTTGGGCCCCCCCCGCGAGTTTTTGGGCCCCCCCCGCGATTTGTGGGGGGGTCCCCGAGAGGTGTGGGGGCCCCCCCGCGATTTTTTGGGGTTTTTGGGGCCCCCCCCCCCCATCAACGCCACCATTTGGGAGAGGTCCAAGGGGGGGGAGGGGGCGGCGGGGGGCGCCCCCCCCCCCGTTTTTTTTTGGGGTCCGGGCCCAGGGCGGCGCAGCGGGGGCCGGCAGGAAGGTCTGTGGAAAAGGGGGGAGAGAAAATTAATTAATTGGGGGGAAAATTAATTGGGGGGGCTGAAATTAATTGGGGGGGAAAGGGGCCGAAAATTAAATGGGGGGGAAAAGGGGGGAAATTAATTGGGGGGGAAAAGGGGCCTAAAATTAAAGGGGGGCAAAAAGGGGCCTAAAATTAAAGGGGGGGCCTAAAATTAATTGGGGGTAAAATTAATTGGGGGGGTCCTAAAATTAATTGGGGGGGGGAAAAGGGTCAGAAAATTAATTGGGGGGGCAAAAAGGGTCCTAAAATTAATGGGGGGGCTAAAATTAATTGGGGGGCTGAAATTAATTGGGGGGGGGCCTAAAATTAATTGGGGGGGTAAAAGGGGGGTAAAATAAATTGGGGGGGCAAAAGGGGGCTTAAAATTAATTGGGGGGGGCTAAAATTAATTGGGGGGCTGAAATTAATGGGGGGGCTGAAATTAATTGGGGGGCTGAAATTAATTGGGGGGGGCTGAAATTAATTGGGGGGGCCTAAAATTAATTGGGGGGGGAAGGGTCAGAAAATTAATTGGGGGGGCAAAAAGGGTCCTAAAATTAATGGGGGGGCTAAAATTAATTGGGGGCTGAAATTAATTGGGGGGGTCCTAAAATTAATTGGGGGGGGGGAAAAGGGGCCTAAAATTAATTGGGAGGGGGGAAAAAGGATCAGAAAATGAAAGGGGGGGGGACTAAAATAAATGGGGGGGGGTAAAATTAATTTGGGGGGGTCCTAAAATTAATTGGGGGGGGCTGAAATTAATTGGGGGGGCTGAAATTAATTGGGGGGTCCTAAAATTAATTGGGGGGGTAAAAGGGGGGAAAATAAATTGGGGGGGCAAAAGGGGGCTTAAAATTAATTGGGGGGGTCCTAAAATTAAAGGGGGGCTGAAATTAATTTGGGGGGGGCTGAAATTAAAGGGGGGGGTCCTAAAATTAATTGGGGGGGTAAAAGGGGGGGAAAATTAATTGGGGGGGCAAAAAGGGTCCTAAAATTAATGGGGGGTAAAATTAATGGGGGCCTAAAATTAATTGGGGGGTCCTAAAATTAATTGGGGGGGCTTAAATTAATTGGGGGGGGCTTAAATTAATTGGGGGGGGGCCTAAAATTAATTGGGGGGGTAAAAGGGTCAGAAAATTAATTGGGGGGGCAAAAAGGGTCCTAAAATTAATGGGGGGGCTAAAATTAATTGGGGGGGCTGAAATTAATTGGGGGGGCTTAAATTAATTGGGGGGGCTGAAATTAATTGGGGGTCCTAAAATTAATTGGGGGGGGGAAAAGGGGGGTAAAATAAATTGGGGGGGCAAAAGGGGGCTTAAAATTAAAGGGGGGGGGCAAAAAGGGTCCTAAAATTAATGGGGGGGCTAAAATTAATTGGGGGGGCTGAAATTAATTGGGGGGTCCTAAAATTAAAGGGGGGGGCCCCAAAATTAAAGGGGGGGCCCCAAAGTCTTGGGGGGGGGCTCTGAACCTGCCCCCCCAAGCCCATGTTGGGGCCCCCCATCTTATTTTGGGACCCCCTGACCTTTTGGGGACCCCCACAAATATTTTTGGGACCCCCACAAATTTTTGGGCCCCCCCCCCAAAATTTTTGCCCCCCCCCCCGCACCTTCTTGCGGTTCCACTTGTGCTGCTCCCGGCGCTCGTCCACGAACTGGGGGGGGGGCAAAAAAAATTCGGGGGGGGCCCCAAAAATTTTTTGGGGGGGTCCCCAAAAAATTTGGGGGGTCCCAAAAAATTTGGGGGGGTCACAAAAATTTTGGGGGGGGCCCCAAATTTTTTTGGGGGGGTCATAAAAATTATGGGGGGGTCACAAAAAATTTTGGGGGGGTCACAAAAATTTTGGGGGGGGTCCCAAAAAATTTGGGGGGTCCCAAAAATTATGGGGGGGTCCCAAAAAATTTGGGGGGGTCCCCAAAAAATTGGGGGGGTCATAAAAAATTTGGGGGGGTCACAAAAATTATGGGGGGGGGTCTTAAAAATTTTGGGGGGGCTCAAAAAAATTTGGGGGGGTCTTAAAAAATTTTGGGGGGGTTCCTAAAATTATGGGGGGGGGCCCAAATATTTTTGGGGGGGTCCCCAAAAAATTTGGGGGGTCCCAAAAAATTTGGGGGGGTCAAAAAAAATTCGGGAAGGGTCTAAAAAAAATTTGGGGGGGTCCCCAAAAAACTGGGGGGGTCCCAAAAAATTTGGGGGGGTCCCAAAAAATTTGGGGGGGTCTAAAAAAAATTTGGGGGGGTCCCCAAAAAACTGGGGGGGTCCCCAAAAAACTGGGGGGGGTCCCAAAAAATTTGGGGGGGTCCCAAAAAATTTGAGGGGGCTCCTAAAAAATTTGGGGGGGTCAAAAAAATTTTGGGGGGGTCATAAAAAAATTGGGGGGGTCCCAAAAAATTTGGGGGGGTCAAAAAAATTTTGGGGGGGTCTTAAAAAAATTGGGGGGGTGACAAAAATTTTGGGGGTCCCAAATAATTTTGGGGGGTCACAAAAATTATGGGGGTCTTAAAAATTTTGGGGGGCTCAAAAAATTTGGGGGGTCTTAAAAATTTTGGGGGGTCTTAAAAATTTTGGGGGTCCCAAAAATTTTGGGGGGGTCCCCAAATATTTTTGGGGGGGACACAAAAATTATGGGGGGGTCCCAAATAATTTTGGGAGGGCTCAAAAAATTTGGGGGGGTCCCAAATTTTTTTTGGGGGGGACACAAAAATTATGGGGGGGCTCAAAAAATTTGGGGGTCTTAAAAAATTTGGGGGGTCCCAAAATTTTTTTTGGGGGGGGGGTTTTGGGGTGGGGGGCACTCACCGGCAGGAATCGGGGCTCAGCGGCGAATTCGGGGGGGGGGGGCGGCGGGGGGGCAGCTCCGGGCCCCCCCCCCCAGGTTTTCGGGGTCGCCCCCCCGGGTTCGGCCCCCCCAGGCCCTCCAGGCAGCGCAGCTCCAGCTGGGGGGGCAAAAAATTAGGGGGGGGTCCCAAAAATTAATGGGGGGGGGTAAAAATTAATGGGGGGGGGCTAAAATTAATGGGGGGGTCCCAAAAATTAATGGGGGGGCTTAAAATTAAAGGGGGCTAAAAATTAATGGGGGGGTAAAAATTAATAGGGGGGTCCCAAAATTAAAAGGGGGGGGCTAAAAATTAATGGGGGGGGGTAAAAATTAAAGGGGGTCCCAAAATTAATGGGGGGGTAAAAATTAATGGGGGTGTCCCAAAAATTAAAGGGGGGGGCTAAAAATTAATGGGGGTCCCAAAAATTAATGGGGGGGCTAAAAATTAATGGGGGTGTCCCAAAAATTAAAGGGGGTAAAAATTAATGGGGGTGTCCCAAAAATTAAAGGGGGGCTAAAAATTAATGGGGGGTGTCCCAAAAATTAATGGGGGTAAAAATTAAAGGGGGGTCCTAAAATTAATGGGGGGGGGTCCCAAAAATTAAAGGGGGGGGGTAAAGTTAATGGGGGGGTCCTAAAATTAAAGGGGGGCCTAAAAATTAAAGGGGGGCCCAAAAATTAAAGGGGGGGTCCCAAAATAAAAAGGGGGGGGCTAAAATTAAAGGGGGGGTCCCAAAATTAAAAGGGGGGGGCTAAAAATTAATGGGGGGGGGTCCCAAAATTAAAGGGGGGGTCCCAAAAATTAAAGGGGGGGTCCCAAAATTAAAAGGGGGGGTCCCAAAAATTAAAGGGGGGGGTCCCAAAATTAAAAGGGGGGGCAAAATAAAAGGGGAGGGGGTCCCAAAAATGAAAGGGGGGGTCCCCAATTTTTTTTTTTGGGGGGGGGCACCCCCGAACTCACCTCCACCAGCTTCTTGCTGCTCTTTTTGGGGCCGGGGCCCCGGGGGTCGCGGCGGGGGTCCGGGGGGCTCGCGCAGGGCCCCGTTGGGGACCAGGCGGTGTTTTTGGAAGGTCAACTTCAGCCCCTCCTCCTGGGGGGCACATTTTAGGGGGGGGCACCCCGAAATATTCAAGGGGGCTCGCGAGCCCCCCCAAAATTTGGGAGTTTTCGGAGCGAGGAAAACGAAGGAAACGGCCCCAAAATGATGGGGGGTACTCACGTCCTTGATCTGCACGGTGAATTCTTTCTCCGGGGGCGCAGGCGGGTGTAAGGGGGGGGTGGGGGGGGGATTTGGGGGCCCCCGCCGGCCTCGCTGCCCCCCGGCGATCTGGGGGGGTCCTCGGGGGGCCACTCGCCCGTCAGCACCGCCTGGCACACCAGCTCCAGGCGCCGCACCAGCGCTCGGTCCTGGGGGGGGGGAAAAAAAAAATTTGGGGTTAAAAAGAAGAAATTTGGTTAAAATATTTAAATTTTAAATTTTAAATTTTAAGTGAAAAAAAATTTAAGTGAAAAAAAATGGAAAAAAGTTCAATTGAAAAAAGTTAAATTGAAAAAAATTGAAAAAAGTTAAATTGAAAAAAAATTAAATTGAAAATTTTACATTTAAATTTTACGTGAAAAAAAATTTAATTGAAAAAAAATTGAAAAATGTTAAATAGAAAAAATTTAAATTGAAAAAAGTTAAATTGAAAAAAATTGAAAAAAGTTAAATTGAAAAAAGTTAAATTGAAAAAAATTGAAAAAAGTTAAATAGAAAAAAATTAAATTTAAAAATTAAAATTAAACTTAAATTTTAAGTGAAAAAAATTTTAATTGAATAAAGGTAAATTGAAAAAAGTTAAATTGAAAAAATTTAAATTGAAAAAAGTTAAATTGAAAAAAATTAAATTGAAACTTTAAATTGAAAATTTAAATTGAAAATTCTAAATTTAAAATTTTAAAAAATAAAATTTTTAAAATTTAAATAAAAAAATAAAATTAAAAAAAAATTAAAAAAATAAAATTTAAAAAATTAAAATAAAAAAAATAAAAAAATAAAAAAAATAAAATTAAAATAAAAAAAATTAAAATTTAAGAAAATAAATTGAAATGTTAAAAATCGCAAAATTAATAACGAAAACAATAAATTTAAAATTAAAAAATTTAAATCGAAAAAAATGAAAAATTTTAATTGAAAAATTTTAATTTGAAATTTAAAAAATAAAATCTAAAAACTGAAATTGAAATTTTAAAAATTTAAAGTTTAAACTTTAAAAACTTAAATCTAAATTTTAAAAATAAAAAAAATAAAAAATTCAATTGAAGCTTTTAAAAAATTCAATTGCAAATAATTCAAAACTTTAAATTGAAAAATTTAAATTTAAAATAAAAAAAAAATGAAATTTCAAAATTAAAAATAAAAAAAATAAAAAATTAAATTGAAAAAATTTGAACTGAAAAACTTAAAATGAAAAATTATATTGAAAAAATAAAAACTAAAATTGAAAAAAATTAATTCAAAATTGAAAGATTTAAATTTAAAAATTTCAATTTAAAATTTAAATTGGAAAATTAAATTGAAAAATTAAATTGAAAAATTAAAAAAAAACATTTAAAAATTAAATTGAAATGTAAAAAGCTTAAATTTAAAAAACTGAATTTAAAAAATAAATTTAAAAAATTAAAAATTTTAATTTAAAAAAATTAATTTAAATATTAAATGTTTATGAAATTTTTAAATATTGGGGAGATTTTAAAAATTGGGGGGAATTGGAAAAATTGGGGGGGAATTATAAAAACTGAGGGAAAACAAAAAAATGGGGAGAAAGCTAAAAGTTGAGGGGAAAAAAAAAAAAAAAAAAGAAAATTGGGGAAACCCTGCGAAAAAAATGACGTGGGGGCAGCGGAAATTGACCAAAATGTGCAGATTTCACCCCAAAATTTTTTTTTCCCAATTTTTTTTGGGGGGGTCGGGGTTACCTTGGGCCACTCGTGGAGGTGCCGGGGGTCCTGGGGGCGGCGGCGCCGGGGGGCGGGGGGCCTCGTCCTCCTCCTCCTCCTCCTCGTCTTCATCCTCGTCCTCCTCCTCCTCTTCCTCCTCCTCCTCCTCCTCCCCCCCGCAGGGGGGGTCCGGACCTGTGGGGGGGGGATTGGGGGGTGAGGGGGGGTCCCCCCAAAAAATAGGGGGGTCCCAAAAAAAATTTGGGGGGGTTTTACGAAAATTTGGAGGTTCTACAAGGGGCGGAGGCCGGAAAAAGGAGGCGGCCTCCGGAAATTTGGGGGGGCCTAGAGGGATTTTGGGGGGGGTTAGAGGAAATTTGGGGGTCTTAAAAAATTTGGTGGGGTCCCCGAAATAAATTGGGGGGGTCCTACAAAAATAAAAGGTCCTAAAAAGGTCGGGAGACCCTACAAAAACAAACGTCCTCCAAGAAGAGGCGGCCTCTACCAAATTCAACCTCTACAAATTTGACGTTTTTCAAGAAAATTACGAGAAATTTGGGGTCCTAGAGGGAAACTGGGTGTCCTAAAAGATTCAGGAGTGTCCCCAAAATAAAACGGGGAGGTCCTACAAAAATAGGAGGTCCTAGAAAGTTTGGAAGACCCTACAAAAACAAACGTCCTCCAAGAGGCGGCCTCTTCCAAATTTGACGTTCTACCAAAATTTGACGTTCTACAAGAATTTGGGAGGCCCTACACGAAATTTGGGGTCCTACAAGAAAATTGTGGGCCCTACAAGAAAACTGGGGGTCCTAAAAGATTCGGTGGGGTCCTAGAAATGTTGGAAGACCCTACAAAAACAAACGTCCTCCAAGAAGAGGCGGCCTCTACCAAATTTGACGTTCTACCAAAATTTGACGTTCTTCACAAAACTGGGAGGCCCCACACGAAATTTGGGGTCCTACATGAAATTTGGGGGTCCTAAAAGATTCGGGGGGTCCCCAAAATAAAACAGGGAGCCCTACAAAAAATAGGAGGTCCTAGAAAGTTTGGAAGACCCTACAAAAACAAACGTCCTCCAAGAAGAGGCGGCCTCTACCAAATTCAATCTCTAAAAATTTGACGTTTTTCAAGAAAATTACTAGAAATTTGGGTTCTAGAGGAAAACTGGGTGTCCTAAAAGACTCACAGGGGGTCCCCAAAATAAAACGGGGAGGTCCTACAAAAATAGGAGGCCCTAGAAAGTTTGGAAGACCCTACAAAAACAAACGTCCTCCAAGAGACGGCCTCTACCAAATTTGACGTTCTACCAAAATTTGATGTTCTACGAGAATTTGGGAGGCCCTACACGAAATTTGGGGTCCTACAAGAAAATTGGGGGCCCTACAAGAAAACTGGGGGTCCTAAAAGATTCGGGGGGGTCCCCAAAATAAAACGGGGAGACCCTACAAAAAACAAACGTCCTCCAAGAAGAGGCGGCCTCTACCAAACTCAACCTCTACAAATTTGACGTTCCTCGCGAAATTTCGACGCCCTCCCCGAAATCTGGGGCCCCAGCGACCGCGTTGACCCCCGAAAAGGTCTAGGGTGCCCCGAAACGTCCCCCCCCTATAAAAACAACCCCATCCTCACCCCTCTCCTCGTCGCTGTCCTCCTCCCCGGAGGACGTCTCGGAGGCGGAGGCCGAGGCCTTGCCGAGCTCCAGCTCCGAATCCTCGTCCTCCTCGGCGGCCTCCAGCGCTTGGGGGGTCCCCGCCGGGCCCGGGGGGGTCCCTTGGGTGCCCCCCGCCCCTTGGGCTCGTAGGAAACGGCAGCGGGAGGCCAGGAAGGAGAAATCGGGGTCTCCGATGATGGCGGCCTCCGGGCGGGCGAGGCCGTGGCGAGCGGCCCCCCGGAGGAGCTCGCCGTCGTGGTGGCCCCGTTGCCACCAGGCCGGGAGGTCGGGGCCGGGTTGGGGACACAGGGACAGGCGGGCGGGGAGCAGGGGGTGGCGCAGGACCTGCTCGCGGAGGCGGCGGAGGAGGGCCAGGCGGCGGAGGCTGCGGGAGGCCCGCTCGGCCGACACCGGCGTGACGGGGACCGAGGGGTCCGGGGGTTCTGGGGGGGAGAGAAAGAGGGAGAAAAGATGGAGGACGGGGGGTGGAGGCGGCCTCCGTCCTCGTGGGGTGGCCTCGACCTCGTGGGGTGGCCTCGACCTCTTGAACCCGTGGCCTCTACCTCTTGGAGGTGGCCTCGACCTCTTGGAGATGGCCTCAACCTCTTGAACCCATGGCCACAACCTCTTGGGGTTGGCCTCTACCTCTTGGGGTTGGCCTCAACCTCTTGGAGGTGGCCTCAACCTCTTGGGGTTGGCCTCAACCTCTTGAACCCATGGCCTCAACCTCTTGGGGTTGGCCTCAACTCATCCTCTTGGCCTCCGTCCTCTTGGAGGTGGCCTTGACCTCTTGGGGTTGGCCTCAACCTCTTGAACCCGTGGCCTCCATTCTTGTAGAGGTGGCCTCAAGCTCTTGGGGTTGGCCTCAACCTCTTGGAGGTGGCCTCAAGCTCTTGAACCCATGGCCTCAACCTCTTGGGGTTGGCCTCAACCTCTTGGGGTTGGCCTCAACTTCTTGGGGTTGGCCTCAATGTCTTGAACCCATGGCCACAACCTCTTGGGGTTGGCCTCAACCCATCCTCTTGGCCTCCGTCCTCTTGGAGGTGGCCTCAAGCTCTTGAACCCATGGCCACAACCTCTTGGGGGTGGCCTCGACCTCTTGGGGTTGGCCTCAAGGTCTTGAACCCATGGCCTCCATGGCCATGAAGATGACCCCATGGCCATGAAGATGACCCCAACCCAACGACCTCTTCGGAAACCCAACCTTAATGAGTTGGAGACGTCTTCCATGGCCATGAAGATGACCCCAACCCAACGACCTCTTTGAAAACCCAACCTTAATGGGGTCGGAGACATCGTCCATGACCACGAAGATGACCCCAACCCAACGACCTCTTCAAAAACCCAATCCTAATGGGTTGGAGACGTCTTCCATGGCCATGACGATGACCCCCAAGACCATGAAGATGACCCCAACCCAACGACCTCTTCAAAAACCCAACCTTAATGGGGTCGGAGATGTCCTCCATGACCATGAAGATGACCCCAACCCAACGACCTCATCGGAAACCCAATCCTAATGAGTTGGGGACGTCTTCCATGGCCATGAAGATGACCCCAAGACCACGAAGATGACCCCAACCCAACAAACTCATCGGAAACCCCAACGTTACCTTCTCAAGATGTCCTCCAAGCCCATGAAGACGACCCCAACCCAACGACTGATGACCCCAACCCAACGAACTCATCAAAAACCCAATCCTAATGAGTTGGGGACGTCTTCCATGACCATGAAGATGACCCCAACCCAACGACCTCTTCAAAAACCCAACCTTAATGGGTTGGAGACGTCTTCCATGGCCATGAAGATGACCCCAACCCAACGAACTCATCGGAAACCCAATCCTAATGAGTTGGAGACGTCTTCCATGGCCATGAAGATGACCCCAAGCCCATGAAGATGACCCCAACCCAACGACTGATGACCCCAACCCAACGACCTCTTCAAAAACCCAATCCTAATGAGTTGGAGACGTCTTCCATGACCATGAAGATGACCCCAACCCAACGACCTCTTCAAAAACCCAATCCTAATGAGTTGGGGACGTCTTCCATGACCATGAAGATGACCCCAACCCAACGACCTCTTCAAAAACCCAACCTTAATGGGTTGGAGACGTCTTCCATGGCCATGAAGATGACCCCAACCCAACGAACTCATCGGAAACCCAATCCTAATGAGTTGGAGACGTCTTCCATGGCCATGAAGATGACCCCAAGCCCATGAAGATGACCCCAACCCAACGACTGATGACCCCAACCCAACGACCTCTTCAAAAACCCAATCCTAATGAGTTGGAGACGTCTTCCATGACCATGAAGATGACCCCAACCCAACGACCTCTTCCAAAACCCAACCTTAATGGGTTGGAGACATCTTCCATGACCATGAAGATGACCCCAAACCCATGAAGATGACCCCAACCCAACGACCTCTTTGAAAACCCAACCTTAATGAGTTGGAGACGTCTTCCATGGCCATGAAGATGACCCCAAGACCATGAAGATGACCCCAACCCAACGAACTCATCAAAAACCCAACCTTAATGAGTTGGAGACGTCCTCCATGGCCATGACGATGACCCCCATGGTCACGAAGATGACCCCAACCCAACGACCTCTTTGAAAACCCAACCTTAATGGGTTGGAGACGTCCTCCATGGCCATGAAGATGACCCCAACCCAACGAACTCATCGGAAACCCAATCCTAATGAGTTGGGGACGTCTTCCATGGCCATTAAGATGACCCCAAGCCCATGAAGACGACCCCAACCCAACGACTGATGACCCCAACCCAACGAACTCATCAAAAACTCCATCCAAATGGGTTGGAGACGTCCTCCTTGGCCATGAAGATGACCCCAACCCAACGACCTCTTCAAAAACCCAACCTTAACGGTGTCGGAAACGCTCCCCACGCCCATAGGGACGTCCCCACCGCCCCGCCACCCCCTCCACCCCCCCCAGGTGGCCCTGTCCCCATCTCCTCACCGTCCCCGGGGGCCGGCGGCAGGCGGCAAACCTGCCGGCACATGGCCACGAAGCCGTGGAAGAACTTGGCCAAGCTCTCGTCCGTCTTGCGCTCCAGCCGGGCCAGGGCGCGGAAGCGGCCCCAACGGAAGCGCCGGGTCTCGGGGTCGAATTCCACCCCAAAAGTGGACACCACCCGGTAGAAGTCGGCCTGCTCCCGCCGCGTCCACCTGCGGAACCCCGAAACGGGCGCGGGGGTCAAGCGGGGACGGGGTGGCGACAGCCCCCAAAATTCAGGTGTTTTGGGAAAAAAGTCATGGGTACGGGGTTGGAACCAGCAAAAAAAACACAAAGGGGCTCCCAACGCCCCAAAAATGTTTAATGTGGTGGCCCACCACCTTCAAAACCCCATGGAGATGTGTAGGGAACCCCAAAAAAACAATATATGGGGTCCCACCACCACTAAAATCCCAAATATGACCTCCAGGAACCCCCAAAACTCAATTTATTGATCCCAACAACCCAAAAAAACCAACATTTGGGGTCCCACCACCCCCAGAATCCCAAATATGACTCCCAAAACCCAACTTATGGGTCCCAACACCCCGAAAACCCAACATTTGAGGTCCCACCACCCCCAGAATCCCAAATACGACCTCCAAGACCCCCCAAAACCCAACATTTGGGCTCCCACCACCTCCAGAACCCCAAATACGACCTCCAAGAACCCCCAAAAAACAACATTTGGGCTCCCACCACCCCCAGAACCCCAAATATGACTCCCAAAACCCAACTTATTGATCCCAACAACCCAAAAACCCAACATTTGGGGTCCCACCACCCCCAGGATCCCAAATATGACCTCTGAGAACCCCCAAAACCCAACTTATTGATCCCAACACCCCCAAAAAAACATATAAACACCCTCAAAACCGCATGCAGATGCCTACAGCACCCCAAAAAACCAATGTTTGGGGTCCCACCACCCCAAAAAAACAACATTTGGGGTCCCACCACCCCCAGAACCCCAAATCCAACCTCCAAGACCCCCCAAAACCCAACATTTGGAGTCCCACCACCCCCAGAATCCCAAATACGACCTCCAGGAACCCCCAAAACCCAACTTATGGGTCCCAACACCCCCAAAAAAACATATAAACACCCTCAAAACCCCATGCAGATGCCTACAGCACCCCAAAAACCCAATGTTTGGGGTCCCACCACCCCCAGAACCCCGAATATGACTCCCAAAACCCAACTTATTGATCCCACCACCCCAAAAACCCAACATTTGGGGTCCCACCACCCCCAGAACCCCTAATACTTCCTCCGAGAACCCCCTAAACCCAACTTATGGGTCCCACCACCCCAAAAACCCAACATTTGGTCTCCCGCCAGCCCCAAAACCCCAAATCCGACCTCCAAGACCCCCCAAAACCCAACATTTGTGGTCCCACCACCCCCAGAACCCCAAATCCAACCCCATAGACCCCCCAAAACCTCCCGCCCACCCCCCAAGACCCCCCGGGACCCCCATCCCCCGTGTACCGTTGCTGCTTCTGCCTCCGGGCCATCTCCTTGAGCTTGCAGGCGGCCTCGCAGCGTCGCCGGCGCCGCTCGCCCCGGGCGGCCGCCTCGGCCCGTAGGCGCTGGCGTTGGCACGAGCGTTGGCACGCGGCCACCAAGCGCCGCAGCCGGGCCGTCAGCACCGAGCCCGCCGGCCAGGCCGGGGGTTGTCCCGGTGGACCTGTTGGAGGAGACATCTCCGTGAGGGTCTACAAGACCCCGTTGACATCTCCATGGCCATCGTGGTTGGGTTTGTCATGGAGATAAAGGGGTTGGGGGCATCTCCGTTGGGTTGGGGGCATCTCCGTTGGGTTGGGGGCATCTCCATGGCCATCGTGGTTGAGTTCGTCATGGAGATAAAGGGGTTGGGGGCATCTCCGTTGGGTTGGGGGCATCTCCGTTGG
The DNA here is from genome assembly GCA_026413565.1 of Aythya baeri. Classification (NCBI taxonomy): domain Eukaryota; kingdom Metazoa; phylum Chordata; class Aves; order Anseriformes; family Anatidae; genus Aythya; species Aythya baeri. The sequence continues at coordinate 473,782 of JAKRSJ010000121.1, read as the reverse complement.
GTTGGGGGCATCTCCGTTGGGTTGGGGGCATCTCCATGGTCATCGTGGTTGGGTTCGTCATGGTCATAATTGGGTTGGGGGCATCTCCATTGGGTTGGGGGCATCTCCATTGGGTCCTACAAGACCCCGTTGGGTTGGGGGCATCTCCATGGCCATCGTGGTTGGGTTTGTGATGGAGATAAAGGGGTTGGGGGCGTCTCCGTTGGGTTGGGGGCATCTCCATGGCCATCGTGGTTGGGTTTTTCATGGAGATAAAGGGGTTGGGGGCATCTCCGTTGGGTTTGGGGCATCTCCGTTGGGTTGGGGGCATCTCCGTTGGGTTGGGGGCATCTCCATGGCCATCGTGGTTGGGTTTGTCATGGAGATAAAGGGTTTGGGGGCGTCTCCGTTGGGTTGGGGGCATGTCCATGGTCATCGTGGTTGGGTTTGTGATGGAGATAAAGGGGTTGGGGGCATCTCCGTTGGGTTGGGGGCATCTCCATGGCCATCGTGGTTGGGTTTGTGATGGAGATAAAGGGGTTGGGGGCGTCTCCGTTGGGTTGGGGGCATCTCCATTGGGTTGGGGGCATCTTTGTTGGGTTGGGGGCATCTCCATGGGGTCCTACAAGACCCCGTTGGGTTGGGGGCATCTCCATGGTCATCGTGGTTGGGTTTGTGATGGAGATAAAGGGGTTGGGGGCGTCTCCGTTGGGTTGGGGGCATCTCCGTTGGGTTGGGGGCATCTCCATTGGGTCCTACAAGACCCCGTTGGGTTGGGGGCATCTCCATGGCCATCGTGGTTGGGTTTGTCATGGAGATAAAGGGTTTGGGGGCATCTCCGTTGGGTTGGGGGCATCTCCGTTGGGTTGGGGACACCCCCATGGGGTTGGGGACACCCCAATGGGGTCGGGGACCCCCCAATGGGGTCAGGGACCCCCCAATGGGGTTTGGGGACCCCCCAAAATGGGGTCGGGACCCCCCGCGCTCACCTTCGTCCCCGTCCACCACCGCGATCTCCTCGTCCAGCAGCATCAGGGGGTCGCCCTACGGGGACAATGGGGCGGGGACATTTGGGGACGACCTCCTGGCGGCCCCCCCGAGACCCCAAAAACACAAATTTTGGGGGTCTCCAGCCCCCCGCCCCAAAACCTCACCTCCTCGTCCACCTCCTTGGCCGCCCCCGCCAGGGGCTTGTACTCGGGGTCCTCGCAGTCCTTGTCGAAATCCACGCTGGGGTTGGGGACAAAAGGGGACAACCGTGAGCCCCCCGCCCCCAAAATGTCCCGGGAGCCCCCCAAAAACCCTAAAGCCCCCCCAAATGCCACCAGGACCCCCCCCCGGGGTGCCTCAGACCAGTTGGAGAAGAGGTTGAACTCAGCCGGGCCGGCGCCCGTCGGTATTAGCATGGCACGGTCATCAGCGGCGCCCCCCCTTGGGGACATCTTTGGGGTCTTGGGGACACCCTCGGGGGCTTGGGGACATCGTTGGGGTCTTGGGGAGACTCTTGGGGACATCGTTGGGGTCTTTGAGATGTCTTTGGGGTCTTTGGGAGACTCTTGGGGACATCGTTGGGGGATGTGGGGACATCTCTGGGGGCTTGGGGACACCCTCGGGGGCTTGGGGACATCGTTGGGGTCTTGGGGACACTCTTGGGGACATCCTTGGGGTCTTTGGGACACCCGTGGGGACATCATTGGGGGATTTGGGGACACTCCTGGGGTCTTGGGGACACTCTTGGGGACATCATTGGGGGATTTGGGGACATCGTTGGGGTATTTGGGGACGTCTCTGGGGGCTTGGGGACACCGTTGGGGTCTTGGGGACATCTTTGAGGTCTTTGGGACACTCTTGGGGACATCGTTGGGGGCTTTGGGGACATCGTTGGGGGCTTGGGGACATCGTTGGGGTCTTGGGGAGACTCTTGGGGACACTGTTGGGGTCTTTGGGACACTCTTGGGGACATCCTTGGGGGATTTGGGGACATCCTTGGGACATCCTTGGGGGCTTTGGGGTCATCCTTGGGGTCTTGGGGACATCCTTGGGGGCTTGGGGACACCGCCTGCGTTTTGGGGTCAAAGTTGGGGTTTTTGGGACATCGTTGGGGTCTTGGGGACATCACTGAGGTCTTGAAGACATCGTTGGGTTTTTGGGGACATCGTTGGGTTTTTAGGAACACCATTGGATTTGGGGTGAAATCGTTGGGATCTTGGGGACACTGCCTGCGTTTTGGGGTCAAAGTTGGGGTTTTGGGGTCAGAGTTGGGGTTTTGGGGACAAAGTTGGCTTTGGGATCAAAGTTGGGGTCTTGGGTTTTTGGAGACATCGTTGGGTTTTTGAAGACATTGTTGGGTTTTTAGGACCACCACTGGATTTTGGGGGAAATCATTGGGGTTTTGGGGACACCGCCTGGATTTTGGGGTCAAAGTTGGGCTTTTGGGGTCAAAGCTGGGCTTTTGGGGTCAAAGTTGGGGTTTTTTGTTGGGGTCTTGAAGACATCGTTGGGTTTTTGAAGACATCGTTGGGTTTTTGAAGACATTGTTGGGTTTTTAGGACCACCATTGGATTTTGGGTGAAATCATTGGGGTTTTGGGGACACGGCCTGCGTTTTGGGGTCAAAGTTGGAGTTTTGGGGTCAAAGTTGGCTTTGGGGTCAAATTTGGGGTCTTGGGTTTTTGGGGACATCGTTGGGTTTTTGGGGACATCGTTGAGTTTTTGGGGACATCGTTGGGTTTTTGGAGACATCGTTGGGTTTTTGGGGACATCGTTGGGTTTTTGGAGACATCGTTGGGTTTTTGAAGACACCGTTGGCTTTTTAGGACCACCATTGGATTTTGGGTGAAATCATTGGGGTTTTGGGGACACCGTCAGGGTTTTGGGGTCAAAGTTGGGCTTTTGGGGTCAAAGTTGGGGTTTTTTTGTTGGGGTCTTGAAGACATCGTTGAGTTTTTGAAGACATCGTTGGGTTTTTGGAGACATCGTTGGGTTTCTGAGGACGCCGTTGGCTTTTTAGGACCACCATTGGATTTTGGGTGAAATCATTGGGGTTTTGGGGACACGGCCTGCGTTTTGGGGTCAAATTTGAGGAATTTGGGGCTCACCCTTCCCCGATGTCCAGGCGCTGCTCGGCGGCGATGGCCTTGTCGTCGGGGCGGCCGGCCTTCTCCAGGAAGCAGAGCGCGGGGTCGGCGCGCATGGTGTTGTATTTCTCATAACCTACAAAAAACGGGTCAAAAAGACCCTCCTTGACCCAAAACCGCTGGATTTAACCCCAAAAATTATCTAGGGGATGGCCTACCGTGCTTGAAGACGCCGATGAGGAGGGATTTGTCGGCCTCGGCGTCCCACCAGGCGGTCGGGACCTCCAGCTGCTCCACCAAGGGGAACCAGATGTCGATCTCGCTGCGGGGCCGAAAAATTTGGGGGGTTTTTGGGGTGGGCGGGGGGGCGGAGGAGGCCGGATTTGGGATGGGGAGGGGGCGAAATGGGGCCAGGGGGCCAAAAGGGGTCGCGGAGTGGGGTTGGAGGAGCTCGAAGGAGCTCGAAGTGGGGTTGGAGAAGGGGAAAATGGGGTTGGAGAAGCCAAAAATGGGGTTGGAGAACCTCAAAGAACCCAAAATGGGTCCGAACACCCCAAAATGGGGCTGGAGAACCCAAAATTGGGGCTGGAGAACCCAAAAATGGGGCTGGAGAACCCAAAAAAAGGGGTTGGAGAACCCAAAATTGGGGCTGGAGAACCTCAAAGAACCCCAAAATGGGTCTAGAACACCCCAAAATGGGGTTGGAGAACCCAAAAATGGGGCTGGAGAACCCAAAAAATGGGGTCGGAGAACCTCAAAGAACCACAAAATGGGGTTGGAGAACCCAAAAATGGGGCTGGAGAACCTCAAAGAACCCAAAATGGGGTTGGAGAACCCAAAAATGGGGCTGGAGAACCCAAAAATGGGCTGGAGAACCCCAAAGAACCCAAAATGGGTCCAGAACACCCCAAAATGGGTCCAGAACACCCCAAAATGGGTCTGGAGCACCCAACATGTATCTGGAACACCCCAAAATGGGTCTGGAACCCCCAAATGGGTCCGGAAATCAACAAAATAGGTCCAGAACACCACAAAATGGGTCCAGAACACTCTAAAATGGGTACAGAAAACCCCAAAATGGGTCCAGAAAATCCCAAAATGGGTCCAGAACCCCAAAATGAGTCTAGAACACCCCAAAATGGGTCTGGAGCACCCAACATGTATCTGGAACACCCCAAAATGGGTCTGGAACACCAAAATGGGTCTGGAAATCAACAAAATGGGTCTGGAACACCACAAAATGGGCCTGGAGAACCCCAAAACGAGTCTGGAACCCCCCAAAATGGGTCTGGAACACCAAAATGGGTCTGGAGCACCAAAATGGGTCTGGAACACTCCAAAATGGGTCCGGAACACCCCAAAATGGGTCTGAACCACCAAAATGGCTCCAGAAAACCCCATAATGTATCTGAAACACCCCAAAATGGGTCTGGAACCTCAAAATGGATCCGGAAAACCCCAAATGGGTCCGGAACACCCCAAAACATGTCTGGAGAACCCCATAATGGGTCCAGAACACCCCAAAATGGGTCCGGAAAACCCCAAATTGGGTCTGAAACACCAAAATGGGTCGGAAAATCCCATAATGGTCTGGAACACCCCAAAATGGGTCCAGAACACCACAAAATGGGTCTGAAACACCAAAATGGGTCCGGAAAACCCCAAATTGGGTCTGAACCACCAAAATGGCTCCGGAAAACCCCATAATGGATCTGAAACACCCCAAAATGGGTCCGGAACACCCCAAAATGGGTCTGGAACACCCCAAAATGGGTCTGGAACACCAAAATGGGTCTGGAAATCAACAAAATGGGTCCGGAACACCCCAAAATGGGTCCGGAAAACCCCAAATTGGGTCTGAAACACCAAAATGGCTCCGGAAAACCCCATAATGGATCTGAAACACCCCAAAATGGGTCCGGAACACCCCAAAATGGGTCTGGAACACCAAAATGGGTCCGGAAATCAACAAAATGGGTCCGGAAATCAACAAAATGGGTCCGGAACACCCCAAAATGGGTCTGGAACCACCAAAATGGCTCCGGAAAACCCCATAATGGATCTGAAACACCCCAAAATGGGTCCGGAACACCCCAAAATGGGTCTGGAACACCAAAATGGATCTGGATCACCCCAAAATGGGGCTGGAACACTCCAAAATGGGTCCAGAAAACAATAAAATGGGTCTGAACCACCAAAATGGGTCCGGAAAACCCCAAATTGGGTCTGGAACCACCAAAATGGCTCCGGAAAATCCCATAATGGATCTGAAACACCCCAAAATGGGTCCAGAACACCCCAAAAAGTGTCCCTACCTGGCCATGGCCCCCGCCAGCACCTTCTCCGCCTGGTCGCCGATGACCTCCTGGCGCAGGTAGTAGAGCATCCGCACCCGCAGCAGCACCCTGGGGGGCACACCGGGGGGAAAAAGGGGGCGTCAGGGACGGGATCGGGGTCCCGGGATGGGTTTTGGGGGACCCCAGATGGGTTGGGGGAACTGGGAGGGGTTTTGGGGGGACCCGGGATGGGTTTGGGGGACCTGGGATGGATTTGGGGGAGCTGGGAGGGGTTTTGGGGGGACCCGGGATGGGTTTTGGGGACCCCAGATGGGTTGGGGGAGCTGGGATGGGTTTTGGGGGGACCCGGGATGGGTTTTGGGGACCTGGGATGGATTTGGGGGACCCCGGAGGGGTTTTGGGGGGACCCAGGATGGGTTTGGGGGACCTGGGATGGATTTGGGGGACCCGGGAGGGGTTTTGGGGGGACCCGGGATGGGTTTGGGGGGACCCCAGATGAGTTGGGGGGAGCGGGGAGGGGTTTTGGGGGGACCCGGGATGGGTTTGGGGGACCTGGGATGGATTTGGGGGAGCTGGAAGGGGTTTTGGGGGGACCCAGGATGGGTTTGGGGGACCTGGGATGGATTTTGGGGGGACCCGGGATGGGTTTGGGGGACCTGGGATGGATTTGGGGGAGCTGGGAGGGGTTTTGGGGGGACCCGGGATGGGTTTTGGGGACCTGGGATGGATTTGGGGGAGCTGGGAGGGGTTTTGGGGGGACCCAGGATGGGTTTTGGGGACCTGGGATGGATTTGGGGGACCTGGGATGGATTTGGGGGACCTGGGAGGGGTTTTGGGGGGACCTGGGATGGGTTTTGGGGACCTGGGATGGATTTGGGGGACCTGGGATGGATTTGGGGGAGCTGGGAGGGGTTTTGGGGGGACCCGGGATGGGTTTGGGGGACCCCAGATGGGTTGGGGGGAGCTGGGAGGGGTTTTGGGGGGACACGGGATGGGTTTTGGGGACCTGGGATGGATTTGGGGGACCTGGGAGGGGTTTTGGGAGGACCCGGGATGGGTTTGGGGGACCCCAGATGGGTTGGGGGGAGCTGGGAGGGGTTTTGGGGGGACCCGAGATGGGTTTTGGGGACCTGGGATGGATTTGGGGGACCCGGGAGGGGTTTTGGGGGGACCTGGGATGGGTTTTGGGGGACCCCAGATGGATTTGGGGGAGCTGGGAGGGGTTTTGGGGGGACCCGGGAGGGGTTTTGGGGACCCAGGACGTGGGATGGGTTTGGGGACATGGGATGGGTTTTGGGAAAAGGGGATGGATTTGGGGATTTGGGATGGATTCGGGGAACCTGGGATGGATTTGGGGAGCCAGGATGGATTTTGGGGAACCTGAGATGGATTTGGGGCACATGGGATGGAATTTGGGGAGCTGGGATGGATTTGGGGGACGCGGGATGGAATTTGGGGACCTGGGATGGATTTGGGGGACATGGGATGGATTTTGGGCTGGGTTCGTGGATCTTGGATGAATTTGGGGACCTGAGATGGATTTTGAGGACCTGGGGCGGATTTGGGGAATCTGGGATGAATTTTGGGCTGGGATTGGGGATCTTGGATGGATTCGGGGATCTGAGATGGATTTGGGGAACCTGGGACGGATTTTGGGGATGTGGGATGGAATTTTGGGCCGGGTTCAGGGATCTTGGATGGATTTGGGGATCTGAGATGAATTTTGGGAACCTGGGATGGATTTGGAGGAACCTGGGACGGATTTGGGGGATGTGGGATAGAATTTTGGGCCGGATTCAGGGATCTTGGACGGATTTGGGGACGTGAGATGAATTTTGGGAACCTGGGACAGATTTTGGGGACCCCGGATGGGTTTGGATTTGGGGAGTTGGGATGGATTAGAGGACGTGGGATGGATTTGGGGACCTGGGATGGATTTTGGGGAACCTGAGATGAATTTTGGGCCAGGTTCGTGGATCTTGGATGGATTTGGGGACGTGAGATGAATTTTGAGGACCCGGGACGGATTTTGGGGACCTGGGACAGATTTTGGGGACCTTGGATGGGTTTGGATTTGGGGAGTTGGGATGGATTAGAGGACATGGGATGGATTTTGAGGAACCTGGGACGGATTTTGGGGAACCTGGGACGGATTTTGAGGACCTAGGACAGATTTTGAGGAACCTGGGACGGATTTTGGGGACCTAGGATGAATTTTGGGAACCTGGGACAGATTTTGGGGACCTCGGATGGGTTTGGATTTGGGGAGTTGGGATGGATTAGAGGACATGGGACGGATTTTGAGGAACCTGGGATGGATTTTGGGGATGTGGGATGGAATTTTGGGCCGGATTCAGGGATCTTGGATGGATTTGGGGACGTAAGATGAATTTTGAGGACCCGGGACGGATTTTGGGGACCTGGGACAGATTTGGGGACTTCGGATGGGTTTGGATTTGGGGAGTTGGGATGGATTAGAGGACGTGGGACGGATTTTGAGGAACCTGGGACGGATTTTGAGGACCCGGGACAGATTTTGGTCAACCTGGGACAGATTTTGGTCAACCTGGGACGGATTTGGGGAACCTGGGATGGATTTTGGGCCGGGTTTGGGGATCTTGGATGAATTTGGGGACCTGGGATGGATTTGGGGAACCTGGGACAGATTTTGGTCAACCTGGGACGGATTTTGGGAAACCTGGGACGGATTTTGAGGACCCAGGACGGATTTTGGGCAACCTGGGACAGATTTTGGTCAACCTGGGACAGACTTTGGTCAACCTGGGACGGATTTTGGTCAACCTGGGACGGATTTTGGGAACCTAGGACGGATTTTGGGGCCCCCTCGCCCTCCGGCTCACTTGTTGCACTGGTGCTTGAGGTGCTTCTTGTAGCTCTCGTCCTGGAAGAGCGCGTCGGGGTTGCACTTGCGGATCCACTCGGCCTTCTGCACGTCGAAGGCGCTCTGGGCCTTCACCTTCTTCCCCTTGCGGCCCCGCGGGACGGGGATGGAGAGGCCTGGAGGAGACCAGAGGAGGTCAGCGGGGGACCCGCGGGGGGTCCCGTCCACCCCGAGGGCTGCGGAAACCCCCTCACCCGAGTGGTTTTGGAGCTCCTTGGCCTTGCCGTTCTCGGTGGGGCTGATCAGGTCCCAGATGAAGCCCTTGATGTTCTCGTCGCCCCGGTAGTGGAGGAGGCAGTAGACCAGGATGGCGCGGCAAATGGTCTCCACGTCGCGCTCCGACAGGCGCCGCTTGAACCGCCCGTGGGACAGGATCTCCCGCCACCGGCCCCAGCTGCAGGAGGACGAAGGGGTTAAAATTTGGGGCCTCCGGGGGGTGATCTCCACCTCCCGGGACCCCTTCGCCTCGTGGTTGGCGCCAGGGAAGAGTTGGAGGTGGTGTTGGTCTACGTCAACCATGGTTGACATCAAAAAGTTGGGATTTGGTCGTTCTCTAAGTCAAGAGTCTACTCGTGGTTGGCACCAGAGAAGAGTTCAAGATGGTTTTGGTCTACATCAAGCATCTACTCGTGGTTTACACTAGACAAGAACCCAAAATAAGAGTTGGTTTGATTTACTCTTTGACCATCTACTCATGGTTGGCGCCAGGGAAGAGTTGGAGGTGGTGTTGGTTTGCGTCAACCGTGGTTGATGCCAAAAAGTTGGAGTTTGTCTTTCTCTACGTCAAGCTTCTACTCATGGTTGACACCAGAGAAGAGTTGGAGGTGGTTTTGGTCTACATCAAGCATCTACTCGTGGTTTACACCAGAGAAGAACCCAAAATAAGAGTTGGTTTGCTCTACTCTTCGACCATCTACTCGTGGTTGGCGCCAGGGAAGAGTTGGAGGTGGTTTTGGTCTACGTCAACCATGGTTGACATCAAAAAGTTGGGATTTGGTCGTTCTCTACGTCAAGGATCTAGAGTTGGAGGTGGTTTTGGTCTACATCAAGCATCTACTCATGGTTTACACTAGACAAGAACCCAAAATAAGAGTTGGTTTGCTCTACTCTTCGACCATCTACTCGTGGTTGGCACCAGAGAAGAGCTCGAGGTGGTTTTGGTCTACATCAAGCATCTACTCATGGTTTACACCAGAGAAGAACCCAAAATTAGACTTGGTTTGCTCTACTCTTCGACCATCTACTCATGGTTGACACCAAAGAAGAGCTCGAGGTGGTTTTGGTCTACGTCAACCATGGTAGACACCAAAAAGTTGGAGTTGGGCTTTCTCTACGTCAAGGATCTACTCGTGGTTGGCACCAGAGAAGAGCTCGAGGTGGTTTTGGTCTACGTCAAGCATCTACTCATGGTTTCCACCAAAGACTTGGAGATGTTTTTTCTCTATGCCAAGGTTCTACTCATGGTTTCCACCAAGGAGTTGCTCTTCCTCTACGCCAAGCATCTCCTCATGGTTGCCACCAAAGATTCGGAGTTGGTCTTACTCTACACCAAGCTTCTACTCATGGTTGACATCAAAAAGTTGGACTTTGTCTTTCTCTACGTCAAGGTTCTACTCATGGTTGGCACCAGAGAAGAGCTCGAGGTGGTTTTGGTCTACGTCAACCATGGTTGACCCCAAAAAGTTGGAGTTTGTCTTTCTCTACGTCAAGCTTCTACTCATGGTTGGCACCAGAGAAGAGCTCGAGGTGGTTTTGGTCTACATCAAGCATCTACTCATGGTTTACACCAAGGAGTTGCTCTTCCTCTACGCCAAGCATCTCCTCATGGTTGCTACAAAGACTTGGAGATGGTCTTACTCTACTCTTCGACCATCTACTCATGGTTGGCACCAGAGAAGAGCTGGAGATGGTTTTGGTCTACATCCAACTTCTACTCATGGTTTCCACCAAAGAGCTGGAGTTGCTCTTACTCTACGTCAAGCTTCTACTCATGGTTGCTACCAAAGACTTGGAGTTGGTTTTGGTCTACACCAAGCATCTACTCATGGTTTCCACCAAGGAGTTGCTCTTCCTCTACGCCCAGCATCTCCTCATGGTTTCCACCAAAGACTTGGAGATGGTTTTTCTCTACACCAAGCTTCTACTCATGGTTTCCACCAAAGAGTTGGAGTTGGTCTTACTCTACATCAAGCTTCTACTCATGGTTTCCACCAAAGAAGAGCTCAAGATGGTTTTGGTCTAAGTCAAGCATCTCCTCATGATTGCCACCAAAGAGTTGAAGATGGTTTTGGTCTACACCAAGCATCTACTCATGGTTTCCACCAAAGAGTTGGAGTTGGTCTTACTCTACACCAAGCTTCTACTCATGGTTTCCACCAAAGACTTGGAGATGTTTTTGGTCTACACCAAGCTTCTACTCATGGTTTCCACCAGAGTTGAAGATGTTTTTTCTCTATGTCAAGCTTCTACTCATGGTTTCCACCAAAGAGTTGGAGTTGGTCTAACTCTACATCAAGCTTCTACTCATGGTTTCCACCAAAGACTTGGAGATGGTTTTTCTCTACACCAAGCTTCTACTCATGGTTTCCACCAAAGAGTTGGAGTTGGTCTTACTCTACACCAAGCTTCTACTCATGGTTTCCACCAGAGTTGAAGATGTTTTTTCTCTACGCCAAGCTTCTACTCACGGTTTCCACCACGGCGTTGCAGACGTTTTCCCCTACCTCAACCACAGCAGCCACCGGCGCAGAACCCACCCACCCCCTCCTCCCCCCACGCCCCTCCTCCCACCTCCCACGCCCTCCTCCCACCTCCCACCCCCTCCTCCCACCTCCCACCCCCTCCCCACCCCGATTTCGTCCTCCCCCACCCCGAAACCCACCCGTAGACCAGCAGGTGCTTCTCCACGCGGAAGCAGTCGGTGCGGCCGTAGGGGTGGTGGAGGGCCTGGTGCTGGTGGTGCTGGTGGTGCTGGTGGTGGTGCTGGTGGTGGTGCTGGTGGTGGTGGTGGCGGTCGTGGCGCCGCGAGCGGGGCCTCTCCTCATCCTCGCTCTCCAGGTCGGAGAACTCCACCAGGTCGTCGTCGCGCAAGGTGCTGAAGTGCCGCGTCTGCTTGCGCACCCGCGGCGTGTCGATCACCAGATTGTTCTAGAAGAAGCCAACCAAGAGGAAGACGATGAGGACGAAGCTCGAAGGGCCCGCCCACCTCCCAACGCCGCTCTACTCGACCCCCGACCTTGCTGTTGAGGAGCTCCAAGTCCAGGTCGGCCTTCTTGGCCCACTTCTGCCAAAAGTTGGGGTCGTCCAACGCGATGTCGGTGCGGTTCTCCGACGCCACGAAACTCGCCTAATGGACAACCCAAGAGCTCGCCCACCACGAGGCCCACCCAAAAATGGTGGGGAAGGGCCCGCGGGGTGGCGCCGGGGGGTACCTTGGCGAAGGTGGAGCCCTTGCCCTCGCTCTCGATGGTGATGGTGGTGGTGCGGCGCAGCAGGATCTGGTCGATGTCTTCCTCGCAGAACTTGGAGCCTTCGTCGTCCTCTTCCATGATGGCCGCGTAGGCCCCCTTGCGCAGGAGGTCCTCGATCTCCTTCTTGGAGAACTGCTGGATCTGCCAAAAATGGAGGAGGAGGAGGAGGAGGAGGAGGAGGGGGGTGAGGAACAGGGACGGCTTCGGGCCCCGTTTCCACCCCAAAATAATGTCCAAGAACCACGCCCTGCTAGATTAGGACCTTCAAGACGTGCTACCCTTCAAGAACCCCTTCCATGGGGTCTTCAAGACCTGTTTTTCCTCAAAAAAACCCTTTTATGGGGTCTTCAAGATCAATTTTTGCTTGAAGAACCTCTTTTATGGGTTCTTCACCCCAAATTCCCCTTGAAGAACCCTTTTTATGAGGTCTTCAGGTCAACTTCTCTTGAAGACCCCTTGAAGAACCCTTCCGTGGGTTCTCCAACCCAAATTTCCCTTGAAAAACCCCTTCTTTGGGGTCTTTGGGACCAATTTTTCCACGAAAAACCCCTTTTATGGGGTCTTCTGGACCCATTTTTCCCCAAAAAAACCCTTTTATGGGTTCTTCACCCCACATTTCCCTTGAAGAACCCTTTTTATGGGGTCTTCAGGTCAACTTTCCTTGAAGAACCCTTGAAGAACCCTTCCATGGGTTCTCCAACTCAAATTTCCCTTCAAGAACCCCTTCCAGGGGGTCTTCAAGACCCATTTTTCCTCGAAAAACCCCTTTTATGGGGCCTTCAAGACCCATTTTTGCTTGAAGAACCTCTTTTATGGGTTCTTCACCCCAAATTCCCCTTGAAGAACCCTTTTTGTGGGGTCTTCAGGTCAACTTTCCTTGAAGAACCCTTGAAGAACCCTTCCATGGGTTCTCCAACCTAAATTTCCCTTCAAGAACCCCTTCCATGGGGTCTTCTGGACCCATTTTTCCTCGAAAAACCCCTTTTATGGGGTCTTCAAGACCAATTTTTGCTTGAAGAACCTCTTTTATGGGTTTTTCACCCCAAATTCCCCTTGAAGAACCCTTTTAATGGGGTCTTCAGGTCAACTTCCCTTGAAGACCCCTTGAAGAACCCTTCCATGGGTTCTCCAACCCAAATTTCCCTTGAAAAACCCCTTCTTTGGGGTCTTTGGGACCAATTTTTCCATGAAGAACCCCTTTTACGGGGTCTTCAAGACCCATTTTTCCTCAAAAAACCCCTTTTATGGGGTCTCCATCCCAAATTTCCCTTGAAGAACCCTTTTTGTGGGGTCTTCAGGTCAACTTTCCTTGAAGAACCCTTGAAGAACCCTTCCATGGGTTCTCCAACCTAAATTTCCCTTGAAGAACCCCTTCTATGGGGTCTTCGTGTCCCATTTTTCCATGAAGAACCCCTTTTATGGGGTCTTCAAGACCAATTTTTGCTTGAAGAACCTCTTTTATGGGTTCTTCACCCCAAATTCCCCTTGAAGAACCCTTTTTGTGGGGTCTTCAGGTCAACTTTCCTTGAAGAACCCTTGAAGAACCCTTCCATGGGTTCTCCAACCCAAATTTCCCTTGAAAAACCCCTTCTTTGGGGTCTTTGGGACCAATTTTTCCATGAAGAACCCTTTTTATGGGGTCTTCAAGACCCATTTTTCCACGAAGAACCCCTTTTATGGGTTCTTCACCCCAAATTCCCCTTGAAGAACCCTTTTTGTGGGGTCTTCAGGTCAACTTCTCTTGAAGAACCCTTGAAGAACCCTTCCATGGGTTCTCCAACCTAAATTTCCCTTGAAGAACCCCTTCCAGGGGGTCTTCAAGACCCATTTTTCCTCAAAAAAACCCTTTTATGGGGTCTTCTGGACCCATTTTTCCCCAAAAAAAACCTTTTATGGTGTCTTCACCCCACATTCCCCTTGAAGAATCCTTTTTATGGGGTCTTCAGGTCAACTTTCCTTGAAGAACCCTTGAAGAACCCTTCCACGAGTTATCCAACCTAAATTTCCCTTGAAAAACCCCTTCTTTGGGGTCTTCAAGACCCATTTTTCCTCGAAAACCCCCTTTTATGGGTTCTCCAACCTAAATTTCCCTTGAAGAACCCTTTTTATGGGGTCTTCTGGACCCATTTCCCTTGAAGAACCCTTGAAGAACCCCTTTTTACGGCTTCTCCACCCCACATCTCCCCCCGAACCCCCTTTTTTTGCCTTCCCCACCCCCCGTCCCCCCCCCCCCCGACCCCCTTACCCCCGCGATGTTGCCCTCGCGGCCGCTCATGGACTGCAGCACGGCCTTGTCCAGGCCCAGCTTGAGGCTGGCCTTGTCGAACATCTCCCGCTCGTAGGAGTTGCGCGTGATCAGGCGGTAGACCTTCACCGCCTTGCTCTGCCCGATGCGGTGGCACCGCGCCTGGGCCTGCGGGGGGGAAAAGGGGGTCAAGGGGGAGTCAACGGGGCATAAAAAAACCCAAATCCCGTCAAGAGAAACTCAACGGGGCGCCAAAAACCCAAAATCCTGTCAAGAGAAGCTCAACGGGGCGCCAAAACCACAAAATCCCATTAAGAAAAACTCAACGGGGCATAAAAAAAACAAAATCCCGTCAAGAGAAACTCAACGGGGCATAAAAAAACAAAATCCCGTCAAGAGAAACTCAACGGGGCGCCAAAAACCCAAAATCCCGTCAAGAGAAACTCAACGGGGCGCCAAAACGCCAAAATCCCGTCAAGAGAAACTCAACGGGGCGCCAAAACCAAAAAATCCCGTCAAGAGAAACTCAACGGGGCGCCAAAACCACAAAATTCCATCAAGAGAAACTCAACGGGGCGCCAAAAACCCAAAATCCCGTCAAGAGAAACTCAACGGGGCGCCAAAACCACAAAATCCCATCAAGGTAGAGTCAATGGGGCATAAAAAAAACAAAATCCCATCAAAAGAAACTCAACGGGGCATAAAAAAACCCAAAATTCCATCAAGAGAAACTCAACGGGGCGCCAAAACCCCAAAATCCCATCAAGGTGGAGTCAACGGGGCATAAAAAAAAACAAAATCCCGTCAAGAGAAACTCAACGGGGCGCCAAAAACCCAAAATCCCGTCAAGAGAAACTCAACAGGGCCCCAAAACCCAAGACCCCATTGACTCAAACTCAACAAAACCCCAAAACCCAAGACCCCGTTGACTCAAACTCAACGTAGCAAGCCAAAAATGGAAGACCCCGTTGAGTTAAACTCAACGAAACCTCAAAACCGAAGACCCCGTTGACTTAAACTCAACGGAACCCCAAAACCCAAGACCCTGTTGGGTCAAACTCAACGTAGCAAGCCAAAAATGGAAGACCCCGTTGAGTTAAACTCAACGTAGCCCCAAAACCCAAGACCCTGTTGACTCAAACCCAACAAAATCCCAAAACCCAAGACCCCGTTGACTCAAACTCAACGAAACCCCAAAACTCAAGACCCCATTGGGTCAAACTCAACGTAGCAAGCCAAAAATGGAAGACCCCGTTGAGTTAAACTCAACGTAGCCCCAAAACCCAAGACCCCGTTGGGTCAAACTCAACGTAGCAAGCCAAAAATGGAAGACCCCGTTGAGTTAAACTCAACAGAACCCCAAAACCCAAGACCCCATTGACTCAAACTCAACGGAACCCCAAAACCCAAGACCCCGTTGACTCAAACTCAACGTAGCAAGCCAAAAATGGAAGACCCCGTTGAGTTAAACTCAACGTGACCCCAAAACCCAAGACCCCATTGGGTCAAACTCAACGTAGCAAGCCAAAAATGGAAGACCCCGTTGAGTTAAACTCAACGTAGCCCCAAAACCCAAAACCCCGTTGACTCAAACTCAACGAAACCTCAAAACCCAAGACCCCGTTGACTCAAACTCAACGGAACCCCAAAACCCAAGACCCCGTTGACTCAAACTCAACGTAGCAAGCCAAAAATGGAAGACCCCGTTGAGTTAAACTCAACGTAGCCCCAAAACCCAAGACCCCGTTGGGTCAAACTCAACGTAGCAAGCCAAAAATGGAAGACCCCGTTGAGTTAAACTCAACGGAACCCCAAAACCCAAGACCCCGTTGACTCAAACTCAACGTAGCAAGCCAAAAATGGAAGACCCCGTTGAGTTAAACTCAACGTAGCCCCAAAACCCAACACCCCGTTGACTCAAACCCAACGTAGACCCCAAACCCAAGCCCCTACGACAACGGGGCCGAACCAGGGGCGACCCCAAGCCGGAAGCCGCCCCCGGGGCCTCACCTGGAGGTCGTTTTGGGGATTCCAGTCGGAGTCGAAGATGATGCAGGTGTCGGCGGCCGTCAGGTTGATGCCCAGGCCGCCCGCCCGCGTGCAGAGGAGGAAGACGAAGCGATCCGAGTCGGGTTTGCTGAAGCGGTCGATGGCGGCCTGCCGCAGGTTGCCCCGCACCCGCCCGTCGATCCGCTCGTACAGGTACCTGCCACACCCCAAAAACCACCTCGGGGGGAGCCCTCGACGACCCCAAAACCCTCCCCGATGTCCCTTTTTACCCCTTTTTACCTTTTCGGGATGATTTAGTCCTCCAGGTGACCCCAAACCCTTCCCAAATGCCCCTTTTTTGCCCCTTTTTACCTCTTTTTGGATGATTTAGTCCTACAGGTGACCCCAAACCCTTCCCAAATGCCCCGTTTTCCCCCCTTTTTTACCTCTTTTGGATGATTTAGTCCTCCAGGTGACCCCAAACCCTTCCCCAATGCCCCTTTTCGCCCCTTTTTACCTCTTTTGGACGACGTACTCCTCCAGTTGACCCCAAACCCTTCCCTGATGTCCCTTTTCGCCCCTTTTTTACCTCTTCTGGATGATTTAGTCCTCCAGGTGACCCCAAACCCTTCCCCAATGCCCGTTTTCCCCCCTTTTTTACCTCTTCTGGATGATTTAGTCCTCCAGTTGACCCCAAACCCTCCCCAAATGCCCCCTTTCCCCCCTTTTTTACCTCTTCTGGATGATTTAGTCCTCCAGGTGACCCCAAACCCTTCCCAAATGCCCCTTTTCCCCCCTTTTTTACCTCTTTTGGATGATTTAGTCCTCCAGGTGACCCCAAACCCTTCCCCAATGCCCCTTTTCACCCCTTTTACCTCTTCTGGATGACCCTTTTCGCCCCGTTTTTACCTCTTTTGGATACATACTCCTCCCGGTGACCCCAAACCCTTCCCCAATGCCCCTTTTCGCCCCATTTTTACCTCTTTTGGATGACGCAGTCCTCCAAATGACCCCAAACCCTTCCCGATGCCCCTTTTTACCGATTCTGGATGCCCCTTTTCACCCCGTTTTTACCTCTTCTGGTCGACGCACTCCTCCCGGTGACCCCAAACCCTTCCCAAATGCCCCTTTTCGCCCCATTTTTACCTCTTTTGGTTGACGCAGTCCTCCAGGTGACCCCAAACCCTTCCCAAATGCCCCATTTTCCCCCCTTTTTTACCTCTTTTGGATGATTTAGTCCTCCAGGTGACCCCAAACCCTCCCCAAATGCCCCGTTTTCGCCCCTTTTTACCTCTTTTGGATGATTTAGTCCTCCCAGTGACCCCAAACCCTTCCCAAATGCCCCTTTTTCGCCCCATTTTTACCTCTTTTGGTTGACGCAGTCCTCCAGGTGACCCCAAACCCTTCCCAAATGCCCCTTTTCCCCCCTTTTTTACCTCTTTTGGACGACGTACTCCTCCAGGTGACCCCAAACCCTTCCCAAATGCCCCTTTTCCCCCCTTTTTTACCTCTTTTGGACGACGTACTCCTCCCGGTGACCCCAAACCCTCCCCAAATGCCCCGTTTTCCCCCCTTTTTTACCTCTTTTGGATGATTTAGTCCTCCAGGTGACCCCAAACCCTTCCCTGATGCCCTTTTTCCCCCCTTTTTTACCTCTTTTGGACGAAACACTCCTCCCGGTGACCCCAAACCCTCCGCAAATGCCCCGTTTTCGCACCTTTTTACCTCTTTTGGATGATTTAGTCCTCCAGGTGACCCCAAACCCTTCCCCAATGCCCCTTTTCACCCCTTTTACCTCTTCTGGATGCCCCTTTTCGCCCCGTTTTTACCTCTTCTGGTCAACGCACTCCTCCCGGTGACCCCAAACCCTCCCCAAAAGCCCCGTTTTCGCCCCGTTTTTACCTCTTTTGGATGATTTAGTCCTCCAAATGACCCCAAACCCTTCCCGATGCCCCTTTTTACCTCTTCTGGATGCCCCTTTTCGCCCCTTTTTACCTCTTCTGGTCGACGCACTCCTCCAGGTGACCCCAAACCCTTCCCAAATGCCCCTTTTCGCCCCGTTTTTACCTCTTTTGGACGACGCACTCCTCCAGTTGACCCCAAACCCTTCCCAAATGCCCCGTTTTCGCCCCTTTTTACCTCTTTTGGATACATACTCCTCCCGGTGACCCCAAACCCTCCCCAAACGCCCCGTTTTCGCCCCGTTTTTACCTCTTTTGGATGAGGTAGTCCTCCAAGATGTCGAGGCAGCGGACCATCTGGGAGAAGATGAGCACCTTGTGGCCCCCGGCCTTGAGTTTGGGGAGCAGCTTGTCGATCAGCACCAGCTTGCCGGCCGAGCGCACCATGGCCTGGAGGTGGAAGTCGTGGGGGACGTGGTGGTGGCAGGACTCGCGGAATTCGGCCAGGATCTTCTCCTCCGCGCCTATTTGGGGTGGGATGGGATCGTCAACGGGGCGTTGGGGGGCACCGCTCAACCCCAAACCCAACCACAACCCCAAATCCAAGGTGCTGGAGCACCCCTCAACGCATTATTTGGGCTAAAAATGTCGATTTTGGGACCATTAGGGGCACCGCTCAACCCCAAACCCAACCACAACCCCAAATCCAACCAACTGGTTGACCCCCCAAGGCATTTTTCACCCCAAAAATGTCTATTTTGGGACCATTAGGGGCACCGCTCAACCCCAAACCCAACCACAACCCCAAATCCAACCAACTGGTTGACCCCTCAAGGCATTTTTCACCCTAAAAATGTCTATTTTGGGACATTCAGCGGCTCCGTTCAACCCCAAACCCAACCACATCCCAATTAGGGTCATCGCTACCAACCTAGAAGACTTGGAGAACCTTCTCCAAGCCCACCAGGAGAAGGAAAACCCCAAATCCAAGGTGCTGGTGGACCCTTTTACGTGTTATTTGCGCTAAAAATGTCCATTTTGGGACATTCAGCGGCACCGCTCAACCCCAAACCCAACCACAACCCAATTAGGGTCATCGCTACCAACCTAGAAGACTTTGGAGAACCTTCCTCCAAGCCCAACCAGGAGAAGGAAAACCCCAAATCCAACCAACTGGTTGACCCCTCATTGCGTTATTTGGGCTAAAAATGTCTGTTTTGGGACATTCAGCGGCACCGTTCAACCCCAAACCCAACCACATCCCAATTAGGGTCATCGCTACCAACCTAGAAGATTTGGAGAACCTCCTCCAAGCCCAACAGGAGAAGGAAAACCCCAAATCCAAGGTGCTGGCAGACCACTCAACGCGTTATTTGGGCTAAAAATGTCTATTTTGGGACATTCAGCGGCACCGCTCAACCCCAAACCCAACCACATCCCAACTGGGGCCATCGCCACCAACCTAGAAGATTTGGAGAACCTCCTCCATTCCTACCAGGAGAAGGAAAACCCCAAATCCAACCAACTGGTTGACCCCTCAAGGCATTTTTCACCCTAAAAACGTCCATTTTGGGACATTGAGTGGCTCCACTCAACCCTCAACCCAACCACATCCCAACTGGGGTCATCGCCACCAACCTAGAAGATTTGGAGAACCTCCTCCATTCCAACCAGGAGAAGGAAAACCCCAAATCCAAGGTGCTGGAGCACCCCTCAACGCGTTATTTGGGCTAAAAATGTCGATTTTGGGACATTCAACGGCACCACTCAACCCTAAACCCAACCAAATCCCAATTGTTGGCATCAACATCAACCTAGAAGACTTGAAGAACCTCCTCCAAGCCCAACAGGAGAAGGAAAACCCAAAATCCAACCAACTGGTTGACCCCTCAAGGCATTTTTCACCCTAAAAACGTCCATTTTGGGACATTGAGTGGCTCCACTCAACCTCCAACCCCACGAAATCCCAATTAGGGTCATCGCTACCAACCTAGAAGACTTGGAGAACCTTCTCCAAGCCCACCAGGAGAAGGAAAACCCCAAATCCAACCAACTGGTTGACCCCCCAAGGCATTTTTCACCCTAAAAATGTCCATTTTGGGACATTGAGTGGCTCCCCTTGACCCCCAACCCAACCACATCCCAATTAGGGTCATCGCTACCAACCTAGAAGATTTGGAGAACCTCCTCCAAGCCCAACAGGAGAAGGAAAACCCCAAATCCAACCAACTGCTTGACCCCCCAAGGCATTTTTCCCCCTAAAAACGTCCGTTTTGGGCCCCGCGAGGCCCCTACTTTTTGCCCACCCCCTTCTCCTCACCGTTGATGAGGTAGGGGTGGTTGCAGCACTTGCGCAGCTCCATCATGGTGTTGAGGAGGTTGGGCATGTTGGTGTGGCCCGCCCCCTTGGAGAGGAAGGAGAAATTCTTCTCCAGGATGGCCCGGTAGTATTTTTTCTGGATGTTGGTCAGCTCCACCTCGATGATGGTCTCCTGCTTGGGGGCCAGGTTCTTCTCCACGTCCTCCTTCAACCGCCGCAGCATCATGGGCTTGAGGATGGCCTGGAGCTTCTGCACCTAAATTTGGGGAGCCACCAAGAGGAGAACCCAACCCTCGCGGTCACCTGAAGGGCTGAGGTCTTCTCCTTCATCCTCCTCCTCTTCATCCTCCTCTTCCTCCTCACCTGCTCCTCCGTCTTGAGGTCGCCGAAGTCCTTGAGGAACTCGGCCTCGGATGGGAATTGGGAGGGCTCCAAAAAGTGCAGGAGGCTGAAGAGCTCCTCCACCGTGTTCTGCAGCGGGGTGCCCGTCAGCAGGACCTTGTGCTCCTGCCCGGGGGGAAAAAAAGGTTAGGGGGGGACGGGGGGAGGTCACTAAGATCACGGGGGGACAGTGGGGTGGCCCCCCGTGTGGAGGTATGCGAATGGGATGTGTGGGTGGAGCGTGAAGATCTGCAAATTTGATCAAAAAGGGGCAAAAATCGCTTCAGGATCATGCCGAGGGATGTGGGATCAACCCAAAGATCTCCAAACTCAACCAAAAATCCCAAAAAAGTCTTCAGGATCATCTCCAAGGGATGTGGGATCAACCCAAATGTCTCCAAACTCAACCAAAATCAACCAAAAACCCCAAAAACACCTTCAGGACGATCCCCAAGGGACACAAGGTCAACCCAAACACCTCCAAACCCAACCAAAATCCCCAAAAAATCTTCAGGACCATCTAAAATGGACACAAGGTCAACCCAAACATCTCCAAACCCAACCAAAAACCTCAAAAACACCTTCAGGATGATCCCCAGGGGCCACGAGATGAGTCCCAAAATCTCCAAACTCAACCAAAAACCCCAAAAACACCTCCAGGACCACCCCCAAGGTCTACCAGGTCAACCCGAACACCTCCAAACCCAACCAAAAACCCCAAAAACACGTTAAGGACCATCTCCAAGGGACACAAGGTCTACCCAAGCATCTCCAAACTCAACCAAACTCAAACAAAAACCCAAAAAACATCTTCAGAAACACCCCTAAGGTCCACAAGGTCAACCCAAACACTTCCAAACTCAACCAAAAACCCCCAAAACACCTTCAGGACCCAACAAAAACCCCAAAAACACCTTCAGGACTCAACAAAAACCCCCAAAACACCTTCAGGACCACCCCCAAGGCCCACAAGGTCAACCCAAACACCTCCAAACCCAACAAAAACCCCAAAAACATCTTCAGGACCATCCCCAAAGGCCACCAGGTCAACCCAAACACCTCCAAACCCAACCAAAAACCCCCAAAACACCTTCAGGCCTCAACGAAAACCCCAAAAACACCTTCAGGACCACCCCCAAGGTCCACAAAGTCAACCCAAACACCTCCAAACCCAACCAAAACCCCCAAAAAAATCTTCAGGACCATCCCCAAAGGCCACCAGGTCAACCCAAACACCTCCAAACCCAACCAAAAACCCCCAAAACACCTTCAGGACCCAACAAAAACCCCAAAAACACCTTCAGGACCCAACAAAAACCCCAAAAACACCTTCAGGACCACCCCCAAGGTCCACAAAGTCAACCCAAACACCTCCAAACCCAACCAAAAACCCCAAAAACATCTTCAGGACCCAACAAAAACCCCCAAAAACACCTTCAGGACCCAACAAAAACCCCCAAAACACCTTCAGGACCCAACAAAAACCCCCAAAACATCTTCAGGACCCAACGAAATCCCCAAAAACACCTCCAGGACCACCCCCAAGGTCCACAAAGTCAACCCAAACACCTCCAAACCCAACAAAAACCCCAAAATCATCTTCAGGACCAACCCAAGGTCCACAAAGTCAACCCAAACACCTCCAAACCCAACCAAAAACCCCCAAAACATCTTCAGGACCCAACAAAAACCCCAAAAACACCTTCAGGACCCAACAAAAAACCCAAAAACACCTTCAGAACCCAACAAAAACCCCAAAAACACCTCCAGGACCACCCCCAAGGTCCACAAAGTCAACCCAAACACCTCCAAACCCAACCAAAAACCCCCAAAACACCTCCAAAACCACCTCGGGCCGCGCGGGACGAACCCAACCGCCTCCGTCCAACCCCCGAAACCCCTCCAGGGCACCCAAAATCGACCCGAGGAGGGGAAAAGGGACCGATTCGGGTCCCCCCCTGGAAGCTTTCTGCTGTCCCTCACCAGGTCCATGTGCTTGAGGCTGTCGAGGAGCTTGCAGTTGCGGTTCTTGAGGCGGTGGGCCTCGTCGATGATGACGCAGCGCCACTCGATCTCCCGCAGCTCGGGGCAGTCGGAGAGGATCATCTCGAAGGTGGTGATCAGGGCGTCGAATTTGTAGGCCCCCGGGATCAGGCGGCCCTAAAAAAAGGGTGGGAGGAAGGCTCCGGACACCTCTCCTCGGCCTCGGGAGGGTCTCCGGGGGATTTTGGAGGAGCTCAAAGTCAACCTCGACCTCCTAAAACCCTTGGGAAGATCTCCAGGAGATTTTGGAGGAGCTAAAAACCACCTCAGGAGGTTCTCCAGGTGATTTAGGGGCTTTTGGAGGAGCTCAAAGCCAACTTCAATCTCCTAAAACCCTTGGGAAGATCTCCAGGAGCTTCTGGAGGACCCAAAAACCACCTCAGGAGGTTCTCCAGGTGATTTAGGAGGACCTGGAGCCACCCTCGACCTCCTTAAACCCTTGGGAAGATCTCCAGGAGCTTCTGGAGGACCCAAAAGTCACCCTTGGGAGGTTCTCCAGGGGATTTAGGACCTTTTGGAGGACCTCAAAGTCACCCTCGACCTCCTAAAACCCTTGGGAAGATCTCCAGGAGCTTCTGGAGGACCCAAAAACCACCTCAGGAGGTTCTCCAGGTGATTTAGGAGGACCTAAACTCCCTCCCTCCATCACGGGAGCTTTTGGAGAACCTCAAAACCACCCCTGGGAGGTTCTCCAGGTGATTTAGGGGCTTTTGGAGGACCTCAAAGTCATCCTCGACCTCCTTAAACCCTTGGGAAGATCTCCAGGAGCTTCTGGAGGACCCAAAAACCACCTCAGGAGGTTCTCCAGGTGATTTAGGAGGACCTAAACTCCCTCCCTCCACCATGGGAGCTCCTGGAGGACCTCAAAACCACCTCAGGAGGTTCTCCAGGTGATTTAGGAGGACCTAAAGCCAACCTTGACCTCCTTAAACCCTTGGGAAGATCTCCAGGAGCTTCTGGAGGACCCAAAAACCACCTCAGGAGGTTCTCCAGGAGCTTCAGGAGAACCTCAAAGCCTCCCTCGCTCCTCCTCCACCACGGAAGCTTCTGGAGAACCCTCAAAACCCCCCCGTACCCGCGAGTCCTTGCAGTACATCTCGTACTGCTGGATCATCTGCCGCGAGGCCAGGCTGCCGTGGTAGACGATGCTGTTCATCCCCGTCCAGGTGTTGAACTCCCGCTCCCAGTTGGTGATGGTGGAGAGGGGGGCGATGACCAGGAAGGGGCCGCGGATGCCCACGTTGTAGACCTCCTGCAGGAAGGCGATGGACTGGATCGTCTTGCCCAAGCCCATCTCGTCCGCCAGGATGCAGTTCTGCCTGCGGGGAGGAGGAGGGTTGGCGGCCCCTCGGGGGACCAAAAGCCCACCAAGGTGGTCGCCGACACAATTTCCCCCAGTCTGACCCGATTTGCCCCGTCCCGACCCAATTTGCCCCATCCCGATCCAAGTTCGCCCATCCCGCCCCAATTTCCCCCATTTCAACCCAATTTATTTCCCCCATTCCAACTCAGTTTCACCCATCCTGATCCAATTTCCCCCATTTCAACCCAATTTGCCCCATCCCAACCCAATTTCCCCCATCCCGACCCAATTTCCCCCATCCCGACCCAATTTCCCCCATCCCGACTCAATTTTCCCGGTCCCGACCCAATTATTTCCCCTTTCCCGACCCAATTTCTCCCATCCTGATCCCATTTCCCCCATCCCAACCCAATTATTTTCCCCTTTCCTGACCCAATTTCCCCCATCTTGACCCCATTTCCCCATCCCGACCCAATTATTTCCCCTATTCCGACCCAATTTGCCCCATCCTGCCCCAATTTCCCCCATCTTGACCCGATTTCGCCATCCCGACCCAATTATTTCCCCCTTCCCTACTCAATTTCCCCCATCCCGACCCAATTTCCCCCATCCTGACCCCATTATTTCCCCTATCCCGACCCAATTTCCCCCATTCTGACCCAATTTCCCCCATCCCGCCCCAATTTTCCCCATCCCAACCCAATTTATTTCCACCATCCCAACCCAGTTTCCCCCATCCTGACCCAATTTCCCCCATCATGACCCAATTTATTTCCCCCTTCCCTACCCAATTTTGCCATCCTGACCCAATTTCCCTCATCTTGACCCAATTTCTCTCATCCTTACCCAATTTCTTTCCCCCATCCTGCCCCAATTTCCCCCATCCTGCACCAATTTCCCCATCCTGCCCCAATTTCCCCCATCCTGCATCAATTTCCCCCATCCCATCCCAATTATTTCCCCTTTCCCAACCCAATTTCCCCCATCCTGACCCAATTTCCCCCATCCAGCCCCAATTTCCCCCATCCTTTCCCAATTTCCCCCATCCCGACCCAATTATTTCCCCTTTCCCAACCCAATTTCCCCCATCCTGCCCCAATTTCCCCCATCCCAACCCAATTTCCCCCATCCCGCCCCAATTTCCCCCATCCTTTCCCAATTTCCCCCATCCCACCCCAATTTCCGCGCCCCCCACCCCATCAACTCGCCTGTTGTACCAGTTGAAGAGCAACCAGTTGACCCCTTCCAGTTGATACTCCCTCAACTGGTTGTGGTTCTTGTACTCGTGCGACAGCTCCAGCTTCTTCCACGAGCCGGCTTGAGGACGTGGCTATCAATTTCGGGGCAAAAAACAACCAAAATTAAGACGATACGAGGGAATTCCACCAATTTGGGGTGCTGAGGAGGAAATTCGGGCGCTCACCAGGCGTTTGAGCTCGGGGTGCCGGGCTTGGATGCGCTTAAATTCCCCAATTTTGCCCTCGTCCACGTCCTCCTTCAGCTCCCAGGTGCTGTCCTCGTAGGGCAGGGAGCACCACTTCACCAGGTAGTAGACCACGGGCTGGAGGAGGAACCCCAAAAAAATTTGGGGGGCGTTTGGGGGGGTCCTGGATGGGGTCGGGGTCCTCGTTTCCCCTCCTTTCTTCCCCCCGCTCACCTCGCCGTTGTCCTTGTCGACGCTGTGCGACTCGTCCAGGATGCGGTCCACCTCCACGTAGTCGGGGTTGAAAGGCTCCTCGTCCTTGGTTTTTAATTGATTTGGGGGAAAAAAATGGGGTGAGACGCAAAATATCCCCCAAAAAACCTCTTGAGAGGTGAGAATCCCGTTAAAAATCATCCTTTATCCTCCAAAATGTCCCCTCTGTTCCCAATTCTTTCATTATTTTAGAAAAAAATGGTGGTGAGATGCAAAAAATCCCCCAAAAAAACTCTTGAAAAGTGAGAATCGCCTAAAAAACTCATCCTCTATTCCCCAAAATGTCCCCTCTGCACCCAATTCTTTTATTATTTTAGGAAAAAGAGGTGGTGAGATGCAAAAAATCCTCCCAAAAACTCTTGAAAGGTGAGAATCCCCCCAAAAAACTCATCCCTGAGCCCAAATATTTCCTCTCTGTTCCCAATCCTTTATTATTTTAGAAAAAAGAGGTGGTGAGATGCAAAAAATCCCCAAAAAACCTCTTGAAAGGTGAGAAACTGCCAAAAAATCTCATCCCCAAGTCCCAAAATGTTCCCTCTGTTCCCGATGTTTCAATATTTTAGAAAAAAGAGGTGGTGAGATGCAAAAAATCCCTAAAAAAAACTCTTGAGAGGTGAGAATCCCCCCAAAAAACTCATCCCCAAGCCCCAAAATGTCCCCTCTGTTCCCAATCCTTTATTATTTTAGTAAAAAGAGGTGGTGAGATGCAAAAAATCCCAAAAAAAACTCTTAAAAGGTGAGAATCTGCCCAAAAAAACTCATCGCCGAGCCCCAAAATGTCATCTCTGTTCCCAATCCTTCATTATTTTAGAAAAAAGAGGTGGTGAGATGCAAAGAATCCCCAAAAAACCTCTTGAAAGGTGAGAATCTGCCAAAAAAACTCATCGCCGAGCCCCAAAACGTCCTCTCTGTTCCCAATCCTTCATTATTTTAGAAAAAAGAGGGGGTGAGATGCAAAAAATCCCCAAAAAATGCTCTTGAAAGGTGAGAATCCGCCCAAAAAATTCATCCTCTATTCCCCAAAATGTCCTCTCTGTTCCTAATCTTTCATTATTTTAGAAAAAAGAGGTGGTGAGATGCAAAAAATCCCCCAAAAAAACTCTTGAAAAGTGAGAATCGCCTAAAAAACTCATCCTCTATTCCCCAAAATGTCCCCTCTGCACCCAATTTTTTAATTATTTTAGAAAAAAGAGGTGGTGGGATGCAAAAAATCCTCCCAAAAACTCTTGAGAGGTGAGAATCCCCCCAAAAAACTCATCCCTGAGCCCAAATATTTCCTCTCTGTTCCCAATCCTTTATTATTTTAGTAAAAAGAGGTGGTGAGATGCAAAAAATCCCTAAAAAAAACTCTTGAGAGGTGAGAATCCCCCCAAAAAACTCATCCCTGAGCCCAAATATTTCCTCTCTGTTCCCAATCCTTCATTATTTTAGAAAAAAGAGGTGGTGAGATGCAAAAAAAAACCCAAAAAACCTCTTGAAAGGTGAGAATCCGCCCAAAAAATTCATCCTCTATTCCCCAAAATGTCCTCTCTGTTCCCGATCCTTCATTATTTTAGAAAAAAGAGGTGGTGAGATGCAAAAAATCCCCAAAAAAAACTCTTGAAAAGTGAGAATCGCCTAAAAAACTCATCCTCTATTCCCCAAAATGTCCCCTCTGCACCCAATTTTTTAATTATTTTAGAAAAAAGAGGTGGTGAGATGCAAAAAATCCTCCCAAAAACTCTTGAAAGGTGAGAATCCCCCCAAAAAACTCATCCCCGAGCCCAAATATTTCCTCTCTGTTCCCAATCCTTTATTATTTTAGAAAAAAGAGGGGGTGAGATGCAAAAAATCCCCCAAAAAAACTCTTGAAAAGTGAGAATCGCCTAAAAAACTCATCCTCTATTCCCCAAAATGTCCCCTCTGCACCCAATTTTTTAATTATTTTAGAAAAAAGAGGTGGTGGGATGCAAAAAATCCCCCCCAAAAACTATTGAAAGATGAGAATCGCCTAAAAAACTCATCCCTGAGCCCCAAAATTTCCTATCTGTTCCCAATCCTTCATTATTTTAGAAAAAAGAGGTGGTGAGATGCAAAAAATCCCCAAAAAATGCTCTTGAAAGGTGAGAATCCACAAAAAACTCATCCCCAACCCCCAAAATGTCCCCTCTGTTCCCAATTCTTTTCTTATTTTAGAAAAAAGAGGTGGTGAGATACAAAAAATCCCCCAAAAAACTCTTAAAAGGCGAGAATCTGCCCAAAAAACTCAACCCCAAGCCCGAAAATTTCCCCTCTGCACCCAATTTTTTGATTATTTTAGAAAAAATAGGTAGCGAGATGCAAAAAATCCCCAAAAAACCTCTTGAAAGGTGAGAATCTGCCAAAAAAACTCATCCCCGAGCCCCAAAATCGTCCCATTTGCCCCCAAAAGCGGGCACCTCGTGGAAGAAGTGTCGCATCTGGGTCATCTTCGTCTTGAAGCGCTTGAGCTTCTGGTGGATCCTCTTGTCCTTCTCCAGCTGGTCGATGGTGGCCCACTCGCAGTGCAGGTAGGAGCTACAGAAAAACATCAAAATCCACGTGAGATTACAAAAAAAAACACCCGTAACCCTTCCACGAAGCCATTTTGGGCCAAAAAACTCTTATTTGGGCAAAAAAACCTCTTCGTTGGGCCAAAAAAACTCTTCGTTGGGCCAAAAAACTCTTCGTTGGGCGAAAAAAACTCTTCGTAGGGACAAAAAAACTCTTCGTTGGGACAAAAAAACTCTTTGTTGGGACAAAAAACTCTTTGTTGGGACAAAAAACTCTTCGTTGGGCCAAAAAAACTCTTTGTTGGGCAAAAAAATCTCTTATTTGGGCCAAAAAAACTCTTCGTTGGGCCAAAAAAACTCTTCGTTGGGACAAAAAACTCTTCGTTGGGACAAAAAAACTCTTCGTTGGGACAAAATCTGTTCTTTGGGCCAAAAAAAAACTCTTCTTCAGGCCAAAAAACTCTTCGTTGGGACAAAAAACTCTTCTTTGGGCCAAAAAAAACTCTTCTTTGGGCCAAAAAACTCTTCGTTGGGCCAAAAAACTCTTCGTTGGGACAAAAAACTCTTTGTTGGGCCAAAAAAACTCTTCGTTAGGACAAAAAAACTCTTCGTTGGGACAAAAAACTCTTCGTTGGGCCAAAAAAACTCTTCTTTGGGCCAAAAAACTCTTCGTTGGGCCAAAAAACTCTTATTTGGGACAAAAAAACCTCTTTGTTGGGACAAAAAAACTCTTCTTTGAGCCAAAAAACTCTTCTTTGGGCCAAAAAAAACTCTTCTTTCGGCCAAAAACCTCTTCGTTGGGACAAAAAACTCTTCTTTGGGCCAAAAAACCTCTTCATTGGGACAAAAAAGCTCTTCGTTGGGCCAAAAGAAATCTTCATTGGGCCAAAAAAACTCTTCTTTGGGCCAAAAAACTCTTCTTTGGGCCAAAAAACTCTTATTTGGGCCAAAAAAAACCTCTTTGTTGGGACAAAAAACTCTTCGTTGGGCCAAAAAAACTCCTCGTTGGGCCAAAAAACTCTTCGTTGGGACAAAAAACTCTTCGTTGGGCCAAAAAAACTCCTCGTTGGGCCAAAAAACTCTTCGTTGGGACAAAAAACTCTTCTTTGGGCCAAAAAAACCTCTTATTTGGGCCAAAAAACTTCTTTGGGCCAAAAAAACTCTTCTTTGGGCCAAAAAACTCTTCTTTGGGCCAAAAAAACTCTTCTTTGGGCCAAAAAAACCCTTCTTAGGATGGAGGACCCCCACCCTAACCCCCCGCCATCTTGGCCGGCCACTTACTAATTCTTATATTTGACGAAAAACTCTTCGGATTCCGTAAACTGCCCCGACGGGAGCTGCGGGGAGCAAGGCGGGAGCGTCAACGTTGGCCAAAATTCATTTCTTTTGCCTTTTTTTTTATCTTTTTGGGGGGTTTCTCACCTCCTTCTTGACCACCCGCATGGAGAGGACCTTGTCCACGATGGCCGCGTCCTCCTCGCTGGGGTTCTCCTGCGAGGCAAGAGGCGAAGATGAAGAGCCCGCCCAAGAGGAAGAGAAAGGGCAAAACGCCGCGCCAAGACCCGGGGGGGAAAAAAAAAGACCCCCCACCACAAAAAACTGCATGGAGGGCAACGTCTCGCCCTCGGGCTCCGGTTCCGGGGCGGGGGGCTGCGGGGCGGGGGGCTGCTCGGGGCGGGGGGGCCCGGTGACGTCGAGCTCTTCGTCCTCCTCATCGTCGGTGATTTTGATGTCCAAATCCTCCGTGTACTTCTTGCGCTTCACCTGCCGGTTGGAGCGCCGCTTCTACGGGGTTTGGGGGGGGGGTAAAAACGTGAAGGGGGGGTCCGCACCCTCGTGGAGACCCCCCCAAATTGTGGCCTTCATCCCCAGACCTGCACGCTGGCCTCCTCTTCCTCGCGCGGCGACTGCGCCGGCATCACCTCGGCGTCGGAGTTGTCGGAGGAGGCGTTGCGCTTCCGCTTCTTGCCCACCACCGGGGTGATGGTGCTGGGGGGGGGTGGGGGGGGTTAGGGGGACAGGGTTAGGGGGATAGGGGTGGGGGCTCGCCCCCTAGGGGCGACCCCCCCGGAGAAGGTTTGGGGTGAAAACGGCAAGAATCGGGGCGGCGCGGGTGAGATTGCGGCAAACGGAGGTTAAGGGTGGGGGTGAGTCAAGGGGGGGGGCAACGAGGGTAAAATTTGGGGTGGAAGAGGGCAAAATTTGGGGTGGAAGAGGGCAAAAGTTGGGGTGGAAGAGGGCAAAATTTGGGGTGGAAGAGGGCAAAATTTGGGGTGAAAAAGGGCAAAATTTGGGGTGAAAAAGGGCAAAAATGTCGATGGCGCAACAAAACTGCCGTTGGAGTCAACGCTGATGGCCAACGTTGGCCATGAGGGTCAACCATGGACATGATGATGGCCAACGATGGCCAAAAAGGTCAACGATGGCCAACATGAAGACCAAATATGGCCAAAAAAGTCAACGATGGCCAACACGAAGACCAACATTGGCCAAAAAGGGTCAACGATGGCCAACATGAAGACCAACGATGGCCAAAAAAGTCAACGATGGCCATCACGAAGACCAAATATGGCCAAAAAAGTCAACAATGGCCACCACAAAGACCAAATATGGCCAAAAAAGTCAACGATGGCCACCATGAAGACCAAATATGGCCAAAAAGTCAACGATGGCCAACACGAAGACCAAATATGGCCAAAAAGTCAACAATGGCCAACATGAAGACCAAATATGGCCAAAAAGTCAACGATGGCTAACACGAAGACCAAATATGGCCAAAAAGTCAACAATGGCCACCACAAAGACCAAATATGGCCAAAAAAGTCAACGATGGCCACCATGAAGACCAAATATGGCCAAAAAAGTCAACGATGGCCACCATGAAGACCAAATATGGCCAAAAAAGTCAACGATGGCCAACATGAAGACCAAATATGGCCAAAAAAGTCAACGATGGCCACCATGAAGACCAAATATGGCCAAAAAGTCAACGATGGCCAACACGAAGACCAAATATGGCCAAAAAGTCAACAATGGCCAACATGAAGACCAAATATGGCCAAAAAGTCAACGATGGCCAACACGAAGACCAAATATGGCCAAAAAGTCAACAATGGCCAACATGAAGACCAAATATGGCCAAAAAGTCAACAATGGCCAACATGAAGACCAATGATGACGAAAAAGGTCAACGATGGCCACCACGAAGACCAAATATGGCCAAAAAAGTCAATAATGGCCAACATGAAGACCAATGATGATGAAAAAGGTCAACGATGGCCAACATGAAGAATAAATATGGCCAAAAATGTCAACAATGGCCAACACGAAGACCAAATATGGCCAAAAAAGTCAACGATGGCCAACACGAAGACCAAATATGGCCAAAAAAGTCAACGATGGCCAACCTGAAGACCAAATATGGGCAAAAAAGTCAACGATGGTCATCACAAAGACCAACGATAGCCACCACGAAGACCAACAATGGCCAAAAAAGTCAACGATGGCCACCACAAAGACCAAATATGGCCAAAAAAGTCAACAATGGCCACCACAAAGACCAAATATGGCCAAAAAAGTCAACGATGGTCATCACAAAGACCAACGATGGCCACCATGAAGACCAAATATGGCCAAAAAAGTCAACGATGACCACCACAAAGACCAACAATGGCCAAAAAAGTCAACGATGACCACCACAAAGACCAAGGATGGCCAAAAAAGTCAAGGACGGCCACTCACCTGGGTTTGCTGCGCCCCTTGCTCTTCCCGGAGCCCCCCTGCCCCTTCCCCTTGCGGGGCCGCTCCTCCTTGGGGCCGCCGCGCTCGCCGGCCCCCTTCCTCCTCCGCTTGCGCTCGCCCTCCTCCTCGGGCCTCACGCTGGGCAGCTCGTCCTCGTTGAGCACCCGGGGGATGTTCTGCTCGCCCCGGGCCCGGGCGCGGGCGATGGCCTCGGCCACGATGCGGTTGGCCTTCTCCTGCTTCTTCTGGTGCTCCAGCTTGCGGCTCTCCTCCGAGGCCCCCCGCGAGCCCGGGGGGCCGGCCAAGGCGGCCACCTCGGTGCTGCTCAGGACTTTGACCACCGACAAGCCCGCCGAGCCGCCCTGGGACGAGCCAGCCTGCAGAGAGGGGGGAAAACGACCCCAAAAATGGAGGGTCGCCCAAAAACGTGGTCTTTTTCACCCCAAAAAACAACCCAACGGCAGTTATCGCACCCAAAAACAACCAAAATGTGCTCTTCTCCACCCAAAACCAACCCAAATGTGCTCTTCTCTACTCAAAACCAACCCATATATGCTCATCTCGACCCCAAAACCAACCCAAATGTGGTCTTTTCCACCCCAAAAACAACCCAATGGCAGTTATCGCACCCAAAACGTGATCTTCTCCACCCAAAACCAACCAAAACGTGCTTTTCTCCACCCAAAACCAACCCAAATATGCTCATCTTGACCCCAAAACCAACCCAAACATGCTCATCTCTACCCAAAACCAACTCAATTGCGCTCAACTTCACCCAAAAACAACCCAACGGCAGTTATCGCACCCAAAACGTGCTCTTTTCTACCCAAAACCAACCAGAACGTGCTCTTCTCTACCCAAAACCAACCAAAACGTGCTTTTCTTGACCCAAAACCAACCCAAATATGCTCATCTCGACCCCAAAACCAACCCAAACATGCTCGTCTCTACCCAAAACCAACCCAAATGTGCTCTTTTCCACCCCAAAAACAACCCAACGGCAGTTATCGCACCCAAAACCAACCAAAATGTGCTCTTCTCGACCCAAAACCAACCCAAATGTGCTTTTCTCTACCCAAAACAAACCCAAAATGTGCTCTTCTCGACCCAAAACCAACCCAAATCTGCTCATCTCTACCCAAAACCAACCCAAATTCACTCCTTTCCACCCCAAAACCACCCAACGATGCCTATCCCACCCCAAAACCACTCTTTTTCCCCAAAAACCACCCCAAAACCCCTCCTCCTGCCCCAAAACCCCCAAAACCCATCATTCTACCCCAAAACCACCCAAATCCCTCATGTGACCCCAAAACTACCCAAAAATACTCATCCCACCCCAAAACAACTCAACGATACTCATCCTACCCCAAAACCACCCAACTGCGCTCCTCCCACCCAAAACCACTCTTCTTGCCCCAAAAACCACTCTTCTTCCCCCAAAACCCCTATTCCTACCCCAAAACCCCCCGAATCCCATCATTCTACCCCAAAACGCCCCAAATCCCTCATGTGACCCCAAAACCACCCAAAAATACTCATCCCACCCCAAAACAACTCAACGATACTCATCCGACCCAAAAACGACCCAACTGCACTCCTCCCACCCAAAACCACTCTTCTTGCCCCAAAAACCACTCTTCTTCCCCCAAAACCCCTATTCCTACCGCAAAACCCCCCGAATCCCATCATTCTACCCCAAAACGCCCCAAATCCCTCATGTGACCCCAAAACTACCCAAAAACACTCATCCCACCCCAAAACAACTCAACGATACTCATCCTACCCAAAAACCACCCAACTGCGCTCCTCCCACCCAAAACCACTCTTTTGACCCCAAAAACCACTCTTCTTCCCCCAAAACCCCCTGAAACCCATCATTCTACCCCAAAACCACCCAAATCCCTCATGTGACCCCAAAACAACCCAAAAATGCCCAACCCACCCCAAAACAACTCAACGATACTCATCCGACCCAAAAACGACCCAACTGCGCTCATCCTACCCAAAACCACTCTTTTAACCCCAAAAACCACTCTTCTTCCCCCAAAACTGCCTGAAACCCATCGTTCTACCCCAAAACGCCCCAAATCCCTCATGTGACCCCAAAACCACCCAAAAATGCCCAACCCACCCCAAAACAACTCAACGATACTCATCCGACCCAAAAACGACCCAACTGCGCTCATCCTACCCAAAACCACTCTTTTGACCCCAAAAACCACTCTTCTTCCCCCAAAACTGCCTGAAACCCATCGTTCTACCCCAAAACGCCCCAAATCCCTCATGTGACCCCAAAACTACCCAAAAATACTCATCCCACCCCAAAACAACTCAACGATACTCATCAAACCCCAAAACCACCCAACGACGCTCATCCTACCCAAAACCACTCTTCTTGCCCCAAAACCACTCTTTTTCCCCAAAAACCACTCTTCTTCCCCCAAAACCCTTCATCCCACCCCAAAACCCCCAAAACTCATCATTCCACCCCAAAACCACCCAACAATGCCCATCCCACCCCAAAACCCCTCATCCGACCCAAAACCACCCAACTGCGCTCCTCCCACCCCAAAACCACTCTTTTTCCCCCAAAACCCCTCCTCCCACCCCAAAACCCCCCGAAACCCATTGTTCCACCCCAAAAACACCCCAAATCCCTCATGTGACCCCAAAACCACCCAAAAATGCCCATCCCACCCCAAAACCACCCAACGATGCCCATCCCACCCCAACTCCGTTCTCCTTCCCCAAAACCCCCCCGAAACCCCCCAAAACCCCCCGATTTTCCCCCAAAACCTCCCCAAAACCCTTCATCCCACCCCAAAACCCCAAAATCTCGTTTTTTTCCCCCAAAACTCACCTGCGGCTGCAGCACCACCTTGAGGGGCACCGTCAGCCTCTGCCCCGCGCCCCCACCCTCAAAACGCCTCCTCCTGCCCCCAAAACCCCCGAAACCCCCCGTTTTTCCCCCACCACCCCCTGAACTCCCTCATTTCACCCCAAAACCCCAAAACCTCCGTTTTTCCCCCAAAACTCACCTGCGGCTGCAGCACCACCTTGAGGGGCACCGTCAGCCTCTGCCCCGCGCCCCCACCCTCAAAACGCCTCCACCTGCCCCAAAACCCCCCCGAAACCCCCCGTTTTTCCCCCAAAACCTCCCCAAAACCCCGTCTTTCCCCAAAATCTCCGTTTTTTCCCCCAAAACTCACCTGCGGCTGCAGCACCACCTTGAGGGGCACCGTCAGCCTCTGCCCCGCGCCCCCCACCACCTGCGGCACCACCGCCACCGCTCCTCCCCCAGTCCCCCCAGTTCCCCCCAGCCCCCCAGCAAGCGGCTGCTGGAGGAGCTGGAGTTTTTGGGGGCGGCCGAGGGTCCCGGGGGCCCGGGTTTTGGGGGGGGGGCTGCTGGACCTGCAGCTGGATGGTGACCACCTTGGGGGGCTGCCCGGGAGCCCCCTTGGCCTGGCCCAGTGCCGCCAGTTGGTTGCCCTGCAGCACCAGTTTGCCGGGGAGGTTGCCCAAAAGGAGGTGGCGCTGGCCCGGGGGGGCGCCGGGGGGCTGGGGACCCCCCGAGCCGCCCCCCGGGGCGGGGGGCTGCTGGAGGACCAGGGTGATGCGCTTGGATTCGCCCTGAAAAAGAAGATTTTCGGGTTTTTAGCCGTTTTTTGCCGGTTTTTGCCCTTTTTTACCATTTTTTGCCTTTTTTTTTACCGTTTTTTGCCTTTTTTTTACCATTTTTGCCCTTTTTTTACCATTTTTTGCCTTTTTTTTAGCGTTTTTGGGCAATGTTTAGAAGTTTTGTGGATTTTTTTTGAGTTTTTTCAGGGGGTCTTAGAGGGTTTGGGGGGTTTTAGCCGTTTTTAGCCCTTTTTTGCCCTTTTTTTACCGTTTTTTGCCTTTTTTTTACCGTTTTTTGCCTTTTTTTTACCATTTTTTGCCTTTTTTTTAGCGTTTTTTGGCGGTTTTTAGAAGTTTTTTGGTTTTTTTTTGATTTTTTTCAGGGAGTCTTAGAGGGTTTGGGGGGTTTTAGCCATTTTTAGCCCTTTTTTGCCCTTTTTTTACCGTTTTTTGCCTTTTTTTTAGCGTTTTTGGCCTTTTTTTAGCGTTTTTTGGCGGTTTCTAGAAGTTTTTTGGATTTTTTTTGATTTTTTTCAGGGGGTCTTAGAGAGTTTGGGGGCTTTTAGCCGTTTTTAGCCCTTTTTTGCCCTTTTTTTACCGTTTTTTGCCTTTTTTTTAGCGTTTTTGGCCTTTTTTTTAGCGTTTTTTGCCTTTTTTTTACCATTTTTTGCCTTTTTTTAGCGTTTTTTGGAGGTTTTTAGAAGTTTTTTGGATTTTTTTTGAGTTTTTTCAGGGGGTCTTAGAGGGTTTGGGCGGTTTTAGCCGTTTTTAGCCGTTTTTTGCCCTTTTTTTACCGTTTTTTGCCCTTTTTTACCATTTTTGGCCTTTTTTTAGCGTTTTTTGGCGGTTTCTAGAAGTTTTTTGGACTTTTTTTGAGTTTTTTGGAAGGGTCTTAGAGGGTTTGGGCGGTTTTAGCCGTTTTTAGCCGTTTTTTGCCCTTTTTTTACCGTTTTTTGCCTTTTTACCGTTTTTTGCCTTTATTTTAGCGTTTTTTGGCGGTGTTTAGAAGTTTTTTGGTTTTTTTTTGATTTTTTTCAGGGGGTCTTAGAGGGTTTGGGGGGTTTTAGCCGTTTTTAGCCCTTTTTTGCCCTTTTTTTACCGTTTTTTGCCTTTTTTTAGCGTTTTTGGCCTTTTTTTTAGCGTTTTTTTGGAGGTTTTTAGAAGTTTTTTGGATTTTTTTTGAGTTTTTTCAGGGGGTCTTAGAGGGTTTGGGGGGTTTTAGCCGTTTTTAGCCCTTTTTTGCCCTTTTTTTTACCGTTTTTTGCCTTTTTTTTACCATTTTTGGCCTTTTTTTAGCGTTTTTTGGCGGTTTCTAGAAGTTTTTTGGACTTTTTTTGAGTTTTTTTTCAGGGGGTCTTAGAGGGTTTGGGGGGTTTTAGCCGTTTTTAGCCCTTTTTTGCCCTTTTTTTACCGTTTTTTGCCCTTTTTTACCGTTTTTTGCCTTTTTTTTAGCGTTTTTTGGCGGTTTCTAGAAGTTTTTTGGATTTTTTTTGATTTTTTTCAGGGGGTCTTAGAGGGTTTGGGGGGTTTTAGCCGTTTTTAGCCCTTTTTTGCCCTTTTTTTACCGTTTTTTGCCCTTTTTTTTACCATTTTTTGCCTTTTTTTTTACCGTTTTTTGCCTTTTTTTAGCGTTTTTTGGCGGTTTTTAGAAGTTTTTTTGGACTTTGAGTTTTTTTCAGGGGGTCTTAGAGGGTTTGGGGGGTTTTAGCCGTTTTTAGCCCTTTTTTGCCCTTTTTTTACCGTTTTTTGCCTTTCTTTTTACCATTTTTGGCCTTTTTTTTACCATTTTTTGGCGGTTTTTAGAAGTTTTTTGGACTTTTTTTGAGTTTTTTTTCAGGGGGTCTTAGAGGGTTTGGGGGGTTTTAGCCGTTTTTTGTCCTTTTTTGCCCTTTTTTTACCGTTTTTTGCCCTTTTTTTACCATTTTTTGCCTTTTTTTTAGCGTTTTTTGGCGGTTTTTACAAGTTTTGTGGATTTTTTTTGATTTTTTTCAGGGGGTCTTAGAGGGTTCGGGGGGTTTTAGAAGGTTTTGGGGGGTTTTGAACTTTTTTGGGGGGGTTTTAGAGGGTTTTTTGGGGGTTTTAGAGGGTTTTTTGGTTTTGGGGTGAAAAGGCGGAAAAATGGTAAAAAAAAAACACACAAAAAAAAAAAAGGAGGAGGAAATGATAAAAATGAACCAAGGCGGGAAAAGAAATAGGGGGAAGGGGGAAATTGGCAAAAATGGAGAGGCCAAAACACACAACCAAACCCCAAAAAAACCCCAAATCCCCCCAAAACCCCCCAAATCCTCCCCAAACCCCCAAAACCCCAAATTCCCCCAAAATCCCAAATTTCCCCAAAACCCCAAATCCCCCTCAAATCCCCCCAAAACCCCAAATGCCCCCAAATTTCCCCAAAACCCCAAATACCCTCAAATCCCTCAAAACCCCACAAGTCCCCCCCAATCTACCCAAAACCCCCCCAAACCCCAAATCCCCCCAAATCACCCAAATTCCCCCAAATTCCCCACAAACCCCAAATCCCCTCAAATCACCCAAATTTCCCCAAACCCCCCAAACCCCCAAACCCCCCAAAACCCCCAAATCCCCCCAAAAACCCCCAAAACCCCCAAATCCCCCCAAATGCCAAATCCCCCCAAACCCCAAAAACCCCAAATCCCCCCAAATTCCCCCAAATCCCCCCAAAACCCCAAATCTCCTCAAATCACCCAAATTCCCCAAACCCCCCCAAAACCCCTCAAATCCCTCAAAACCCCAAATTTCCCCAAAACCCTAAATTCCTGAAATCACCCAAATTCCCCCAAACCCCCCAACCCCATAAAAACCCCAAAACCCCCAAACCCCCAAATCCCCCAAATCCTCCCTAACCCCCAAACCCACAAATCCCCCCAAACCCCATAAACCCCCCAAACCCCCAAAACCCCCAAAACCCCAAAACCCCATAAAAACCCCAAATCCCCTCAAACCCCCAAATCCCCCAAAAACCCCCAAATCCCCCCAAACCCCAAATCCCCTCAAATCCCCCAATCCCCCCAATCCCCCAAACCCCTCCCAACCCCATAAACCCCCCCAAAACCCCAAATCCCCCCAAATCCCCCAAACCCCAAAAACCCCAAATCCCCAAATTTTTCCAAATTCCCCCAAAACCCCAAACCCCCCAACCCCCCCAAATCCCCATAAAAAACCCAAAACCCCAAAACCCCATAAAAACCCCAAATCCCCCCAAACCCCAAATCCCCCCAAAACCCCTCAAACCCCCCAACCCCCCAACCCCATAAACCCCCCCAAACCCCCCCAAAACCCCCAAAACCCTATAAAAACCCCAAATCCCCTCAAACCCCCAAATCCCCCCAAACCCCCCAAACCCCCAAAACCCCCAAATCCCCCCAAACCCCAAACCCCCCAATCCCCTCAAATCCCCCAAACCCCCACACCCCCCCCACCCCAAAACCCCCCACCCCCAAACCCCCAAAACCCCCAAATCCCCCCAAAAACCCCCAAAACCCCCAAATCCCCCCAAACCCCCAAAACCCCAAATCCCCCCAAATTCCCCAAAACCCCCCAAAACCCCTCAAAACCCCAAATTTCCCCAAAACCCTAAATTCCCTGAAATCACCCAAATTCCCCCAAACCCCCCAACCCCATAAAAACCCCCAAAACCCCCAAACCCCCAAATCCCCCAAATCCTCCCAAACCCCCCCAAAACCCCAAATTCCCCCCAAACCCCCCCCCAAACCCCCAAATACCCCCTGAACCCCCCAAACCCCAAACCCCCCCAAACCCCCCAAACCCCAAATCCTCCCAAAACCCCAAATCCCCCCAAATCCCCCCAAACCCCAAATCCCCCCAAACCCCCCAAACCCCAAAATCCCCTCAAATCCCCCCAAAACCCCCAAACCCCCCAAATCCCCAAATTCCCCCAAACCCCCCCAAACCCCATAAACCCCCCAAAACCCCCAAATCCCCAAATTCCCCCAAATCCCCCAAACTCCCCCAAAACCCCAAAACCCCATAAAAACCCCAAATCCCCTCAAATCCCCCAAAACCCCAAATTCCCCCAAAACCCCAAATCCCCTCAAATCCCCCAAAACCCCTCAAATCCCCCAAATCCCCCCAAACCCCAAACCCCCCAAACCCCCCAACCCCATAAAACCCCCAAATCCCCCCAAACCCCCCAAAATCTCCTCACCTGCCCGCCGCGCGGCGCTGAGCGTGACGGCCGGTTTTAGGGTCGCCCCCCCGGTTTGAGGGGCTGCAGCACCAACTGCTTCACCGGGCGCCCCCCCGACCCCAAAACCCCCCTGACCCCCCCGGACCCCAAAACCGCCCCCCCGACCCCAAAACCCCCCCGTTGACCCCAAAACCCCCCCCGTTGACCCCGACCCCAAAACCGCCCCCGTTGACCCCAAAACCGCCCCGTTGACCCCAACCCCCCCCGACCCCAAAACCGCCCCCGTTGACCCCAAACCGCCCCCTATAGGGCGGGGGGGCGGGGAGGACCTTGGCCAGGGTCATTTTGGGGCCCCCAAATTTTTGGGGTGGTTTGCGGGGTTTTGGGGGTTTTTAGGATGACGATTTTGGGGGGGGGGGGCGGCCGAGACCCCCATAAAGGGGTTGCCCTGGCTCAGGACCTCGGGGGGGTTTGGGGTGGGGGTGGGGGTGGGGGGGGGGGTGGGGGGGGGGCGGGGGTCGTTTTGGGGTGGGGGGGGGTCCAGGGAGCCCCCCAACCCCAAAGCCTCCTCTATGGGGTCGCGGGGGTCTTCGGGGAGGGGGTCGAGGCCGAAGAGGTTGGGGTCGTCGAAGAGCTCCATGATGGGGTCGGCCATGGCCCTATAGGGGCAGGACCCCCCCCCTATAGGGGCAGGACCCCCCCTATAGGGTCAAGAGCCCCCCTATAGGGTCAAGAAGCCCCCTATAGGGGCAAGAAGCCCCCCTATAGGGGCGTGACCCCGGTTATAGGGTCGTGACCCCCCCCTATAGGGTCGTGACCCCCCCCTATAGGGTCGTGACCCCCCCTATAGGGTCAAGATCCCGCTTATAGGGTCGTGACCCCGCTTATAGGGTCGTGACCTATAGGGTCAAGACCCCCCCTATAGGGTCCAGACCCCCCCTATAGGGTCAAGAAGCCCCCTATGGGGTCAAGACCCCCCCTATAGGGTCCCAACCCCCCCTATAGGGTCACTACCCCACTTATAGGGTCAAGATCCCCCTTATAGGGTCAAGACCCCCCCTATAGGGTCACTGCCCCACTTATAGGGTCACAACCCCCCCTATAGGGTCAAGATCCCACTTATAGGGTCAAGATCTCCCCTATAGGGTCAAGACCCCCCCTATAGGATCAAGATCCCACTTATAAGGTCCCAACCCCTCCTATAGGGTCACAATCCCACTTATAGGGTCACAACCCCCCCTATAGGGTCACAGCCCCCCCTATAGGGTCACAATCCCACTTATAGGGTCACGACCCCCCCTATAGGGTCGTGGCCCCCCCAGAAGGTTTTCGGGCGCCGGGGGTCCGCAGCTCCGACCTGTGAAAGAGAAGGGGGGTGAGAATCCTATAGGGGCTGCCCCGACCCTATAGGGACCCCCCCAGATCCTATAGGGACCCCCCCAGACCCTATAGGGACCCCCCAATCCTATAGGGGCTGCCCCGACCCTATAGGGACCCCCCCAGACCCTATAGGGACCCCCCCAATCCTATAGGGACCCCCCAGTCCCATAGGCACCCCCCAAATCCTAAAGGGACCCCAAATCCTATAGGGGACCGCCCGGTCCTATAGGGTCCCCCCAGACCCTATAGGGACCCCCCCGGTCCTATAGGGACCCCCTGACCCTATAGGGCACCCCACAGTTCTATAGGATCCCCCCCGACCCTATAGGATCCCCCAGTCCCATAGGGACCCCCCAAATCCTATAGGGGCCCCCCGGTCCTATAGGACCCCCCCCAGCCCTATAGGAACCCCCTGAGTCCTATAGGGTCCCCCCGGTCCTATAGGAACCCCCCCGGTCCTATAGGGTCCCCCCAATCCTATAGGACCTCCCCAGACCCTATAGGGCCCCCCTGAGTCCTATAGGGCCCCCTCTGACCCTATAGGGACCCCCCCCAATCCTATAGGGCCCCCCTGACCCTATAGGGCCCCCCGATCCTATAGGGACCCCCTGAGTCCTATAGGGCCCCACATGACCCTATAGGCCCCCCCCGGTCCTATTGGGAACCCCCAATCCTATAGGAACCCCCTGAGTCCTATAGGGTCCCCCCGATCCTATAGGGCCCCCCCCAATCCTATAGGGCACCCTCCGATCCTATAGGGCCCCCCTGACCCTATAGGGCCCCCCCTGATCCTATAGGGGTGCAGGACCCCGAATCCTATAAGGGATCCTATAGGATCCTATAGGATCCCCAAATCCTATAGAAAAACACCCAAAAAACGATGAAGAACCCCCAAAAAAAGCTATAGGGACCCCCCCAGTCCTATAAGGACCCCGAATCCTATAAAGAACCACCCAGAAAATGATAAAGAAACCCCAAAAAAGCTATAAAGGACCCCAAAAAAGCTATAGGGACCCCCCCAAATCTATAGGGACACACCCAGAATCTATAGGGACCCCCCAAATCCTATAGGGACCCCAAATCCTATAAGGGATGCCCCAAATCCTATAAAGAACACCCCAAAAACCTACAAAGAACCCCAAAAAAAACTATAAGGACCGCCCTAATCCTATAGGGACCCTAAATCCTATAAGGGAACCCCCTGATCCTATAGGGGACCCCAAATCCTATAGGGGAACCCCCCAAAATCCTATAAAGACCCCCCAAACACCCATAGGGACCCCACATCCTATAGGTTAACCCCTCAATCCTATAGGGTAAACACCTAAACCCTATAGGGGAGCCCCCCCAAATCCTATAGGGGACCCCAAATCCTATAGGGACCCCCCAAAATCCTATAGGGACCCCAAAAATCCTATAGGGGAGCCCCCAAAATTCTATAGGGGACCCCAAACCCTATAGGGGAACCCCTCCTAACCCTATAGGGACCCCAAAATCTATAGGGGAACACCCTGAAAACCTATAGGGAACCTCAAATCCTATAGGGGAACCCCCCAAAACCTATAGGGGACCCCAAAACCTATAGGGGACCCCAAATCCTATAGGGGACCCCACCCCAATGCTATAGGGGACCCCAAAAAATCTATAGGGGACCCCAAAACCTATAGGGGAACCCCCCAAAATCCTATAGGGGACCCCTAAATCCTATAGGGGACCCTCAATCCTATAGGGGACCCCAAAAATCCTATATGGAACCCTAAATCCTATAGGGCAACACCCCAGAAAACCCATAGGGGACTCCCAAAAACCTATAGGGGACCCCAAACCCTATATGGGATCCCACCCAAATCCTATAGAGGACCCTAAGTCCTATAGGGGAACACCCCAAAAACCTATAGGGACCCTCCTCAAAATCTATAGGGACCCCAAACCCTATAGGGGAGCCCCCCAAAAAACCTATAGGGGACCCCAAATCCTATAGGGTAATGCCCAAATCCTATAGGGGAGCCCCACCCAAATCCTATAGGGGACCCCAAACCCTATAGGGGACCCTAAATTCTATAGGTGACCTCCCCCGAATCCTATAGGGGACCCCAAAAAATCTATAGGGGACCCTAAATCCTATAGGGACACCCCCCAAATCCTATAGAGACAACCCAAAATCCTATAGGGGACCCCAAATCCTATAAGAGACCCCAAAAATCCTATAGGGGACCTCCCCAAATCCTATAGGGGACACGAAAAAATCTATAGGGGACCCCAAAATCCTAT
Source organism: Aythya baeri (assembly GCA_026413565.1). Classification (NCBI taxonomy): domain Eukaryota; kingdom Metazoa; phylum Chordata; class Aves; order Anseriformes; family Anatidae; genus Aythya; species Aythya baeri. The sequence continues at coordinate 430,489 of JAKRSJ010000121.1, read as the reverse complement.
AGGGGAGCCCCCAAAACCCTATAGGGGACCCCAAATCCTATAAGGGCCCCTAAATCCTATAGGGGACCCCACCCAAATCTTATAGGGACCCCAAAAATCCTATAGGGGAGCCCCCAAATCCTATAGGGGACCCCCAAAAATCTATAGGGGACCCCAAACCCTAAATGGGACCCCACCCAAACCCTATAGGGGACCCTAAATCCTATAAGGGACCCCAAAAATCCTATAGGGGACCCAAAAAAATCTATAGGGGACCCCAAACCCTATAGGGTAAAGCCCAAATCCTATAGGGGAGCCCCTCCCAATCCTATAGGGGACCCCAAACCCTATAGGGGACCCCAAAAAATCTATAGGGGGCCCCAAAATCCTATAAGGGACCCCAAACCCTATAGGGGAGCCCCCAAAACCCTATAGGGGACCCCAAAAATCCTATAGGGGACCCCAAATCCTATAGGGGACCCCAAAACCCCCTGGGATTTGCCCCCTCCCCCCAAAAAACCCGAGCCCCGAGGGGACTGGGAGGGACTGGGCCATACTGGGAGCACTGGGAGGGGCTGGGAGTCCCAGTAAGGGGGAACTGGGGTTACTGGGAGCCCCAGTAAGAGGGGACTGGGGGAACTGGGAGCTCCAGTAAGAGACAAATGGGGTTACTGGGAGCCCCAGTACCATGGTAACTGGGAATCCCAGTACCAAGGTAACTGGGAGCCCCAGTAAGATGGGACTGGGTTAACTGGGAGCCCCAGTATCACGGTAACTGGGAATCCCAGTAAGAGGGCAACTGGGAATCCTAGAAAGAAGGAACTGGGGGAACTGGGAGCCCCAGTAGGAGGGAACTGGGGTAACTGGGAGCCCCAGTAAGAGGGAAATGGGGTTACTGGGAGCCCCAGTAAGAGGGGATTGGGGGAACTGGGAGCCCCAGTAATATGGGAATGGGCTAACTGGGAGCCCCAGTACCAGGCTAACTGGGAATCCCAGCAACAAGGCAACTGGGAGGCCCAGTAAGAGTGAACTGGGGGAACTGGGAGACCCCAGTAAGAGGCAAATGGGGTTACTGGGAGGCCCAGTAACATGGTAACTGGGAGCCCCAGTAAGAGGGCAACTGGGAATCCTAGAAAGAAGGAACTGGGGGAACTGGGAGCCCCAGTAGGAGGGAACTGGGGTAACTAGGAGTCCCAGTAAGAGGGAAATGGGTTAACTGGGAGCCCCAGTACCACGTTAACTGGGAATCCTAGTACCAAGGTAACTGGGAACCCCAGTAAGAGGGGACTGGGGAAACTGGGAGCCCCAGTAAGAGGCAAGTAGGGTAACTGGGAGCCCCAGTAATGGGGTAACTGGGAATCCCAGTAATAGGGTAACTGGGAGCCCCAGTAAGAAGGAACTGGGGGAACTGGGAGACCCTGTAAGAGGCAAATGGGGTTACTGGGAGCCCCATTAACATGGTAACTGGGAATCCCAGTAACAGGCTAACTGGGAGCCCCAGTAAGAGGAAACTGGGGGAACTGGGAGCCCCAATACCATGATAACTGAGAACCCCAGTAAGAAGGCAACTGGGAGCCCCAGTAAGAAGGAACTGGGGGAACTGGGAGACCCTGTAAGAGGCAAATGGGGTTACTGGGAGCCCCGTTAACACGGTCACTGGGAATCCCAGTAAGAGGCTAACTGGGAGCCCCAGTAAGAGGAAACTGGGGTTACTGGGAGCCCCAATACCATGATAACTGAGAATCCCAGTAAGAAGGCAACTGGGAGGCCCGGTAAAAGTGAACTGGGGAAACTGGGAGCCCCAGTAAGAGGCAAATAGGGTAACTGGGAGCCCCAGTAAGAAGGAACTGGGGGAACTGGGAGACCCTGTAAGAGGCAAATGGGGTTACTGGGAGCCCCGTTAACATGGTAACTGGGAATCCCAGTAATAGGGTAACTGGGAGCCCCAGTAAGAAGGAACTGGGGGAACTGGGAGACCCTGTAAGAGGCAAATGGGGTTACTGGGAGCCCCAGTAACACGGTCACTGGGAATCCCAGTAACAGGGTAACTGGGAGCCCCAGTAAGAGGAAACTGGGGGAACTGGGAGCCCCAATACCATGATAACTGGGCATCCCAGTAAGAAGGCAACTGGGAGGCCCAGTAAAAAGGAACTGGGGGAACTGGGAGACCCTGTAAGAGGCAAATGGGGTTACTGGGAGCCCCGTTAACACGGTCACTGGGAATCCCAGTAATAGGGTAACTGGGAGCCCCAGTAAGAAGGAACTGGGGGAACTGGGAGACCCTATAAGAGGCAAATGGGGTTACTGGGAGCCCCGTTAACACGGTAACTGGGAATCCCAGTAAGAGGCTAACTGGGAGCCCCAGTAAGAAGGAACTGGGGGAACTGGGAGACCCTGTAAGAGGCAAATGGGGTTTCTGGGAGGCCCGTTAACATGGTAACTGGGAATCCCAGTAACAGGGTAACTGGGAGCCCCAGTAAGAGGAAACTGGGGTTACTGGGAGCCCCAATACCATGATAACTGGGCATCCCAGTAAGAAGGCAACTGGGAGGCCCGGTAAAAGTGAACTGGGGAAACTGGGAGCCCCAGTAAGAGGCAAATAGGGTAACTGGGAGCCCCAGTAAGAAGGAACTGGGGGAACTGGGAGACCCTATAAGAGGCAAATGGGGTTACTGGGAGCCCCGTTAACATGGTAACTGGGAATCCCAGTAACAGGCTAACTGGGAGCCCCAGTAAGAGGAAACTGGGGGAACTGGGAGCCCCAATACCATGATAACTGGGCATCCCAGTAAGAAGGCAACTGGGAGGCCCAGTAAAAAGGAACTGGGGAAACTGGGAGCCCCAGTAAGAAGCACATGGGGGCACTGGGACCCCCAATAACAACCAAACGGCGCCCCTGGCCCTCCCAGTAAGCGCCAACTGGGCAAACTGGGCCCCCCAGCGAGCCCCCAACGCGGCCCTGAGCCCTCCCAGTACGGCCCAACTGCGACCCCAGCCCCCCCCCCCCTAAAAAACCCAAAACCCCAATTTCTCCCCCAAATCCCCTTCCTCCCCCTTTGATCTCCCTAAACCTGACAGGACCCCGGGGTGCAAACCCCCGAAAATGGCATTTTTCACCCCAAAAACGCCGCCCCCCCCCCCCCCACGTCAGGGAAAGGAGGTGGGGGGGGGGCCGCGCGTGAGGGGGGCGCTAAAAGGGGGCGTGGCCTTACCTGAGGCGGGAAACCGGGAGGCGGGAACATGGGGGGCGGGGGGGGGGGGAAGGGGGGGCCGCGGCGCGAGCCGACGACGGCGGCGGCGCCCGCGCGGCGCAACGCAACGCGGCGGCCTCAAGCCACGCCCCCTCCGCAGCGCCCAAGCCCCGCCCACTCCCCCCACCTCGACCAATCAGCGGCGCGGGATCGAGGGAGAAGGGGCGGGGCTTGCCAGCAGGGTAGGGTGCGCCGCCGCGCTGCCTCGCCCCCCCTCCCCTCGAGGAAATGAGGGGGCTTCGCCGCGGAGGGCTGCCCGCGGCGCTGCCTGAGTGAGTGTGCGCGGCGTTTTCAACCCCACCGCGGCTTTTTTGTCCTAGTTTTAATTTTTTTAACCCTAAAATTCCCTTATTATATCCCCCTCGTGGTGTTTTGGGGAGAAAAATGAGGAAAAAAGCGCGGCTCGCCCTCAGGCACCCCGCCGGGCAGCCCCGCGCCGCCATCTTGCCGCGGTTAACCCCCGCCCCGCCATGGCGGCCCCGGGGGCGGCTCGCTGAGGAGGAAGGGAGGGGGGGAAGGGCGAAAAGAGGCAAATCGGCACGAAACGCCCCAAAGCGGCGTCGTGACGTCACTCCCCCTCACCCCCCCCCCCACCCTCTAGGCTCGCAGACTGACAGGAAAAGCGGCGCAGCGCCCCCCCCCCCCCCCCACAAAAAAAAAAACGCCCCAAAATGCTAAAAATCGGCTTTCAGCCCTCAAAATTAACCCAAATTAATTTTCAGACCCCAAAAATCGCTTCGAACGGCCCCAAAATCGCTTGTAACGCCCCCAAAATGCACTTGAGCGCCCCCCCCAAATGGTTCTCACCACCCAAAAATTGATTTTTACCTCACAAAAATTGATTTTTACCTCACAAAAGCTGATTTTTACCTCATAAATTCATTTTTCCTTCACAAAAATTAATTTTACCTCACAAAACCTTACTTTATTTCACAAATACTCGTTTTTACCTCACAAATACTCATTTTTACCTCACAAACACTCATTTTTACCTCACAAAATACAGTTTAACAACAACAAAAAAAAATTTACCACAGAAAAAAATTATTTTTACCACACAAAAAACATTTTTACAACGCAAACAGTATTTTTATTACACAAAATTTGATTTTTACCATAAAAATTCAATTTAACCCTCAAAAATACCAACTTTACCCTCCCCAAAATTAATATTTAGCCCCCCAAATTGGTTTGAAGCCCCCCAAGGTTAATTATAAATCTCCATAGGTTGAATTTAACCCCACAAAAAATCATTTTTAACCCCCCAAAATTGATTTGAATGCCCCCCAAATGATTTTTACCACACAAATATTGATTATTTCCACTGAAAAAAATGATTTTTGCCTCACATAAATTCACTTTTACTTCACATAAATTAATTTTATCTCATAAAACTTCAGTTTTATCTCACATAACACCATTTTTTCTCACAAAAGCTCATTTTTACCTCTCAAATACTTGTTTTTGCTTCACAAAAAGCATTTTTGCAATGCAAAAAATCATTTTTATCACACAAAATTTGATTTTTACCATAAAAATTGAATTTATTCATCAAAAATATCAAATTTACCCTCTCCAAGTTTACTATGAACCCCCCAAATCAGTTTGAAGCCCCCCAAAAATTAATTATAAATCTCCATAGATCCATTTAAAACCCCTAAAAATCACTTTTAACCCCCCAAAATTGACTTGATTGTCCCCAAAAATGATTTTTAATACACACAAATTGATTTTTACCACACAAAACTTGATTTTTTGCCACAAAAATTCTTCATCTCACAGAAAAAAATCGTTTTTACCTCACAAAACATCATTTTCACCACAGAAAAGTTGATTTTTACCACACAAAAAGCATTTTTGCTACAGAAAAAATCATTTTACCTCACAAAATTTGATTTTTGCCCCCCAAAATTCATTTTAACCCTCAAAAATACCAACTTTAGCCTCCCAAAATTCCTCTTAAGCCCCCCAAATCCCTTTGAAATCCCCCAAAATTAAGTATAAATCTCCCTAGATTCAGTTTAAATGCCAAAAAAAAATCACTTTTAACCCCTAAAAAACTGATTTTTCCCCTCCATAAATGGCTTTGAATCCCCCTAAACTGATTAAAAACCCAAAAATATCAATTATAGTCACTCCAAATTAACTTTAATTGCCTTAAATTTATTATAACCCACCCAATATTAGGTTTCAGTCCCCAAAATTGATGTTAGCCCCCAAATATCAACTTTAACCCCTCAAAAATGATCTTATTTCCCCCAAATTAATGATAAATTCACTTTATCGACCTAAGTTTGCCTTTAATACCCCCCAAAATCAGATTTAAACCCCAAAAAGTCGATTTAACCCCCTGCAAAGTGGATTTTAACCCCCCAAAATCTGATTTTAACCCACCAAATCTCATATTAACCTCCCAAAATTTGTTTTATCCCCCAAAATGGATTTTAACCCCCCAGAATTGATCGAAACTCCCTAAATATCAATTCTATCCCCCGAAATTTAATTTTAATCCTCCCAAAATTGACTTAATCCCCTCTAAAATCCAATATTACCCCCCTCAAATGATATAAATCCAATAAATTCGGCTTTAAACCCCCCAAAACTATGAATTTTCACTCATAACCTTAATTTAAGCCCCCCAAATTCAGTTTTTAGCCCCAAATTACCCCCAAATCCTTTCCAAATAAACCAATTTAAATGAAAAAAAATGAATAAAATCTAATTTAGGCTAATATTTTCCACAGAGTCCTTGAAATAAGGCACGCCCACAAGGAAATTATTATTTTTTAAGTGTTTTTAAAGGTACATTTTTATCGTAGACTTGTTGAAATGGGAATTTAACCCCTAAAATTCAATGTTTTAGCTCAAAAAATTCCGAAAATATCGTTTTTTAGCTTCTTTATTTCATAAAAATGCTCAAAAATGCTTTGTCATCGCACCTGTGGCAGCCGCAATAAATACAATTATAACTTGACCACATCTTTTTAAATGCTTTAAAACACCGTTTTCAGAGATTTTGGGTCTAAAATGGAAATTCAAATTTTAAATGTTAATAATTTTGAACTTGGAAGGAGGTTAAAATATGTTTTTAGCGAGTAAAAATGCCTTCAAAACTCATTTTAGGTCTTTTTAAAGGAATTTAAGTCCATTTATGATGAATAAAATGCTTTAAAATCGATTTGTAATCAATTTTAAGTTTTATAAATAATTTAAATTTTGTTTTTAATGCTTAAAATTCCCTTAAAATTTTATTTTTTGGGTTTTAAAACCTCATAAACCATTTTAAATCCATCTACAATATTAGAAATAGCCTTAAATTTCATTTTTAAGGGATTTTATGCCTCGTAGTCAGTTTGTAAATGAATAATATCGGTTAAAATCCCTTAAAAAATTAATTTTTATTTTTTTTATAAAAATTGATGATGATTTTTTAACTAATAAAAACACTTTAAAAGCCTTTTCTGAGGGATTTTTATTCCTAGGAAGAATTTCAAACTCATTTAACGCGTCTAAAACCCCCCCGCAAGAGTTTTTGAGTCTTTTCAGGAGATAAAAAATGATATTTAATTAAAAAATTACCTAAAAAAAATTATTTTTAAGGAGTTTTAAAGAAATTCGGAGGCCTTCACCTAGGGATTTTTGGAGGCCTCCACCTCAAAATATGAGGTAATTTGCCTTAAAAAAATACTTGGAGGACACTAATACTAAATATTTGGGGGCCTCCAAGCGGAAAATTGCCCAAAATTTCCCCAATTTCGCCCAATTTTGTAGGTGGACCCCCAGTCCTCCAGCTTGGAGGACCGCCCTCGTCTCTATGGTTCTCAACCCGGAAGCAAAGCGGAAGAGGGGCAAGGGGGAGAGGGCGCTTCCGCTTCCGGGCGGCGGCCTGGCCGGGGCGGCGGAGCCATGGAGGTGAGCGGCGGCTTTGTGGTGGGGGGGAGTCCTCCAAGGGGGGGGGCAGTCCTCCAAGGGGGGGGAGGAGGATTTGGGGCGGTTTCGGGGGTTTTTGGGGCTGTTGGGGGGGGTTGGGGGCGGTTTGAGGGGGTTGGGGGGTTGGGGGAGGTTTGGGGGCGGTTTGGGGGAATTTGGGTCTTTGGGGGGGTTGGGGGCGGTTTTGGGGTGGTTTGAGGGGATTTGAGGGGTCTGGGGGAGATTTTGGGGCAATTTGGGGAGGTTTTGGGGTTTTGGGAGGTTTGGGGTTTGGGGAGGCTTTGGGGTTGTTTTGGGAGATTTGGGGAGGTTTTGGGGTATTTGGGGGAGTTGGGAGAGGTCTTGGGGTGGTTTTGGAGGATTTTGGGTCTGTTATGGGGGTGTTGGGGCTGTTTTGGGGTATTTGGGGGGTGGTGGGTTGGGTTTTGGGGCTGTTTTAGGAGATATGGGGAGGTTTTGGGGTATTGGGGGGTGTTGGGGGAGCTTTTGGGGCTGTTTTGGGGGATTTGGGGACAGTTTGGGGGGTGTTGGGGAGGTTTTGGGGTATTTGGGAGACGTTTTGGGGCTGTTTGGGGGGATTTCAGGAGGTTTTGGGGGGTCTTGGGGTATTAGGGGAGTTTTTTGGTGTGATTTCGGGAGGTTTTAGGGGGTTCTTGGGGGATTTAGGGGGGGTTGGGGGAGAGTTTTGGGGGATTTGGGAGGGTTTTGGGGATTTTGGGGGGTTTCTGGGAGGTTTTGGGGGGCTTTTGGGGTCATTGGCGGAAATTTGGGGTTACTTTGGGGTATTCAGGCTCATTTTAGGGGTGCATTTTAGGGAATTTGGGGGATTTTGGTGTATTTTAACCCTTTCTTTGCTGTTTTATGGGGTCACCCCCACCCGACCTCGTGAGCGGAGATTCTCCATTCCATCCTCATCCCTAAAACCCCTCTTTTTAACCCAAAAACCCCCTTTTTCACCCCAAAACCCCTTCCAGTTCCCCGGCGGCAACGACAACTACCTGGCCATCACCGGCGCAGCTCACCCCTTCCTGACAGGCGCCGAGGTAGGAAATAAACTAAAAAAAATGAAAAATACCCTAAAAAAGAGCCAAAAAAAGCCGTTTTTGCCCCGTTTTCCTTATTTTTTTAACCCCTTTGTGCCTGCAGACCTTCCACACCCCCAGCCTGGGGGACGAGGAGTTCGAGATCCCCCCCATCGCCCTGGACGCCGACCCCTCGCTGGCCGTGGCCGACGTCGTCGCCCACTTCGACGAGCTGGGGGACCCCGGGGCGCCCCCCGAGGCCGCCTTCGCCCCCCCTTACGGGGTGCAGCCCCTCGACATGCCCGTGGGGATCGGGCCCGGGCTGATGGAGCAGGGCGGGGGGCTGCTGCCGGGGGGGCTCTCCATGGTGAGTGGGGTTTTTTTGGGGAAAAAAGGGGGGTTTGGGGGCATTTGGGGGAAAAAAGAGGGGGTTTGGGGGCATTTGGGGGGAAAAAGAGGGGGTTTGGGGGCATTTGGGGGGAAAAAAAGTGAGGTTTGGGGGAAATAAGGGGATTTGGGGGTGATTGAGGGGAAAAAAAGGGGGTAGGGGGGGATTTGGTGGGGATTTAGGGGATAAATGGGGGACTTAGAAGGGATTTAGGGGGATTTGGGGAGGATTTAGGAGAAAAAAAGGGGGATTTGGGGTGATTTAAGGGATAAAAGGGAGACTTGGGGAGGATTTAGGGGAAAAATGGGGGGTTTGGGGTGATTTGGGGAGTGTTTGGGGGGCTTTAGGGAGGATTTAGGGGAAAAAAGGGGGATTTGGGGGGATTTAGGGGATAAAATGGGGACTTGGGGAGGATTTAGGGGAAAAAAGGGGGGTTTGGGGGTGAGTTGGGGAGGATTTGGAGGGATTTAGAGAGGATTTATGGGAAAAAGGGAGGTTTCGGTGGGATTTGGGGGGAAAAAAGTGGGGGTTTGGGGGGATTTAGGAGATAAAAGTGGGACTTAGGGGGGATTTAGGGGGATTTGGGGAGGATTTAGGGGAAAAAAAGGGGGTAGGGGGGATTTGGAGGGGATTTAGGGGATAAAAAGGGGACTTGAGGGGATTGGGGGGAAAAATGGGGGGTTTAGGGTGGATTTAGGGGATAAAAGGGAGGTTTTGGGGGAATTTGGGGGGAAAAAAGTGGGGGTTTGGGAGGATTTAGGGGATAAAAGGGAGGTTTTGGGGGGATTTGGGGGAAAAAAGGGGGGGTTTGGGGGGATTTAGGGGATAAAAGGGGGACTTAGGAGGGATTTGGGGAGGATGTAGGGGAAAAATTGGGGGTTTTGGGGGGAGTTTGGGGGATTTGGAGAGGATTTAGGGGAAAAAAGGGGGGTTTGGGGTGATTTGGGGAGGGTTGGGGGGATTTGGGGGGGATTTAGGGAATAAAAGGGAGGCTTTGGGGGAATTTGGGGAAAAAAAGTGGGGGTTTCGGGTGATTTCAGGAGGATTTAGGGAAAAAAAAGAGGGGTTTGGGGGGGAAAAAAACCTAATTTTTCCCCCGAATCTCCTATTTTTCCCCCGAATCTCCTATTTTTCCCCCCGAATCTCCTATTTTCCCCCCAAATCTCCTATTTTTCCCCCAAAACCCCAGGAACTGGACCCCCCGCTGGCCGCCCCGTACTCCGCCGCCCCCCCGGTGACCATCGAGGTGCCGATGAGCCCGGGGGGGCTCCTGGCCCCTGGCGCCCTCACCACCATCGACCAGAGCGAGCTCAGCTCCCAACTGGGGCTGAGTTTGGGGGGGGCGCCCCCAACGCTGCCCCCCCCGGCCCCGGAGCCCTCCCCCGACGAGCGCCTCTCCGCCACCCCCTCGCCCACCCCCTCGCTGCCCGACGAGGAGGCCGAAGACTTCCGCAGGGTGAGGCTGACCCAAAAAGTCCTAAAAATATCCTAAAGCACCTTTTTTGCCTGTTTTCTGACTCTAAAGCCCGCTTTTTCATCTCTTTCTGACCCCAAATCCCATTTTTTTCCCGCTTTCCTACCCCAAAATCCCTCTTTCTGACCCAAAATCCTACTTTTTTCCCGCTTTCTGACCCAAAATCCCGTTTTTTTTCCTGCCTTCCATCCCAAAATCCTGCTTTCTGACCCAAAATCCTGCTTTTTCATCTCTTTCCTACCCGAAATCCTGGTTTCTGACCCCAAATCCTACTTTTTTCCCTCTTTCTGACCCCAAATCCCGCTTTTTTTCCCTCTTTCGTACCCAAAATCCCGCTTTCTGACCCCAAATCCCACTTTTTTCCCTCTTTCCTACCCAAAATCCCGCTTTCTGACCCAAAATCCCACTTTTTTCCCTCTTTCCTACCCAAAATCCTGGTTTCTGACCCAAAATCCCACTTTTTTCCTGCTTTCCATCCCAAAATCCTGGTTTCCGACCTAAAATCCTACTTTTTTCCCTCTTTCCTACCCAAAATCCCGCTTTCTGACCCCAAATCCCACTTTTTCCTGCTTTCCATCCCAAAATCCTGGATTCTGACCTAAAATCCTGCTTTTTTACCTCTTTCCTACCCCAAAATCCTGCTTTCTGACCCCAAATCCTGCTTTTTTCCCTCTTTCTGACCCCAAATCCCACTTTTTTTCTGCTTTCCTACCCCAAAATCCTGCTTTTTCCTCTCTTTCCTACCCGAAATCCTGGTTTCTGACCCCAAATCCCGCTTTTTTCCTGCCTTCCATCCCAAAATCCTGCTTTCTGACCCAAAATCCTACTTTTTTGCCCACTTTCTTTCTCCTTTCTTTCTCTTTTTCCTTTTTCTCTTTTTTCCTTTTTTCCTTTTTTTTGTTTTTCCCTTTCTTTTTTCTCTTTTTCTTTCTTTTTCTTCCCTTTTTTTTCTTCCCTTTTTCGTTTTTCTTTCTCTTTTTCTCACTTTTTCCCCTTTTCTTTCTCCTTTCTTTTTTTTTTCCTTTCTTTTCTTTTTTTTTTCTTTTCTTTTGTCTTTTTTTCTTTTTCTCTATTTTCTTTTTTCTCTTTTTTTCCTTTCTCTTTTTCCTTTCTTTTTTCTCTCTTTTTCTTTCTTTTCTCTCTTTTTCTTTCTTTTCTCTCTTTTTCTTTCTTTTCTCTCTTTTTCTTTCTTTTCTCTCTTTTCCTTTCTTTTCTCTCTCTTTTTCTTTCTTTTCTCTCTTTTCCTTTTTTTCCTCTTTTTCCTTTCTTTTTTTTTCTTTCCCTTTTTTTTCTCTCTTTTTTCCCTTTCTTTTTTCTCTTTTTTCCCTTTCTTTTTTTTCCCTTTCTTTTTTCTCTTTTCCCTTTCTTATTTTTTTCCCTTTTTTTCCTCTTTTTTCCCTTTTTTTCTCTTTTTTCCCTTTTTTTCTCTTTTTTCCCTTTTTTTCTCTTTTTTCCTTTTTCTTTTTTCCCCTTCTTTTTTTTTCCTTTTTTTTCCTTTCTTTTTTCCTTTCTTTTTTCCCCATTTTTCCTTTTTTCTCCTTCCTTTTTCCTCTTCTCTCCTTCCTTTTCCCTCCCCCTTCCCCTTTCATCCCTCTACATTTTCTCTCCCCCTTTCCTTTCTCTTCCCTTTTCCCCTTCCCCCACCCCCCTTTTTCCACCGTTTTCCCCCCTTTTTCCCCCTTTTTCCCCCCTTTTCCCCCATTTTCCCCCTTTTTCCCCCTTTTCCCCCCTTTTCCCCCTTTTCCCCCCTTTTCCCCCCTTTTTCCCCCCCTTTTTCCCCCTTTTTCCCCCTTTTCCCCCTTTTTCCCCCCCTTTTCCCCCCCTTTTTCCCCCCTTTTTCCCCCTTTTTCCCCCTTTTCCCCCCTTTTCCCCCCTTTTCCCCCCTTTTTCCCCCTTTTTCCCCCTTTTCCCCCCTTTTCCCCCTTTTTCCCCCTTTCCCCCCTTTTTTCCCCCCCAAAGCCCCCCGCCCAGAAATCCACTCCCCCTCCGGCCGCCCCGGAGGCCGGGGGGCGCAAGCAGAAGCCCCCCAAGAAGCAGAAGAAGAAGAAGGACCCCAACGAGCCCCAGAAGCCGCTCTCCGCCTACGCCCTCTTCTTCCGCGACACCCAGGCCGCCATCAAGGGCCAGAACCCCAACGCCACCTTCGGCGAGGTCTCCAAAATCGTGGCCTCCATGTGGGACAGCCTCGGCGAGGAGCAGAAGCAGGTCCGGGGGGGGACGGGGGGACGGATTTGGGGACGGGAGGCTCACAAAATTCGGGTTTGGGGAGGTGGAGGCTCAGGAAATTCAGTTTTGGGGAGGTGGAGGCTGAGGAAATTGAGTTTAGGGGAGGTAGAGGCTCAGGAAATTTTAGTTTGGGGAGGTGGAGGCTGAAGAAATTCGGTTTTGGGGAGGTAGAGGCTCAGAAATTTTAGTTTGGAGGATGTGGAGGCTCAGGAAATCCAGTTTTGGGGAGGTGGAGGATCAGGAGGCTAAATTTAGGGAGGTGGAGGCTCAGGAAATTTGATTTTCAGGAGGTAGAGGCTGAGGAAATTTGGTTTTGGGGAGGTGGAGGCTCAGAAACTTTGATTTTGGGGACGTGGAGGCTCAAAAAATTGGGTTTTGGGGAGGTGGAGGCTGAGGAAATTGAGTTTTGGGGAGGTACAGGCTCAGAAATTTTAGTTTGGGGAGGTGGAGGCTCAGGAAATTTGATTTTCAGGAGGTAGAGGCTGAAGAATTTTGGGTTTGGAGGTTGTAGAGGCTGACGAAATTCGGTTTTGGGGAGGTAGAGGCTCAGAAATTTTAGTTTGGAGGTCATAGAGGCTGAGGAAATTTGGTTTTGGGGACGTGGAGGCTCAAGAAATTTGATTTTGGGGAGGTGGAGGCTGAGGAGATTTGGTTTGGAGGTCGTAGAGGCTGAGGAAATTTGGTTTTGGGGAGGTGGAGGCTCACAAAATTGGGTTTTGGGGAGGTAGAGGCTGAAGAATTTTGGTTTTGGGGACATGGAGGCCCAGGAATTTGTCCAAGATCGTGGCCTCCATGTGGGACAGCCTCGGCGAGGAGCAGAAGCAGGTCCGGGGGGGGGCGGGGGGACAAATTTGGGGACAGGGGGCTGGATTTGGGGACGGGAGGATGGGTTTGGGGAGGTGGAGGCTCAGGAGATTCAGTTTTGGGGACATGGAGGATCAGGAGGCTGGATTTAGGGAGGTGGAGGCTCAGGAAATTTGATTTTCAGGAGGTGGAGGCTGAAGAATTTTGGTTTTGGGGAGGTGGAGGCTCAGAAACTTCGGTTTTGGGGATGTGGAGGCTCAGGAAATTTGGGTTTGGGGAGGTGGAGGCTCAGAAAATTTGATTTAGGGGAGGTGGAGGCTCAGGAAATTTGGTTTTCGGGAGGTTGAGGCTCAGAAGTTTTAGTTTGGAGGTCGTGGAGGCTGAGGAAATTCGGTTTTGGGGACGTGGAGGCTCAGGAAATTTGATTTAGGGGAGGTGGAGGCTGAGGAATTTTGTTTTTTGGGGACGTGGAGGCTCAGGAAATTCAGTTTTGGGGAGGTGGAGGCTGAGGAAATTGAGTTTAGGGGAGGTGGAGGCTGAGGAAATTTGATTTAGGGGAGGTGGAGGCTGAGAAAATTCGGTTTTGGGGAGGTGGAGGCTGAGGAGATTTGGTTTGGAGGTTGTAGAGGCTGAGGAAATCTGGTTTTGGGGAAATGGAGACTCAGAAACTTCAGTTTTGGGGACGTGGAGGCTCAGGAAATTCAGTTTTGGGGAGGTGGAGGCTCACAAAATTTGGTTTTGGGGAGGTAGAGGCTCAGGAAATTCGGTTTTGGGGAGGTGGAGGCTGAGGAAATTGAGTTTTGGGGAGGTAGAGGGTCAGGAAATTTGGTTTTTGGGAGGTTGAGGCTCAGAAATTTTGGTTTTGGAGGTTGTAGAGGCAGAGGAATTTTGGTTTTGGGGAGGTGGAGGCTCAGGAAATTTGATTTTCAGGAGGTAGAGGCTGAAGAATTTTGGTTTTGGGGAAGTGGAGGCTCAGAAATTTTAGTTTGGAGGTCGTAGAGGCTCAGGAAATCCAGTTTTGGGGACATGGAGGATCAGGAGGCTGGATTTAGGGAGGTGGAGGCTCAGGAAATTTGATTTAGAGGAGGTGGAGGCTGAGGAAATTTGGTTTTGGGGAGGTGGAGGCTCAGAAACTTTGATTTTGGGGACGTGGAGGCTCAAAAAATTGGGTTTTGGGGAAGTAGAGGCTGAGGAAATTTGGTTTTTGGGATGTGGAGGCTCAGAAATTTTGGTTTTGGGGAGGTGGAGGCTGAGGAAATTCGGTTTTGGGGAGGTGGAGGCTGAGGAAATTGAGTTTAGGGGAGGTAGAGGCTCAGGAAATTTGGTTTTGGGGAGGTAGAGGCTCAGAAATTTTAGTTTGGAGGACGTGGAGGCTGAGGAAATCTGGTTTTGGGGAGGTGGAGGCTCAGGAGGCTGAATTTGGGGAGGTAGAGGCTGAGGAATTTTGGTTTTGGGGAAGTGGAGGCTCAGGAAATTTGATTTTCAGGAGGTGGAGGCTGAAGATTTTTGGTTTTGGGGAGGTAGAGGCTGAGGAAATTTGGTTTTGGGGAGGTAGAGGCTGAAAAATTTTGGTTTTTGGGATATAGAGGCTGAGAAATTTTAGTTTGGAGGCCGTAGAGGCTGAGAAAATCCAGTTTTGGGGACGTAGAGGCTGAAAAATTTAAATTTTGGGCACGTGGAGGCCGAGAAGCCTCGAATTTCGTCTCGTGGAGGCCGGGTGGCCTCCGGGCCTCCCGTTTTGACCTCATTTTTGTGTTTTTTCCCCCGTTTCAGGTCTACAAACGCAAGACGGAGGCCGCCAAGAAGGAGTACCTCAAGGCCCTGGCCGCCTACCGCGCCATCCTGGTGGGCCTCCCCCTCCCCAAAAAAATCGGAGGCCGGGGCCTCCGCCTCCCCCTGAGCCTCCGATTGGCCTCAAACCTCCAAAACTAACCCGGAATTAAGCTGATTTTGGTAAAAAAGCCCCGAAATTAAGCTAATTTTGGTTAAAAAATGTGGTTTTTTCAGACTACGGCCGAGCCTTCGGAGCCGGAGCCTCCTCCTCCTCCTTCGGCCTCGCAGCCTCCCTCGTCCTCCGAGCCTCCCCCCGGCCTCCCCCCGGCGGCCATCACCAAAATCCTCATCCCCAAGCAGCTCCTGGCGGCCTCCACGAATAACGGAGGAGGAGGAGGAGGAGGAGGAGGAGGAGGAGGAGGAGGGGGAGGAAGCAGCGGAGGCCCGGCCTCCGGCCTCGTCACCGTCATCCCGGCCTCCGTCGTCGCCCCCCGCGGCCTCCACTTGGGGACCCAAATCGTCACCCGCTCCGTCCTGGCCGCCGCCGTCGCCGCTTCTTCATCCTCCTCATCCTCCTCATCATCATCCTCGGCCTCAACCCTGCCTCCCCCTCGCCTCCAGCCCCCCCCCCTCCAACAAATGCCCCCCCAGCCTCCCAACCCGGCCTCCGCCGTCCTCCAGCCTCCCCTCCCCTCCAAGCCATGCAGCAGCCCCCTCCCCAAAAGGGAGGCCGCCTCCTCCCCCAGCAGCCTCCCCCCCTCCAAATCAAGATCCTGCCCCCCCCCGGCCTCCACCTCCCAAATTTGGGCCTCCCCGAGGCCTCCACCACGGGGGGGGGACCCCAAAATTCGGCCTCCGCCCCCCAGGAGGCCGCCGGGCAAGGGGGGGGCAGAGCCGGGGCGGCCTCGCCGGAGGCCGTGGAGATGATCGCCGGGGACGTGGTGCCGGAGGTAACCTGGGGGGGAAAAATGGGGGGAAATTTGGGGGTTTGGGGGAAAATTGGGGGGAATTGGGGGGTTGGGGGGGGTTTAGGGGGGGTTTGGGGGGGAATTGGGAAAATTTGGGGGAAAATGGGGAAAATTTGGAGGGAATTTGGGGGAAATTGGGAAAATTGGGGGGAAAATGGGGAAAATTTGGAGGGAATTTGGGGGAAATTGGGAAAATTTGGAGGGACTTGGAGGGATTTGGGGGAAAATGGGGGAAATTTGGAAGTTTCAGGGGTTTGGGGGAAATTTCAGGGGTTTGGGGGAAATTTGGGGGAAATTTGGTGATTTGGGGGAAAATTTGGGAAAATTTGGGGGAAATTTCAGGGATTTGGGGGAAATTTGGTGATTTGGGGGAAATTTGGTGATTTGGGGGAAATTTGGTGATTTGGGGGAAATTTGGAGGGATTTGGGGGAAATTTGGAGGGATTTGGGGGGAAAATTGGGAAAATTGGGGGGAAATTTCGGGGATTTGGGGGAAGTTTCAGGGATTTGGGGGAAATTTGGAGGGATTTGGGGGGATTTGGAGGGATTTAGGGGGAAAATGGGGGAAATTTGGAAATTTCAGGGATTTGGGGGAAATTTCGGGGGATTGGGGGAAGTTTCAGGGATTTGGGGGAAATTTGGAGGGATTTGGGGGAAAATTGGGGGGAAAATTGAGAAAATTTGGGGGAAGTTTCTGGGATTTGGGGGAAATTTCAGGGATTTGGGGGAAATTTCAGGGATTTGGGGGAAATTTCAGGGATTTGGGGGAAATTTCAGGGATTTGGGGGAAATTTCAGGGATTTGGGGGAAAATTGGGAAAATTTGGGGGAAATTTGGGGGTATTTGGGGGAAAATTGGGGGTTTTGGGGGGGTTTGGGGGGTTTCAGGGGGTTTCGGGGGGGGTTGGGGGAGGTTTGGGGGGAAATTGGGAAAATTTGGAGGGAATTTGGGGGAAAAATTGGGAAAATTTGGGGGGTTGGGGGGAAAAATGGGGGAAGTTTGGAGGTTTCGGGGATTTGGGGGAAATTTTGGGGATTTGGGGGAAATTTCGGGGATTTGGGGGAAATTTGGAGGGATTTGGGGCAAAATTGGGGGGAAAATTGGGAAAAATTGGGGGAAATTTCAGGGATTTGGGGGAAATTTCAGGGATTTGGGGGAAATTTGGAGGGATTTGGGGGAAAATTGGGAAAATTTGGGGGAAATTTGGAGGGATTTGGGGGGAAATTTGGGGGATTTGGGGGAAATTTGGAGGGATTTGGGGGAAATTAGGGGGATTTGGGGGTTTGGGGGGTTTGGGGGAGGTTTGGGGGAAATTGGGAAAATTTGGAGGGAATTTGGGGGAAATTGGGAAAATTTGGGGGAAAATTGGGAAAATTTGGAGGGAATTTGGGGGAAATTGGGAAAATTTGGAGGGATTTGGGGGAAAATGGGGGAAATTTGGAAGTTTCAGGGGTTTGGGGGAAATTTCAGGGGTTTGGGGGAAATTTGGGGGAAATTTGGTGATTTGGGGGAAAATTTGGGAAAATTTGGGGGAAAAATTGGGAAAATTTGGGGGAAATTTCGGGGATTTGGGGGAAATTTGGAGGGATTTAGGGGAAAATTGGGAAAATTGTGGGGAAAATTGAGAGAATTTGGGGGGATTTGGAGGGATTTAGGGGAAAAATGGGGGAAAATTGGAAATTTCAGGGATTCAGGGGAAATTTCAGGGGTTTGGGGGAAATTAGGGGGATTTGGGGGAAAATTGGGAAAATTTGGGGGAAGTTTCAGGGATTTGGGGGAAGTTTCAGGGATTTGGGGGAAATTTCAGGGATTTGGGGGAAATTTGGAGGGATATGGGGGAAAATTGGGAAAATTGGGGGGAAAATTGGGAAAATTTGGGGGAAATTTTGGGGATTTGGGGGAAATTTCAGGGATTGGGGGAAAATTGGAGGGATTTGGGGGAAAATTGGGAAAATTGGGAAAATTTGGGGGGATTTGGAGGGATTTAGGGGAAAAATGGGGGAAATTTGGAAATTTCAGGGATTTGGGGGAAGTTTCAGGGATTTGGGGGAAATTAGGGGGATTTGGGGGAAATTTGGAGGGATTTGGGGGAAAATTGGGAAAATTTGGGGGAAAATGGGGAAAATTTTGGGGAAATTTTGGGGATTTGGGGGAAATTTCAGGGATTTGGGGGAAATTTGGAGGGATTTGGGGAAAAATTGGGAAAATTTGGGGGGATTTGGAGGGATTTAGGGGAAAAATGGGGGAAATTTGGAAATTTCAGGGATTTGGGGGAAGTTTCAGGGATCTGGGGGAAATTTGGGGGAAATTTGGTGATTTGGGGGAAAAATTGGGAAAAATTGGGGGAAAATTGGCGGGATTTGGAGGGATTTAGGGGAAAAATTGGGAAAATTTGGAAATTTCAGGGATTTGGGGGAAGTTTCAGGGATTTGGGGGAAATTGGGGGGAAATTAGGGGGATTTGGGGGAAATTTGGAGGGATTTCGGGGAAAAATTAAGAAAATTTGGGGGAAAATTGGGAGAATTTGGGGGAAAATTGGGAAAATTTGGGGGAGAATTTGGAGGGATTTGGAGGAATTTAGGGGAAAAATGGAAATTTGGAAATTTCAGGGATTTGGGGGAAATTTCAGGGATTTGGGGAAAATTTGGTGATTTGGGGGAAAATTGGGAAAATTTGGGGGAAATTTTGAAGATTTGGGGGAAGTTTCAGGGATTTGGGGGAAATTTTGGGGATTTGGGGGAAATTTCAGGGATTTGGGGGAAATTTGGATGGATTTAAGGAAAATTAGGGGAGAAAATTGAGAAAGTTTTGGAGATTTGGGGGAATTTGGGAGAAAAATGTGAGAATTTGGAGGGATTTGGGGGAAAATGGGGAAATTTGGGGGGTTTGGGGGCAATTTGGGGGAAAAATGGGGAAATTTGGGGGATTGGGAAATTTGGAGGGATTTGGGGGAAATTTGGGGAGAAAATCAAGAAAATTTTGGAAATTTGGGGGGATTTAGGGGAGGTTTGGGGGGATTTGGGGGAAAATGGGGGAAATTTGGAGGGATTTAGGGGAAAAATTGGGGAAATTTGGAAATTTCAGGGATTTGGGGGAAATTTCGATGATTTGGGGGAAATTTGGAGGGATTTGGGGGAAATTTGGGAAAATTTGCAGGGATTCTGGGGAAATTTGGGGGAATTTGGAGGGACTTTGGGGCAATTTGGGAAAATTTGCAGGGATTCTGGGGAAATTTGGGGGAATTTGGAGAGATTTGGGGAAAATTTGGGGGAATTTAGGAATTCCTGGGTGGATTTTGGGGTCTTTTGGAAGGATTTTGGGGTCTTTTGGAGGGATTTTGGGGTCTCTGAGGAGTTTTGGTGTCTTTTGGAGGGATTTAGTGATTCCTGGGTAGATTTTGGGGTCATTTAGAGGGATTTTGGGGTCTTTTGGCGGGATTTGGGGGTCTTTTGGCAGGATTTTGAGGTCTTTTGGAGGGATTTAGTAATTCCTGGATAGATTTTGGGGTCATTTAAAGGGATTTTGGGGTCTCTTTGAGGGATTTATGAATACCTGGGTAGATTTTGGGGTCTTTTGGAAGGATTTTTGGGTCACTTTGAGGGATTTAGTAATTCCTGGGTAGGTTTTGGGGTCTCTTTGAGGGATTTTGGTGTCTTTTGGAGGGATTTAGTAATTCCTGGGTATATTTTGGGGTCATTTAGAGGGATTTTGGGGTCACTTTGAGGGATTTTGTTGTCCCTTTGAGGGATTTGGGAATTCCTGGGTAGATTTTGGGGTCATTTAGAGGGATTTTGGGGTCTTTTGGCAGGATTTTGGGGTCTTTTGGTGGGATTTTGGGGTCTTTTGGTGGGATTTTGGGGTCTTTTGGTGGGATTTAGGAATTCCTGAGTAAATTTTGAGGTATTTTGGAAGGATTTTGGGGTCTTTTGGAGGGATTTTGGGGTCCCTTTGAGGGGTTTAGGAATTGCTGGGTGGATTTTGGGGTCTTTTGGTGGGATTTTGGGGTCTTTTGGCGGGCTTTTGGGGTCTTTTGGCAGGATTTTGAGGTCTTTTGGAGGGATTTAAGAATTCCTGAGTAAATTTTGAGGTACTTTGGCAGGGTTTTGGGGTCTTTTTGCGGGATTTTGGGGTCTCTTTATAGGATTTCTGAATTCCTGGATGGATTTTGGGTCCTTTTAAGGTCCTTTAGGATCTCCTGGACCCCTTTTAGGATCCCCCATCACTCCTTTAAGACCCCAAAACCCCCAAAACCTTCCCAAAACCCCCAAAACCCCTACAAAAACCCCAAAACTCCCTTTTTTTTCCGTCCCCCCCCAGGTGGAATCCCCCACCCCGATGTCCCTGGAGCTGGTGGCCGAATCCCCGGCCCCCGGCCCCGAATCCCAGGAATTCCTGGGGGCATTTTGGGGTCACTTGGAGGGATTTTGGGGTCTTTTTGAGGGATTTTGGGGTTTCTTTCAGTGATTTAGGAATTCCTGGGTGGATTTTGGGGTCTTTTAGAAGGATTTTTGGGTCACTTTGATGGATTTTGGGGTCTCTTTGTGGGATTTAAAGATACCTGGGTGGATTTTGGGGTCTCTTTGAGGGATTTTGGGGTCTTTTGGAAGGATTTTGGGGTCACTTTGAAGGATTTTGGGGTCTCTTTGAGGAGTTTTGGTGTCTTTTGGAGGGATTTAGTAATACCTGGGTAGATTTTGGGGTCTTTTGGAAGGATTTTGGGGTCGCTTTGAGGGATTTAGGAATTCCTGGGTGGATTTTGGGGTCTCTTGGAAGGATTTTGGGGTCATTTAGAGGGATTTTGCGGTCTTTTGGAGGGATTTGGGAATTCCTGGGTACATTTTGGGGTCATTTAAAGGGATTTTGGGGTCTTTTGGAATGATTTTGGGGTCCCTTTGAGGGGTTTAGGAATTGCTGGGTGGATTTTGGGGTCTCTTGGAAGGATTTTGGGGTCTTTTGGCGGGCTTTTGGGGTCTTTTGGTGGGATTTTGGGGTCTTTTGGCGGGATTTAGGAATTCCTGAGTAAATTTTGAGGTATTTTGGAAGGATTTTGGGGTTTTTTTGCGGGATTTGGGGGTTTCTTTATAGGATTTCTCAACTCCTGCCTGGATTTTGGGTCCTTTTAAGGTCCTTTAGGATCTCCTGGACCCCTTTTAGGATCCCCCATCACTCCTTTAAGACCCCAAAACCCCCAAAACCTTCCCAAAACCCCCAAAACCCCTATAAAAACCCCAAAACTCCCTTTTTTTTTCTGCCCCCCCAGGTGGAATCCCCCACCCCGATGTCCCTGGAGCTGGTGGCCGAATCCCCGGCCCCCGGCCCCGAATCCCAGGAATTCCTGGGGGCATTTTGGGGTCTTTTGGAGGGATTTTGGGGGCATTTTGAGGGATTTTGGGGTTTCTTTCAGTGATTTAGGAATTCCTGGGTGGATTTTGGGGTCTTTTAGAAGGATTTTTGGGTCACTTTGATGGATTTTGGGGTCTCTTTGTGGGATTTAAAGATACCTGGGTGGATTTTGGGGTCTCTTTGAGGGATTTTGGGGTCTTTTGGAAGGATTTTGGGGTCTCTTTGAGGAGTTTTGGTGTCTTTTGGAGGGATTTAGTAATTCCTGGGTAGATTTTGGGGTCTTTTGGCAGGATTTTGGGGTTTTTGTAATGATTTTGGGATCTCTTAGAGGGAATTAGGAATTCCTGGGTGGATTTTGGGGTCACTTTGAGGGATTTTGAGGTCACTTTGAGAGATTTTGGTGTCTTTTGTAAGGATTTTGGGGTCTCTTGGAGGGATTTTGGGGTCTTTTGGAGGGATTTGGGGGTCATTTAGTGGGATTTTGGGGTCTTTTGAGGGCTTTTAGGATCCCCCATCACTCCTTTAAGACCCCAAAACCCCTAAAACCCCCAGAACTTCCCCAAAAAACCCCAAAACTCCCCAAAACCCCCAAAACCCCTATAAAAACCCCAAAACTCCCTTTTTTTTCCTCCCCCCCAGGTGGAATCCCCCACCCCGATGTCCCTGGAGCTGGTGGCCGAATCCCCGGCCCCCGGCCCCGAATCCCAGGAATTCCTGGGTAGGTTTTGGGGTGTCTTGGAAGGATTTTGGGGTCATTTAGAGGGATTTTGGGGTCTTTTTTAGGGATTTTGGGGTCGCATTGAGAGATTTTGGGGTCTTTTGGAAGGATGTTGGGGTCTCTTGGAGGGATTTTGGGGTCTTTTGGAGGGATTCAGTAATTCCTGGGTAGATTTTGGGGTCATTTTAAGGGATTTTGGTGTCCCTTTGAGGGATTTATGAATACCTGGGTAGATTTTGGGGTCACTTTGAGGGATTTTGGGGTCAATTTGAGAGATTTTGGGGTCCCTTTGAGAGATTTCGGAATTCCTGAGTAAATTTTGAGATATTTTAGAAGGCTTTTGGGGTCTTTTGGTGGGATTTTGGGGTCTTTTGGAGGGATTTAGGAATTCCTGGGTAGATTTTGGGGTCTTTTGGAAGGATTTTGGGGTCGCTTTGAGGGATTTAGGAATTCCTGGGTAGGTTTTGGGGTCTCTTTGAGGGATTTTGGTGTCTTTTGGAGGGATTTAGTAATTCCTGGGTATATTTTGGGGTCATTTAGAGGGATTTTGGGGTCATTTAAAGGGATTTTGGGGTCACTTTGAAGGATTTCTGAACTCCTGCCTGAATTTTGGGACCTTTTGAGGGCTTTTAGGATCCCCCATCACTCCTTTAAGACCCCAAAACCCCTAAAACCCCCAGAACTTCCCCAAAAAACCCCAAAACTCCCCAAAACCCCCAAAACCCCTATAAAAACCCCAAAACTCCCTTTTTTTTCCTCCCCCCCAGGTGGAATCCCCCACCCCGATGTCCCTGGAGCTGGTGGCCGAATCCCCGGCCCCCGGCCCCGAATCCCCCCGACCCCGTTGCGTGCGTTCGGGGTGCGACAACCCCCCCGTGCCCAGCTCCGACTGGGACAACGAGTACTGCAGCAGCGAGTGCGTGGTCAAACACTGCCGGTAAGACCCCAAAAAAAACCCTAAATCCCCTTTTTTCACCCCAAAACCCTCCCCGTCCTCCCCGCCCTATAAAAAACCCCATAACTCGCCCCCGTTTCCGCCCCCAGGGACGTCTTCCTGGCCTGGCTGGCCGCCCGCAACGCCAGCACCAGCGTGGTTTTCGTCAAATAAGCCGGGTTTCGCCCCAAAAATCCACGCCCGCCACCCCAAAAGCCGAAGGAAACCCCGATGCGCCTTTTGGGGTAAATTCTCCCCGTTTCGAGCCAAACCAAAAACCTCCATCCCCCTCCTTCGCCTTCCCCACACCCCGAAACCTCCCCACCCCAAATCTCAGCACCCCAAAACCCGACATCGACCCTAAAAATGTTATTTTCCCTAAAAAAAAAACCACGTCCCCGTTCCCTAAAAACCCCAAATTTATTAAAATTCGCCCCGCCCTTGACTTTTTTCCCCCTTTTTTCACATATTTTTGGGTTTGGAGATGATCCCGTCGGGGTAATGCTGCTTGAACTGCGCCACCACATCGGGGTCGAGCAGGTGGATCCCGTCCAGCTGGTTCCCCAAGGTGATCCTGGGGCGAAAAAGGGCTTTTTTGGTTAAAATCCTAAAAAAAAAAAAAAAAAAAAGGGTTAAATGGGGCGGAAAAGGGTTTTTTGGGGTCGCTCACCAGTTGGGCTGGACGTTATGGGGTCGCCCAAAAAGCTCGATTTTTCGGGTGCCGGGGGAGAGGCGCTCGATCATCCCGTAAATCTCATCGGGTTTATGGCTGGTGGAGCGAACCTATAAAGGGGATTTGGGCTCAGTTTGTAGGATTTTGGGCCGTTTGGGGGCGTTTTGGGGTTTTTCCACTCGCCTCGGCCACGATGACGTCGCAGTCCAAGCCCCGGTTGAAGCCTTGGGGGTTTCCCTTCACCCCGACCTGGAGGGGAATAAAAATTTGGGGTTTTTAGCGGGGTTTTTGGGGTGGTCGGGGGCGTTCTCGGAGAAGATTTGGGGTCGTTTCGGGCGGATTTGGCGCCGTTTTGGGGTCTTGAGGGCACTTTGGGGTGGTTTAGGGCTGTTTTGGGGGCGTTTGGGGGAAATTCTGGAGGTTTTGGGGTCGTCTCAGGGATTTGGGGGCATCCCAAAGGGGTTTGGGGGCATTTTGGGGTCGTTTGGGGCCGTTTTGGGGTCGTTTGGGGCCATTTTGGGGTTGTTTGGGGCCATTTTAGGGGGATTTGGGGCCATTTTGGGGTCATTTGGGGCCATTTTGGGGTCATTTGGGGCCATTATTAGGGTCTTTTTGGCGTCCATTCCTGAGGGTCTTTTTTTGGCGTCGATTTTGGGGTCCTTTTGGGGTGTTTTGGCGCCGTTTTATTTTGGGGTCCATTTTGGGGTATTTTGGGGCCCGTTTTGGGGTATTTTGGGGCCATTTTGGGGTCTTCAGAGGACATTTTATTTTTCTGGGGTATTTTAGGGCCATTTTGGGGTCTTTTGGGGACAACTTTTGGGTATTTTTGGGGCTGTTTTGGGGGTTTCAGGGGACATTTTGGGTTTTGGGGGGTACTTTGGGTACATTTGGGGTATTTTGGGGCCGTTTTGGGTTCTTTTGGGCTCACTCTTTTTTAGACGTATTAAGGGGCCATTTTGGGGTCTTTCGGGGCCATTTTGGGATCTTTAGGAACCATTTTTTTTCCCCTAGGTTATTTTGGGTCCATTTCAGGTTCATTTTGGGTAATTTTCAGGGTCCATTTTTGGGTATTTTTGGGGCCGTTTTGCGTTCTTTTGGGGTCACTCTTTTTCAGAGATCTTTAGAGGGCATTTTTGGGTCTTTTGGGGATGTTTTTGAGTCTTTAGGAATCATTTTATTTTCCTGGGCTATTTTGGGTCCATTTTGGGGTCAATTTTAGGGTATTTTGGGGCCATTTGGGGGTTCATTTTTGGGTATTTTGGGGCCGTTTTGGGTTCTTCCGGTGCCAATGTTTTTTAGAGGTCTTTTGGGGCCATTTTGGGGTCTTTAGGGGCCGTTTTGGGGTCTTTAGGACTCATTTTATTTTCCTGGGCTATTTTGGGTCCATTTTGGGGTCAATTTTAGGGTATTTTGGGGCCATTTTGGGGTCCATTTTTGGGTATTTTGGGGCCACTCTTTTTTAGAGGACTTTCAGGGCCATTTTGGGGTCTTTAGTGAGCATTTTGGGGTCTTTAGGGGCCATTTTGTATTCCTGGGGTATTTTGGGTCCATTTTGGGTCTGTTTTGGGTCCATTTTGGGGTATTTTGGGGGCCGTTTTGCGTTCTTTTGGGCCCGCTCTTTTTTTAGACATCCTCAGGGGCCGTTTTTGGGTCTTTAGAAGCCATTTTTGGGGCGTTTCAGGTCCTTTGGGGGATCTTTAGGAACCGCGTTTTTTTCCTGGGGCACTCCGGGTCGATTTTGGGTCCGTTTCGGGGGATTTTGGGGCCGCCTACCAGGCAGTGCTCCTTGCCGTGGTTGAGCCAGTGGCCGGTGCGGCCGGTGCGGATGATGCGCTGCAGTTGATTGGTCTTCACCCAAATGATCTCGTCCACCCTCTCGTACCTGGATGGTCGGGGGCGTGGCCAGAGAGGGCGTGGCCACGAGGTGGGCGTGGCCTAAAAGGGTGTGGCCAAAAAGGGGGCGGGGCTTCCGGGTACTCACCCCCAGAGGTTGAGGCACTCGCGGCCCAGCTCCATCGCCCTGTTCAAAGAGGTCGACCACGGAGGTCCAATTAGGGAGGTTAATTAAAAAAGGACCTCCTGGAGGTCTAATTAAGGAGGTTAATTAATGAGGAGCTCCAGGAGGACCTCCTGGAGGTCCAATTAAGGAGGTTAATTAAAAAGGACCTCCAGGAGGACCTCCAGGAGGTCAAAAGGAAGAGGTCGACCATGGAGGACCACCAGGAGGACTTCCTGGAGGTCCAATCCAGGTTGAGCTTCAAGAGAACCTCCTGGAGGCCCAAATTAGGAGGCCAACCAAGGAGGATCTCCAAGAGGATCTCCAAGAGGTCCAATCAAGGAAGACCTCCAAGAGGATCTCCAAGAGGTCCAACCAAAGAGGATCTCCAAGAGATCCAACCAAGAAGACCTCCAAGAGAACCTCCAAGAGAACCTCCAAGAGGTCCAACCAAGGAGAACCTCCAAGAGAACCTCCAAGAGGTCCAACCAAAGAGGATCTCCAAGAGATCCAACCAAGGAGGACTTCCTGGAGGTCCAGTGAGGGAACCTCCTGGAGGTCCAATTCCAAGAGGTTCAACCAAGGAGAACCTCCAAGAGAACCTCCAAGAGGTCCAACCAAAGAGGATCTCCAAGGAAAACCTCCAAGAGAACCTCCAGAAGGTCAACCAAAGAGGATCTCCAAGAGATCCAACCAAGGAGGACCTCCAAGAGGATCTCCAAGAGATCCAACCAAAGAGGATCTCCAAGAGATCCAACCAAGGAAGACCTCCAAGAGGACCTCCAGAAGGTCAACCAAAGAGGATCTCCAGAAGAACCTCCAGAAGGCCAACCAAAGAGGATCTCCAAGAGGTCCAACCAAGGAAGACCTCCAAGATGACCTCCAAGAGGTCCAATCCAAGAGGATCTCCAAGAGAACCTCCAGAAGGTCAACCAAGGAAGATCTCCAAGAGAACCAACCAAGGAAGACCTCCAAGATGACCTCCAAGAGGTCCAACCAAGAAGAACCTCCAAGAGATCCAACCAAGGAAGACCTCCAAGAGGATCTCCAAGAGATCCAACCAAAGAGGATCTCCAAAAGAACCTCCAGAAGGCCAACCTAAGAGGATCTCCAAGAGGTCCAACCAAGGAAGACCTTCAAAGAGAACCTCCAGAAGGTCAACCAAGGAGGATCTCCAAGAGGTCCAACCAAGGAAGATCTCCAAGAGATCCAACCAAGAAGACCTCCAAGATGACCTCCAAGAGATCCAACCAAAGAGGATCTCCAAGAGCTCCACCCAAAGGAGATCCCCAAGAGCTCCACCCAAGGAGGACCTCCAAGAGGACCTCGAGGTGTCCCCCCACTCACCTCCCGGTGACCCAGAGGAAGAGGAAGCCCTCGTCCTGCAGGACGGGGATGTTGAGGCGCCGCATCTCGTCGTCGGTCAGCGTGCCGTAGGGCAGCTCCATGTGGATGTCCCAGGGCGGGTCGGCCATCACCACCGCGAACTTGCCCAGGATGCTGACGTCCAGGTAGCGGATGTCGCAGCAGATCCACTGCCAGGAGAAGAACGGGGTGAAAAAACGTCCTCTCGGAGGTCTACCAGCACCAAAACTCCAGTTTGGGGTGAAAAACGCCCTCTTGGAGGTCTACCAGCACCAAAACTCCAATTTGGGGTGAAAAACGTCCTTATGGAGGTCTACCAGAAAAGGTAGGTTCTACTTGGGGTGAAGAACGTCCCCATGGAGGTCTACCAGCACCAAAACTCCAGTTTGGGGTGAAAAACGTCCTCTCGGAGGTCTACCAGCATCGGAACTCCAATTTGGGGTGAAAAACGCCCTCTCGGAGGTCTACCAGAAAAGGTAGGTTCTATTTGGGGTGAGGAACGTCCCCATGGAGGTCTACCAGCATCAGAACTTCAATTTGGGGTGAAAAACGTCCTCTCGGAGGTCTACCAGCACCAAAACTCCAGTTTGGGGTGAAAAACGTCCTCATGGAGGTCTACCAGCACCAAAACTCCAGTTTGGGGTGAAATATGTCCTCTTGGAGGTCTACCAGAAAAGGTAGGTTCTATTTGGGGTGAAAAATGTCCTCATGGAGGTCTACCGGCATCAAAACCCCAATTTGGGGTGAAAAACGTCCCCATGGAGGTCTACCAGCATCGGAACTCCAATTTGGGGTGAAAAACGCCCTCTCGGAGGTCTACCAGCATCAAAACTCCAATTTGGGGTGAAAAACGCCCTCTTGGAGGTCTACCAGCATCGGAATTCCAATTTGGGGTGAAAAACGCCCTCTTGGAGGTCTACCAGCACCAAAACTCCAATTTGGGGTGAAAAACGTCCTCATGGAGGGCCACCAAGTTGGTAGGATCTACTTGGGGTGAAGAACGTCCCCATGGAGGTCTACCAGCATCAGAACTCCAATTTGGGGTGAAAAACGTCCTCTTGGAGGTCTACCAGAAAAGGTAGGTTCTATTTGGGGTGAGGAACGTCCCCATGGAGGTCTACCAACATTGTAACTTCAATTTGGGGTGAAAAACGTCCTCTTGGAGGTCTACCAGCATCGGAACTCCAATTTGGGGTGAAAAACGCCCTCTTGGAGGTCTACCAGCATCAAAACTCCAGTTTGGGGTGAAAAACGTCCTCTTGGAGGTCTACCAGAAAAGGTAGGTTCTACTTGGGGTGAAAAATGTCCCCATGGAGGTCTACCAGCACCAAAACTCCAATTTGGGGTGAAAAACGCCCTCCTGGAGGTCTACCAGCATCAAAACTCCAGTTTGGGGTGAAAAACGTCCTCTTGGAGGTCTACCAGCATCAAAACTCCAGTTTGGGGTGAAAAACGTCCTCTTGGAGGTCTACCAGCATCTAAAAATCCAGTTTGGGGTGAAAAACGTCCTCATGGAGGGCCACCAGCACCATCATAGGTCCCATTTTGGGTGAAGAACACCCCGATGGAGGTCCACCACCACCATAACTCCAATTTAGGATGAAAATACCCCCAAATGGAGGTCTACCACCATCTTGAATTCTACTTTTGGGATGAAGAACATCCAAATGGAGGTCCACCACCATCTTAGGTTCTATTTAGGATGAAAATACGACCCCATGGAGATCTTCCACCATCTTAACTCCAATTTAGGACGAAAATACACCCAAATGGAGGTCCACCACCATCTTAGGATGAAGATACATCCAAATGGAGGCCTACCACCATCTTAGCTCCAATTTAGGACGAAAATACACCCAAATGGAGGCCCACCACCATCTTAACTCCAACTTAGGATGAAGATACATCCAAATGGAGGCCCACCACCATCTTAGCTCCAATTTAGGATGAAAATACGACCCCATGGAGATCTTCCACCACCATAACTCCAATTTAGGATGAAGATACATCCAAATGGAGGTCCACCACCATCTTAGCTCCAATTTAGGACGAAAATACATCCAAATCGAGGTCCACCACCATCTTAGGATGAAGATACATCCAAATGGAGGCCTACCACCATCTTAAATCCAATTTAGGATGAAGATACGACCCCATGGAGATCTTCCACCACCATAACTCCAATTTAGGATGAAAATACATCCAAATGGAGATCTACCACCATCTTGAATTCTACTTTTGGGGATGAAGAACACCCCGATGGAGGCCTACCACCACCATATCTCAAATTTAGGACGAAAATACGACCCCATGGAGGTCCACCACCATCTTAGGATGAAGATACATCCAAATGGAGGTCCACCACCATCTTAACTCCAATTTAGGATCAAAATACGACCCCATGGAGGCCCACCACCATCTTAGGATGAAGATACAACCAAATGGAGGCCCACCACCACCATAACTCCAATTTAGGACAAAAATACAACCCCATGGAGGCCCACCACCACCATAACTCCAATTTAGGATGAAAATACGACCCCATGGAGATCTACTACCACCATAACTCTTATTTAGGATGAAGAACGTCCCCCATGGAGGTCCACCACCATCTTAGGATGAAGATACATCCAAATGGAGGCCCACCACCATCTTAGGTTCTACTTTTGGGGATGAAGAACATCCAAATGGAGGTCCACCACCATCTTAGGATGAAGATACATCCAAATGGAGGCCTACCACCATCTTAAATTCTACTTTTGGGATGAAGAACATCCAAATGGAGGCCTACCACCATCATATCTCCAATTTAGGATGAAGAACGTCCCCCATGGAGGTCCACCACCATCTTAGGATGAAGATACACCCAAATGGAGGTCCACCACCATCTTAGCTCCAATTTAGGACGAAAATACATCCAAATCGAGGTCCACCACCATCTTAGGATGAAGATACATCCAAATGGAGGCCTACCACCATCTTAAATCCAATTTAGGATGAAGATACGACCCCATGGAGATCTTCCACCACCATAACTCCAATTTAGGATGAAAATACATCCAAATGGAGATCTACCACCATCTTGAATTCTACTTTTGGGGATGAAGAACACCCCGATGGAGGCCTACCACCACCATATCTCCAATTTAGGACGAAAATACGACCCCATGGAGGTCCACCACCATCTTAGGATGAAGATACATCCAAATGGAGGCCTACCACCATCTTAACTCCAATTTAGGATCAAAATACGACCCCATGGAGGCCCACCACCATCTTAGGATGAAGATACACCCAAAT
Source organism: Aythya baeri (assembly GCA_026413565.1). Taxonomy (NCBI): domain Eukaryota; kingdom Metazoa; phylum Chordata; class Aves; order Anseriformes; family Anatidae; genus Aythya; species Aythya baeri. The sequence goes on along the minus strand of JAKRSJ010000121.1, from coordinate 400,345 downwards.
GGAGGCCTACCACCACCATAACTCCATCTTAGGACGAAAATACACCCAAATGGAGGCCCACCACCACCATATCTCCAACTCAGGCTGAAGAACGTCCCCCCGGGATCCCCTACCTGAGGCGGGAAGAGGCGGTCGGCGCCGGCGTCGGGCTGCGGCCGGGCGAGCTCCTGGCCGTGGTCGCGGCCGGGCGGCGCGGCGGCCTCGGTGCCGGCGCCGGCGGCGCCGGCGGCGGCCTCGGCGCAGGCGTCGATCTCGTAGTGGACGTACTTGCAGGTGTCCATGTGGAAGCAGGTGTTGAGGAAGGAGCAGTCGCCCAACGACTCGTCCGTGTGCTTGTTGATGATCCTCCTGGTGGCCCGCCAGAAGGTGACAACCCCCAACGAGACGTTTTGGGTCAAAACGCGACGATTTTGGGGTGTTTTTTGAGGTGTTTTCTCACCGGAAGTGGAGCTTGCGGCACGGCCGCTCGGCGCCCGTGGCCTTGACGCACTCTTCCTTGGTGCCGTGGTCGCAAAACTCCTGGACCTGCGCCCGGCCCCGCGAGCGGAACTTCTCCACGATGGACTGCTCCTTGGCCGTGGTGGTGTTGAGGAGCTCCAGGATCTCCTGGCTCACCTGGAAAAGGGGACGGGAGACCCCCGTGGGGGCGTCTCCGGGGTTTTTTTGGGGGGTTTTGAGGGTTTTTTTGGGGGTGGCGCGGCTTGGCGGGAGATCAACGGTTTGGTTCGTTGAGGTTTTGGGGTGAAAACATCTCAAAAACATCAACCGTTGATGTTCCTCAACACTTTTGGGATGAAAACATCTGGAGAACCTCAACCCTTGATGTTCCTCAAGATTTTTGGGGTGAAAACATCTCAACATCAAGAGTTGAGGTTTTTCCTTGAGGTTTTGGGGTGAAACCATCTCAAAAACCTCAACCCTTAATGTTCCTCAAGACTTTTGGGGTGAAAACATCTCAAGAACCTCAACCCTTGATGTTCCTCAAGACTTTTGGGGTGAAACCATCTAAAAAACCTCAACTCTTGATGTTCCTCAACACTTTTGGGGTGAAACCAGCTCAAGAACCTCAACCCTTGATGTTCCTCAAGATTTTTGGGGGAAACCATCTCAAGGACATCAATTCTTGATGTTCCTCAACACTTTTGGGGTGAAACCATCTAAAAAACCTCAACCCTTGATGTTCCTCAACACTTTTGGGATGAAAACATCTCAAGAACCTCAACCCTTGACGTTCCTCAAGGTTTTTGGGGTGAAACCATCTCAAGAACCTCAACTCTTGATGTCCCTCAAGGTTTTTGGGGTGAAAACATCTCAAGAACCTCAAGTCTTGAGGTTCCTCAAGATTTTTGGGGTGAACCCAACTCTTTCTTGAGGTTTTTCTTGGTAGAACCTCAAAAACCTCAACAGTTTGAGGGACATCTTGGTGGAAACAAAGACTTTTGGGGTCAACCCAACTCTTTCTTTGATTTTTTCTTGGTAGAACCTCAAAAACCTCAACCTTTTAGATGCCACCAAGACATCCCTCAAGACTTTTGGGTCAAACCCAACTCTTTCTTGAGGTTCTACCAAGAAATGTTGAAGAACCTCAACCTTTTAGGTGCCGCCAAGCCATCCCTGAAGACTTTTGGGTCAAACCCAACCATTTCTTGAGGTTTTCCTTAGTAGAACCTCAAGAACCTCAACCTTTTAGATGCCACCAAGACGTCCCTCAAGACTTTTGGGTCAAACCCAACTCTTTCCTTGACTTTTTCTTGCTAAAACCTCAACCTTTGAGGTACCACCAACCCCCCCGAGATGCCACCAACGCCCCCCGGACCCTTTCTACCACCGACCAACCTTCTTGCTCTGCTGCTCCTTGGTGGACTGCTGGCTGAGCAAACTCTCGATCTCCAAATCCACGTCGGACGCTTGCTTCCGCGACTTTTTGGCCGACTCCTTCCCGATTTCGGCGGCCAAACCGGCGCCGCCGGGGCCGCCGGGGCCACCGGGGCCACCGGGGTCTTGCTCGGCTCGCCGTTTCCTCCCGGGGCCGTCGGCGTCGCCATCGCCGGGCCGTTCGGCGCCGGTCATGGCGGCCAACTTGGAGTGGTCGGCGTAGGTCACCAGGGTGGGCCCCTCGGCCAGCAGCCCCCGCCGCACCTCGATCAGCTCCTGGGCGGCGAATTTCTGCAGCAGGCTCTCCACCGTCCGCGGGGCCGCCGGCGCATCGGGCTGGTTGGGGCGAAATCGCGGGATTTTGGGACTTTCCGGGATTTTTTTCGATTTTTTTCAGTTTTTTTTTCGATTTTTTTTGGATTTTTTTTCGATTTTTTTGCGTTTTTTTGGCATTATTGGGGCTTCATTTGGGCATTTTGGGTGGGATTTGGGGGTTTCCATGTGCAAGGTGGACGGCGTCTATAAATGTGGGAAATTTGGGGGGATTTGCGGCTTTTTTTGGATTTTTATCAATTTTTTTTGGAATTCTGGGGATTTTTTAATTTTTTTTGCCTTTTTTGTGCTTATTTTTTGGATTCTTGGGGATTTTGGGGGCTTGGTTTGGGGAGTTTGGGTTGATTTTGGGTCTACCGTGCGCTAGGTGGTCGGCGTCTACAAGCGTAGGAAATATGGGGGAGTTTGGGGGCTTTTGGGGGATTTTGTTTTATTTTTTTATTTTTTTTTTTATATTTTTTTGATTTTGGGGGGATTTTGGGGAGATTTTGAGGGATTTGGGGGAGATTTTGGGGTGTTTTGGGGCTTGGTTTGGGGAGTTTGGGTTGATCTTGGGTCTACCGTGCGCTACGTGGTCGGCGTCTACAGGTAAGGGAAACTTGGGGAGATTTGGGGGCTTTTTGGGACTTTTTGGCTCATTGAGGATTTTTTTTGGATTTTGGGGGATTTGGGCCGTTCGGCGCCGGTCATGGCGGCCAACTTGGAGTGGTCGGCGTAGGTCACCAGGGTGGGCCCCTCGGCCAGCAGCCCCCGCCGCACCTCGATCAGCTCCTGGGCGGCGAATTTCTGCAGCAGGCTCTCCACCGTCCGCGGGGCCGCCGGCGCATCGGGCTGGTTGGGGCGAAATCGCGGGATTTTGGGACTTTCTGGGATTTTTTCCGATTATTTTTCGATTTTTTTCGATTTTTTTGCGTTTTTTTTTGCTTTTTTTTGGCATTATTGGGGCTTCGTTTGGGCATTTTGGGTGGGATTTTGAAGCTACCGTGAGCTAAGTGGTCGGCGTCTATAAATGGGGAAAAATTGGGGGGATTTGGGGCCTTTTTTGGATTTTTATTGATTTTTTTGGGCATTTTTGGGATTTTTTTGCATTTTTTTTTCATTTTTTGTGCTTTATTTTTTGTATTCTTGGGGATTTTGGGGGCTTGGTTTGGGGAGTTTGGGTTGATTTTGGGTCTACCGTGCGCTAGGTGGTCGTCGTCTACAAGCGTAGGAAATATGGAGGAATTTGGGGGCTTTTGGGGGATTTTCTTTATTTTTTTCTTATTTTTTTGATTTTTTTTGATTTTTGGGGGAATTTTGGGGGGAATTTGGGGGGATTTTGGGGAGATTTTGAGGGATTTGGGGGAGATTTTGGGGTGTTTTGGGGCTTGGTTTGGGGAGTTTGGGTTGATCTTGGGTCTACCGTGCGCTACGTGGTCGGCGTCTACAGGTAGGGGAAACTTGGGGAGATTTGGGGGCTTTTTGGGACTTTTTGGCTCATTGAGGATTTTTTTTGGATTTTGGGGGATTTGGGCCGTTCGGCGCCGGTCATGGCGGCCAACTTGGAGTGGTCGGCGTAGGTCACCAGGGTGGGCCCCTCGGCCAGCAGCCCCCGCCGCACCTCGATCAGCTCCTGGGCGGCGAATTTCTGCAGCAGGCTCTCCACCGTCCGCGGGGCCGCCGGCGCATCGGGCTGTTTGGGGTGAAATCACGGAGTTTTGGGGCTTTTCTGGATTTTTTCCGATTTTTTTCCGATTTTTTTTGGATTTTTTTGCATTTATTTGCGTTTTTTTTGCATTATTGCGGCTTCGTTTGGGCATTTTGGGTGGGATTTTGAAGCTACCGTGAGCTAAGTGGTCGGCGTCTATAAATATGGGAAATTTGGGGGGATTTGGGGCCTTTTTTGGATTTTTATCAATTTTTTTTTCGAATTTTTTGGATTTTTTTGGAATTTTTTGCGGTTTTTTTGCATTTTTTTTTGGCATTTTTGAGGCTTCGTTTGGGCATTTTGGGTGGGATTTTGAAGCTACCGTGAGCTAAGTGGTCGGCGTCTATAAATATGGGAAATTCGGGGGGATTTGGGGCTTTTTTTGGATTTTTATCAATTTTTTTTTTTGAATTTTGGGGATTTTATTGGATTTATTTGCGGTTTTTTTGCTTTTTTTTTGGCATTTTTGGGGCTTCGTTTGGGCATTTTGGGTGGGATTTTGGGGTTTCCATGCGCTAGGTGGTCAGCGTCTATACGTATGGGAAATCTGTGGAGATTTGGGGCCTTTTTTAGATTTTTGTTGTGTTTTTTTTTTTAATTTTGGGGATTTTTTTGTTTTTTTTTGCATTTTTTGTGCTTTATTTTTTGGATTCTTGGGGATTTTGGGGGCTTGGTTTGGGGAGTTTGGGTTGATTTTGGGTCTACCGTGCGCTACGTGGTCGGCGTCTACAAGCGTAGGAAATATGGGGGAATTTGGGGGCTTTTATTTTATTTTTTTAATTTTTTTTGATATTTTTTTGATTTGGGGGAATTTGGGGGGATTTTTGGGAGATTTTGGGGGATTTGGGGGGGATTTTGGGGGATTGGTTTGGGGAGTTTGGGTTGATCTTGGGTCTACCGTGCGCTACGGGGTCGGCGTCTACAGGTAAGGGAAATTTGGGGGGATTTGGGGCTTTTTGGGGACTTTATATTTATTTATTGATTTTTTTTTGCGTTTTGGGGGATTTGGGGGGCTTGGTTTGGGGATTTTGGGGCTTCTTCGGGGGATTTTGGGTGGGATTTGGGGGCTACCGTGCGCTAGGTGGTCGGCGTCTACCAGTGGGGGAAATTTGGGGGGATTTTGGGTCCCCTTGATATATTTTGGGTGAGATTTCAGCTATTTTAGGTCCCTTTGGTACATTTTGGGTGGAATTTCAGCTATTTTGGGTCCCCTTGGTCTACGTTGGTGGGGATTTTGGGTCCTCTTGATCCATTTTGGGTTGGATTTTAGCTATTTTGGAGTGCCCTTGGTCTATTTTGGGTGGGTTTTCAGCAATTTTGGGTCACTTTTGTGCCTTTCGAGTGGGATTTTGGCGATTTTGGGTGGGATTTCTGCCATTTTGGGTCCCTTTGGTGCATTTTGGGTGGGATTTCAGCTATTTTGGGTGGGATTTCTGTCATTTTGCCCCCTCCCTGCCTATTTTGGGGAGGAATTTTGGCTATTTTGGGTCCCTTGGATGCATTTTGGGTGGGATTTCGGCTACTTTGGGGTCCGCTTGATATATTTTGGGTGGGATTTGGGCTATTTTGGGTCTCTTTGGTATATTTTGGGTGGGATTTCAACAATTTCAGGTCCCTTCGGTGAATTTTGGGTGGGATTTCTGCTACTTTGGGTCTCTTTGATGCATTTTGGGTAGGATTTCTGCCATTTTGGGGTCCCTTGGGTGTATTTTGGGTGGGATTTCTGCCATTTGGGGTCCCCTTTGTCTATTTTGGGTGGGATTTCAGCTATTTTGGCATCCCCTTGATATATTTTAGGTGGGATTTGGGCCATTTTGGGTCCCTTGGGTGCATTTTGGGTGGGATTTCTGCCATTTTGGGTCCCTTAGGTGTATTTTGGGTGAGATTCCAGCTACTTTGGGTCTCTTTGATGCATTTTGGGTAGGATTTCTGCCATTTTGGGGTCCCTTGGGTGTATTTTGGGTGGGATTTCTGCCATTTTGGGTCCCTTTGGTGAATTTTGGGTTGGATTTCTGCTACTTTGGGGTCCCCTTGGTCTATTTTGGGTGGGATTTCTGCCATTTTGGGTCCCCTTGATATATTTTGGGTAGAATTCCTGCCGTTTCGTACCCCTTGCGTGCACTTTACGCGCGATTCCTCCCCTATCCGCCCCCCTCCCTCTACCCTAGGTGCACCCGGGACCCCTTTCACCCCCTTTATTACCAAATTTGGGGTTTCCCCCCCAAAAATAAACGCCCAAACTCACGGCAGCGATGGCTCGGCAGATGGCGGCGGCGTCGGTGGGGAGGGGCAGGGCCAGGTCGGCGAGGTGCAGCAGCAGGCGCCGCTCCAGCGCCGGGTCGGGGGCCAAATCCTCTTCCCCCCCAATTTGGGGGCTGCCCCCCCCTCCCAAAATTCCCCCTCCCCCCCCCTCCTCCCCCCCTCCCCCGTCCCCCAAAAAGCCGGGCCCCGAGGGGGGGGGGGCAGGGCTGGAGGTGCGGGGAGGGGGAGGGAGGGGGCGGCGTGGCGGGGGTCTGCTGCTGCTGGGGGGGGGAGAAAAGGGGTGAAATCGCAGTGAATTGCCCCAAAATCCCACTAATTCCCAAAAATCCCACTGAATTGCTCCAAAATCCCACTAATTCCCCCCAAAATTCCACTCAATTACCCCAAAATCCTACTGAATTACCCTAAAATCCCACTGAATTGCCCCAAAATCCCATTGAATTGCCCAAAAATCCCACTAATTCCCAAAAATCCCACTGGATTGCCCCAAAATCCCACTGGATTGCCCCAAAATCCCACTAATTTCCCCAAAATCCCACTAATTCCCCCCAAAATCCCACTGAATTGCCCCAAAATCCCATTGAATTGCCCAAAAATCCCACTGAATTGCCCCCAAATCCCACTGAATTCCATCAAAATTCCACTGAATTCCACCAAAATCCCACTAATTCCCAAAAATCCCACTAATTCCCCCCAAAATCCCACTGAATTGCCTCAAAATCACACTAATTCCCAAAAATCCCACTGAATTGCCCCAAAATCCCACTGGATTGCTCCAAAATCTCACTGAATTACCCTAAAATCCCACTAATTCCCTAAAATCCCACTAAATTGCCCCCAAATCCTACTGAATTGCCCCAAAATCCCACTGGATTGCCCCAAAATCCAACTAATTGCCCCAAAATCCCACTAATTGCCCCAAAATCCCACTGAATCGCCCCCAAATCCCACTGAATTGCCCCAAAATCCCACTGAATTGCCCCAAAATCCCACTAATTGCCCCAAAATCCCACTGGATTGCCCCCAAATCCCACTGAATTGCCCCAAAATCCCACTGAATTGCCCCAAAATCCCACTAATTCCCCCCAAAATCCCACTGAATCCCCCCAAACCCCTTGATCTTTAACCCTTAAAGCCCCAACTCCCCCTAAACCCCACTTAAACCACCCAAATCCCCCTTAACCCACCCAAATTCCCCTTAAACCCCCCCAACCCCCCTAAATCCCCTTAAACCCCCCAAATCTCCCCCAAACCCCCTTAAACCCCCATAAATCCCCCAAATCCCCCCAAACCCCACTTAAACCCCCCTAAACCCCCCAAATCCCCCCAAACCCCCTTAAACCCCCCAAATCCCCTCCAACTCCCCCAAATCCCCCCAACTCCCCCCAAAATCCCCAAAATCCCCCAAATCCCCCCAACTCCCCCCAAAATCCCCCAAATCCCCCCAAAACCCCCCAAACCCCCCGTTCCCCCCCGCACCCAAGGGGTCCTGCTTCCTCCGCCGCTGCAGCCTCTCCCTCAGGGAGTCGAGCTGCTTCTTGTGGGCCTGGATCGAGCTCCAGGTGTCCGACATCGCCCCCGCCGCCCCCCCGGGGCCACGTCCCCCAGCCCGGGCCTCGACCCCCCGGCCCCGGCCTCCCCGGGCCCCTTCACGGCCTCCCCGAGGCCTCCCCGAGCCCTCCCCGCCGCCTCCTCCCCGCAGGCCGCGAAGCCGCGCCCGCCATCTTGGAAGCGGGCGTTGCCACGGCAACCGCCGCCATTTTGTCTCCCGGGCCCTATTTCCCGAGCCGTGTTGCCGTGGCAACGGGCGCCATTTTTGTTACTGGCGGCGGGCTCCGGAGCAACGCGCGCCTTTTTGCTTGGCGGCCGCCATCTTGGGGCCGGGCGTTGCCGCAGCAACCGCCGCCATTTTGTTTCTGGTTCCCCAACGGGCGCCATGTTGGTTACTGGCAGCGGGTGCCCGCCATTTTGGGTTCCCGCCCCGCCCCGTTGCCATGGCAACGCCCGCCGCCGCGCGCTGTGATTGGCTCTTCTCCCCATACCCGCCGCCATTTTGGAGACGGGCAACGTCGCCCCCGCCGCCATCTTGCGTGAGGGCAGCCGCCGCCATCTTGTGAGCGAGCGGCGCCCCCCTGAGGGGGAAGAGGGGACAAGATGGCGGCGGCCGCCCCCCCCCACCCCTAAAAACGCGCTTTTTCGCCCCAAAAAAGCACTTTTTAACCACAAAACTCACTTTTTAACCCCAAAAAACGCTTTTTAAGCCCGAAATTAAAAGCGAGAGGCGGCGATAGAGTGAGGAAACGGCTTTAATAGGGCCCCAAGCCCTCGCTCTATGCTATCAGGGGGGGATTTTGGGGTGAAAAGAGGGGATTTTGGGGTGCGGGGGTGTTTGGGTGGAAAAAGGGGGATTTTGGGGTGCGGGGGGGTGGGGTTCAGCCCCTCCCCACCGCACCCCATTTGTTTAATTAGGGTTAATTAGGTCGCGGCGTCCTCGTCCTGGGGGGCTCCTGTGGGAGGTTAGGGGGGTGAAGACCCCAAAATTTTGGGGGTTGACCCCAAAATTTCACCCTAAAATCCCCCAAAATAGCATTTGGGACCCCCCCCAAATCCTCCAATTCCCCCCCAAATGCCCCAAGTCCCCCCTCAGAAACCCAAATAAACCCCCCAAACCTCCCCAAATCCCCCCAAAATCCCCCCAGACACCCCAAAAAAACATTTTGGGCAACCCCAAATCCTCTAATTCCCCCTTAAAATCCCTCAAAAGCCCCAATAAACCCCAGAAGCCCCCCTAAATGCCTCCCCACTCAACCCCAGAGACCCCCCAAAACCCATTTGGGACACCCCAAATCCCCCAAATCCCCCCAAAATCTCATCTAGGGCACGCAAAATCCCCCAAACTCCCCCAAAATCCCATCTGGGACACCCCAAATCCCCCAAATCCTCCCCAAAATCCCCCAGACACCCCCAAAATCCCATATGGGGCACCCCAAATCCCCCAATTTCCCCCCAAATCAACCCAGACACCCCAAAACCCAATCTGGGACACCCCAAATCCCCCAAATCCTCCCCAAAATCACATCTGGGGCAACCCAAATCCCCCCAAATCCCCCCAAAATCCCATCTAGGGCATCCCAAATCCCCCAAATTCCCCCCAAAATCCTATCTGGGACACCCCAAATCCCCCAAATTCTCCCCAAAATCCCATCTGGGACACCCCAAATCCCACCAATCCACCCCAAAATCCCATCAGGGACACCCCATATCCCCCAAATTCCCCCCCAAATCCCCCAATTCCCATCCGGGACACCACAAATCCCCCAAATCCACCCCAAAATCCCATCTGGGACACCCCAAATCCCCCAAATCCCCCCAAAATCCCATCTGGGACACCCCAAATCCCACAAATTCCCCCCAAAATCCCCCAATTCCCCCCCAAAATCCCATCTGGGACACCCCAAATGCCCCCCAAACCCCCTCCCCGACCCCAAATCCCCCTGAAATCCCCCCAAACCCCCTTACCTGGCATCGCCCCTACTCCTCCCCTTTCCCCTGTTTTTGGGGGGGTCCCTCGGGGTCTTCTGGGACCCCCCCGGGCTCTTGGGGTCCCTCGGGGGTCCCCGGGGGGGTCTCGGGGGGTCCCCGTTGGGGTTTCGGACCCCAAAAGCAGACGGGAAAAGTCCCCTGGTTCCATCGCTGGGGGGGCTGGGGGGGGAAAGGAGGGGTCAGCACCCCAAATTTTGGGGGTGGGGACCCCAAAAAGGGCCCTAAAGGGGTTGGGGGCAAAAATTGGTAGTGGGGGAGCTCGAAAATGATGGAAAAAGGGGAAAAATCCCTAAAGTTATTATAGGGGGGGGAGTTGACCCCAAAATATTTAAGTGGGGAGACCCCAAAAATTTAAATTGGGGGACCCCAAAAACTTAAATTGAGGGACCCCGAAAAAAAATAAATTGGGATAATTCTGTAAAAAAAAAAAACATTAAATAGGGAGAATTCCCCCCAAAAAAAACTTAAATGGGGGGAAATACCCCAAAAAATGTAGGTTGGGGGACCCCAAAAGTGTTTAAATGAGGAGAATCCACTCAAAAATACTTAAATGGGGGGAAATTGCCCCAAAATCTTACGTTGGGAGACCCCAAAAACCTTAAATGGGGAGGATCTTCCCCAAAAATACTTAAATGGGGGAAATTTCCCCAAAAATCTTAACTAGGGAGACCCCCAAAATAATTAAATGGGGGGAAATCTCCCCAAAACATAGGTTGGGAGACCCCAAAAATCCTAAATAGGGAGGAACACGCCCAAAAAACTTAAATGGGGAGAAATTGCCCCCAAAAAAATACATTTAGAGACCCAAAAAAACTTAAATGGGGGGAAATCTCCCCAAAATTTTACATTGGGAGACCCCAAAAAAACGTAAAATAGGAGAAATTCCCCTAAAAAATTAATTGCGGGGGAATTGCCCCAAAAATCTTAAGTAAGGAGACCCCAAAAATATTAAATGTGGGGAAATCTCCCCAAAATCTTACATTGGGAGACCCCAAAAATCCTAAATAGGGAGGAACCCCCCAAAAAAACTTAAATGGGGAGAAATTGCCCCAAAAAACTACATTTAGAGATCCAAAAAAACTTAAATGGGGGGAAATCTCCCCAAAATCTTATATTGGGAGACCCTAAAAACCTTAAATAGGAGAAATCCCCCTAAAAAACCTTAATTGGGGGGAAATTGCCCCAAAAAAACTACATTTGGACTCTGAAAAAAAACTAAAATGGAAAAAATTCCCCCAAAAATATTAACTAGGGCGAGTCATCCCTAAAATTTTGGGGGTAAAACCCCCAAAAATGGGATTTTTGGGCACCCCAAAACCCTCCTTACCCGCTTCCTGGCGGCCTCGCAGCCTCCGTCCTGGCGGCCTTCCTCCCGGCCTCCTCCTCCTCCTCCTCCTCCTCGGGCCTCCGATTTGGGGTCCCCCCGGTTTTGGGGTCCCCCCCTTACTTCCTCCTCCTCCTCTTCCTCCTCCTCCTCTTCCTCCTCGTGCCGGAGGCCGCCGGCCTCTTCCTCCTCCTCCTCCGAGCCTTCCTCCTCCTCCTCTTCCTCCTCCTCCTCCTCCTCTTCCTCATTTTGGGGATTTTGGGCTCCCCCTCCCAAAATCCGGGCGTCCGACCCCAAATCCCGATCCTCCGACCCCAAAACCCGATCCTCCGACCCCAAAATCTGCCCCTCCGACCCCAAAATTTGGGCCTCCGACCCCAAAATTTGAGCCTCCGACCCCAAAATCTGCCCCTCCGACCCCAAAATCTGCCCCTCCGACCCCAAAATTTGGGCCTCCAACCCCAAAATCTGCCCCTCCGACCCCAAAATCTGCCCCTTCGCCCCCAAAATTTGAGGCTCCGACCCCAAAATTTGAGCCTCCGCCCCCAAAATCCGGGCCTCGCCCCCGCCGCCGGCCTCCTCCAGCCTCTCCCGGCAGAGGGGGCAAGAATTTGGGGTCCCGGCCCCCCCCCGGGACCTCGCCCCCACCCCAAAATTCGGCCGCCCGCACCCCTCGCACCGATGCCGGCGCCCCCCGGGGTGGAGGTCGCGGTGAGGGTGGGGAGGCCGGGGCCGGGTCAAAGCCCGGCGGCAAACGGGGCACTGGGGGCGGGGGAGGGGGTTAATTGGGGGTTGGGGGCGTTACTGGGGGTTGGGGGCGTTAATTGGGGATTTGGGGGTGTTAATTGGGGGTTGGGGGCGTTAATTGGGGGTTTGGGGGCGTTAATTGGGGGTTGGGGGCGTTAATTGGGGGTTGGAGGTCATGGGTTGGGTGGTAGAGGCCGGTTGGGTGGTGGAGGACGTCAACCGGGGGTTGGGGGCGTTAATTGGGGGTTGGGGGGCGTTAATTGGGGGTTGGAGGTAATTAACTGGAGGTTGGGGGTCGTTAATTGGGGGTTGGAGGTCATTAATTGGGGGTTGGAGGGCGTTAATTGGGGGTTGGGGGCGTTAATTGGAGGTTTGGGGTCATTAATTGGGGGTTGGGGGCGTTAACTGGGGGTTGGGGGTCGTTAATTGGGGGTTGGGGGCGTTAATTGGAGGTTGGGGGCGTTAGTTGGAGGTTTGGGGGCGTTAATTGGGGGTTGGGGGCGTTAATTGGAGGTTGGAGGTCGTTAGTTGGGGGTTGGAGGTCGTTAATTGGGGGTTGGGGGTGTTAATTGGGGGTTGGAGGTCGTTAATTGGAGGTTGGGGGGCGTTAATTGGGGGTTGGGGGGCGTTAATTGGAGGTTGGGGGGCGTTAATTGGGGGTTGGGGGGCGTTAATTGGGCATTGGAGGTAATTAATTGGAGGTTGGGGGGCGTTAATTGGAGGTTGGAGGTCATCAGTTGGGCGTTGGCCAACGGTTGGGCGTTGTTGGCCATCAGTTGACCACCGTTGGCCAACAGTTGGGTGTTGTTGGCCAACGGTTGGGTGTTGTTGGCCATCGGTTGGCCACTGTTGGTCATCGTTGGGCTACTGTTGGCCATTGGTTGAGCGTTGGCCATCGATTGGACCTTGTTGGCCATCGTTGGGCCACTGTTGGCCATCGTTGGGCCACTGTTGGCCATCGTTTGGACATTCTTGGCCATCGTTTGGCCACTGTTGGCCATCAGCTGGGCGTTGGAGGTCATCAGTTGGGCGTTGGCCATCACTTGACCACTGCTGGCCATCGTTGGGCCACTGTTGGGCGTCGTTTGACCACTGCTGGCCATCGATTGGGCGTTGTTGGCCATCGTTGGGCCACTGTTGGCCATCGGTTGAGCGTTGGCCATCGATTGGATCTTGTTGACCATCGTTGGGCCACTATTGGCCATCGTTGGGCTACTGTTGGTCATCGTTGGGCCACTGTTGGCCATCGGTTGGGCGTTGGCCATTGATTGGAGCTTGTTGACCATCGTTGGGCCAGTGTTGGTCATCGTTGGGCCACTATTGGCCATCGTTGGGCCACTGTTGGTCATCAGTTGACCACTATTGGCCATTTTTGGGCCACTATTGGCCATCGTTGGGCCACTGTTGGTCATCGTTGGGCAACTGTTGACCATCGTTGAGCCACTATTGGCCATCGGTTGAGCGTTGGTCATCGTTGGGCCACTGTTGGTCATCGTTGGGCTACTATTGACCATCATTGGGCCACTGTTGGTCATCGTTGGGCCACTATTGGCCATCGTTGGGCCACTGTTGGCCATCGGTTGGGCGTTGGCCATTGATTGGAGCTTGTTGGCCATCGTTGGGCCACTGTTGGCCATCGTTGGGCCACTATTGGTCATCGTTGGGCCACTATTGGCCATCAGTTGACCACTATTGGTCATCGTTGGGCCACTATTGGTCATCGTTGGGCCACTGTTGGCCATCGTTGGGCCACTATTGGTCATCGCTGGGCCACTATTGGCCATCGTTGGGCCACTATTGGCCATCAGTTGAGCGTTGGCCATCGGTTGACCGTTACTGGCCACCAATTGACCGTTATTGACCCCCGATTGGCCACTATCGACCCCCGATTGGCCACCGTTGCCCCCCACTTGCCCGTTGGCCACCGCTTGCCCCCCGTTGGCCACCGCCGACGGCCTGGCCCCCTCCTCCCCCTCCCGCCAGCCTTCCGACGCCGCGTCAAGTTGCCGCAAGGCCCCGCCACCCGCCCGGCACCCCTCGGTGGCCACCCGGGGGTGCTCGGTGGCCACCGGGGAGCCCTCGGTGGCCACCTGGGGGGCCCGGGGGGCCACTTGGGGGCTCTTCTGGCGGTGCCGGTGGAGGTGGACCTTGAGGTTGCCGCGGGTGGTGAAACGGTTGCCGCAGACGCCGCAGCCGTAGGGCCGCTCGCCGGTGTGGGACCGCAGGTGGATTTGGCGGGCGCTCTCGCTGCCGAATCCCTTCCCGCACACCCCGCAGCCGTGCCTAAAAACCCCGGAATTCACCCCAAAAAGATGAAGGGGCCGCCCACGGGGTCCCGCGGGGTCGCCCGGCACGGCGGCGGCGTCGGGCATTCGGCCGCGGGGAGCCGGCGCCAAGCGGTAGGGCGCGGCGATGAGAAAGGCGGCCGGCTGGGTTTTGGGGGGAAAAAAGGGGAAAAAGGGTTTGGGGGGAGGGTTTGGGGGTTTTTTTTTGGGAGGGGGGTGGGTTTTGGGGGGTCCCGGCGCCCCCAAAAGGAGGAGGTGGCGGCAAATCTCCTCGGTCAGCTGCATCTGGCGGAGCTGGCGCTGCCGCAGGACCCGCAGCTCCTCCAGCAGGAGGGGGATGTCGAGGTTTTGGGGCGAAAAAAGGGGGTTTTGGGGGTTCGGGGGCGGGGAGGGGGCGGGGGAGGCGGGCAGCGGCGGCGCCGGGGTCCGGTTCGGGGGGCATCACCGTGGAGGAGGAGGAGGAGGAGGAGGAGGTGGAGGAAGGCTCCTTGGCGGCCGGGCGGCGGGGGGCCGGGGAGGCTGCGGGGAGAAAAAGAACCAAATTAGCGGGGTTTTGACCCAAAAGAAACGCCCTCCCCACGAGGCGTGACCGAGGGGGGTTTGCCCAAGGCCGGAGATGCAAAATGGCTGGGATTGTACCCAAAATTGGTGAGATTGTGCCCAAAATCACGGATATTTTGCCCCAAATCGCGGATATTTTGCCCAAAATAATTGGTATTGTGCCCAAAATCACGGATGTTTTGCCCAAAATAAGTGATATTGTGGCAAAATTGCTGAGATTGCGCCCCAAATTGCTGATTCACACCCAAAATTGCTGAGACTGTGCCCAAAATTGCTGAGATTTTGCCCCAAATTGCTGAGATTGTGCCCAAAATAGCTGATTCACACCTAAAATTGTTGATATTTTGCCCAAAATTGCTGATACTGTGCCCAAAATTGCCAATATTGTGCCCAAAATTGCTGATATTGTGCCAAAAATAGCTGATATCTTGCCCAAAATTGCTGATTCACACCTAAAATTGCTGATATTGTGCCCAATATTGCTGATATTTTGCCCAAAATTGCTGATTCACACCTAAAATTGCTGATATTGTGCCCAAAATTGCTGAGATTGCGCCCAAAATTGCTGATTCACACCTAAAATTGTTGATACCGTACCCAAAATTGCTGATATTTTGCCCAAAATTGCTGAGATTGTGCCCAAAATAGCTGATTCACACCCAAAACTGCTGATACTGTGCCCAAAATTGCCAATATTATGCCCAAAATTGCTGATATTTTGCCCAAAATTGCTGATTGTGCCCAAAATAGCTGATTCACACCTAAAATTGCTGATATTGTGCCCAAAATTGCTGATATTGTGCCAAAAATAGCTGATATTTTGCCCAAAATTGCTGATTCATACATAAAATTGCTGATATTGTGCCCAAAATTGCTGATATTGTGCCAAAAATAGCTGATATTTTGCCCAAAATTGCTGATTCACACCTAAAATTGCTGATTCACACCTAAAATTGCTGATACTGTGCCCAAAATTGCTGAAATTTTGCCCAAAATTGCTGATTCACACCCAAAATTGCTGATACTGTGCCCAAAATTGCTGATATTGTGCCCAAAATTGTTGATTCACACCTAAAATTGATGATATTGTGCCCAAATTCACTGATACTGTGCCAAAAATTGCTGATTCACGCCTAAAACTGCTGATATTTTGCCCAAAATTGCTGATTCACACCTAAAATTGCTGATATTGTTCCCAAAATTGCTGATATTATGCCAAAAAATACTGATATTGTGCCAAAAATAGCTGATATTGTGCCAAAAATAGCTGATATTTCGCCCAAAATTGCTGATATTTTGCCCAAAATTGCTGATTCGTACCTAAAACTGTTGATATCGCACCCCAAAATCCTGAAATTACACCCAAAATTGCAGATTCACCCCCAAAATTGCTGATATTGCACCCAAAACTGATGAAATTCCTCCCAGAATTGCTGATTCAGGCCCAAAATTGCTGATATTGCACCCAAAACTGCTCATTCACACCCAAAATTCCTGCAATTGCACCCAAAACCGCTGACATCGCACCCAAAATCGCAGGTTTTGCACCCAAAATTCTCCCCCCTAACCCTTCAAGAATTTTCTACCCCCAAAATCGCAGAAATTACCCCCAAAATCATCCCCATAAACAATCCCTCCCCGAACCCCAAAATCCCCGTTATTCACCCCAAAATCCTCTCCCCCTCCCCGTAAAGGACTCCCCTCTGAGAGGCCCCAAAATCCTCATTATTCACCCCAAAATCAACTCGCATTCCAAATAAACAATTTCCCCCCCCCAAAGCCCCTAAATCCCTGTTTTTCACCCCAAAATCTCCTCCTTGTAAACAATTTTCTAACAGCAAACCCCCCAAATCCCCTTTATTCACCCCAAAATCAATCTCCCGTCCCCGTAAACAATTTCTCCCCTTGCAAAACCCCCAAATCCACATTTTTCACCTCAAAATCGATTCCCCTTCAAAATAAATGATTCTTCCCCTCCCCAGCGGCCCCAAAATCCCCCTTATTCACCCCAAAATCCATTTCCCTTCCCCAGAAACAATTTTCCCACCCCAGAAGCCCCAAAATCCCCCTTATCCGCCCCAAAATCGATTCCCCCTCCCCACAGCCAGTTTTCCCCTTAAAAACCCCCAAAATCCCCGTTATTCACCCCAAAACGACCCCTCCCCTTCCACTAAGCAACCTCCCCGTGCAAAACTTCCCCAAAATCCCCATTTTTCACCCCAAAACCCAGCCCCAAGCACGGACAGGCCCCTCGGCCGTCACCCACCTCCCGGCTCGGCCATGGCACCCCCCCCCCCCGAAAAGTGACGTCATGATGACGTCACAGCCGGGGGGGGAGGGGGTCCTGAGGGGGGTTTGGGGGAATTTGGGGGGATTTGGGGCGGATTTTTGGGGCGGATTTTCAAGGATTTGGGCAAGTTCGAGGGGGGGATTTAAGGGGGGCTGTGGGGGGTCCTGGGGAGTTTTTGGGGCAATTTTTAGGGATTTGGGGTCTTTTGGGGGAAATCCTGACAGGATTTTTATTATTTCTGTGGCGTTTTTGAGGGTTTTAAGAGTTTTTTGGGGGGTTCTGAGTGGATTTGGGGGAGTTTTGGGGTCTTTTGGGGCAGATCCTGACAGGATTTTTGTTATTTTGAGAGAGTTTTGGGGTCTTTTGGGGGAAATCCTGACAGGATTTTTGTTATTTTGTGGAGTTTTGGGTGGTTTTAAAAGTTTTTTGGGGGTTCTGAGTGGATTTGGGGGAGTTTGGGGGTCTTTTGGGGCAGATCCTGACAGGATTTTGCTATTTTGAGAGAGTTTTGGGGTCTTTTGGGGGAAATCCTGACAGGATTTTTGTTATTTTGTGGAGTTTTGGGTGGTTTTAAAAGTTTTTTGGGGGGTTCCGAGTGGATTTGGGGGAGTTTTGGGGTCTTTTGGGGGAAATCCTGACAGGATTTTTGTTATTTTGTGGAGTTTTGGGTGGTTTTAAAAGTTTTTTGGGGGGTTCTGAGTGGATTTGGGGGAGTTTTGGGGTCTTTTGGGGGAAATCCTGACAGGATTTTTGTTATTTTGTGGAGTTTTGGGTGGTTTTAAAAGTTTTTTGGGGGGTTCTGAGTGGATATGGTGGAGTTTTGGGGTCTTTTGGGGGAAATCCTGACAGGATTTTTGTTATTTTGTGGAGTTTTGGGTGGTTTAAAGAGTTTTTTGGGGGGTTCTGAGTGGATTTGGGGGAGATTTGGGGTCTTTTGGGGCAGATCCTGACAGGATTTTGCTATTTTGAGAGAGTTTTGGGGTCTTTTGGGGGAAATCCTGACAGGATTTTTGTTATTTTGTGGAGTTTTGGGTGGTTTAAAAAGTTTTTTGGGGGGTTCTGAGTGGATTTGGGGGAGTTTTGGGGTCTTTTGGGGCAGATCCTGACAGGATTTTGTTGTTTTGGGGTGTTTGGGGGGAAATCCTGACAGGAATTTTATTATTTTTGGGAGTTTTGGAGGGTTTTAAGAGTTTTTTGGGGGGTTTTGAGTGGATTTGGGGGAGTTTTGGGGTCTTTTGGGGGAAATCCTGACAGGATTTTTGTTATTTTGTGGAGTTTTGGGTGGTTTAAAAAGTTTTTTGGGGGGTTCTGTGTGGATTTGGGGGAGTTTTGGGGTCTTTTGGGGCAGATCCTGACAGGATTTTGTTGTTTTGGGGGAGTTTTGGGGTGTTTGGGGGTAGATCCTGACAGGATTTTGTTATTTTTTGAGGCTTTTGGAAGATCCTAAAGACATTTTTAAGTGTTCCTAAGCTTTTTGAGGCGGGTGGGGGGGTCCCGATGCTTTCCGAGCCCACCCCACAACTTTTTTGGGCCATTTTAACCAACTTTTCCCCCCTTAACCCCCTCACCCATTTTCCCCCCCTAACCCCATTTTCCGACCCCACAACACGCGGGGGACCCCGAAGGACCCCCCTGACCCCTCCACCCCCCAAAAAAAAAACAAAATCCTCACAAATCCCCCAAAAACCACCTCCCCCCACCCACCGTGTCGGAGCGGCTGAGGCCGGCGCTGCTTGCGGCGAGACATCGGGGGGGGGGCCACAAGGCAGGGGGGGGCCACCTCCTGTCCCCAACCCCGGCCCCTCGGGGACACGCCCCCCCCCCCCTTTTTTTTTTTCCTTAAAATTCCTTTATTTGCCCTTTTTCCCTCAGCTTTTGTCCCTTTTAACCCTTTCCTTCCCTCCTCCCCCCCCCCCCGCAGTCCCCAATGGACTCGGCGGCCCCCGGGGCGGTTGCTAAGGGGAACGGCGCCGTTGCTATGGCAACGGCGCCGTCGCTAGGGGAGGGCGGCGTTGTTGCTAGGGGGCGGTGCGCCGTTGCTAGGGGGCGTTGCGCTGTTGCTAGGGGGCGGAGCGCCGTTGCTAGGGGAGTTGCGCTGTTGCTAGGGGGCGTTGCGCAGTTGCTAGGGGGAGGGACGCGGTTGCTAGCGGGTGGAACGCGGTTGCTAGGGGAAACGGCACGCCGCCAGGCCACGCCCCCTGCGAGCGCGGCGGGGCCAATCAGAGCGCGTTGCTAGGTAGATTAGAAGCTTGGAGGTGACACTATCCGAAGTACGGTGGGTCAGAGGGGACAAAAGGCCTCGGGGTGCGTTCGCTGGGTTCTACCTCCCAGTATGGCCCAGTATAGCCCAGTATGGCCCAGTATGGCCCAGTAAAGCTTCTGAGGCTGGTTATATAGTAATGTTGCCTCCCAGTATAGCCCAGTACGGCCCCAGTAAGCCTCCTGCCGCTGGTTATGGGACATGGATGCCTCCCAGTATGGCCCAGTATAGCCCAGTATGGCCCAGTAAGCCTCCTGCAGCAGTGTAGGGGGTGTTTGGGGTCCCTCAGTATGTCCCAGTATAACCCAGTGTGTCCCAGTATAGCCCAGTATGGCCCAGTAAGCCTTCTGAAGCTGGTTATGGGGTATAGATGCCTCCCAGTATAGCCCAGTATGGCCCAGTAAGCTTCCTGCAACAGTGTAGGGGCTGTTTGGTGTCCCCCAGTATAGCCCAGTATGTCCCAGTATATCCCAGTATGCCCCAGTAAGCCTCCTGCAGCAGTGTATGGGGTGTTTGGGGTCTCCCAGTATGGCCCAGTATAAACCAGTCCATCCCACAACCCCCATGGGCTTCATTTGCCAGTGGCGCGAAAAAGGAGCCCGAAATGGTCAAATTCCTATTTTTAACCTTATTTTTTTATCCTGTTTTTAATCTTTATTGTTGTTTTTGAGTTTCTCCCCTAGGGGGCCGTGTTTTGGGCTAAAACGAGGTGTTTTTAGCCAAAAGCAGCTGCTCCAGGCAAATGAGGCCTTTTGGGGAAAAAAACAGGCGGTTTGGGTTAAAAATAGCACTGAAAATCCCAGGTTGTTATTTTTTATATAAATATATAATTTTACGTTTTGGTTAATTTTAATTAAATTTTAGGTATTTTGGTAAAATGTTGGGTATTTAATATTAAGAAATAGAAAATAATAGAATTAATGGAATTAATAAAATAAGAATAGAATTAATAAAATAATAATAGCAATAATAAAATAAATACTAATACAATTAATAAAATAATTAATGATAGAATTAATAATTAATAAATACATAAAATAATCCTTTATAAATAGAATTTTATTTATAAATATGAATAAAATTATCAAAAAAATACAATATTGAAAATATAATAATAGAAGAGATTATTTTTAAGTGAAAATAATGCTAATTAGAGCAAAACCATTAATTTATTAACGTATTTATTGGAAATAATTTTAATTAAAAGCATTTTTAAGATTTATTAAGAAAATGCAATTTATTATAAAAATATTTTAAAAGTATTTCTCAAAATATAAATAACAATATAAAAATATATTAATAATATAAAAATAATAATAAATTGATAAATATAAAATTTATATAATATTTATAAATATATCCTCATATATAATATAATATAATACAAATTTATATTAAATAATATAGAATAATAATAATATAATATTAATATAATTAAATAATAATAATTCACGGTTCTTAATTAAAATAAATTATAAACATTTTATTATTACAATATCTAATTTATATAATTTATAAAATATATATGATAAGTACATATAAAATGCATAATAGATAAAAATTAAAAATATATAAAATGTATATAAAATATATAAAATAAAAATTAAAAATAATAAATAGAAAATTAAAAAAAATGTGAAAAATATAAAATATGAAGTACAAAAAAACAGTTATTTCTAGTAAAAATAATAATAAATAGCACCCACTTCTAATAATCGTGGAATTATTAGTAAAAATCGTCATGTATTTCTAATCAAATAATGATATTATTAGTCAAAATTATAGGTAATACTAAAATTTAGTGTTTCTTTTTAAAAAAATAA
The DNA here is from genome assembly GCA_026413565.1 of Aythya baeri. Taxonomy (NCBI): domain Eukaryota; kingdom Metazoa; phylum Chordata; class Aves; order Anseriformes; family Anatidae; genus Aythya; species Aythya baeri. The sequence goes on along the minus strand of JAKRSJ010000121.1, from coordinate 379,355 downwards.
TAAAAATATTTGTAATATAATGATAAAAAGTCCGTGTTTCCAATCAAATAATTGTCATAATGCCCAAATAGCACCAATTTTATTTTTTTATTAAAAAATAATAATTCGGTAAAATAAAAATTCAGTAAAATGCAATAAATTCAGTATAAAAATAAAATAAAATAAAATAAAACATATAAAATAAAATAAAAATATAAAATAAAATAAATATAAAAATAAAAAATAAAAAATAAAATAAAATAATTCTGAAACATCCCCTGAAATTAGTAATGGAGAAATAAATTGATAAAATTAATAAATTTCATTAATAAAGTAATAAAAAAGTATGATAGCACCAATTCCTGCTAAAATAAGGATTAAAAAAATATAATTTTTCTAATAAAATTATAATAATTATAATAAATAGTGATATTTCTATAATTATCATTCTTTATCATTTCTATATCATTTTATCATTTCTATAATTATCATTTATTATCAAAATAATAAAAAATAATAAATTAATAAGAGATGGTTCTAATAATTTTAGAATAGCGAGTATTTCTTGAAATTAATAACAAAAGAGGTATTTCTAATAATAATATTAAAAGAGGTATTTCTTAAAAATAATAAAAAGCATATTTCTAATAATGTTAATTTTTAAATAGTCATTTCTTCAGTAATAATGATAATTTCTAATAATTTTAAGGTAGCGGATATTTCATATAAAATAAATAAAATAAAAAAATAAATATAAAAAATAAATAAAAACAATTTTTTTTAAGAAATTGACAATTATTGTATGAAATAAATTCGAATAAAATAATAAAAGTAAAATCCCTTAAAATAGTAAAAATAAGTCCAAAGAAAATAATAAAAATAAGTTGGAATAAAATGCTAAAATTAAATTCGAATGAAACAATAAAAAGAAATCCAAATAAAATAATAACAAAAACAAATTAAAAAAAATAATTCAAATAAAATAATAAAAATACCACTTTTAAAGCAAAATTAACCAAAACCCGGAGAATTTGGGGCCCGAGGTGAGTTTTTGAGCTCGTCGCCTCCTTCTGAGGCCCGCCCGCGCTGCGGCCCCATTTTTCTGTCATTTCTCCCCAATTTGGGGTTTCCCCACCACGCAGGTGCCCGGCCTGAAAATAACCAGAATCGAAGCTGAAAGACCCAAAAATGCTTTTTTTTGCACATTTCTTACATTTTCGCCAGCTGGGGTCTTAGAAATAAATCCATTCTCCCCCGAAAGTTGCGATTTTCGTTAAATTTCTATTTATTTTTTTTTCCCGGGCACCTGCTAATTGCGTTTTTCCCAACTTCCCCCGCAACTGGGGGTAATTACTCGATATTCGGTAAATTCGGAGCTTATCATTTCCGATACTTTCCTGCCCACCTAAATTCCAGGATTTTGGTTAAAAATAGAATGAGGGGCACTTTTGAATCAAATGTAGTTGTAATTAAAAGTAGTTGTAATTGAAAGTAGTTGTAATTAAAAGTAGTTGTAATTAAAAGTAGTTGTAATTAAAGATAGTTGTAATTAGATTTACTTCTAATTAAATGTGATTTTAATTAAACGTAGTTGTAATTAATTGTAATTAAATGTAAATCTAATTAAACGCCGATGTAATTAAATATAATTAAATATATTTATGAGTATTTTTATAATAAGATTATATTTATAATCAAATATATTTATAGTCGAATATATTGTTAATTAAGTGCTTTAATGGGTCAAAAATAGGCAAAAATATTAATTAGATTTATAATTATTTTATAATTATAATTTATTGCATAGTGTATATACTATAGTATATATAGTATATAGTACATGTTATAATATATTATATATACTATATATTAAATATATATAATTTACAAAAATACAACCATTTAAAATATTTAAAACCTAATAATTTATTAATTGTAAAAGCTAATTTATTTAAATGTTATCATTCAATATATGGATAATTATATTCCTGTTTTATTTTCGTATTTCTGATTTAATATACCTCCAATTAAAATCATTGATAATTAAGCGCTCTTATATTTCTTTTAATTTATCATTAATGCAGATTTAACTATAATTAAATGCTTTTACATGTTTTAATTGTCGATAATTCCATGTGTTGCTAATTAAGTGTACACATAAATTAACACTTTTAATTAAATACATCGATTTTTATTATTATACATCATTAATTATATATGATTAATTATATATGATTAATTATATATGTTTATCATTCTATATGAAATATATACAATATATATATATTAATTATATTTAATTATATTTATATTTAATTAGGATTCTTGCTTATGTTTTTAATTAACCGTGTGTAAAATTAACCACGTCTGGCTGCCAAGTCAACCCTGACAGGCACCTGCTGTGCCGGAGGCAGGGCGGCAGGGCCTCATTTGCATATGCAAATCAGGACGTACCCGCACTGCACGCAAACGAGAGGGGTGGGGCTTTCGTCTATGCAAATGAGGGGAGCTTTGAAGGGGGGTGGTGGACCCACAGCGGGCCCATAGGGTCCTCCGGCCCCATAGCAGAGATTGGGCTCCGTTCAGTGAGCCCAAATTCTCTTCATTGAACCCAAATTCTCTTCATTGAACCCAAATCCCCTTCATTAAAACTATATTCTCTTCACTGAACCTAAATTCCCTCAATTGAGCCCAAATTCCCTTCACTGAACCCCAGTTTCCTTTACTGAACCCAAAATCCCTTCTCTGAGCCTAAATTCCCTTATCCGAGCCCAAATTCCTTTCACTGAACCCAAATTCCCTTCTCTGAGCCTAAATTCCCTTATCCGAGCCCAAATTCCTTTCACTAAGCCCAAATTCCCTTCTCTGAGCCCAAATTCCCTTTACCGAGCCCAAATTCCCATTATTGAGCCCAAATTCCCTTCATTCAACACAATTCCCATTTACTGAGCCCAAATTCCCTACTCCAAGCCCAAATTCCCTACTCCAAGCCCAAATTCCTGTTATTGACCCAAACTTCCCTACTCCAAGCCCAAATTCCCGTTATTGACCCAAACTTCCCTACTCCAAGCCCAAACTCCCTTCACTAATATTGATGAGTTTGGACCCGCATGTTGCGTTTTGGGGCAAATACGGAGATATCTTTGCTTTGAACACCTATTTTTGACAAAATACATGCAGATTTCAGCCCTTTACGGTTCTTTACTGCAGCAACCATCGCAGAATGGGTCGAATCTGCCCAAATTTGGCTACAATGGGCCGTTTTATGTTCACCCTTCGATGGTTGGACGATGACGCTGCTCCGCCAAGTCAACCCCGGGGCTGTGGGCAACCACGACGTTGGATTTGTCCGGAGGGGGCCTCGTGAGTCCCGGGGGGTCCCTGACCCTGGTCTGCAAGGCCTCCGGCTTCACCTTCAGCTACTACGCCATGTTTTGGGTGCGACAGGCACCCGGGAAGGGGCTCGAATACGTCGCGGGTATTAGGAACGATGGTAGTAGCACAGGCTACGCGTCGGCGGTGAAGGGACGCTTCACCATCTCCAGGAACAACGGGCAGAGCACGGTCACCCTGCAGATGAACAGCCTCAAGGCCGAAGACACCGCCACCTACTACTGCGCGAAAAGTTATGATAGTGGTTGTTGGAGTGGTGATAGAGGTGGTGGGGTTGACAGCTGATCATAGTAACACCACCAGCACCACCGTCATGACCAGCACAACCAGCACAAGCACCAGCAGCACCAGCAAGACCTTCACCATAACTCCAACCACCACTACTACCATATCTCGCGCAGTAGTAGGTGGCGGTGTCTTCGGCCTTGAGGCTGTTCATCTGCAGGGTGAGCGTGCTCTGCCCGTCGTTCTTGGAGATGGTGAAGCGTCCCTGCACCGCCGACGCGTAGTATGTGCTACCACTATAGCTGTCAATACCCGCGACGTATTCGAGCCCCTTCCCGGGTGCCTGTCGCACCCAATACATGGTGTTGCTGCTGAAGGTGAAGCCGGAGCCCTTGCAGACCAGGGTCAGGGACCCCCCGGGACTCACGAGGCCCCCTCCGGACTCATCCAACGTCTCGGCTGCCTGCAGACACCGCCACCTACTACTGCGCGAAAAGTGGTAGTAGTTATACTACAGCTCCTGGTAGTGATATTGCTGGTGCTACTGGTGCTGGTTACATTGATGGTGGTGACTTTGACGATGGTGGTGGTGGTGTTGACAGTGCTGGTATTGATTGTGGTGTTGATGGTGGTTTTGGTGGTGATGGTGCTGGTCACATCGCTCATCTTCATCACCCAAATCCCTGGCATTCCACCCCAAATCATTTGCTGAACCCAACTCATCCCGTTGACCCCAAAGTACTGAACTAAGCCCAAATTTCCTGCTTGATGGCCCAACCTTGCCCCGGGGGGTCCCTGACCCTGGTCTGCAAGGCCTCCGGATACACCTTCAGCAGCTACGGCATGATGTGGGTGCGACAGGCACCCGGGAAGGGGCTCGAGTTCGTCGCGGGTATTTGGAGTGATGGTAGTAGCCCATGGTACGCGCCGGCGGTGGAGGGACGCTTCACCATCTCCAAGAACGACGGGCAGAGCACGCTCACCCTGCAGATGAACAACCTCAAGGCCGAAGACACCGCCACCTACTACTGCGCGAAAAGTGCTAGTAGTGGTGGTTGGAGTTATGGTGAAGGTCTTGCTGGTGCTGCTGGTGCTTGTGCTGGTTGTACTGGTCATGAGGATGGTGCTGGTGGTGTTTCTATGATCAGCTGTCAACCCCACCAGCTCTATCACCACTCCAATAACCACTATCATAAGTTTTCACGCAGTAGTAGGTGGCGGTCTCTTCGAACTTGAGGCTGTTCATCTGCAGGGTGGCCGTGCTCTGCCCGTTGTTCCTGGAGATGGTGAAGCGTCCCTTCACCGCCGACGCGTAGCCTGTCCAACTACCATCGCTGCTAATAGCTGCGATATCTTCGAGCCCCTTTCCTGGTGCCTGTCGCACCCAGTACATGTAGTAGCTGCTGAAGGTGTATCCGGAGGCCTTGCAGACCAGGGTCAGGGACCCCCCGGGACTCGCGAGGCCCCCTCCGGACTCATCCAAGGTCTCGGCCGCCCTGGGGAGGAAGGACAGAGAGCGGTGGGCTCAGCCTGGGGGGTCCCTGACCCTGGTCTGCAAGGGCTCCGGATACACCTTCAGCAGCTACCGCATGTTTTGGGTGCGACAGGCACCTGGGAAGGGGCTTGAATACGTCGCATATATTAACAGTGGTGGTAGTTACACAGAGTACGCGCCGGCGATGAAGGGACGCTTCACCATCTCCAGGAACGACGGGCAGAGCACGCTCACCCTGCAGATGACCAGCCTCAAGGCCGAAGACACCGCCACCTACTACTGCGTGAAAACTGCTAGTAGTTATACTACAGCTCCTGGTAGTGATATTGCTGGTGGTACTGGTACTGGTTACATTGATGGTGGTGACGTTGACGATGGTGGTGGTGATGTTGACGGTGCTGGTATTGATTGTGGTGTTGATGGTGGTTTTGGTGGTGATGGTGCTGGTCACATCGCTCATCTTGATCACCCAAATCCCTGGCATTCCACCCCAAATCATTTGCTGAACCCAACTCATTCCATTGACCCCAAGGTACTGAACTAAGCCCAAATTTCCTGCTCCATGCCCCAAACTTGCCCCGGGGGGTCCCTGACCCTGGTCTGCAAGGGCTCCGGCTTCACATTCAGCAGCTACCACATGTACTGGGTGCGACAGGCACCCAGGAAGGGACTTGAGTACATCGCGGGTATTCAGAGCGATGGTAGCACATGGCACGAACCCGTTATGAGCAGTAGTAGCAGACCTACACGCAGGCAGTGCTGGGATGAGTTGTGTTGGGACCTTGCCATGGGCTGTGGATGAGGCCAGCAGCACCAGCAGCACCAGCAGCACGATCAATCCAATCAATACCAGTACAACCACTGCAAGCATCACTTCTGGCGCAGTAGTAGGTGGCGGTGTCTTCGGCCTTGAGGCTGTTCATCTGCAGGGTGGTCGTGCTCTGCCCGTTGTTCTTGGAGATGGTGAAGCGTCCCTTCACCGCCGGTGCGTAGGATGTGCCACTACCACTGCTGCCAATAGTAGCGACGTTTTCGAGCCCCTTCCCGGGTGCCTGTCGCATCCAAAACATGGGGTAGCTGCTGAAGGTGTATCCTGAGCCCTTGCAGACCAGGGTCAGGGACCCCCCGGGACTCACACGGCCCCCTCCGGACTCATCCAACGACACGGCCGCCTGCAGCCCTGTGGAGGAAGGACAGAGAGCGGTGGGCTCATCTTGGGGGGTCCCTGACCCTGGTCTGCAAGAGCTCCGGATACACCTTCAGCAGCTACAGCATGAACTGGGTGCGACAGGCACCCGGGAAAGGGCTCGAATACGTCGCATTTATTAACACTGGTGGTAGTTACACAGACTACGCGTCGGCGGTGGAGGGACGCTTCACCATCTCCAGGAACGATGGGCAGAGCACGCTCACCCTGCAGATGAACAGCCTCAAGGCCGAAGACACCGCCACCTACTACTGCGCGAGAGACTATCGTAGTGGTCAGGCTCTTGATGGTGCTGGTGGTGGTGTTGACAGTATTGATGTTCACATGTTGATGTTGGTCCTCTTTACGATGATGGTGTTGGTGGTGTTGGTGTTGGGGCTCTTCATGACGATGACCATGGTGACTTTGGTGCTGGTGCTGTCGATATTGATGGTGAGGAGAAAAGCTGCAACTGGAGATCCTGCTGGTAGCTGGGATGAGTTGTGTCTAGGCCTGTCCCTGAGCCATGAGCAATGTCAGCAGCACCAGCAGCACCATCAATCTCACCAGCATGACCACTACTACCACTACCAGCTTGTTTCGCGCAGTAGTAGGTGGCGGTGTCTTCGGCCTTGAGGCTGTTCATCTGCAGGGTGAGCGTGCTCTGCCCGTTGTTCCTGGAGATGGTGAAGCGTCCCTTCACCGCCGACGCGTAGTATGTGCTACTAAAAATGTTAATAGTTGCGACCCACTCGAGTGCCTTCCCAGGTGCCTGTCGCGCCCAATACATGTCGGTGCTGCTGAAGGTGAAGCCGGAGCCCCTGCAGACCAGGGTCAGGGACCCCCCGGGACTCACGAGGCCCCCTCCGGACTCATCCAAGGTCTCGGCCGCCCGCAGCCCTGTGGAGGAAGGACAGAGAGCGGTGGGCTCAGCCTGGGGGATCCCTGACCCTGGTCTGCAAGGGCTCCGGATACACCTTCAGCAGCTGGGGCATGCAGTGAGTGAGACAGGAAACCAGAAAGGGCTCGAATACGTCACAAAAATTAACAGCGATGGTAGTTACACAAACTACGCGCCGGCGGTGGAGGGACGCTTCACCATCTCCAGGAACGACGGGCAGAGCACGCTCACCCTGCAGATGAACAGCCTCAAGGCCGAAGACACCGCCACCTACTACTGCACGAGAGCTGCTAGTGGTTATGGTGGTGGTGCTCCTGGTAGGATTGATCGTGCTGTTGATGCTGGAACTGCTGGTGACACTGGTTGTGGTACTGGTCATGCTGATGTAGTTGGTGATGGTGTTTGTGATGTTTATGATGGTACTGGTAATGCTAATATTGGCAGCCAGCAACACCACCAGCACTACCACCACTCCAAGCACTACCAGCATAACCTCTGGCGCAGTAGTAGGTGGCGGTGTCTTCGGCCTTGAGGCTGTTCATCTGCAGGGTGAGCGTGCTCTGCCCGTTGTTCCTGGAGATGGTGAAGCGTCCCTGCACCGCCGGCGCGTAGACTGTGCTACCACCACTGTAGCTAATTTCTGCGATGTATTCAAGCAACTTTATTGGGCCTATAATGGGCAATACATGTAGTAGTCACTGAAGGTGTATCCGGAGGCCTTGCAGACCAGGGTCAGGGACCCCCCATGCTGAGCCCACCGCTCTCTGTCCTTCCTCCACAGGGCTGTGGGCGGCCGAGACCTTGGATGAGTCCGGAGGGGGCCTCGCGAGTCCCGGGGGGTCCCTGACCCTGGTCTGCAAGGGCTCCGGATACACCTTCAGCAGCTACCCCATGATGTGGGTGCGACAGGCACCCGGGAAGGGGCTCGAGTTGGTCGCGCGTATTAGCAGCAGTGGTAGTACCACAGTTTACGCGCCGGCGGTGGAGGGACGCTTCACCCTCTCCAGGAACAACGGGCAGAGCACGGCCACCCTGCAGATGAACAGCCTCAAGGCCGAAGACACCGCCACCTACTACTGCGCGAAAGAAGCTGGTAGTGGTGGTTGGAGTACTGATAGTGCTGGTGGTGCTGAGGACATTATTAACGTCACCATCATCAACACCAGCACCACAACCTACATCACCAGCAGCACCAGTACCAGCAGCACCAGCAATCTCATAACCATAACCATGACCATAACCATAACCATAACCATAACCACCATGGGCACATTTCATGCAGCAGCAGGTGGCAGTGTCGTCGGCCTTGAGGCTATTCATCTGCACGATGAACGTGATGAACGTCACTCCTAGAGATGGTGAAGCGTCCCTGAACTGCTGCTGTGTCCCTTGTGTCACCAGCATTGCTGCTAATTTGTGCGACCCACTCGAGCCCCGTCCTGAGCACCTCTCGCACCCAATACATCCAGTAGCTGCCGAAGGTGTATCCAGAGCCCTTGCAGACCAGGGTCAGGGACCCCCCGGGACTCACACGGCCCCCTCCGGACTCATCCAAGGTCTCGGCCGCCTGCAGCCCTGTGGAGGAAGGACAGAGAGTGGTGGGCTCAGCCTCAGTAGTCCCTGACCCTGGTCTGCAAGGGCTCCGGCTTCACCTTCAGCAGCTACTTCATGAACTGGGTGCGACAGGCACCCGGGAAGGGGCTCGAGTGGGTCGCAAGTATTGACAGCTATGGTATTATCACATCCTACGCGCCGGCGGTGAAGGGACGCTTCACCATCTCCAGGAACGATGGGCAGAGCACGCTCACCCTGCAGATGAACAGCCTCAAGGCCGAAGACACCGCCACCTACTACTGCGCGAGAGAATCTGGTAGTGCTTGGAGTGCTGATGAGATTGTTGCTGCTGCTGCTGCTGAGGCTGCTGGTGATATTGGTTGTGGTGCTGGTATTGATGATGGTGCTGGTGATGTCAGTATTGTCAGCCATCAACACCAGAAGCACTACTAGCGCTCCAACCACTACCAGTGGTTTTCGCGCAGTAGTAGGTGGCGGTGTCTTCGGCCTTGAGGCTGTTCATCTGCAGGGTGAGCGTGCTCTGCCCGTTGTTCCTGGAGATGGTGAAGCGTCCCTCCACCGCCGGCGCGTAGGCTGTGTCACTACCATCATAGCTAATATCTGCGACGTATTCAAGCAACTTTATTGGGCCTATAACGGGCAATACATGTAGTAGTCACTGAAGGTGAAGCCAGAGCCCTTACAGACCAGGGCCACTCTCCTTGCCGCGCATTCATAACTACCACTCTCTGTCCTTCCTCCCAAGGGCTGTGGGCGGCCGAGACGTTGGACGAGTCTGGAGGGGGCCTCGTGAGTCCCGGGGGGTCCCTGACCCTGGTCTGCAAGGGCTCCGGCTTCACCTTCAGCAGCTACGCCATGGGATGGATCCGACAGGCACCCGGGAAGAGGCTCGAGTTGGTCGCGCGTATTAGCAAGAGTGGTAGTTTCACAAACTACGCGCCGGCGGTGCAGGGACGCTTCACCATCTCCAGGAAGAACCGACAGAGCACGGCCACCCTGCAGATGAACAGCCTCAAGGCCGAAGACACCGCCACCTACTACTGCGCGAAAAATGATGGTAGTAGTGGTTGTGGTTATGCTGGTAGGATTGATGGGGCTGCTGGTGCTGGAGCTGCTGGTGACCCTGGTTGTGGTACTGGTCATGCTGATGGTGTTGGTGATGGTCTTTCTGATATTCATGATGGTGCTGGTGACGCTAATGTTGTCAGCCATTAACAGCACCAGCCCTACTACCACTCCAAGCACTACCAGCATAACCTCTGGCGCAGTAGTAGGTGGCGGTGTCTTCGGCCTTGAGGCTGTTCATCTGCAGGGTGAGCGTGCTCTGCCCGTTGTTCCTGGAGATGGTGAAGCGTCCCTTCACCGCCGGCAAGTACCATGTGCTACTACCATCCTTGTTAATAGCTGCGACCTCTTCGAGCCATTTCCCGGGTGCCTGTCGCACCCACTCCATGCCGTAGTCGCCGAAGGTGAAGCCGGAGGCCTTGCAGACCAGGGTCAGGGACCCCCCGGGACTCACACGGCCCCCTCCGGACTCATCCAAGGTCTTGGCCGCCCTCAGCCCTGGGGAGGAAGGACAGAGAGTGGTGGGCTCCGTTGACTTATTATGAATTACCTCAGAACAATGAAATACCCCAAGGAGGAAACGCAATGAATGCCCCTCCGGGCACCTTCAAATACGCCCGTCAACAGCATCCCCACAGCACCCAGCACCCCTTCCCTTCCCCACCATGAGTCCTCGGCCTCACGCCTTCGCCCTCCTCCTCCTCCTGGCCGCCGTCCCAGGTAGGACCTGGTCCCGTGGAGGCTGCCGGCGGCCCCGGCTCCCCACGGCCGTGCGGGGGCCCGTGCCGTGCGGCTGAGCCCACCGCTCTCTGTCCTTCCTCCACAGGGCTGCGGGCGGCCGCGACGTTGGACGAGACCGGAGGGGGCCTGGTGAAGCCTGGGGGCTCCATGGCCCTGGTCTGCAAGGCCTCCGGCTTTGACTTCAGCAGCTACGACATGTTGTGGATACGGCAGGCGCCTGGAAAGGGCCTTGAGTTTGTCGCGAGTATCACTGACCGTAGCAGCACATACTACGCGTCGGCGGTGGAGGGACGCTTCACCATCTCCAGGGACAACGGGCAGAGCACGACCACCCTGCAGATGAACAGCCTCAAGGCCGAAGACACCGCCACCTACTACTGCGCCAAAGAAATGGATAATAGCGGTTACCCTCTGGCTGGTCAGATTGATGGTGCTGCTGGTGCTGCTTTCATTGCTCTTGGCCCAGGGAAAGGCCCCGACACAACTCACCCCGGCCACAAGCACCAGCAACACCAGCAACACCTTCAGCTGTGCCAACACCAATACCAGCACCTTTCGCGCACGCCGGATACACCTTCAGCAGCTACAGCATGAACTGGGTGCGTCGGGAACCTGGGAAGGGGCTCGAATACGTCGCGGGTATTGACGATGATGGTAGTGACCCAGAGTACGCGCCGGCGGTGGAGGGACGCTTCACCATCTCCAGGAACAACGGGCAGAGCACGACCACCCTGCAGATGAACAGCCTCAAGGCCGAAGACACCGCCACCTACTACTGCGCGAGAGACTATGATGGTAGTGCTTGGAGTGGTGGTAGTGCTGGTAGTGTTGCTGGCTGCCAATATTAGCATTACCAGGACCATCATAAACATCACAAACAACATCACCAACACCATCAGCATGACCAGTACCACAACCAGTGCCATGAGCAGCTCCAGCACCAGCAGCACCATCAATCCTACCAAGAGCACCACCACCATAACCACTAGCAGCTCTCGCGCAGTAGTAGGTGGCGGTGTCTTCGGCCTTGAGGCTGTTCATCTGCAGGGTGGCTGTGCTCTGCCCGTTGTTCCTGGAGATGGTGAAGCGTCCCTCCACCGCCGGCGCGTAGGCTGTGCTACCACCACCAGTAATACCCGCGACGTATTCAAGCCCTTTCCCGGGTGCCTGTCGCACCCAGTTCATGTTGTAGCTGCTGAAGGTGTATCCAGAGCCCTTGCAGACCAGGGTCAGGGACCCCCCAGGCTGAGCCCACCACTCTCTGTCCTTCCTCCACAGGGCTGCGGGCGGCCGAGACCTTGGATGAGTCCGGAGGGGGCCTCGTGAGTCCCGGGGGGTCCCTGACCCTGGTCTGCAAGGGCTCCGGCTTCACCTTCAGCAGCTACAGCATGGACTGGGTGCGACAGGCACCCGGGAAGGGGCTCGAGTTCGTCGCGGGTATTAGCGATAGTGGTAGTACCACAAGATACGCGTCGGCGGTGAAGGGACGCTTCACCATCTCCAGGAACAACGGGCAGAGCACGCTCACCCTGCAGATGAACAGCCTCAAGGCCGAAGACACCGCCACCTACTACTGCGCGAAACCTGCTTACACTGGTGGTAGTTATGGTTATCTAGGACAGATTGGCGGTGCTGCTGGTGATGCTGACGTTGTTCATGGCCCAGGGAAAGGCCCCGACACACCTCACCCCGGCCACCGGCCAGTTGTCCACCCGGAGCTCTTCTCACGCAGCACTGGCCTTTGGGGTCATCGATTCTGAGCCTTTTCACCCATGAAATCCTCAGGGTGATGTTTGACTGGTGTCCCCCTTGGGTTTCTGCAAGGGCTGGACCACCGCATGGCCAGGATCCTGCTGGAGAACCTCCCTTTGGATGCGCTGCGTGGGCAGAGGGTGATGGAGGTTGGCCAATGGATGAAGGGTGGTCATTAAAACACCACAAAATGGAAGGGTGATGGCGGAGGAGACCCCAAAATGCATGTCCAAGGCCCTTCCGTGTGCTCTACACAAGGCCAACACCACCACCACATGCAACATCAATACGATCAGCATCAGCACTAGGAACTCTCGCGCAGTAGTAGGTGGCGGTGTCTTCGGCCTTGAGGCTGTTCATCTGCAGGGTGAGCGTGCTCTGCCCGTTGTTCCTGGAGATGGTGAAGCGTCCCTTCACCGCCGACGCGTAGTATGTGCTACCACCACTGCTGCTAATTTGTGCGACGTATTCGAGCCCCTTCCCGGGTGCCTGTCGCACCCACCACATGTTGTAGCTGCTGAAGCTGGGGAAGTTGGGGACACCACAAATAGAGGCACACGTTGACTCTTATTGCCTTACTGTTCACATTACTATGATTACACTTCTATTATTTCATGGCTACTTTTCCCCAGATCTAGTGGTGCTGTGCTGTGAAGACCTTGGGCAGGAATTGTCCTTCCCCCAGACAGGCTGTCCAGCAGAGTCCAATTCCTTGTGGTTATTTACTGTGGTGGTAGTGGTACGTCCTGAACCATCACAAGCAGCACCAGCAGCACCATCAATCGGATCAGGAGTATAACCATAAGCACTGTAAGCACCTTTCGCGCAGTAGTAGGTGGCGGTGTCTTCGGCCTTGAGGCTGTTCATCTGCAGGGTGACCGTGCTCTGCCCGTCGTTCCTGGAGATGGTGAAGCGTCCCTCCACCGCCGGCGCGTAGTATGTGGTACCATCAGTGTTAATAGCTCCAACGTATTCGAGCCCCTTCCCGGGTGCCTGTCGCACCCAATACATGGCGTAGCTGCTGAAGGTGAAGCCGGAGCCCTTGCAGACCAGGGTCAGGGACCCCCCGGGACTCACACGGCCCCCTCCGGACTCATCCAAGGTCTCGGCCGCCCGCAGCCCTGTGGAGGAAGGACAGAGAGCGGTGGGCTCAGCCTGGGGGGTCCCTGACCCTGGTCTGCAAGGGCTCCGGATACACCTTCAGCAGCTACAACATGGAGTGGGTGCGACAGGCACCCGGGAAGGGGCTCGAGTACGTCGCACTTATTAGCAGCAGTGGTGGTAGCACATGGTACGCGTCGGCGGTGCAGGGACGCTTCACCATCTCCAGGAACAACGGGCAGAGCACGCTCACCCTGCAGATGAACAGCCTCAAGGCCGAAGACACCGCCACCTACTACTGCGCGAAAGCTGCTGATAGTTATGGTGGTGGTGCTCTAGATGGGATTGATGGTGCTGCTGGTGCTGAAGCTGCTGGTGACACTGGTTGTGGTACTGGTCATGCTGATGTAGTTGGTGATGGTGTTTGTGATGTTTATGATGTTCCTGGTAATGCAAATATTGACAGCCAGCAACACTACCAGCACTACTACCACTCCAAGCACTACCAGCATAACCTCTCATCCAGTAGTAGGTGGCGGTGTCTTCGGCCTTGAGGCTGTTCATCTGCAGGGTGAGCGTGCTCTGCCCGTTGTTCCTGGAGATGGTGAAGCGTCCCTTCACCGCCGGCGCGTAGTATGTGTAACTACCATCGCTGTAAATACCCGCGACGAACTCGAGCCCCTTCCCGGGTGCCTGTCGCACCCACCACATGTAGTAGCTGCTGAAGGTGAAGCCGGAGGCCTTGCAGACCAGGGTCAGGGATCCCCCAAGCTGAGCCCACCGCTCTCTGTCCTTCCTCCACAGGGCTGCGGGCAGCCGAGACCTTGGATGAGTCCGGAGGGGGCCGTGTGAGTCCCGGGGGGTCCCTGACCCTGGTCTGCAAGGGCTCCGGCTTCACCTTCAGCAGCTACTACATGTGGTGGGTGCGACAGGCACCTGGGAAGGGGCTCGAGTACGTCGCAGTTATTAGCAAGGATGGTAGTAACCCATGGTACTTGCCGGCGGTGAAGGGACGCTTCACCATCTCCAAGAACAACGGGCAGAGCACGGTCACCCTGCAGATGAACAGCCTCAAGGCCGAAGACACCGCCACCTACTACTGCGCCAGACATGATCGTGCTCCAGGTAGTGCTGCTGCTGCTGCTGGTGGTGATGGTGACTGCGCTGTTGATAGAGGTGTTAGTGGTGATGATGATGCTAGTCATGATGATGAGAGAGAGTATCGTGGTATCGTGACAGTGGTTGGAGTGGTGATAGCGCTTGAATATGTAACTATCACATTCACAAGCACTATTAAGACCACCAAGACCTTCATCAACATCATCGTCACCACCGCCAACATAATCAACAGCACCAACACCATTAAGAGCCATAACACCTTTAACATCCCCAACACCATTAACACCACCAACACCATTAACACCACCAACACCAGTAGCAGCACCAACACTACCATCATGACGAACACCACAACCTACATCACCAGCAGCACCATTGCAGGCAGCACGATCAATCTCATAAGCATAAGGATAACCATAACCAGTACCAGCACTTTTCACGCAGTAGTAGGTGGCGGTGTCTTCGGCCTTGAGGCTGTTCATCTGCAGGGTGAGCGTGCTCTGCCCGTTGTTCTTGGAGATGGTGAAGCGTCCCTGCACCGCCGGTGCGTAGTATGTGCCACTACCATCACTGTAAATACTCGCGACGAACTTGAGCCCCATCCAAGGTGTCTATTGCATCCAAAACATGCCAACGCTGCTGAAGGTGAAGCCGGAGGCCTTGCAGAACAGAGCCATGGACCCCCCAGGCTTCACGAGGCCCCCTCCAGTCTCGTCCAACGTCGCGGCCGCCCGCAGCCCTGTGGAGGAAGGACAGAGAGCGGTGGGCTCAGCCGCACGGCACGGGCCCCCGCACGGCCGTGGGGAGCCGGGGCCGCCGGCAGCCTCCGCGGGACCAGGTCCTACCTGGGACGGCGGCCAGGAGGAGGAGGAGGGCGAAGGCGTGAGGCCGAGGACTCATGGTGGGGAAGGGAAGGGGTGCTGGGTGCTGTTGGGACGCTGTTGATGGGCGTATTTGAAGGCACCCAAGGGGGCATTAATTGCGTTTTCTACCTTGGGTTATTTCATTGCATTGAGCTAATTCGTAATAAGTCAACGGAGCTCTCCGCTCTCTGTCCTTCCTCCCCAGGGCTGAGGGCGGCCATGACGTTGGATGAGTCCGGAGGGGGTCTCGTGAGCCCCGGGGGGTCCCTGACCCTGGTCTGCAAGGGCTCCGGCTTCACCTTCAGCAGCTACAAAATGGGATGGATCCGACAGGTGCCCGGAAAGTGGTTCGAGTTCGTCGCACATATTAGCAGCGATAGTGGTTACACAGAGTATCCGTCGGCGGTGCAGGGACGCTTCACCATCTCCAGGAGCTACTGGTACAGCACGCTCACCCTGCAGATGGACAGCCTCAAGGCGGAAGACACCGCCACCTACTACTGCGCAAAAGTTTAGAGCAGTGGTTGGTGTGGCGGTAGTGTTCGTGGTGTTGATGGGTCAAAATAGTAACATCACCAGTACGATTATCACGACCAGCACCAGAGCAAATGTCACCAGCAGCACCAGGAGCAGCATCAATTTCAGCAGGATTACAACAACCACTGTAAGCCTCTCTTGCGCAGTAGTAGGTGGCGGTGTCTTCGGCCTTGAGGCTGTTCATCTGCAGGGTGGTCGTGCTCTGCCCGTTGTTCCTGGAGATGGTGAAGCGTCCCTTCACCGCCGACGCGTAAACTGTGTAACTACCACTGCTGGTAATACCTGCGACCCACTCGAGCCCCTTCCCAGGTGCCTGTCGCACCCACTGCATGGGGTAGCTGCTGAAGGTGTATCCGGAGCCCTTGCAGACCAGGGTCAGGGACCCCCCGGGACTCGCGAGGCCCCCTCCGGACTCATCCAAGGTCTCGGCCGCCCGCAGCCCTGGGGAGGAAGGACAGAGAGCGGTGGGCTCAGCATGGGGGGTCCCTGACCCTGGTCTGCAAGGGCTCCGGCTTCACCTTCAGCAGTTTCAGCATGGCATGGATCCGGCAGGCGCTTGGGAAGGGGCTGGAGTGGGTCGCAGGTTTTAACAACGATGGAGGTACCACATGGTACGCGCCGGCGGTGAAGGGACGCTTCACCGTCTCCAGGGACAACGGGCAGAGCCTGTTCTTCCTACTGATGAATGACGTCAAGGCCGAAGACACCGCCACCTACTACTGCGCGAAAAGTGCTGATGGTTATGGTGTTGGTGCTGATGATATTGCTGGTGCTGGTGTTGGTGATGTTAATATTGTTGTGTTAATTGTGCAATGGTGACGTTGATCTTGATGAAGGTGTTCATGATGTTGATTGATGTCTCAGTCATCTTAATGGTGCTGGTGGTGCTGATAGTTACAGATTCACGCACTATCACCACAACAACCACCACGAGCATACCGCCTCGCATCATCATGTCTAGCACCATCACCACCACTAACACCTCTGTCAACATCACAGTCACCACCACCACCAGCAGCACTAGCAGGAGCACGATCATGTCTGGCACAGTAGTAGGTGGCGGTGTCTTCGGCCTTGAGGCTGTTCATCTGCAGGGTGAGCGTGCTCTGCCCGTTGTTCCTCGAGAGGGTGAAGCGTCCCTGCACCGCCGACGCGTAGTATGTGGGACTACCACTGCTGTAAATACCCGCGACTACTTCGAGCCCCTTCCCGGGTGCCTGTCGCACCCAGAACATGCTGTAGTCGCCGAAGGTGAAGCCGGAGGCCTTGCAGACCAGGGTCAGGGACCCCCCGGGACTCACACGGCCCCCTCCGGACTCATCCAAGGTCTCGGCCGCCCGCAGCCCTGTGGAGGAAGGACAGAGAGTGGAGGGCTCAGCCTGGGGGGTCCCTGACCCTGGTCTGCAAGGCCTCCGGCTTCACCTTCAGCAGCTGGGGCATGAGATGGGTGCGACAGGCACCCGGGAAGGGGCTTGAAAGAGTCGCGGGTATTTACAATGATGGTAGTGGCACATTGTACTTGCCGGCGGTGAAGGGACGCTTCACCATTTCCAGGAACAACGGGCAGAGCACGCTCACCCTGCAGATGAACAGCCTCAAGGCCGAAGACACTGCCACCTACTACTGCGCCAAAGACTGTTGTGGTGGTTGGGGTCTCGATGGTGCTGGTGGTGATGCTGGTAGTGTTGGAGGTGTTGCCGGTGGTGCTCTTTACGAGGATGGTGTTGGAGATCTTGGTGTCGGTGCCCTTCATGATGATGATCATGGTGACATTGGTGCTGGTGCTCTTGATATTGATGGTGAGAAGAGCTCTGGGTGGAGAACCTGCTGGGTTGAGTTGTGTCGGGGCTTTTCTGTAGGCCATGAGCAATGCCAGCAGCACCATCAATCTGATCAGCGTGACCATAAATACCACCACCGTAAGCAGCTTTCGCGCAGTAGTAGGTGGCGGTGTCTTCGGCCTTGAGGCTGTTCATCTGCAGGGTGAGCGTGCTCTGCCCGTCGTTCTTGGAGATGGTGAAGCGTCCCTCCACCGCCGGTGCATAGTATGTGCCACTACCATCACTGTAAATACTCGCGACGAACTTGAGCCCCATCCAAGGTGTCTATTGCATCCAAAACATGCCAACGCTGCTGAAGGTGAAGCCGGAGGCCTTGCAGAACAGAGCCATGGACCCCCCAGGCTTCACCAGGCCCCCTCCGGTCTCGTCCAACGTCGCGGCCGCCCGCAGCCCTGTGGAGGAAGGACAGAGAGCGGTGGGCTCAGCCGCACGGCACGGGCCCCCGCACGGCCGTGGGGAGCCGGGGCCGCCGGCAGCCTCCGCGGGACCGGGTCCTACCTGGGACGGCGGCCAGGAGGAGGAGGAGGGCGAAGGCGTGAGGCCGAGGACTCATGGTGGGGAAGGGAAGGGGTGCTGGGTGCTGTGGGGACGCTGCGTATTTGAAGGCGCTCAAGAGGGCATTAATTGCGTTTTCTACCTTGGGTTATTTCATTGCATTGAGCTAATTCGTAATAAGTCAACGGAGCTCTCTGCTCTCTGTCCTTCCTCCCCAGGGCTGCGGGCGGCCATGATGTTGGATGAGTCCGGAGGGGGTCTCGTGAGCCCCGGGGGGTCCCTGACCCTGGTCTGCAAGGCCTCCGGCTTCACCTTCAGCAGCTACAAAATGGGATGGATCCGACAGGTGCCCGGAAAGGGGTTCGAGTTCGTCGCACATATTAGCAGCGATAGTGGTTACACAGAGTATCCGTCGGCGGTGTAGGGACGCTTCACCATCTCCAGGAGCTACTGGTACAGCACGCTCACCCTGCAGATGGACAGCCTCAAGGCCGAAGACACCGCCACCTACTACTGCATGAAAGGTTAGAGCAGTGGTTGGTGTGGCGGTAGTGTTCGTGGTGTTGATGGGTCAAAATAGTAACATCACCAGTATGATTATCACGACCAGCACCAGAACAAATGTCACCAGCAGCACCAGGAGCAGCATCAATTTCAGCAGGATTACAACAACCACTGTAAGCCTCTCTCGCGCAGTAGTAGGTGGCGGTGTCTTCGGCCTTGAGGCTGTTCATCTGCAGGGTGAGCGTGCTCTGCCCGTTGTTCCTGGAGATGGTGAAGCGTCCCTTCACCGCCGGCGCGTAGACTGTGTAACTACCACTGCTGGTAATACCCGCGACCCACTCGAGCCCCTTCCCAGGTGCCTGTCGCACCCACTGCATGGCGTAGCTGCTGAAGGTGTATCCGGAGCCCTTGCAGACCAGGGTCAGGGACCCCCCGGGACTCACACGGCCCCCTCCGGACTCATCCAAGGTCTCGGCCGCCCGCAGCCCTGGGGAGGAAGGACAGAGAGTGGTGGGCTCAGCATGGGGGGTCCCTGACCCTGGTCTGCAAGGGCTCCGGCTTCACCTTCAGCAGCTTCAGCATGGCATGGATCCGGCAGGCGCTTGGGAAGGGGCTGGAGTGGGTCGCAGGTTTTAACAATGATGGAGGTACCACATGGTACGCGCCGGCGGTGAAGGGACGCTTCACCGTCTCCAGGGACAACGGGCAGAGCCTGTTCTTCCTACTGATGAATGACGTCAAGGCCGAAGACACCGCCACCTACTACTGCGCGAAAAGTGCTGATGGTTATGGTGTTGGTGCTGATGATATTGCTGGTGCTGGTGCTGGTGTTGGTGATGTTAATATTGTTGTGTTAATTGTGCAATGGTGACGTTGATCTTGATGAAGGTGTTCATGATGTTGATTGATGTCTCAGTCATCTTAATGGTGCTGGTGGTGCTGATAGTTACAGATTCACGCACTATCACCACAACAACCACCACGAGCATACCGCCTCGCATCATCATGTCTAGCACCATCACCACCACTAACACCTCTGTCAACATCACAGTCACCACCACCACCAGCAGCACTAGCAGGAGCACGATCATGTCTGGCACAGTAGTAGGTGGCGGTGTCTTCGGCCTTGAGGCTGTTCATCTGCAGGGTGACCGTGCTCTGCCCGTTGTTCCTGGAGATGGTGAAGCGTCCCTTCACCGCCGACGCGTAGTATGTGGGACTACCACTGCTGTAAATACCCGCGACTACTTCGAGCCCCTTCCCGGGTGCCTGTCGCACCCAAAACATTTCGTTGCTGCTGAAGGTGAAGCCGGAGGCCTTGCAGACCAGGGTCAGGGACCCCCCGGGACTCACACGGCCCCCTCCGGACTCATCCAAGGTCTCGGCCGCCCGCAGCCCTGGGGAGGAAGGACAGAGAGTGGTGGGCTCAGCCTGGGGGGTCCCTGACCCTGGTCTGCAAGGCCTCCGGCTTCACCTTCAGCAGCTGGGGCATGAGATGGGTGCGACAGGCGCCCGGGAAGGGGCTTGAAAGAGTCGCGGGTATTTACAATGATGGTAGTGACACATTGTACGCGCCGGCGGTGAAGGGACGCTTCACCATCTCCAGGAACGATGGGCAGAGCACGCTCACCCTGCAGATGAACAGCCTCAAGGCCGAAGACACCGCCACCTACTGCTGCACCAAAGACTGTTGTGGTGGTTGGGGTCTCGATGGTGCTGGTGGTGATGCTGGTAGTGTTGGAGGTGTTGCCGGTGGTGCTCTTTACGAGGATGGTGTTGGAGATCTTGGTGTCGGTGCCCTTCATGATGATGATCATGGTGACATTGGTGCTGGTGCTCTTGATATTGATGGTGAGAAGAGCTCTGGGTGGAGAACCTGATGGGTTGAGTTGTGTCGGGGCTTTTCTGTAGGCCATGAGCAATGCCAGCAGCACCATCAATCTGATCAGCGTGACCATAAATACCACCACCGTAAGCAGCTCTCGCGCAGTAGTAGGTGGCGGTGTCTTCGGCCTTGAGGCTGTCCATCTGCAGGGTGAGCGTGCTGTACCAGTAGCTCCTGGAGATGGTGAAGCGTCCCTCCACCGCCGGCGTGTACCATGTGTAACTACCACTGGTGCTAATACTCGCGACCAACTCAAGCCCCTTCCTGGGTGTCTCTCGCACCCATCTCATGTAGTAGCTGCTGAAGTCAAAGCCGGAGGCCTTGCAGACCAGGGTCAGGGACCCCCCAGGCTTCACGAGGCCCCCTCCGGACTCATCCAAGGTCTCGGCCGCCCGCAGCCCTGTGGAGGAAGGACAGAGAGCGGTGGGCTCAGCCGCACGGCACGGGCCCCCGCACGGCCGTGGGGAGCCGGGGCCGCCGGCAGCCTCCGCGGGACCGGGCCCTACCTGGGACGGCGGCCAGGAGGAGGAGGAGGGCGAAGGCGTGAGGCCGAGGACTCATGGTGGGGAAGGGAAGGGGTGCTGGGTGCTGTGGGGACGCTGGGGATGGGCATATTTGAAGGTGCTGGGAGGGGTCGTTCATCACGTATCCTCCTTGGCGTATTTCATTGCATTCCACACCATGCAATAATTAATTGCATGCACTCAATTATTTCATGGTTGATTCTTGACTGGAGCTCATCCTGTTTCTTTCCTGAAGACAAGGAACTCAACAAACTTGATTTTTTTTTTTTGTATTTTCCACCATGTTCTAATTAATTGTGCCTGTGGAATCATTAAATTTAGATCTTTGACAAGCATTTGTTTCATTTCTTCTTTATTTCATTTAATTCTCTACCACGCACTAATTCATGGGGATCTTTTATTTATTTTATCGTGATCCCTGATCACTTACGACATGGAAATATTTAATTGGATGGATTATTTAATATTAATGCTGAGTAATTTAATTGCAATCTCTATAAAAAGGACACAGAAAACAGAAAACAGCCATGTTTTGGCTGCTCCAGCTGCTGAGGTTTCAGGCCGTACCAAAATAACTCGTTTTTCTGCCCAGAAATAGCCCCCGCACAAACATCTGGCTGGCTGCGCTTGGCTGGGCAGCGCTGCAGGGCTCAGCAAAAACTTCTCAAATTGGGGGTTTTTATATAAAAAGTGGAACGAGATTCCCACATTTTGGATTCAGCTGGCCCCAAAGTGTTAAAAATATGCGTGTATTCTGGGAAAAAAAAGGGAAAAGGAGGAAAAAAATCCACGTGATAGATGCATCAATGGCCAGGATAATAATCAACACCGCAATTTCATTAAAAATGGTGTTAAAAAGTGGGAAATGTGTATTATTTGCGTTGAAAAATATCCATTTAGGGCAAAGAACCCCCATCGTGTGTCCATAATGCCCCTGAAAATGAGCCAGGTGCAAATGTTTGGGGCAAAGAAGGCATCTAGAGCCAAACAGGTCTGTATTTGGGGCAAAAATACCTATGAAAGGGCAAAAGCATTGCCATTATGGAGGATAAGAGTATGGATAAGAGGCAACGCGCCCTTCTATTTGGGGCAAGAGTAGCCAGAAATGGGAAAATACTTTATTTTTTGGAACAAAATGTTGTGATAGTGTGGGTAAAACAGAGCTTGCTGAAATGCATGGGTAGTCCCAAACATCTCCGGCTTCCCCTTCAGCAGCTACCCCATGGCATGGGTGCGACAGGCACCCGGGAAGGGGCTCGAGTACGTCGCGAGTATTGGCAGCAGTGGTAGTGGCACAGGCTACGCGTCGGCGGTGAAGGGACGCTTCACCATCTCCAGGAACAACGGGCAGAGCACGCTCACCCTGCAGATGAACAGCCTCAAGGCCGAAGACACCGCCACCTACTACTGCGTGAAAAGTTATGGTGCTGGTTGGAGTGGTGACAGAGCTGGTGGTGTTGATGGCTGACAGTATTAACATCACCAGCACCAGCACCAAGATCACCAGGAGCACCAGCAGCAGCAATATCGTCACCACCAATACGATAACCATCAGTACTTTTCACGCAGTAGTAGGTGGCGGTGTCTTCGGCCTTGACGTCATTCATCAGTAGGAACAACAGGCTCTGCCCGTTGTCCCTGGAGACGGTGAAGCGTCCCCTCACTGCCGACGCGTAGAATGTGCTACTACCACCACTGTTAATACTTGCGACGTACTCAAGCGCCTTCCCGGGTGCCTGTCGCATCCATCCCATGCCGTAGCTGCTGAAGGTGAAGCCGGAGGCCTTGCAGACCAGGGTCAGGGACCCCCCAGGCTTCACCAGGCCCCCTCCGGACTCATCCAAGGTCTCGGCCGCCCGCAGCCCTGTGGAGGAAGGACAGAGAGCGGTGGGCTCAGCCGCACGGCACGGGCCCCCGCACGGCCGTGGGGAGCCGGGGCCGCCGGCAGCCTCCGCGGGACCGGGCCCTACCTGGGACGGCGGCCAGGAGGAGGAGGAGGGCGAAGGCGTGAGGCCGAGGACTCATGGTGGGGAAGGGAAGGGGTGCTGTGGGGATGCTGATTATTTGAAGGCGCTCAAGAGGGCATTAATTGCGTTTTCTACCTTGGGTTATTTCATTGCATTGAGTTAATTCGTAATAAGTCAACGGAGCTCTCTGCTCTCTGTCCTTCCTCCACAGGGCTGCGGGCGGCCGAGACCTTGGATGAGTCCGGAGGGGGCCGTGTGAGTCCCGGGGGGTCCCTGACCCTGGTCTGCAAGGGCTCCGGCTTCACCTTCAGCAGCTACTACATGTACTGGCTGCGACAGGCACCAGGGAAGGGGCTCGAGTGGGTCGCAACTATTAACAGCGATGGTAGTAAAACATACTACCCTTCGGCGGTGAAGGGACGTTTCACCATCTCCAAGAACAACGGGCAGAGCACGCTCACCCTGCAGATGAACAGCCTCAAGGCCGAAGACACCGCCACCTACTACTGCGCGAAACGTGCTGGTAGTGGTGGTTGTAGTTATGCTGCTGAGATTGATGGTGCTGCTGCTGCTGCTGGCATTGTTCGTGGCTCAGGGAATACACCCGATACAACTAGTCCCAGCTACCCGCAGCTCTTCTCACCATGAATATGGACAGCACCAGCACCAACGCCACCATGATCATCATCATGAAGAGCACCAATACTGTCAACACCACCACCAGCACCATCAAGAGCCTGACCACCATCATAGTCTCTCGTGCAGTAGTAGGTGGCGGTGTCTTCGGCCTTGAGGCTGTTCATCTGCAGGGTGACCGTGCTCTGCCCGTTGTTCCTGGAGATGGTGAAGCGTCCCTTCACCGCCGGCGCGTAGCTTGTGTAACTACCATCATCGTCAATACCCGCGACGTATTCGAGCCCCTTCCCAGGTTCCCAACGCACCCACTGCATGCTGTAGTCGCCGAAGGTGAAGCCGGAGCCCTTGCAGACCAGGGTCAGGGACCCCCCGGGACTCACACGGCCCCCTCCGGACTCATCCAAGGTCTCGGCCGCCCGCAGCCCTGTGGAGGAAGGACAGAGAGCGGTGGGCTCAGCCACATGGTACAAACCCTCTTGCAGTCTATAGCTGTCCTGGGGCCAAAATCCTTGTCTGGGTCCTTTCCAGACCTGTTGGATCTCCTGCAAGGCCTCCAGCCTCACCTCCGGCAACTATGGCATGCTCTGGGTGCGACAGGCATCCGGGAAGGGGCTCGAAGCAGTCGCGGGTATTAGTACCAGTGGTAGTGGCACAGACTACGCGTCGGCGGTGAAGGGACGCTTCACCATCTCCAGGAACGACGGGCAGAGCACGCTCACCCTGCAGATGAACAGCCTCAAGGCCGAAGACACCGCCACCTACTACTGCGCGAGAGAAGCTGGTACTGCTTGGAGTGGTAGTAGTGCTGGTAGTGCTTGTGGTGTTAATGGCTGACAATATTAGCCTCACGAGGACCATCATAAACATCACAAAGACCATCACCAACACCATCAGCATGACCAGTACCACAACCAGTGTCACCAGCAGCTCCAGCATCAACAGCACCATCAATCCAACCAGGAGCACCACCACCATAACCACTAGCAGCTCTCGCGCAGTAGTAGGTGGCGGTGTCTTCGGCCTTGAGGCTGTTCATCTGCAGGGTGAGCGTGCTCTGCCCGTTGTTCTTGGAGATGGTGAAGCGTCCCTTCACCGCCGACGCGTACCATGTGCTACCACCAGTGCTGCTAATTTCTGCGACGTATTCGAGCCCCTTCCCAGGTGCCTGTCGGATCCATCCCATTTGGTAGCTGCTGAAGGTGTATCCAGAGCCCTTGCAGACCAGGGTCAAGGACCCCCCGGGACTCGCGAGGCCCCCTCCGGACTCATCCAAGGTCTCGGCCGCCCGCAGCCCTGTGGAGGAAGGACAGAGAGCGGTGGGCTCAGGTTGCGGGGTCCCTGACCCTGGTCTGCAAGGGCTCCGGCTTCACCTTCAGCAGCTACAACATGCAGTGGGTGCGACAGGCACCCGGGAAGGGGCTCGAGTGGGTCGCGGATATTAGCAGTGGTGGTAGTGGCACATACTACGTGCCGGCGGTGAAGGGACGCTTCACCATCTCCAGGAACAACGGGCAGAGCTGGTGGTGCTGATGGAGTTTTTTCTTGTGGCCAGGAGAATTTGTGCCCAGGCCCTTTCCCTGTGCCCGGCATGAAGGCAGCAGCACCATCAGCCTCATTAACATAACGATCTATATCAGCGTGAGCAACGCCTTTATCATCATCAACACCATCATCACTTAGTAGTTTAGTGGGTAGTAGTAGTGATAGGAGGATGGTTGGAGTAGGTGACCTTGTAGTTTCTTTCCAAAATTCTAGTTTTTATGAGTCCGTGGTTCTATGATCATTATCAACCCCGTCAACATCATCAACACGATGATAATTATCAGTGCCATCAACATCACCAACACCAACATCACCAACAGCATCACCCCCACCACTACTACAACCCCAACTACTACCAGCAGCGTTCGCGTAGGCAGGGTGTCCAGCAGAGTCAAATTCATCGTGGGTATTTACAGCAGTAGTAGCGATAATAGCTGCACCAGCACCCGCAGCATCAATCCGATAACCCCAATTATAACTACTACTATCAACTTTTGCGCAGTAGTAGGTGGCGGTGTCTTCGGCCTTGAGGTTGTTCATCTGCAGGGTGACCGTGCTCTGCCCGTTGTCCCTGGAGATGGTGAAGCGTCCCTGCACCGCCGACACGTACCATGGGCTACTACCATCACTCCAAATACCCGCGACTGCTTTGAGCCCCTTCCCGGGTGCCTGTCGCACCCATCCCATGTGGTGGCTGCTGAAGGTGAAGCCGGAGGCCTTGCAGACCAGGGTCAGGGACCCCCCAGTGCAAGTTTGGGGCATGGAGCAGAAAATTTGGGCTTAGTTCAGTACCTTGGGGTCAATGGAATGAGTTGAGTTCGGCAAATGATTTGGGGTGGAATGCCAGGGATTTGGGTGATCAAGATGAGCGATGTGACCAGCACCACCACAACCACCACCAACATCACCACCACAATCAATGCCAACACCGTCAACATCACCAACACCGTCGTCAACGTCACCACCATCAATGTAACCAGCACCAGTAGCACCAGCAATATCACTACCAGGAGCTGTAGTATAACTACTACCACTTTTCGCGCAGTAGTAGGTGGCGGTGTCTTCGGCCTTGAGGCTGTTCATCTGCAGGGTGAGCGTGCTCTGCCCGTTGTTCTTGGAGATGGTGAAGCGTCCCTTCACCGCCGACGCGTACCATGTGCTACTACCACCGCTGTTAATACTCGCGACGAACTCGGGCGCCTTCCCCGGTGCCTGTCGGATCCATCCCATGGAGTAGCTGCTGAAGGTGAAGCCGGAGCCCTTGCAGACCAGGGTCAGGGACCCCCCGGGACTCACGAGGCCCCCTCCGGACTCATCCAACGTCGTGGTTGCCCACAGCCCCGGGGTTGACCTGGCGGAGCAGCGTCATCGTCCAGCCATCGAAGGGTGAACATAAAACGGCCCAGTGTAGCCAAATTT
Organism: Aythya baeri; assembly: GCA_026413565.1. Lineage (NCBI taxonomy): Eukaryota > Metazoa > Chordata > Aves > Anseriformes > Anatidae > Aythya > Aythya baeri. Next base: position 352,610 of record JAKRSJ010000121.1, on the reverse strand, counting down.
TGGCATATTCAACCCATTCTACAATGGGTGCTGCAAGAAAGAACCCTAAAAGGCCAAAAGATGCATCTATTTTGTCAAAAAAGGTGTTCAAAGCAAAGATATCTCCATATTTGCCCCCAAACTCAACGTACGGACCCAAACTCGCTGATATTTGGGTGAAAAAGTGGCCAGCAAGGCAACGAGGGGAGCCTGGTTTTGGGCTTGGTGCAAGATGTTGGGCTCGGAGTAGGGAGTTTGGGTTCGTTTAAGGGAATTTGGGCTCAGAGAAAGGAATTTGGGCTCGGAGGATAGAATTTGGGCTCGGAGAAGGGAATTTGGGCTCATAGGATGGAATTTGGGCTCAGAGGCTGGAATTTGGGCTCGGAGAATGGAATTTGGGCTCGGAGAAGGGAATTTGGGCTTAAAGAATTTGCCAAAGACTGGAATCCTTTTGCCCCTTTGTCAATTTGGACCCCAAATACAGACTTTTTTCTGCCTTTTTTTGAGCATTCAGACTCCAAAAATAAAAGTATTTTCCCATTTCTGACCATCTTTCCTCCAAATACAGGGTCTCATTACCTCTCGACCTCAGTAGGGGCATTTTTTGCCCTTTCGTGACTATTTTTGCCCCAAATGTGCTCGTGTTTGGTTCTATATGCCTTCTTTGCCCCAAAACATGAGTATTTGACTCATTCTGGGGGGCATTGTGGCCCCATGGTGAGGATTCTTTGCCTTTTCTTGATATTTTTGATGCAAATAATACACAATTCCTACTTTTTAACACTAATATTCATCAAAATGGGATGTTGATAATTATTCTTGCCATTTAGACACCTATCAGATGGATTTTTTTTCCTCCTTTTCCCAATTTTTTCCAAAATACGAATATATTTTTAACATTTTGGGGCCGGCTGAGTCCAAAATGCAGGAATGTCATCCCACTTCTGGGCTGGAAACCCCCAATTTGAGAAGTTTTTGCTGAGCCCTTCAGCCCTGCCTCGGGTGCCCACCCAAGCGCAGCCAGCCAGGTGTCTGCGCGGGGGCTATTTCTGGGCAGAAAACGAGTTATTTTGGTACTGCCTGAAACCTCAGCAGCTGGAGCAGCCCCGAAACGTGGCTGTTTTCTGTTTTCTGGACCCATTTTTTGCCTCCACACCTGGGGCCGGGGGCGGGAAGGTGCCGTGGGCACAAAAGCTCCGTGCCGGGAAGGTTGTAGGGGAGGAGGCTTCATGGCAGAGATTGCAATTAATTAATTACACGTCCATAAATGATAATTGCATGGGAGAGATTGCAATTAATTAATTACAAATCCATAAGTGATAATTGCACTGGAGAGAATGCAATTAAATCACTCAGTGCCCATAAGTGATAATTGCATGGGAGGGATTGCAATTAATTCAATGTCCATAAGTGATAATTGCATGGGAGAGATTGCAATTAATTAATTACACATCCACAAATGATAATTGCATGGGAGAGATTGCAATTGAGTAATTCAAGGTCCATAAATGATAATTATATGGGAGAAATCACAATTAAATAATTCATTCCCAATAAGTGATGATTACATGGTGAAAACTTCAATTAAATAATTTATTAAAAGAATAATCAAATAACCAATAAAATCATTAAATAATTAAACAACTGTTCAATTAAATAAATGATTGTATAAATAGATAGATAAGTAAATAAATAAGTAAATAAATAAATAAATAAATAAATAAATAAATAAATAAATAGTGGGGTGATTAAATAAATAAATAATTGGACGATCGAACGATTAAATGATTGAATTATTAAATAAATAAATAAATAAATGGTTGAATAATGAAGTGATGAGCAGACCCCAGAGACTGCAATTAAATAATTCCAAGTCCCTGAGCAATGATTACATGGAAAAAAAAATAATAATTAAATAATTTGTTCCCAATAATTGTTGATTGCATAAAAGGGATTAAATTAAATGATTTATTGCCAATAAGTGTTAATTACATTAAACAGATTGCAATTGAATATTTTTTTCACAATAAGTGTTGTTTATATATAAGAGTCTTCAATTAAATAATTGATTATCCATAAGTGATGAGTGCATGAGGGAAACAGTAATTAAATAATTGATTCTCCATAATTGATGAGCAGGCTGCAGAGATTGCAATTAAATAATTAAAAGTCTGTAAGCGATGATTGCATGGAAGAGGTTGCAATTAAATAATTAATTCCACCTAGGTGATGAGCTCATGACTGCAATTAAAACTCTCCCTGCACACCACCAATTAGCTCTGCACAGACTGCAATGAAAAAACCCAAAATCTGAGACTTTGCAGTTTGATGTGTGCACAGCATGAGGGCGCTGATGAGGCTGCAATTAATTAACTCATCAGGCAGAGGGTGCAACGAAGTAATGCACGCAAGCGATGAGCATGAGGAAATGATTCCAATTAATTAATTAATCCAGTGCACAAAGGTAATGAGAAGATGGTTGGGAGTGGAGTGGGATGACCCCACGCACAAAAATGATGAGTTTGTGTCAAATATGGCAAGGAAATAATTTGATGAGCCCAATTAACAAACACACGGTGAAGATTACAACGACATAACGAGGAAAGTCATGAGTTTGTGTCAAAGACTGCAATTAAATAATTCTGAGCACTCAATTAGTGATTGTATAGCTGAAATCACAATGAAATTGCTGAAATTACAAGGAAATAAGTCAACGAAGAAACACAAGAGTTCATCAATGATTACAATGCAATAATTATCCCAATTAATGAGTCCATTGTAGTTAATGCAATGAATTAGCGAGGAAACACGATAAATTCATGTCAACGACTGCAATTAAAGAATTAAACAGACCCAATTAATTAGGACGTGGTAGGGAATGCAATGAAAGAAGTCAACGAGGAAACACGATGAGTTTATGTTGACGATTGCAACGAAATAATTAAGTGGGCTCAATTAGAGTCATGATGGAGATTAAAATTAAATAAATCAACGAGGAAACACGATAAATTCATGTGAAAGATTGCAATTAAAGAATTAAATGCACCCAATTAATTAGGATATGGTAGGGAATGGGATGAAATAACGAGGGAATATGATGAGTCCTTGTCAAGGCCGGCAATTAAACAACTCAGCGCGCCCAATTAACGCATGGCAGAGAGCGCAATGAAACGAATCAACGCGCTCAACTGCCGGGCGCCAATCAAGGATGGCAATTAAACATCCCGATGCACGCCGCTAACGAGCGTGGCGCGAAACCGGGTCCTGGCCCCTCCCCACGAAACCGACCCCCCCCCGCCTTGGAGCCCGCTCCCCATGCAAATCCCCACTCCGGGCGCCTTCAAATACGCCCGTCAACAGCGTCCCAACAGCACCCAGCACCCCTTCCCTTCCCCACCATGAGTCCTCGGCCTCACGCCTTCGCCCTCCTCCTCCTCCTGGCCGCCGTCCCAGGTAGGACCCGGGCCCGCGGAGGCTGCCGGCGGCCCCGGCTCCCCACGGCCGTGCAGGGGCCCGTGCCGTGCGGCTGAGCCCACCGCTCTCTGTCCTTCCTCCACAGGGCTGCGGGCGGCCGAGACCTTGGATGAGTCCGGAGGGGGCCTCGCGAGTCCCGGGGGGTCCCTGACCCTGGTCTGCAAGGGCTCCGGCTTCACCTTCAGCAGCTATGGCATGGACTGGGTGCGACAGGCACCCGGGAAGGGGCTCGAGTACGTCGCAGCTATTAACAGCGGTGGTAGTAGCACATTGTACGCGTCGGCGGTGAAGGGACGCTTCACCATCTCCAGGAACAACGGGCAGAGCACGCTCACCCTGCAGATGAACAGCCTCAAGGCCGAAGACACCGCCACCTACTACTGCGCGAAAGCTGCTCACGGTGGCTCAGAGCCCGTGCACGGCTGTCACAAAACCCAACGCGGCAAGAGCCGCCCAAGCGTGCACCGTGCCCAAGTCTCATCAACCGTGCCCAAATTTCCTTCACGGTCTTGGTTTGAGGTCAAATTTTTCGCGGCGCGTTCAGATGTACTGAACTGTGCCCAAATTACCTCATCAGCACTCAACTTTACTGAACCATGCCCAAGTTTCCTCAACAGAACCCAAAATTTACTGATCCGTGCCCAGGTTTCCTCAGTATCACCCCAAAATTACTGAACTGTGCCCAAATTTCTTCAACAGCACCCAAAATTACTGAACTGTGCCCGAGTTTCCTCAGCAGAACCCAAAATTACTGAACCATGGCCAGGTTTCCTCAGTATCACCCCAAATGTACTGAACTGTGCCCAAATTTCTTCAACAGCACCCAAAATTACTGAACTGTGCCCAAAATTCTTCAACAGCACCCAAAATTACTGAACCATGCCCAAATTTGTTCAACAGCAACCAAAATTACTGAACCATGCCCAGGTTTCCTCAGTATCACCCCAAATTTACTAAACCATGCCTAAATTTCTTCAACAGCCCCCAGATTTTCTGCTCTGAGCCTGTGGTCTTGGTCTGAGTCCAAATTTCTCACAATTTGCCCACATTTGATGAACCAAGACCAAATTTCCGGAACCGAACCCACAATCTTGGTCTGGGTTCAAATTTTTTGCAATTCACTCAAATTTACTGAACCGTGCCCAAATTTACTGAACGAAACCCGCAGTCTTGGTCTGAGTTTAAATTTCTCTCAATATGCTCAAATTTACTGAACCGTGCCCAAATTTACTGAACCGTGCCCAAACTTCCTGAACTGAACCCACAGTTTTGGTATGAGTTTAAATTTCTTTCAATATCCTCAAATTTGCTGAACCAGGCCCAAATTTACTGAACCGTGTCCAAACTTCCTGAACTGAACCCACAGTTTTGGTCTGAGTTTAAATTTCTCTCAATATGCTCAAATTTACTGAACCGTGCCCAAAATTCCTGAACCATGACCAGATCTTCTACACCAAATACCCAGTCTTGATATCTACCCAAATATCGACATATTTTGCCTCTTTTGGGTAGTTTTGCCCCAAGGATGGTGATGGTTTGAGATTTAGAACCATTTCTGCCCCCAAAATGGAAACATTTTTGCCCTTTTGGGCATTTAGACCTCAAATACAGGCATTTCTCTGCCTTTTATGGGCATTCAGGCTCCAAAAATGGAAGTACTTTCCCATTTATTGCCATTTTTACCCCAAATATAGTGAGTTTTATCTCTTTATTGCCCCATTCTCGGCAGAGAGAAGGATGTTTTTTATGATTTTTATGGAGGATGATTTTTGTGATTTTATGGCCATTTTTCCCCAAACGTGGGTATGCATTGCCTCTTTTGGCCGGGTTTGCAGCAAATTTTGGGATGTTTTGTCTCCTATTGCCCATTTTACCCCAATATTGGGATGTTTTGCCACGTAGACTGAGTTTTCTCCCAATTCAGCATGCCATCGCCTTTCATGGCCAGTTTTGCCCATAATCTGGTGATTTTTACCTTTTCTGGCCATTTTAGACCCAAACACAGTGATGCTCGACCCTTTATGGGGATGCTTTGCCCTTTATGACCATCTTCACCCCCAAATGAGGACGTTTTGGAATCTTATTGCAAACTTTTGCCCCAATTTGGAGAACTCTTCGCCTTTTGTTCTCGTACGAGCAACAAATGTCAAGATGCCATTTTTAGAGGAAATCTATTTTTTTCTCCCCATTTGGGGCCCGTTGGGAGGAAGGAAATCAGCTTGAGGCTGCTCAGGCGTGGAGCTTTGTGGCATCGGGGGACGCTTTGGGGGATTTTGGTCCCCTCTGTGTCACCGTGAGTGCTGGTGCTGGTTGGCCTACACGGTGCTACATCCCATGACAAAAACGGTATTTTGCTCTACTTGAGCAAATCTGGGCATTTTTGGACCTCTATGGCCAGTTTTGCCCAAAATATAAGAATTTCCGTGTCCTTTATGGCCATGGTGGCTCAAAATCTGGAGGCGTTTCACCCTTTATGGCCAATTTTGCCCCAAAATATAAGAATTTTCATGTCCTTTATGGTCATGGTGGCTCCAAATCTTGGGACATTTCACCCTTTATGGCCAAAATACAAGAATTTTTGTGTCTTTGATGGCCATGGTGGCTCCAAATCTGGAGATGTTTCACCCTTTACGGCCAATTTTGCCCGAAATACAAGAATTTCTGCGTCCTTGATGGGCATAGTGGCTCCAAACCTGGGGACATTTCACCTGATATGGCCAATTTTGCCCAAAATATAAGAATTTACATGCCTGTGATGGGCATGATGATTCCAAATTTGGGGAATTTTCACCCTTTATGGCCAGTTTGGCCCTAACCATGAGCATTTTTCTGCCATTTATGAGTGTTTTGTACCCAAATATTTTGCCCTTGGTGGTCCTTTGGTCAACATCTCTGGAGATGCAATATTTATGGCGATGTTTTTGCTGAAAATAATGGAATATTTTGAACTTTAATGTCGGTTTTGCTGCAAATATGGGATATTTTGGCAATTTTAGGCACTCGAACCCCAAATTATGGTGGTATTTTTCCCCTTTAGGGTCATTTGCTCAAAGAGGATTGGGGTGTTTTGTGTCTTATGGCTAGATTTACCCCAAACAGATGAAAATTTCCCTTCTTCTACCAAATTTCATGCCAAATGTTGTGATATTTTGCCCTATATGGCAAATTTTGCACCGAATGTAGTCATTTCTTAGGATTTTTGTGGCTAGATTTGCCCAAAACACGGGGATAATTTCCCCCCCTTTTTTTTTTTTTTCATCCCAGAACATCATAGGAATATTTTGTGATTTTTCTTATTTTTGACATGACTTTGTGAATGCTTTTCCTATAACAACCATTTTTTTCTTGAATATTTCTCAAATCTCAAGATATCCAGAGACTTTTGCCCTCTTTAGCCCTTTTTGCTACAAAATTAGGATTTTTCTCTACCTTTTAAATCAACTTCTGCAGAAAACCCGTGGACGTTTTGCCGTTTGTGGGCATTTTAGCTCTAAATATGGCATGTTTTTTCCTTTTTGGGGCCGTTTGGGACCATTTCAGAGGAAGGAACTGATCTCGCGGCCACTCGGGCGTGCAGCCCTGTGGTTTTTGGGGTCATACCGGGGGATTTTGATCCCTTTTGTGTCACTGTGGGTACTGGTGGTTGGGTTGCTACTATTGCACACAGTGCTTCGTCCCATAACAAAAATGATTCTTGGTGGCCAACGAGCAAATCTGGGGGCCTTTTGCCCTTTTTTGGCCAGTTTTGCCCCAAATACAATTTCCACACCCTTTAAGGGGTAGGTGCCTCGAAATCTGGGGATGTTTCACCCTTTATGCCCAAAATACAAGAATTTTTGTGTCTTTGATGGCCATGGTGGCTCCAAATCTGGGGACGTTTTGCCCTTTATGACCAGTTTTGCCCCAAATATTGGATGCTTTTACACTTCATGGCCTATTTTCCCCCGAATTTGGGGCTGTGTTGCCTCTCAAGGCCATTTTTACCCCATACACCAGGAACTTTTGAACCTTTATTGCGCTTTTTAGCCAAATATGGAATCGTCTTTGTCTTTCGTGTTCATATTTGCAAAAAAATATGGGGATAATTTTGTCTTTTATTGTTAATTTGCCACCAAATATGTGTTTATTTGGCCTTCATGACCATTTTTTTGCTCTGAATGTGGGGATATTTTATATCTGGGGCAATAATTGGATGTTTTGCCCTTTATGACCATTTCTGCTTCAAATTAGGACATTTCTTTGCCTTTTATGGTGAATTTTACACCCCTTGGGGTCAAAATGTCCTTTTATGGACATTTTGGCACCTCATATAATCATCCCTTGACTTTTTTTTTTTTTCTGTTTTGCCCCAAATTCATGAATGCTTTACCTTTAATGCATATTTTTTACCTAAATACTGAGTTTTTATGTTCTTTTTGGTCACTATTGCCCCAAACGTTGTGATATTTTGCCCTTTCTGGCCACTCTTTCCCCAAATCAGGGCTGGTTTTTCTCCTTTTTTGGGGCCATTTGGGAGGAAGGAAATCAGCCTGCGACCGCTCGGGCATGGAGCTTCGTGGTTTTGGGGGACGTTTTGGGGGATTTTGATGCCCTTTGTGTCACCGTGAGTGCTGGTGCTTGTTGTGGTTATTACACGGTGTTACATCCCATGACAAAAACAATACTCAGCTCTCCTTGAGCAAAATTGGGGATTTTTTGACCCTTATGGCCAATTTTGTCCCAAATACAAGGGTTTCCATGCTCTTCATGGCTGTGGTGGCTCAAAATCTTGGGATTTTTCCCATTTATGGCCAATTTTGTCCCAAATACAAGGGTTTCCGTGCTCTTTATGGCCATGGTGGCTCAAAATCTTGGGATTTTTTCCCATTTATGGCCAGTTTTGTCCCAAATGCAAACATTTCCATGTCCTCGATGGCCATGGTGGCTCCAAATCTGGGAACATTTCACCTTTTATGAGCAGTTTTGCCCCAAATATGGGAGAATTTCTATGTTTTATGGCCAACTTTGTCCAAATTCGGGCCTTTCTCTTCCTTTTATGGATTTTTTAACATTATATATGATTTTTTTTTCACCACTTATGACCATTTTTTCCCCCAAATTGGCATTTCTTCACATTCAGTGGCCAGCGTTGCCCTAAAAATGGACTTTTCACACTTAAATAATTAACTAAATAAGGACCTCCACTCTCTTTTTAACACTCAACACAGGATTTTTTCCCTTTTACTGTCATTTTGCCCCAAATCTGGGGATCCTTTGCTCCTTGTGATCACTTCTTGCCTGTTTACGGGGATATTTTTCCTCCTTATCATGAGTTTTAGCAAAATTTGGGGCTACTATCCCCTTTTAGGACCACATTTTGCCCAAATACGGGAAAAATTTTGCACTTTGTGGCTTCATTTTTTCCTACATGTAGGGCTGTCGTTTTTGCTGCAAAAACGGGATATTTTGGGGCACGGGGGATTTTGGTCCCTGCTGTGTCACCGTGGGTGCTGGTGGTGGTTACAGTGCTTATTACACGGTGTTACATCCCATGACAAAAACAGCAATTTTCACTACTTGAGCAAATCTGGGGCTGTTTTGCCCTTTACGCCCATTTTTACCCCAAATATGAAGACTCCCGTAACCTTTATGGTCATTTTTTCTCTACATACGGGGATATTTTTCCCTTTATGTCTATTTTTTACCTCATAGTGGGATCACTTTCACTTTTTTTTGGCAAGTTTTCCAGCAAATCGTCTGAAGTTCTTCCTCTTCCAGCCCATTTTCCCCCAAATATAGTGAAATTTTACATTTTCTGGCCAATTTGGCCCTAAATATGGGGACGTTTTTGCCTTTTATGGCTAGTTTTGCAACACCGTTGGGGAAACTTTTGCCCTTTCCACCTTCTTTACCCCAAATATGACCATGCCTTTTTATGGACAATTTAGCCCTAAATATGGGGGGCATTTCGTTCTTTATAGCCATTTTTACCCAAAATACTGACATTTCTTCACATTTTGGGCAAGTTTTCCTCCAGATATGGACATTTCTTTCCCCGTCATGGCTGTTTCTCCAGCAAATACGAGGACGTTTTGCCTCTTTTTGCTGTTTTTTTGCCTCAAATATTTTCCTTTTTTCTGGACATATTTCCTCTACATATTTCGACGATTTTGCCCTTTATGGCCAGTTTTGCACCAAATATGGGGATGTTTTTCCTTTTAATTTCATTTTTTCCCCTACTATGGGCACATTTTTGCACTTTAGAGCCATTTTTGCCCATTTCTGCCTCTAAAACACCCATGAACATTGGAGACTTTTATGAGCCGTTTTACCCATTTTTGCCCATTTCAGCTCCCCATGGGCACCACGGGAGGAAATTTGGGCCAAAAAACATCATTTTTGGCTCTTCTGGGGCGGGATTTTGTTCCACCCTGTGTCACTGTGGGTTGTAGTGGTTATGCTTGTTATGGTTATCACCGTGCTACATCCCATGACAAAAAACCATACTCAACATTTTGGGGACATTTCACCCTTTCTGCCCATTTTTCTCCCAATATTCCCATTTCTCTACCTTTTATGCCTCCAAATACTGCTTTTTTTTAACCCCATATGGCACGTTTTCAACCAAAACACGACAATTCTTACCCCGAATACGACAAAGTTTGCCCCTTTATGGACATTTTCCCCCAAAACATGGAGGTATTTCCCCCTTCGTCCCCAATTTTTGCCCCAAATATGGACATTTCTGTGCCACTGTGACTCAAATTTTAAGGATGTTTAATCTTTTAAGCCCATTTTTGCCCCAAATATTGCCATTCCTCAACATTTTGTGGCCAGCTATTCCCGAAATACGTTGATGTCATACCCTCAAAGTCCATTTTTGCCCCCAATTTGGTGTTGACTTGCCTTTTATCACAGTTTCTTCCCCAAATATGGGCTTTTTTTGCTCTTTATGTCCATTTTTACCCCAAATATGCTGATTATTTTGCTTTTCATTCCCATTTCACGTTTTCCAACCATTTCTACCTCACAAGTCAACGCTCAAGAAGGAAAACCCAAACTTGATCATCGTAGAAAACACCCAAGAAGACCAAAAAAAACACACATTTTTACCCCATAGGATGCCCCTAGGGGCCCGAATTGGGGTGAAAACGCCCGGAATTGGCGAAAATATACATTTTTGGCTGCAGAAAAGAGGTGGGAGGGGTTTTTGAGTGGCGGGTCGATGACTTTGCCCCGTTGTGGTGCTGCTGGTAGCATTGATCTGTGGGGCCACGGGACCGAGGTCACCGTCTCCTCCGGTAAGTCCTCCGGCCAAAAATCTCGCCACGGCGATTTTGGGCCAATTTTCTTCAATTTTGGGCCGGGTGGGGGGTCCGTGGGGCGGCCGGCCCCCATCTTGGGGGCCGAAACCGGGGCAAAACGGCCGTCGATGGGTGGAAATGTCCGATTTGGGGTCGATTTTGGCAGGGGATTTTCGTCCAGAGGGGGTTTTTAGGGCAGAATTGGGTGAAAATGTCGATTTTTGGGGTTGATTTTGGTCGTAGGGAGTTTGGTGTCAGGACTGGGTGAAAATGTCGATTTTCAGGTCTTTTCGGGGGGGGGAAATTATTATGGCGGTGATTTGATGGCAGGGTCATGTCAAAAATATGATTTTAGGGTGTTTTTAGGGAGAAAAATGTTAACTGAAGGCAGTTTGATGTCAGGATTGGGTCAAAAAGTCAATTTTCAGGTCTTTTAGAAAAAAAATCACGCGGAGGTGATTTGTCGGCAGGATTAGGTCAAAAACTCTTTCTCAGCCCTAAAATGTCTATTTTTAGATATTTTTTTTCTGGGGGGGGAGGAGAAAATAGGACGTGTGAGGGCAAAAGGGACCCGAGGGAAGGTTTTGGGGCTTAATTTGGCATTTTTGTTGAGTTGAGTTTAGTGGAGGTTTTGTGTAGAGTGGAAATGTCGATTTTTTTCTCTCCCCAGTTTATATATTTTATATATTTTATAATTTTTTATATATAACATATATTTAATAGATATTTCTATATGTTTATATATAATATATATAATATATATAATATTTATATAATATATAGATATTTATATTTTAAAAAATATATTTTTTTTTTCTGGGGGAGAAATAGCTTTGTTTGGGCAAGATGTGGAGAAAAAAAGGACTTTTCAGGCAAAATTATGTCAGAAAAATATATTTGGCAGATAAGGCTGAACAGGGGAAGACAGAGGACTTTGAATTTTGCAGTTTTTCAGTTTTTTTTTAGGTTTTGCAGTTGGGGCGTCTCTAGGGAGTTCGTTTTCTTGGTGATTTAGCCCCAAAGTTTGAGTTTCTAAGAAAAAAAAGTAGAGATTTCTATTTAATAGGACAGTTTGATTGTTGAGTCTTGGGGTCGAGCCCTAATTGAGGTTTTTTGAGAGCTTTTTGGGCAAAAGGACAGAAAAGTCCCTGTTTTTAACGAAAATGGCCAGGGAGGTTAGTTAATTGAAAAAATTATTGTGAAATGACCGAAAATAGTGGGTGAAGATTGGGGCTGAAGGACGACATTTCAGGTAATTGTCTTCCTTTTAATTTGGGCTGGTTTTGGGGTGGTTTGAGTTAAATTTGCCAGGCTGACGTCCCTAAGTCTAGGTCCCCACAAATCTCCTGGATTTTGTGGCTTTTTTCATGGATTTTCCCTGAAATGAGGCATTTTGGGGGCTCTTGGGTGAATTTCAGGGGGTCTTGGTGGCTAAAAATATCTTAATTTTATTGATAATCGCTTTTGAGGCAGTTTTAGGAGTTTTTAGAGTTGTTAAAATTTCACCAGAGTCGAAATCTAATCCCTTTTTTACCCAGAAAAGGTTTAATAGGACATTTTGGGGGCAGTTTTAGAGGAGTTTGACTTGTTTAGGGCAAAGACCCACCCAAATAATATTGTATTATAATCCTTATTTTTAATTAATTAATTAGCAGGGACTTTATTAATTGAGTCAAAAAATAGGAGTGGCTTGAGACTGTTAGATATTTTTTTCTTCCCTTCCAAATTTGGCTATTTAATGATAAATTTTGATACTATTAAATTTTAAATGAGGCTTAAGCGTTGATTTTTCACCCATTATTGTCAATTTTTGGCATATTTTTGCCTTTATTCGCCAATAACTCCTCAAAACCTCCCCACAAGTCTCATTTTTAATTTAATATCCAAAAATTAGGGTTTCTGGCATGACAATTTCTAATGGTTTTATGCAGTAGGCAGGCTTGGAATGAGGCATTTTGTGCTTAAATAGTGGTTTTTCTGGTATTTATGGCAAAATAGTGATTTTTAGGCAATTTCTCATTGTAGTCTTAGTCGTTCTTTACGAGGGAGGAAAAATTGGTTGAAAAGAGCCAGGAATTGGGGTTTTTAAGAGCAGAGATGAACATTTTTAGAGGGGGAACCCATTTTACTGCATTTCTTAATTAAGCCATAAAAAAGATAATTAGACATTTTACCTCTCCGGCTGCAGATACGACAATTTTAGCTAAATTCACTCAATAATTTGTGATGTTTAAGGTTTTTAGGTCAAAAAAGGGGGGAATTTGAGGTTGCAGGTTCAGTTTATTGCTTAAAATTATTTTAAATTGGTAATTATAATAATATTAACGATATATGATATTATATAAAAATATAACAAAAATATATAACATATATAACACATATATAATATATATATAATATAATATATATATAATATATAGTATTTATTATATATTATTATTTATTATATATTATTAGTGTTATATATAGTGTATAATAATTATATATAATGATATTATTATAATTATTATCATTTAAAATATTTTTCATTTATTTTAGCCTAAAATCGACTCCAAGAGCTTAATTATTTGCCTGGAGTTGGTGATAAAATATTATTAAAAAGTTGTGTTTTTTTCACCACAAACTTCCAACAATATGGCCCAAAGCTTTAAAAATATAAAGAAATTAAATTAAAAGTCACTTTTTTTTTTCCTCTTTTCCACCTAAAATGGCTGATTTCAGCCCAGTTTGGTGGCCGGAAGTTGCAGCTGTGCTTGTTTTTCAGCTGGCTTTATTTTGAGGTTAGAATTGCCTGAAATAGCTCAGTTCTGGTTTCGAAAACAGCAAAAAAAGGGGAAGCGGGGGTTTTTCACCATTTTTGCATGTTAAATACACGAAAAAAAAAAAAAAAAAAGAAAAAAACAAAGAGGAGGCAAATCCTGTCTGAAAAACAGCACCTGTTTTTTGGGGAAAAATAACCCGCTTTGCAGGTGGTAAACAGCAGCTTTGGGCTAAAACCAGAGGGTTTCAGGCAAATTCATTTGGTTCTGGCCGGGTTTCATTTCCCTGAAAATTGAGGAATTTGGCTCGAAAGATGTCGATAATTTCTAAGCCTCGCTACGTGCTTTAATGTATAGATACACCACTCCACCTCGTTTAACGTATATTCTATGTATAACATACCTTGTAATATATTAAATATAGAGAGATAATAGGTAGAATTATTAGATTTAATTATTAGATGAAATATATAGATAGAATTATTAGATTTAATATAAATATTAAGTGTAGCAAGCATATAATAGAAATTATATCCAATATATATAATATATCCAATATATATAATATATCCAATATATATAATATATCCAATATAAATGTCAGGCTTCTAATATATATATCTAGTAGATATATCTGTAATATTTCATATATATTATATATATATTATAAATATATATTAGATAAATCTGCTATGTCTAATATCTAATACATGAATATAGTAGGTATATTTATTATATATATCTAATACCTATTGTATATGTTAGATATATAGGTGTCTATATATATTATTATATCTAATATATATCATGTATATTAGATATATTTTTGTATATATAAAAAATATACATTTTTTACATAGAAATATAACATAAAATATACGTTTTACGTATATAGTTTGTATATCTAACATATAAGATAGATATTAGGTATATATAACATATATATAATATATAATCACTACAGATAATATGTAATCGATATTAGATATATGTAATGGATATATCTAATATATAATAACTATAAAATATATAATACATATTTGAAAGATATATCTAAAATATTATATATATATATATATTATATATTATATAATCAATATTAGATATATATAACGGAAATATATAATATATAATATATAATCGATATTAGATATATACAACGGATATATCTAATATATAATAGCTACAGATAATATATATTGGATATAATCAACAGATATATCTACTGCATGTAATATATCTAATATCTAATATGTATATCATGTATTATAACGAATATATAACGCTAATTAATATTTAATGAATGTGTTATACATAGAAGATATTGGATATATAACAGATATATCGAATATATATATATAATATATATACAATATATAATATATAGGATATATATAATATATATACAATATATAATATATATGATATATATATTATATAATATATATACAATATATAATATATAGTGTGTATATAATATATATAATATATATCATATATTATATATCGAATATATCGAATATATATTATATTTTATAGACCTACTATAGGCTATTTAATGATATATATCACGATACATAAATTAATTAAATTAAATTAATTAGCTGAAGGAAAACCCATATATTTTTACAGAGATATTTATAAGTCTAAGCACTAATTAATCGGCAGTAATTATTTCTATCTTAACGGGATTTTAATCCCTCGGATATTAATTATGCCCTTTAGATTTATAGAAAATTAATTAATTAGCTCTATATTAATAGATAATTAAGATAGAACTTAGACTTTCCTAGACACCCAAATTTAACCAAATTCACCCACTTTTAGCTAAAATCAAAAGCCGTTCAAGTTTGTTTTTTTTTTAATTTCAACCTTTCCGGAGGGATTAATTAGCACTAATTATCTTCATTAATTCTCCAATTTTGACATTTAGCCACTGATTCCCCCCCAGCCCTCAAACCACATTAATTTGGGTTTTGCCTGAATTCAGGCTTTTTTAAAGAAATTAGTGCTTGGCACTTAACGAGGATGGTGTGGGGACTTAATGAGCTGGGTTAATTAGGGGCGGCTGGGGACTAATTGCACTAATTGATGGTTGTAATTGGATGAGTTTAATTGCACTGGTTGGCCCAGTATGGACCAGTATCAGGGCTCTAGGTACTGGTGGTACTGAACTGGGTGCACTGGGGCTATAGGGTGCTGGTACTGGACCAGTATGGACCAGTACAGGGGTCCCGGCACCAGTACTGGTGGTACTGGGACCAGTATGGGGGCCCCAGCACCAGTACTAGCAGCACTGGGACCAGTACGGGGGTAGCAGCACCAGTACTAGCAGTACTGGGACCAGTACGGGGGCTCCGGCACCAGTACTGGCAGTACTGGGACCAGTACAGGAGCCCTGGCACCAATACTGCTTGTACTGGGACCAGTACGGGATCGCTGGCGCCTGTACTGGTGCTACTGGGACCAGTACAGGGGCCCCAGCACCAGTACTAGCAGTACTGGGACCAGTACGGGGGCCCCGGCACCAGTACTAGCAGTACTGGGACCAGTACGGGAGCTCCGGCACCAGTACTGCCCGTACTGGGACCAGTACAGGTGCCCCGGCACCGGTACTGGTGGTACTGGGACCAGTAAGGGGGCTGCAGCACCAGTACTGCCCATACTGGGACCAGTATGGGGTCCCTGGCACCAGTACTGCCCATACTGGAACCAGTACAGGGGCTCCGTCACCAGTACTGGCAGTACTGGAACCAGTACAGGAGCTCCGGCACCAGTACTAGCAGCACTGGGACCAGTACGGGGGCTGCGGCACCAGTACTGCCCGTACTGGGACCAGTACAGGTGCCCCGGCACCAGTACTGGTGGTACTGGGACAAGTACGGGGGCCCTGGCACCAGTACTAGCAGTACTGGGACCAGTATGGGAGGTGCGGCACCAGTACTAGCAGTACTGGGACCAGTACGGGAGCTCCGGCACCAGTACTGGCAGCACTGGGACCAGTACGGGGGCTACGGCACCAGTACTAGCAGTACTGGGACCAGTACGGGGTCCCCGGCACCAGTACTGCCCATACTGGGACCAGTATGGGGTCCCTGGCACCAGTACTGCCTGTACTGGGACCAGTACGGGGGCTGCAGCACCAGTACTAGCAGTACTGGGACCAGTATGGGGGTTGCGGCACCAGTACTAGCAGTACTGGGACCAGTACAGGAGCTCCGGCACCAGTACTGGCAGCACTGGGACCAGTACGGGGTCCCCGGCACCAGTACTGACCATACTGGGACCAGTATGGGGGCTGCAGCACCAGTACTGTCCGTACTGGGACCAGTACAGGTGCCCCGGCACCAGTACTAGCAGTACTGGGACCAGTAGGGCGCCCGCGGCACCAGTACTGCCTGTACTGGGACCAGTATGGGGGTTGCGGCACCAGTACTGGCAGCACTGGGACCAGTACGGGGGCTGCGGCACCAGTACTGACCATACTGGGACCAGTACCGGGGCCCCAGCACCAGTACTAGCAGTACTGGGACCAGTACGGGGTCCCCGGCACCAGTACTGCCCGTACTGGGACCAGTACGGCGCCCGCGGCACCAGTACTGCCCATACTGGGACCAGTATGGGAGCTCCGGGACCAGTACTGGCAGTACTGGGACCAGTACGGGGGCCCCGGCACCAGTACTGGCAGTACTGGAACCAGTACGGGGCCCCCGGCACCAGTACTGACCGTACTGGGACCAGTAAGGGGGCTGCAGCACCAGTACTGCCCGTATTGGGACCAGTATGGTATCGCCGGCGCCTGTACTGGTGGTACTGGAACCAGTACAGGGGATGTGGCACCAGTACTGCCCATACTGGGACCAGTACGGGGCCCCTGGCACCAGTACTGCCCGTACTGGGACCAGTACGGGAGCTCCGGCACCTGTACTAGCAGTACTGGGACCAGTAGGGAAGGTGCAGCACCAGTACAGGCTGTACTGGGACCAGTACGGGGGCTCCGGCACCCATACTGGTGGTACTGGGATTAGTACGGGAGTTCCCACACTGGTACTGGTGTTACTGGGACCAGTACAGGAGCTCCAGCACCAGTACAGCCCGTACTGGGACCAGTACAGGGGCTCCGGCAGTTGAACTGGTGATACTGGGACCAGCAGGGGGCTCCAGCACCAGTACAGGCTGTACTGGGACCAGTACGGGGCCCACGGCACCAGTACTGCCCATACTTGGACCAGTAGGGGGACTCCGGCACCAGTACTGGTCGTACTGGGACCAGTACAGGAGCTCCGGCACCAGTACTGGTCATACTGGGACCAGTATGGCCTTTCTGGCGCCAGTACTGCCCATACAGATAGCCGCTAATACCAGTAAGGACCAGTATGGGGCGCTCTGGTACTGGTGCAGCTGAACCGGGTGTACTGGGGCTATTGGGTGCTGGTACTGGACCAGTAGGACCAGTATGGACCAGTATGAACCAGTAAGGGCCAGTATGGGGTTCTCTAGGGATGAACTGGGTGTACTGGGGCTATGGTGTGCTAGCACTTGACCAGTATGAACCAGTAAGGGCCAATAGGGACCAGTAAAAACCAGTAAGGACCAGTATGTGGGCTGTGGGGCCAAACTGGGTCTACTGAGGCTATGGGGTGCTCCTACTGAACCAGTAAGGGCCAGTAAAGGCCAGTAGGGACCAGTATGGAACAATAAAGACCAGTAAGGACCAGTATGAACCAGTAAGGGGATCTCTGAAACTGGTGGTACTGGACTGGGTCTACTGAGTCTATGGGGTGCTCATACTGAACCAGTAAGGGCCAGTACAGCCCAGTATGGCCCAATACCTCCCAGTATGACCCAATACCTCTTTATATGACCCAATACCTCCCAGTATGACCTCCCAGTCTGACCCAATACCTCCCAGTATGACCTCCCAGTACAGCCCAATACCACCCAGTATGACCTCCCAGTATGACCCAATACCTCCCAGTATGACCTCCCAGTACGACCCAATACCTCCTTATATGACCCAATACCTCCCAGTATGACCTCCCAGTATGACCCAATACCTCCCAGTACGGCCCAATACCTCCCAGTACACCCCAATACCTCCCAGTACAACCCAATACCTCCCAGTATGACCCAATACCTCCCAGTACACCCCAATACCTCCCAGTACGGCCCAATACCACCCAGTATGACCTCCCAGTATGACCCAAAACCACCCAGTACACCCCAATACCTCCCATTATGACCCAATACCTCCCAGTACGGCCCAATACCACCCAGTATGACCTCCCAGTACACCCCAATACCTCCCAGTACGGCCCAATACCACCCAGTATGACCTCCCAGTACACCCCAATACCTCCTACTACCCCCCAATACCCCCCAATACCCCCCAATACCCCCCAGTACACCCCAGTACACCCCAGTCTAACCCCCTATTCTCTTCCTCTCCCCCCTCCAGCCACCTCCCGCGGTCCCACCCTCTTCCCGCTGCTCTCCTGCGCCTCCTCCTCCTCCTCCTCCTCCTCCTCCCTCTACGCCGTGGGCTGCGTGGCCGTGGGCCACGTCCCCGCCGGGGTCACCTTCTCCTGGACCGACGCCACCAACCGCAGCGTGGCCGCCGCCATCTCCTACCCAGAAGCCCGCGGGGCCGGGGGCAACATGGCCGCCAGCCGCTTGGAGTTGCCCCTGCAGGAGGGGAAGGGGCGCCAGCCCTTCTACTGCCGCGCCACCCACCCGCAGGGCAACCCCGTGGTGGCCGTCACTAACCCCGGTGAGTAGTAGGCGGCGGCGTGGGGGGGGGGGGTTGCTCGGGGTTTACTACTCGTTGTATCTTCCTTGTGGGTCTCCTTGTTGGGTCCGCCTTGTTGTATCCTTCTCGTTGGGTCCTTCTCATTGGGTCTTCCTCATTGGGTCCTCCTTGTTGTATCCTCCTCGTTGGGTCCTCCTCGTTGTATCCTACTCGTTGTGTCCTCCTTGTTGTATCCTACTCATTGGGTCCTCCTCGTTGGGTCCTCTTTGTTGGGTCCTCCTTGTTGTATCCTCCTCGTTGGGTCCTTCTCATTGGGTCTTCCTCATTGGGTCCTCCTTGTTGTATCCTCCTCGTTGGGTCCTCCTTGTTGTATCCTACTTGTTGGGTCCTCCGCGTAGTGTCCTCCTCGTTGTATCTCCCTTGTTTTATCCCCCTTGTTGTATCCTACTCGTTGGGTCCTTCTCATTGGGTCTTCCTCATTGGGTCCTCCTCATTGTATCCTCTTTGTTGGGTCCTCCTTGTTGTATTCTCCTCGTTGTGTCCTCCTCATTGGGTCCTCCTTGTTGTATCCTACTCGTTGGTGGCCTCCTTGTTGGGTCCTCCTCATTGTATTCTCCTCGTGGTGTCCTCCTCGTTGTATCCTCCTTGTTGTATCCTACTCGTTGGGTCCTCCTCATTGGGTCCTCTTCGTTGGGTCCTCCTTGTTGTATCCTACTCGTTGGGTCCTCCTCGTTGGGTCCTCCTTGTTGGTGTCCTCCTTGTTGTATCTTCCTTTTTGGTCCTTTTTGGTCCTTTTTTGTCCTTTTTTTGGTCCTTCTTGGTCCTTCTTGATCCTTCTTGGTCCTCCATCTTCTCCTGAACCTCCTCTTGGTCCTTTTTTTGTCCTTTTTTGTCCTTTTTTGTCCTTTTTTGTCCTTTTTTTGTCCTTTTTGTCCTTTTTTTGTCCTTCTTGGTCCTTCTTGGTCCTTCTTGGTCCTTTTTTGTCCTTTTTGGTCCTTTTTTGTCCTTTTTGGTCTTTTTTGGTCCTTTTTGTCCTTTTTTTGTCCTTCTTGGTCCTTCTTGGTCCTTCTTGGTCCTTTTTTTCCCTTTTTGGTCTTTTTTGGTCCTTTTTGTCCTTTTTTTGTCCTTCTTGGTCCTTCTTGGTCCTTCTTGGTCCTTTTTTGACCTTTTTCGTCCTTTTTTGTCCTTTTTTTTTGTCCTTCTTTGTCCTTCTTTATCCTTCTTTGTCCTTCTTGGTCCTTCTTGGTCCTTCATGGTCCTTCTTGATCCTTTTTTGTCCTTTTTTTGTCCTTTTTTGTCCTTTTTTTCCATTGTTGTCCTTTTTTGTCCTTTTTTTGTCCTTTTTTTGTCCATTTTTGTCCATTTTTGTCCATTTTTGTCCATTTTTGTCCATTTTTGTCCTTCTTTGTCCTTCTTTGTCCTTCTTGATCCTTCTTGGTCCTTCTTGGTCATTCTTGCTCCTCCATCTTCTGAACCTCTTCTTGATCCTTTTTTGTCCTTTTTTTGTCCTTTTTTATCCTTTTTTTTTGTCTTTTTTTGCCCTTCTTGGTCCATTTTTGTCCCATTTTGTCCCATTTTGTCCCATTTTGTCCATTTTGTCCATTTTCTCCCATTTTCTCCCCTTTTCTCCCTTTTTCTCCCTTTTTCTCCTTTTTTCTCCCCTTTTCTCCCCTTTTCTCCCTTTTTCTCCCTTTTTCTCCTTTTTTCTCCCCTTTTCTCCCTTTTTCTCCCTTTTTCTCCCTTTTTCTCCTTTTTTCTCCCTTTTTCTCCCTTTTTCTCCCCTTTTCTCCCTTTTTCTCCATTTTTCTCCCTTTTTCTCCCCTTTTCTCCTTTTTTCTCCCTTTTTCTCCATTTTTCTCCCCTTTTCTCCCCTTTTCTCCCTTTTTCTCCCTTTTTCTCCCTTTTCCTCCATTTTCCTCCTTCTTTCTCCACCACCACCCCCCTAACCCTCTCCCACCCCACCCCTAGGCACCCCACCCCACCCCACCACCCCGCTCCTCTCCATCCACCCCCCGTCCCGCGAGGACTTCGAGGGCCCCTACAGGAACTCCAGCCTCCTCTGCCGCGTCCGCGGGCCCCGCGGCCTCACCCCCGTCTCCTGGCTCAAGAACGGCTCCCCCGTCACCGCCGGCGCCGTCACCACCGGCGCCAGGACCGACGGCACCGGCGCCTACGTCACCGACAGCTGGCTGAGCGTCACCGAGGCCGAGTGGGACGCCGGCACCGTCTACACCTGCCAGGCCGAGGGGGAGATGAGGAACAGCAGCAAGTCGCTGGAGTGCGGACGTAAGTGGAGACCTCGCCTTTGTTTTTCGGGGGAAAAGTGGCATAAATCCAAATTTTGGGTCCACCAAACCCAGCCCTGAATCTTAGATAAGTCAGAAGTTATACCCTCGCCTTTATTTTTGGGGAGGAACCAGGCAAAATCCCAACTTTGGTTCCACCAAACCCAACCCTGAAACTTAGATAAGGTAGAAGTGATGATCTTGCCTTTATTTTTGGGGAGGAACCGGGCAAAATCCCAACTTTGGTTCCACCAAACCCATCCCTGAACCGTAAATAAGGTAGAAGCGATATCTTCACCCTTATTTTTGGGGAAGAAACAGGCAAAATCCAAATTTTGGTGCCACCAAACCCATCCCTGAACCTTAGATAAGGTAGAAATTATGCCCTCACCCTTATTTTTGGGGAAAAAACAGCCATAATCCAAACTTTGATTCCACCAAACCCATCCTCAAACCTTAAATGAGGTAGAAATGGTGCCGTCACCCTTATTTTTTGGGAAGAAACAGGCAAAATCCCAACTTTGGTGCCACCAAACCCATCCCTGAACCTTAAATAAGGTAGAAGCTGTATCTTTACCCTTATTTTTGGGGAAGAAACAGGCAAAATCCCAACTTTGGTTCCACCAAACCCATCCTTGAACCTTAGATCAGCTAGAAGCAATATCTTCACCCTTATTTTTGGGGAAGAAACAGGCAAAATCCCAACTTTGGTGCCACCAAACCCATCCCTGAACCTTACATGAGGTAGAAATGGTGCCGTCACCCTTATTTTTTGGGGAAAAAAACACGCAAAATCCCAACTTTAGTACCTCCGACCAATTTTCCTTGTCCTTTGGGCACACCTGCTTAATTTTTTTTTGGGGAAAAAACCCAACTAAACCCCAACTTCCCCCCCCCTCCCCCCCCCTCGCCCACCTCTTCCAGTGGACAAACCCGAGAGCAGCGACATCGCGGTGCGCGTCCTGCCCCCGTCCTTCGTGGACATCTTCAACGAGAGGGTGGCCAAGTTGACCTGCAAGGTGAGCAACCTGCCCACGGTGGAGGGCTTGGTCATCTCCTGGTTGAAGGAGGACGGGCAGAAACTGGAGACCAAGACCATGCCCCGCGTCCTCCAAGCCAACAGCCTCTACGGGGTGGAAGGGGTGGCCAGCGTCTGCGCCGACGAGTGGAACAAGGAGGAGGTCTACACCTGCAAGGTCAGCCACCCCGAGCTGCTCTTCCCCGTCGAGGAGAAGCTGCAGAAGGCCACCGGTGAGTCCCCTCGCCAAATCGGGGGGGAAAAGTTGAAAATGGAGACTCCCTTCCTCTATTTCTTGAGGTTATTGCACCAAAAATGGAGAGCGCGACCAATTGCTCGCAGCTCTCTTCCCAATTTATTGGGTTATTGCACCAAAAAAAAGAGAGATGAGAATGCGATCACATCACCCATTGATTTTTTTTTGCTGGTTTTGGGGGAAAAAGGTGGTGTTGGCGTTGCTGATGCTGTTTTTTTTTTCCTATATATGCAAAAAAAAAAAAGGTGGTGTGATTGCATCGCGGGTTTGCGTAGGGAAAGAGCGTTGCGAAATTGTTGAGGGTTTGGGAAAAAAAAAGTAGGGGAAAAGTGCTGCAGTTGCGTCACGGATTTGAGGAGGAAAGAAAAGTGTGGTGTGATTTCATCGCGAATTCGCGAAAAGAAGGGAAAGGCAGTGGAATTGTGTCGCAAATTTGGAAAAAGAAAGAAAAAACGTTGAAATTGTATCACAAATTTAGGAAAAGAAAGAAAAGGCATTGAAATTGTATTGCAATATTGAAAAAAAAAAAAGAAAAGGCATTGAAATTATATCACAAATTTAGAAAAAGAAAGAAAAGGCATTGCAATTGTATCACAAATTTGGAAAAAAAAAAAAAGAAAAGGCATTGAAATTGTATCACAAATTTGCAAAAAAAAAGAAAAGAAAAGGCATTGAAATTATATCACAAATTTGGAAAAACAAAGAAAAGGCATTGAAATTGTATCACAAATTTAGAAAAAGAAAGAAAAGGCATTGAAATGATATCACAAATTTGCAAAAATGAAGAAAAGGTGTTGCAATAGCATCATAAATCTGGAAAAAACAAATAAAACGTGTTTCAATTACATCACAAATTAGTAAAACCAAAGAAAAGGCATTGAAATTGCATCGCAAATTTGCAAAAATGAAGAAAAGGTGTTGCAATCGCATCTCAAATTTGGAAAAAGAACTAAAAAGTGTTGCAATTGCATCACAAATTTGCAAAAATGAAGAAAAGGTGTTGCAATTCCATCACAAATTAGTAAAAAGCAAAGAAAAATCAATGTAATTACATCACAAATTTGGAAAAATTAAGAAAAGGTGTTGCAATTCCATCACAAATTAGTAAAAAGAAAGAAAAATCGATGTAATCACATCGCAAATTTGGAAAAATGAAGAAAAGGCGTTGCAATTCCATCACAAATTAGTAAAAAGCAAAGAAAAATCAATGCAATTACATCACAAATTTGGAAAAATGAGGAAAAGGCGTTGCAATTCCATCACAAATTAGTAAAAAAGAAAGAAAAATCAATGCAATCACATCACAAATTTGGAAAAATGAGGAAAAGGCGTTGCAATTGCATCTCAAATTTGGAAACAGAACTAAAAGGCGTTGCAATCGCATCTCCAATTTGCAAAAACGAAGAAAAGGGCATAGAAATTGCACCACAAATTTAGAAAAAAAACATAGAAAGGGCTTCGCCATCCCACCGCGGATTGGGAAAAATACATTAAAAAAAAAATTGAACAAAGAGCGCTCCAACCTCAACCCACCGCCCTTCTCCCTTCCTTGCAGAGCGCGACGCCAAGCCCCCCACCCTCTACGTCTTCCCCCCTCCTCCGGAGCAGCTCAACGCCCACGAGACCGCCACCGTCACCTGCTTGGCCAAGGGTTTCAACCCCCCGGACCTCTTCATCCGTTGGCTCCGCAACGGCGAGCCCTTGCCGGCCTCCAGCTACGTCACCATGCCCCCCGTCGCCGAATCGCAACTGGCGCGCTCTTACTTCACCTACAGCGCCTTGAGCGTGGCCACCGAGGACTGGGGGGCCGGCAACGTCTTCACCTGCCTGGTCGGCCACGAGAGGTTGCCCTTGCAGGTGGCCCAGAAGTCGGTGGACAAGTCCTCGGGTAAACCCACCTCGGTCAACGTCTCCCTGGTGCTCTCCGACACCGCCAGCTCCTGCTATTAAATCATTAAATCATATTAAATCATCCCCATCCTCCTCCTCCTCCTCCTCCTCCTCCTTCCGTCGGTTTCACCTCAACGCGTTCAAGACGCCCCCCAAAAATTAGCTGTTTCGGTGCAAAATGTGTTCAACTCCTCCTCTTCCCCCAAAAAATGATATTTTTGCAATGCAGAACCTCTCCTCCTACCCCCTATAATCCATTATTATTTTTTATCAACATGGGATGTTATAATCCCCCCTCAAAAAAATTCATTTTTCAGTGTGGATCTTCTCAAAAGCTCCATCAAAATCCGTTTTTTTCAACACCAAACGTGCCCGATTCTCCCCCAAATTCGCTTTTTGCGAAGCGTATCAAAACATCCATCAAAACTCTTTTCCGCCACACAAAACGCCTTCAACCGCCCCCAAAATTCGTTTTTTTTTTTTTTTTCAACATTGGGATGTGTTGAGATCCCCCCCCAGATTTCATTCTGCAGTGTGAAATGCAGTAAATTCTCCAAAAGTTTGCTTTTACAATGCAAAATGTGTTAAAACACCCATTAAATGCATTTTTTTTGCAATCAGGAACACGTTCAAGTCTCCCAAAAATTCATTTTGCGGTGCAAAATGTGTTAAAACATCCCCGAAAACGTGTTTCTGCAGTGCAAAATGTGTTAAATTCCCCAAAAAAGCTGTTTTTTTGCCATGCAAAATTTCATAAAGTCCCCTAAAAACGTGCTTTTGTGATGGGAAAAGTGGTAAAATATCCACCAAAACGTCTTTTTGCGATGTTAAGCGTGTTAAAGTCCCCTCAAAGTTGGGTTTTGCAGGGGGAAAAGTGTCCAAATTCCACCAAAATGTGATTCTGCAGGGCAAAACTCCCCTCAAAATGTTTTTGCAATGTCAAAAAAAAATGTTTCTGCAATGCAAAATGTTTAAAATTCCCCCCAAAAAATGTTTCTGCAGTGCAAAAAAAAAAACACGAATTGTTTCTTTGATGCAAAATGTACCCCAAATCCCCCCAAAAAAACTCTGTTTCTGCAACCCAAAACTTGTCAACCTCCCCCCTTCGGGATTTGTATCCGCGATTTGTACCCCCCCTCCCCTCTCCCCGAGGGAGAACCGACGGAAATAAAGCAAAACGATGGATTTTTGTTGAAAAACTGACCAAAAGCTCAATTTTTGTCCGGGCTGGGCGGGGCGGGGGGCACGCGGCGGTGCAGGCGGCGGCTGCGTGCATCGCGGGCACTGCAAATCCTTCATTTCGTCCTCTTTGGATCATGTTTTTTTTGGAAATCTTTGCATCTTGGTCATTTCAAATCCTTGAATCTTGGTCTTTGTGTCTTGGTCTTTGTAAATCCTTCGTTTTGTCTTCTTTGGGTCATGTTTTTGTTTTTTTTTTGTAAATCTTTGCATCTTGGTCATTTCAAATCCTTGACTCTTGGTCTTTGCGTCTTGGTCTTTGTAAATCCTTCGTTTTGTCTTCTTTGGATCATGTTTTTGGTTTTTTTTTGTAAATCTTTGCATCTTGGTCATTTCAAATCCTTGAATCTTGGTCTTTGCGTCTTGGTCTTTGTAAATCCTTCGTTTTGTCTTCTTTGGGTCATGTTTTTGTTTTTTTTTTGTAAATCTTTGCATCTTGGTCATTTCAAATCCTTGACTCTTGGTCTTTGCGTCTTGGTCTTTGTAAATCCTTCGTTTCATCCTCTTTGGATCATGTTTTTTTTGTAAATCTTTGCATCTTGGTCATTTCAAATCCTTGACTCTTGGTCTTTGCGTCTTGGTCTTTGTAAATCCTTCGTTTCGTCCTCTTTGGATCATGTTTTTTGGAAATCTTTGTGTCGTGGTCTTTGCAAATTTTCCCTGTTGTCCTCTTGGCATCTTGGTCTTTGCGTCTTGGTCTTTGTAAATCCTTCGTTTCGTCCTCTTTGGATCATATTTTTTGGAAATCTTTGCATCTTGGTCATTTCAAATCCTTGACTCTTGGTCTTTGTATCTTGGTTTTTGTAAATCCTTCGTTTCGTCCTCTTTGGATCATGTTTTTTGGAAATCTTTGTGTCGTGGTCTTTGTGTCTTGGTCTTTGCATCATGATCTTTGCAAATCCTTTGCTTTTTGCTCTTTGCAAATCCTTTTTTTATATTTTTTTTCGTGCTTTTTGCATCACGATCTTTGCATCATGCTCTCTGCAGACCCTTTGCTTCTCTTGCTTCGTGCTCTTCATCCCTTTGTGTCCTCCTCATCCTCATGTCCTCATCCTCCTCGTGTCCTCTTCCTCCTCATGTCCTCCTCATCCTCGTGTCCTCTTCATCGTCCCTTGTCCTCATTTTCTTGTGCCTTCCTCATCCTCACGTCCTCCTCATCCTCATATCCTCCTCATCCTCATGCCCTCCTCATCCTCCTGTCCTCCTCCTCTTCATATCTTCCTCCTCTCATGTCCTCCTCATCCTCACGTCCTCCTCATCCTCACGTCCTCCTCATCCTCATGTCCTCCTCCTCCTCACATCCTCATCATCCTCATGTCCTCTTCATCCTCACCTCCTCCTCATCCTCACGTCCTCCTCATCCTCATGTCCTCCTCCTCCTCATGTTCTCCTCATCCTCTTGTCCTCCTCATCTTCCTCATCCTCACGTCCTCCTCACGTCCTCACCTTGCACCACCCTCAGCCTCGCTTCCCCTTCTGCAACTTGCCCGAGATTCAGGCCCATTTTTCCCCCTAAAATCCCACAAAATCAGTTAATCGACCTCCCCCAGAAGACCTTTCGCTTTTTTGGGGGGAGAAAAACGCATAATTGGCTTTTTTTTTTGGAGGTCAGACACGTGCTGCAGCGACTGACTGCAAAAAAAAGGGGAGTGGCCTGCGTAAGGGAAACAAACTCAATGGGGGGGGATTCCCAAAACCAAGCATTTTGGGTCTAAAAAAGCCAATTTAGGTAAAAACATAAATAACCAGCATGGAAGAGCCACCCTCTGACGCACAACCCGGAAAAATCGGGGCGCGCAAGGGATTGGCGTGGCCCCGCCCACTTTTGGGGCGAAATCTTCCATTTTGGGGGCCCCCGCGTCTCGTTATTTTGAGCCCAAATGTACATTTTTGAGGATTTTGGGGGGAGGTTATTTTCGGCCAGGCTTGCTCAGCACCCCGCGTTTCCCAGCCCGCGGATGCCGCGCCGCCGCGTTCACCGCTCGCAGCCCCCCAAAACCCCAGGGGTTTTCCACCCCTGGTGACAGCCGGACCTAAAATCACTCAAAATTGACCCAAAACCAGCCCCTTTTTATTTTTTTTTACTATTTTTGTGCCCCGCGGCGACGGCGCTAACTCGCTCTCGCCTCTTCTCCCAAGCCTTCCTGGACGCCTACACGGAGGTGGAAGAGGACGACGACCTCAACAACCTGTGGACGACGGCCTCGACCTTCATCGTCCTCTTCATCCTCAGCCTCTTCTACAGCGCCACCGTCACCTTGATCAAGGTACAGATTTTGGGGCGAAAACGCCCCAAAATGGGGCTGGTTGGATGGCCACTGGGAGACGAGGGACGTGGGGATGGGATCCACCACGTCCAAGAGCCGTTGAGTTGCAATAGAGCAAACCCAACATCTCTCACGCTGATATATTCATTTTCCCCCCAAATTTTGCTAAAATCTCAATATTTTACCCCATTTCTAGACTTTTTCGCATCAATCCCATCTCCTAATGACTTTTATTTACACAGAATTGGGTTAAAAGATGAGGAATTGGATCCACCACGTGCAACAAGATGTTGAGTTGCCAAGGTGCAACCTCCTATCACCTCTCACACTCATAATTTCAACTTTTTCCCCCAAAATTTTGCTAAAATCTCCTTTTTTTACCCCATTTCAAGACATTTTAAGATCAATCCCATCTCCTAACGACTTTTCTTTACTCAGAATTGGGTTAAAAGATGAAGAATTGGATGCAAAAAAACACATTAAATTGCAACAACGCAACCTCCTATCTCTTCCTCACACTCATAAATTTATTTTTTCCCCCAAATTTTGCAAAAATATGAAAGTTTAATTAACCAAAACCCTCATTTTCCCCATCACCAGGTGAAATAACCCGGCTCCTGTCGGATTTTGCTGCCCACTATCACCAGACGCCTCCTCCACATGGTGCAACCCCCTCCCTTTCCCTTTTCCTTGTAAATAGTCGCCGTGAAAATAAACATTTTTTTTTTTCTCCGGACTCCGCTTGTTTTTGTGCGTGCATCGTGCCAGGATTTGGGTTTGGGTTTTTTTTGGGAAAAAAAAAAATGGATTTACACGATCTTGCAATTTATTAATTATTTTTTTTTTTGCAGTGGATTACATACTTTTGCGATTTTTTTTTTGTTTTTTGTTTGTTTGTTTGTTTTTCCAATGGATTGCATGCTTTTGCAAGTTTTTTTAATTATTATTATTTTTTGCGGTGCAAAATAACATTAAAGAACATAAAAGAATATAAAAGAACATTACATGTTCTTGTATTATTATCATTATTATTATTATTATTATTATCATTATTATCATTATTATTATCATTATTATTATTATTATTTCGCATGGATTACTTGGTCTTGCCCTTTATTTGGAGTTTTTTCAGTGGATTGCATGTTTTCACGATTTATTTTATTTTTTTTCAATAGATTGCATGCTTTTGCAACTTATTGAAGGTTTTTGTTTGTTTTTTTTTGCTATAAACTGCATTTTCTTGCAAGATATTTTGAGGCTTTTGCGATGGATTGAGTGTCCTCAAAATATTTTATTTTATATTTTATTTTGTTTTGTTTTATTTTATTTTATTTTAAGATAAGATCATGTTGGGTCTTCCAAGGCAACGTTGGGTCTTCCAACACAACGTTGGGTCTTCCAAGACCTACGTTGGGTCTTCCAAGACAATGTTGGGTCTTCCAAGACCATGTTGGGTCTTCCAAGACCTCGTTGGGTCTTCCAAGACTGCGTTGGGTCTTCCAAGGCTACGTTGGGTCTTCCAACACAACGTTGGGTCTTCAAAGACCACGTTGGGTCTTCCAAGACCTACGTTGGGTCTTCCAAGACAACGTTGGGTCTTCCAAGACAACGTTGGGTCTTCCAACACAGCGTTGGGTCTTCCAAGACAACGTTGGGTCTTCCAAGACCTCGTTGGGTCTTCCAAGACCACGTTGGGTCTTCCAAGACAACGTTGGGTCTTCCAAGACCTACATTGGGTCTTCCAAGACCTCGTTGGGTCTTCCAAGACCTCGTTGGGTCTTCCAAGACAGCGTTGGGTCTTCCAAGACCACGTTGGGTCTTCCAAAACTGCGTTGGGTCTTCCAAGACCGCGTTGGGTCTTCCAAGACCTACGTTTGGTCTTCCAAGACTGCGTTGGGTCTTCCAAGACCTCTTTGGGTCTTCCAAGACCACGTTGGGTCTTCCAAGACCGCGTTGGGTCTTCCAAGACAACGTTGGGTCTTCCAAGACCGCGTTGGGTCTTCCAAGGCAACGTTGGGTCTTCCAAGACCGCGTTGGGTCTTCCAAGTCCACAACCAGGCAGCCAATTAGCATCGGGGAAGGGTCGTTAGGGGTTAATTAGATGGGTTAATGATGACGTCCCCTGCCCCACGGATCTCTGGGATTGCAGTGGGCCGAGCTTCGTGAAATGGGGCGGAGGAGGAGCCTGGATCTCCACCTTCATCACGCTCTTCCTCCTCGTCTCCTACGTCAGAGCCCAGACCCCGCCCACTCCATCCCCCCCTTCCCATTGGCCAACGGCCTTGGAGGGAGAAACAGCCACAAAACAGGGTGAAAAACACCAGAAAATGCCCAAAAAAACATTAAAATCCCACTTTATTAACAAATTTCCCATCTTTGCTTCTCCATTTCCATATTTTCAATAAAAAATCCGCGTTTCCCCTCGCTCCCGCCATGTTTTTCCCATCATGCACCGCGTCCTTCCGTGGGAAAGGCGCCGGGGGTGGTTTTGGGGCAGGAAACGGCTATTTTGGGTGCGGTGACTCAGACGGAGAAGCGCGGTTTGGGTAAACAGGACACATCTGGCCGGGGTGACGCCGAAATCCAGATGTTTGGCGCTGCTTTTTTGGGGGGAAAACAACCAGTTTCGGCTCCCCGAATGACTCAGGCAGCAGCCCAAGAAACCACGGCGGGGAGGAAAGAGGAGAAATGAAAATGGCTTTTATCGTAAACAGGATTTTGGGGTTTTGGGTCAAAAAAATGAAATTTTGGCTCCCCTGCACGCAATCGAGCCACGGAGGGGTGTAGGGCTGGGGAGGAAAATGGGGGGAAAAGGGAGGAAAATGGGGAAAAAAAAGGGGGAAAAATGTGATTTTTTGAAGCTTTGTGATTAGGATAAGATCAACACAAAGTGGCTTCATTTTTTGGGGGGGAAAAAGGGGTTTTTGGCAACGTGATGGACATTGGGGTGCGATAAACCAACACAACAGTGCTTTTTTTTGGGAAAAAAAATGGATTTCTTGAAGCTCGATGAAGATTAGGCTGAGATGAAGCAACACGATGAGGCTTCATTTTGGGGAAAAAATAGTCTTTTTTGTTAACCCGATGGAAACTGAATAGGAAGCACCAACAAAACAGGGCTGTTTTTTGGGGGAAAAGGGGTTTTTGGAGATTTATGGAAGTTAGGGTGTGAGGCACCAACACAACACGGCTTCATTTTGGGGGGAAAAAGAGTCTCTCGAAGCCTCCTGGAGATCACTGAGGCAACGCGGCTCCATTTTGGGGTGGAAAAAGGGGTTCTTGAAGCCCGTGGAAACAGTCTGAAAATTGTTTTATTCTGTGCGTTTTCGGGAAAAGCACAAAAACTCTCGGTCCAACCCCTGGGACAACAGAGGGGTGAAGACCTTCAGTGTTCAGAGAACCTGGGGAGACACCAAAATTACAATTTTTAGCTTTAATTAACGTTAATTATTAGTGTTTTGGGGTGTGGGGGGGTACCTTGAAGAGGGTGACGCCGGTGCTGTAGCAGAGGCTGAGGAGGAAGAGGATGACGAAGGCCACGGCCGTCCAGAGGTCGGAGACGTCTTCCTCCACCTCCAGCTCCGTCTCCTCACCCAGGGCCACCATGATGCATTCTGGGGAGACTGACAAAAAAAAAGGGGACGGGGGTCAGCCCCAAAAAGACGTGTTTTTACCCGTTTTCCACCCAATTCCTCCCCAGCACCCTTCAAGAAGCAATGGGATCGTGGGGGTTTTTGGTACATGCATCAAAACCCCAAATTTTCACCCATTTTCCACCCAGTATTTGCCAAAAACCCTTCAACAATCATCATGATCATGAGGATTTGGGGTACATGTACCAAAAAGCCACATTTTCACCCGATTTCCACCCAATTCCTCCACAAAACCCTTCCTCAAGCAATGGGATCACAAGGCTCTTTGGTGCATGTACCAAAAAGCCACATTTTCACCCATTTTCCACCCAATCCTTGACCAAAACCCTTCAACAAGCACCATGGTCATGAGGATTTGGGGTACATGTACCAAAAAGCCACATTTTCACCCATTTTCCACCCAATTCCTCCCAAAACCTCTTCTATAAGCAACAGGACCATGACAATTTTTGATACATGCACCAAAAATCCACATTTTCACCCATTTTCCACCCAATCCTTTGCCCAAAACTCTTCCATAAGCAACGGGGCCATGAGGGTTTTTGGTGTATGTATCAAAAAGCCACTTTTTCACCCATTTTTCCACCCAATCCCTCTCCAAAACTCCTCAACAAGCAACGGGGCCATGAGGGTTTTTGGTGTATGTATCAAAAAGCCACTTTTTCACCCATTTTTCCACCCAATCCCTCTCCAAAACTCCTCAACAAGCAACGGGGCCACGAAGATTTTGGCGCATGAACCAAAAAAGCCATATTTTCACCCATATTCCACCTAATTATTGGGCAAAACCCTGCTGCGAGCAAAAGAGCAGTGGGTTGGTTTTTGGTACATGAAAAATAATAATTTTTGCCCATTTTCTACCCAAATTCATGTACAAAACCCTGCTGCAAATAAGGTGGAAGTAGGGTTTTTTTAATGAACTTAGCATAAAATGTCACATTTTCACCTATTTTCTACCCAAATCCCTCTCCAAAACTCTCCCAGCAAGGAGGGATTTTTGGTGCGTGCAGCAAAAAACCCATTTCCGCCTGTTTTCTACTCAATTCGTGTCTAAAACCCTGCCACGAGAAAAGGGGAAGTGAGATTTTATTATTGTTTTTTTTGGGCGAGTGCAGCAAAACACCGCATTTCCACCCATTTTTTCTCTTGTTTCTCTCTAAAACCTTGCTGCAAAAAAAAGAGGATTTTTTAAAAAATTTTGGTGCGTGCACCAAAGACCCAATTTTCCCTGTTTTCTACCCAATTCTTGGCCAAAACCCTGCTGCGAGCCAAGTGGGAATCCCTAATTTGTGTAAATCCTGCTTTTTCTCACCTCTCTTGATTAAAAAAAATAGGTGAAAAAGAGGGGAAAATGGGTCATTTCGTCCTGCTCTTTCTCACCACTTGCTAAAAAAAATAGGCAAAAAAAAAAAAGAGGGAAAATGGAAAATTGATTAGCCCCTTCCTAATTGATTAGCCCTGTCCCTAATTGATTTACTCTGTCCTTAATTAATTAGCCCCATTGCTAATTGGGGCTGGGATGGTTTGGGAGGAGGTGGATGTGTT
Source organism: Aythya baeri (assembly GCA_026413565.1). Lineage (NCBI taxonomy): Eukaryota > Metazoa > Chordata > Aves > Anseriformes > Anatidae > Aythya > Aythya baeri. The sequence goes on along the minus strand of JAKRSJ010000121.1, from coordinate 319,213 downwards.
GGATGAGGGTACATTTCTGAGTGAATTCTCTGTTTTTTTAATATTATCTTTTATTTTTTTCATCATTATTCTGATTTTCAAATTTATCATCATTAATTTTTTTTTTTTAATTATTATCATTAATTTCCTTTTGGAAGGGGATTGGAAGGAGGTGGATGTGCTGGATGAAGACACCAGTGCTGGCACATTTCTGTGTGATTTCTCTGTTTTTTATTGTTTTTTTTTTTAACTATTATCCTTATTTTTTCTCATTCTTATTTTCATCATTATTATCTTTTTTTTTTTTTTTGAATTATCTTTTTTTATCTTTTTTTTTTGGAAGGGGATTAGGAGGAGGTAGACACACTGGGTGAAGACACCAGCACCCTCATGTCTTTGTGTGATTTCTGTGTTGTTTTTGTTTGTTTGTTTGTTTTGTTTTTTTGTAATTTTATATTTTTTTCCCATTTTTTCATCGTTATTATCATTTTTTTGGAAAAATTCTTTTGAATTTTTTTTTTTTTTTAATTTTTTGGAAGGGGATTGGGAGGAGGTGGACGCACCGGATGAAGACACCAGCACCAGCACATTTCTGTGTGATTTCCATGTTTCTTCTTATTATTTTTAATACTAATAATTTTATCTCTTATTATTATTATTTTTTTCCTCATCATCATTATCTTTTTTTTTTTTTTGAATTATTATCTTTTTTTTTTTGGAAGGGGACTGGGAGGAGGTGGATGTGTCGGATGAAGACACCAGTGCCAGCACATTTCTGCGTGATTTCCATGTTTCTTCTTATTTTTAATAATAATAATTTTCTCTCTTATTATTATTTTTTCATCATTATTATCTTTTTTTTGTATTTTTTTTTGAATTATTATCCTTTTTTTTGGAAGGGGACTGGGAGGAGGTGGACGCACCGGATGAAGACACTGGCACTAAAACTTTCATGCGTGATTTCCATGTTTCTTCTTATTATTATTTTTAATACTAATAATTTTCTCTTATTATTATTATTTTTTCCTCATCATCATTATCTTTTTTTTAAATTATTATCCTTTTTTTTGGAAGGGGACTGGGAGGAGGTGGATGCACCGGATGAAGACTTCAGCGCCAGCACGTTTCTATGTGATTTCCATGTTTCTTCTTACTATTTTTAATAATAATTTTATCTCTTCTTCTTATTATTTTTTCATCATCCTTATCTTTTTATATATATATTTTTTTGAATTATTATCAGTATTTTTTTGGAAGGGGACTGGGAGGAGGTGGACGCACCGGATGAAGACACCACCGCTAAAACTTTCGTGCGTGATTTCCATGTTTCTTCTTATTATTATTTTTAATAAGAATAATCTTCTCTCTTATTATTATTTTTTCATCATTATTGTTTTTTTTTTGTATTTTTTTTGAATTATTATCAGTATTTTTTTGGAAGGGGACTGGGAGGAGGTGGACGCACCGGATGAAGACACCAGCGCTAGACCATTTTGTGCGTGATTTCCATCTCTTTTATTCCCGTACTTCATTTTTTCCCACCACACTCAAACTCTTTCAACCAAAATCATACTTTTTCCATTATTATTTTCGTTTTTTTTTTTTTTTGACGGATTTACAAGCCCCGGCCCGCGCTCAGTAGCAGGTGCCCTCGGCGTCGCTGAGGATCACCGAGACGTTGACGTGGCTGGGTTTACCCGTGCTCTTGTCCAGGCTCTTCTGCACGAAATTCAGCGGGATCCCGTCGTGCCCCACCACGCAGGCGAAGCTGTCCCCGCGCTGCCACTCGGCCGCCGCCACGCTCAACTTGCTGTAGACGCTGAAGAGCCCGCCGGCCCCTTCCTGGGGGCCGAAGGTGGAGAAGCTTCCGGAAGCCACCGGCCGGTCCTCTTGGGTCCAGGTGACCAAGATGTCGCGGGGACGGAAGCCCAAGGCCAAGCAGGTCAAGGTGGCGGTCTCTTGGCGGGCCAACTCCTCCGAGGGCGGGGGGAAGACGTAGACGGAGGGCGCCTGCACCGAGACGGCTGCGGGGTGGGCGCAAGAGAAGGTCAGGGGGGGGCTCCCAGTAAGACCCTTCCAGTTGGCTGGGTTCTCCCAGTAAGACCCTTCCAGTTGGCTGGGGCCTCCCAGTAAGACCTTTCCCGTTGGCTACGTCCTTCCAGCTTGATAGACCTTCCCAGTAGGCTAGATCCTCCCAGTAAGACCCTTCCAGTTGGCTGGGGCCTCCCAGTAAGACCTTTCCCGTTGGCTAGGTCCTTCCAGCTTGATAGACCCTTCCAGTTGGCTAGGTCCTTCCAGTTGACTACGTCCTTCCGGTAGGCTAGATCCTTCCAGTTGACTAGACCCTAGTTGGCTAGGTCCTTCCAGTTGGATAGACCCTTCCAGTAGGCTAGGTCCTCCCAGTAAGACCTTCCCAGTAGGCTAGGTCCTTCCAGCTTGATAGACCCTTCCAGTTGGCTAGGTCCTCCCAGTAAGACCCTTTCCAGTTGGCTAGGTCCTCCCAGTAAGATCTTTCCAGTTGGCTAGGTCCTCCCAGTAGACAAGACCCTTCCAGTAGGCTAGGTCCTCCCAGTAAGACCCTTCCAGTAGGCTAGGTCGTCCCAGTAAGACCCTTCCAGTTGGCCAGGTCCTCCCAGTAGACCCTCCCAGTAGCCCCTTCTGGTGGACAACACCTCCCAGCGGCCATGCTCCTTCCAGGACACCACACCCTTCCACCGGGTCGGCCATCTTGCCTTCTCCCAGAAGCCCTTGCTCTCCGCCTACACCCTTCCAGTAGACCTCTTCCAGTTGGCCAACCCCTTCCACTCAACTCCTCCAGCCAACTGCTTCCACCTGGCCCCAAACTTCTCCGCTCTTGCCCCAAACTTCTCCGTTCTTGCCCCAAACTTCTCCGTTCTTGCCCCAAACTTCTCCGCTCTCGCCCCAAACCTCTCCTCCCCCATCGGGGCTTGCGATTGGGCGGGAGGGGAGCGGCGGCTTCCTACCTAGGTCTTTCTGCACCGATTTCTTGACGGGTCCTTCCACCTCGGGGCCGGACACGCCGCAGGTGAAGGTCTCGCCGCTGTTCCACTCCTCGGCGCAGACCTTCAGGACGCTGGTGAGGCGGTAGAGGCCGTTCTCCAGCTTCTCAGGCTCCCCGGGGGACACGTCCAAGGCGGTCCCGGCGCTGCGGGACCAGGCGAACTTCAGGTCCTGGGGGGCGTTGGTGGCCACGCAGGTGACGCTGGCGTTCTGGCCGAGGTAGAGGTCCTCCAAGGACGGGGGGAGGACGGAGACCTCCAGCTTGACTTCGGGACCTGGGTGGGGTGGGGTGGGGTGGGGCGTTGAGCGGGGCGCGGGGGTTGGGGGGGACGCCAAATCCTGCAGCCGAACGCTCGCCCCGTCTTCTCGATCCCACCAAAAAGGGAGAGTTTTGGGGGTGTTTCCCCAGATTGAGCCTTTCGGGGCAAGTTTGGGGACCTCGCTCCTACCAAAAGTAGGGCTTTGGGGCATGGATCCCCCTCGGGACCTCTTGGCCGGGCACCAGACCCTAAAAACCTACCCCAGAAGACAGGAATCGGGGCGTTTTCCAAGAAAATTGCAAAAAAAATTCATTTTTTTCACTTTTTTTCCTAATTTTTGGGGGCTTCGTCCACCTGTTTTCTTAATTTCTGCCTTTTAGCTCCAAAAGCCACCGTCGCCGCATTTTCTGGTGTCGTGACGTCACTCACCTGGCCACGTGTCATCTCCTGGGTGCCCACCCACCTCCAAAGACCCCGCCCAACCATCCGTCTTGACCTTCTACCCATCCAAGACCTCCACCCAACCATCCTTCTTGACCTTCTACCCATCCAAGACCTCCACCCAACCATCCTTCTTGACCTTCTACCCATCCAAGACCTCCAAAGACCCCGCCCAACCATCTTTCTCGACCACCCCCCCACCTCCCGCCCCTGCCCCGCCCCTCACTTGCGCAGTAGGTGCTGATGGACTTGACGATGGGCTCCTTGAGCGAGCTGTGGGACACCCTGCAGGAGAACTCGGCCCCCTGGTCCCAGCTCTGCCGGCTGACGTTGACCTGGCTCCACTGGGTGGCCTTCTTGTTGGAGCACTCGCTGCAGCTGTAGTTGTCCTCCTCCAGCTGCTGGACCTGCTCGTTTATCAGCCACTCCACCTGGGCGTTGCTGCCCTTCAGCCCCTCGATGAGGCACACCAGCAGGACCCGGTTCTCGGGGTCTTCTTGGGTTGGGTAGCTGAGGAGCTTCACCGTTGGGGAGCCGTCACAACAGTCACCTGCAGAAGAAAAGGATCAGAACCCATCTAGGAGTTGACCAAGACGTCTTGGAAGACAAAGAGCAAGGCCAAGACCAACGCCAACCCAACTAGGAGTTGACCAAGACCAACGCCAACCCAACTAGGCCAACGTCAACCCAACTAGGAGTTGACCAAGACCAACGTCAACCCAACTAGGAGTTGACCAAGACATCATGGAAGGCCAAGAGCAAGGCCAAGACCAACGCCAACCCAACTAGGAGTTGACCAAGTCTTCATGGAAGACCAAGAGCAAGGCCAAGACCAACGCCAACCCAACTAGGAGTTGACCAAGTCATCGTGGAAGGTCAAGAGCAAGGCCAAGCCATGTAGGCCAACATCAACTCAACGAGGAGTTGACCAAGTCATCATGGAAGACCAAGAGCAAGGCCAAAACCACCCAAAACCCATCTAGGAGTTGACCAAGTCATCGTGCAAGGCCAAGACCAACTCCAACCCAACTAGGACTTGACCAAGCCATCATGGAAGACCAAGATCAAGGCCAAAACCACCCAAAACCCGTCTAGGAGTTGACCAAGTCATCATGGAAGGCCAAGACCAACGCCAACCCAACTAGGACTTGACCAAGACCAACACTAACCCAACTAGGAGTTGACCAAGACCAACGCCAACCCAACGAGGAGTTGACCAAGTCATCATGGAAGACCAAAACCAACTCCAACCCAACCAGGACTTGACCAAGCCATCATGGAAGAACAAGATCAAGGCCGAAACCACCCAAAACCCATCTAGGAGTTGACCAAGCCATCGTGGAAGACCAAGACCAAGGCCGAAACCACCCAAAACCCGCCTAGGAGCTGAGCGAACCACCCCGCGACACCAGGCCCGACGTTTTCCTCACCGACGATGTTCTCGCTGAGGGAGGCGGAGGTGGGCGCGTGGGTGACCTTGCACTGGAAAGTTTGGCCGTCGTAGCTGCTGGCCGGCACGGTGAGCTGGCTGCTGACGCTGTAGAAGCTGTTGCTGTTTTGGACGGCCGGGAAGGTCAACTGGTCACCTGAGACACTGGAGACCCAAGTGATGGTGACGGGCTCGGGGAAGAAGTCGCTCACGAAGCAGCCGATGGTGACGGTGCTCCCGTCCTCGCAGTCGGTCACGGGGATCAAGGGGTAGGCGGTGGGACGGGTGGCGGAGACTGCGGGAGGAGGAGAAGAAGACCCCCAAATGGTGGTTGGGGGGCTGGAGGAGCCCCCCATCCCTTCCAAAACCAAGCAGGGTGGAGGACCTGCCCCGAAAGGTGATGTGAAAGCGCCCTCGAGACGCCGGCGTCCCCGGGGGACCTCGTGGCCAGACAGGGGGGGAAGTTCACAAGTTTCCTCCCGACGCCGTTTCTCACCCCGAAAATAATTAAGAAAAACCTCAACGCGGCGTTTCTCGCCCCCAAAAAAAAACCCACCCCCACGTCACGGCGTCGCACCCAGGTCTCCCACCCGCCCGCCCGCCCGCCCCGACCCCGAAATATTTCGGTGCGCGGCGTCGGCCGCGCCGCTCCGTCTGTCCCCGTCTAATTTGGGGCTCTTCGGCGCTTTTTGGGACCTTCTGGTGGTAAGGAGGTGCTGGGGGGGGTTGGAGAGGACGCGGGGCTGCTTTTGCTGAGCGGGGCTGGAGGAAAAAGGGGCTTGATTGGCTAAAAATCGAGGTTTTCTACCAAAAATTGAGGCTGAGCGTGAGCAAAATGGCAAAAATTGGGGGTTTCCTAGAGGAGGTCGAGGTTGAGCACAACCGAAATGGCTCAAAAATGTGATTTTTTTAAATAATTTTGCAGCTGAGCGTCGGTCAAAGACCTCAAAATCGGCTTTTGTAGAGAAAATCGAGGGTGAATATTTTTGGCAGGGCTCAAAATCCGGTTTTCCTCGAGAAAACTGGGGTCGACCAGGGCAAGCGCAGCCCAAAATCGGAGTTTCCTAGAGAAGATCGAGGTTGAGCATCACTGCACAGCTGAAAAGGCGAGATTTCCTCTAAAAATATCAGAGCTGAGCGTCACCGAGCAGCTCAAAATTGAGATTTCCTCTAAAAATATCGAATCTGAGCGTCACTGCGCAGCTCAAAATTGAGATTTCCTCTAAAAATACCAATCTGGGCATCTCTGCGCAACCCAAAAATGAGATTTTCTCTAAAAATATCAAATCTGAGCGTCACGGAACAGCTCAAAGATGAGATTTCCTCCAAAAATATCAATTCTGAGCGTCAATGAGCAGCTCAAAGATGGGATTTCCTCTAAAAATATCAATTCTGGGCGTCACTGAACGGCTCAAAGATGAGATTTTCTCCAAAAATACCAATCTGGGCATCTCTGCGCAACCCAAAAATGAGATTTTCTCTAAAAATATCAAATCTGAGCACCAGTGAGCAGCCTAAAGATGGGATTTTCTCCAAAAATATCAATTCTGAGCATCACTGAGCAGCTCAAAGATGGGATTTCCTCTAAAAATATCAATTCTGGGTGTCACTGAACAGCTCAAAGATGAGATTTCCTCTAAAAATACCAATCTGAGCATCTCTGCGCAACCCAAAAATGAGATTTTCTCTAAAAATATCAAATCTGAGCACCACTGAGCAGCTCAAAGATGAGATTTCCTCTAAAAATACCAATCTGGGCATCTCTGCACAACCCAAAAATGAGATTTTCTCCAAAAATATCAAATCTGAGTGTCACTGAACAGCCTGAAGATGGAATTTTCCCCAAAAATATCAATTCTGAGCACCACTGAACAGCCTAAAGATGGGATTTTCTCCAAAAATATCAATTCTGAGCATCTCTACACAGCCTAAAGATGGGATTTTCTCCAAAAATACCAATTCTGAGCATCCCTGCACAGCTCAAAAATGAGATTTTCTCTAAAAATATCAATTCTGGGCATCACTGAACAGCTCAAAGACAAGATTTCCTCTAAAAATACCAATCTGAGCATCTCTGCGCAACCCAAAAAATGAGATTTCTTCCAAAAATATCAAATCTGAGCATCTCTGCGCAGCTCAAAAATGGGATTTTCTCCAAAAATACCAAATCTGCAATAATTTTGAGATAATATTGAGGTGGTACACGGCTCAAACTCGCCTTTCCCACGGAACACCAAGCCTGACCACCCCACAAAAACCTCAAAAATTGATTTTTTTGAAGAAAATCGAGGTTGAGGACCTCCGGCACAGCTCCAGGCTGGCTTTTTTCTAGAAAAATCTCCGGGTTGAGCAAATGCTGGCTGGGACAGAACCTCATTGGGGTGGATTTTTGGGGGGGTTTTTGGGTGGGCATTGCTGGAATATCTAGGTGGGCTTCCATAGCACGTCTAGGTGGGCTTCCCTAGCAGATCTAGGTGAGTATGGCCAGAAAATTTGGGTGGGCTTCCATGGCAAGTCTAGGTGGGCTTCCCTAGCAGATCTAGGTCAGCATGGCCAAAAAATTTGGGTGGGCTTCCATAGCATGTCTAGGTGGGCTTCCCTAGTAGATCTAGGTGAGGATGGCCAAAAAATTTGGGTGGGCTTTGCTAGAAGAGCTAGGTGGGCTTCCATAGCACATCTAGGTGGGCTTCCGTAACACGTCTAGGGGAGTATGGCCAAAAAATTTGGGTGGGCATGGCCAAAAACCCTAGGTGGGCTTCCCTAGCACGTCTAGGTGGGCTTCCGTAGCTCATTTAGGTGAATATGGCCAAAAAATTTGGGTGGGTATGGCCAAAAACCCTAGGTGGGCTTCCATAGCTCATCTAGGTGGGCTTCCCTAGCACGTCTAGGTGAGCATGGCCAAAAAATTTGGGTGGGCATGGCCAAAAAATCGAGGTGGGCTTCCATAGCTCATCTAGGTGGGCTTCTCTAGTAGATCTAGGTGAGGATGGCCAGAAAATTTGGGTGGGCTTCCCTAGCACCTCTAGGTGGGCTTCCCTAGCACGTCTAGGTGGGCTTCCCTAGTAGATCTAGGTGACCATGGCCAAAAAATTTGGGTGGGCTTCGCTAGAAGAGCTAGGTGGGCTTCCATAGCACATCTAGGTGGGCTTCCGTAGCACGTCTAGGGGAGTATGGCCAAAAAATTTGGGTGGGCTTCCCTAGCACAGCTAGGTGGGCTTCCATAACATGTCTAGGTGGGCTTTCCTAGTAGATTTGGGTGGGCATAGCTAAAAAATCGAGGTGGGCTTCCCTAGCACGTCTAGGTGGGCTTCCATAACACGTCTAGGGGAGCATGGCCAAAAAATTTGGGTGGGCTTCCCTAGGAGATCTAGGTGGGCTTCCCTAGCTCATCCGGGTGGGCTTCCATAGCACGTCTAGGTGAGTATGGCCAAAAAATTTGGGTGGGCTTCGCTAGCACACCTAGGTGGGCTTCCATAGCACATCTAGGTGGGCTTTCCTTGCTCATCTAGGTGAGTATGGCCAAAAAATTTGGGTGGGCTTCCCTAGCATGTCTAGGTAAGCATAACCAGAAAAGCTAGGTGGGCTTCCATAGCACGTCTAGGGGAGTATGGCCAAAAACTTTGGGTGGGCTTTGCTAGAAGAGCTAGGTGGGCTTCCATAGCACGTCTAGGTGGGCTTTCCTAGCAGATCTAGGTGAGCATGGCCAAAAAATTTGGGTGGGCTTCGCTAGAAGAGCTAGGTGGGCTTCCATAGCACGTCTAGGTGAGTATGGCCAAAAAATTTGGGTGGGCATGGCCAAAAAATCGAGGTGGGCTTCCCTAGCTCATCTAGGTGGGCTTTCCTAGCACGTCTAGGTGAGTATGGCCAAAAAATTTGGGTGGGCATGGCCAAAAAACCTAGGTGGGCTTCCCTAGTAGATCTAGGTGAGCATGGCCAGAAAATTTGGGTGGGCTTTGCTAGGATATCTAGGTGGGCTTCCATAGCTCACCTAGGTGGGCTTTCCTAGTAGATTTAGGTGAATATGGCCAAAAAATTTGGGTGGGCATGGCCAAAAAATCGAGGTGGGCTTCCCTAGCACGTCTAGGTGGGCTTCCCTAGTAGATCTAGGGGAGGATGGCCAAAAAATTTGGGTGGGCTTCGCTAGAAGAGCTAGGTGGGCTTCCATAACACGTCTAGGTGGGCTTCCCTAGCAGATCTGGGTGAGCATGGCCAAAAAATTTGGGTGGGCATGGCCAAAAAATCGAGGTGGGCTTCCCTAGCTCACCTAGGTGGGCTTTCCTAGCAGATCTAGGTGAGTATGGCCAAAAAATTTGGGTGGGCTTCCCTAGCATGTCTAGGTAAGCATAACCAGAAAAGCTAGGTGGGCTTCCATAACACGTCTAGGGGAGTATGGCCAAAAAATTTGGGTGGGCTTCGCTTGCACGTCTAGGTGGGCTTCCGTAACACGTCTAGGTGGGCTTTCCTAGCAGATCTAGGTCAGCATGGCCAAAAAATTTGGGTGGGCTTCCATAGCTCATCTAGGTGGGCTTCCGTAGCACGTCTAGGGGAGTATGGCCAGAAAATTTGGGTGGGCTTCCCTAGCACCTCTAGGTGGGCTTCCATAACACGTCTAGGTGGGCTTCCCTACTAGATCTGGGTGAGCATGGCCAAAAAATTTGGGTGGGCTTCCCTGGCACGTCTAGGTGGGCTTCCGTAACACGTCTAGGTGGGCTTTCCTAGCAGATCTAGGTGAATATGGCCAAAAAATTTGGGTGGGCATGGCCAAAAAATCGAGGTGGGCTTCCCCAGCACGTCTAGGTGGGCTTCCGTCCCACGTCTAGGTGATCACGGCTGGAAGGTCCGCGTGGCCACCAGCGTGACCTCTTGGTGGCCACCGTGACCTCCTGGTGACCTCCACCATGACCTCTTGGTGACCTCCACCATATGACCCCTTGGCCACCACCATGACCTCTTGGTGGCCACCATAACCTCTCGGTGGCCACCACCGTGACCTCTTGGTGGCCACTGTGACCTCCACCTTGACCTCCTGGTAGCCACCACCATGACCTCCTGGTGACCTCCACCATGACCCCTTGGTGGCCACCACCATGAACTCTTGGTGGCCACCATGACCTCCTGGTGACCTCCACCATGACCTCTTGGTGGCCACCGTGACCTCCTGGTGACCTCCACCATGATCCCTTGGTGGCCACCACTGTGACCTCCTGGTGACCTCCACCATGACCTCTTGGTAGCCACCATGACCTCCTTTTAGTGGCCACCATCATGACCTCCTGGTGGCCACCACCGTGATCCCTTGGTGGCCACCATGACCCCTTGGTGGCCACCACGATGACCTCTTGGTGACCTCCACCGTGACCCCTTGGTGGCCACTGTGACCTCCTTTTAGTGGCCACCATCATGACCTTTCGGTGGCCACCATGACCCCTTGGTGACCTCCACCATGACCCCTTGGTGACCTCCACCATGACCTCTTGGTGGCCACCATGACCTCCTGGTGACCTCCACCATGACCCCTTGGTGACCTCCACCATGACCTCCTGGTGGCCACCATGACCTCTTGGTGGCCACCATGACCTCTTGGTGACCTCCACTGTGACCTCCTGGTGGCCACCGTGACCTCCTGGTGGCCACCGTGACCTCTTGGTGGCCACTTTGACCCCTTGGTAGCCACCGTGACCTCCTGGTGACCTCCACCGTGACCCCTTGGTGGCCACCATGACCTCCTTTTAGTGGCCACCATCATGACCTTTCGGTGGCCACCATGACCCCTTGGTGGCCTCCACCATGACCCCTTGGTGGCCAACATGACCTCCTGGTGACCTCCACCTTGACCCCTTGGTGGCCACGATGACCTCCTGGTGGCCTCCACCATGACCCCTTGGTGGCCACCATGACCTCCTGGTGACCTCCACCTTGACCCCTTGGTGGCCACCACCATGACCTCTTGGTAGCCACCATGACCTCCTGGTGACCTCCACCATATGACCCCTTGGCCACCACCATGACCTCTTGGTGGCCACCATGACCTCCTCTTAGTGGCCACCACCATGACCCCTTGGTGGCCACCATGACCTCCTGGTGGCCACCATGACCCCTTGGTGACCTCCACCATGACCCCTTGGTGGCCACCATGACCTCCTGGTGACCTCCACCGTGACCTCTTGGTGGCCACCATGAGCTCTTCTTGGTGGCCACCATGACCTCCTGGTGACCTCCACCATGACCCCTTGGTGGCCACTATAACCTCTTGGTGACCTCCACCATGACCTCTTGGTGGCCACCATGACCTCTTGGTGACCTCCACAATGACCCCTTGGTAGCCACCATGACCTCCTGGTGGCCTCCACCATGACCTCTTGGTGACCTCCACCATGACCTCCTGGTGGCCACCATGAGCTCTTCTTGGTGGCCACCATGACCTCTTGTTGGCCACTGTGACCTCCTGGTGGCCTCCACCATGACCCCTTGGTGGCCACCACCATGACCTCCTGGTGACCTCCACCATGACCTCTTGGTAGCCACCATGACCTCCTGGTGACCTCCACCATGACCCCTTGGTGGCCACCACCATGACCTCTTGGTGGCCACCATGACCTCCTGGTGACCTCCACCATGACCCCTTGGTGGCCACCATGACCTCTTGGTGACCTCCACTGTGACCTCTTGGTGACCTCCACCATGACCTCTTGGTGGCCACTTTGACCCCTTGGTGGCCACCGTGACCTCCTGGTGACCCTCCCGCACCCACCTCTCACCACGCGTCGTCTCCGTCGCCGGCACCCACCTGGAGGGAAAGAGGAGAAAAATTGGGGTGAAATACCCCGATTTTGGGTAAAGTACCCGGATTTGGGGTAAAATACGCAGATTTGGGGCAAATTTCCTGGATTTGGGGTTAATTACCTCGATTTTGGGGTGAATAACGCTGATTTGGGGGTGACATGGGTTTGGGGGTGAATAAACTGGATTTTGGGGTGAATTACCCGAATTTGGGGTAAATTACATGGGTTTTGATCTGATTTGGGGTGAACTACATGGATTTGGGGTGAATTACCTCGATTTTGGGGTGAATAATGCGGATTTTGGGGTGACATGGGTTTGGGGGTGAATAAACTGGATTTTGGGGTGAATTACACGAATTTGGGGTAAAATACATGGATTTTGTTCTGATTTGGGGTGAATTACATGAATTTGGGGTGAATTACATGGATTTGGGGCAAATTACCTCGATTTTGGGGTGAAATTCCTGGATTTGGGGGTCAATTACCTGAATTTCAGGGCGAATTGCCCCAATTTGGGGTGAATTACCCAGATTTAGGGATGAATTACGCGAATTTTGGGGTGAATACCCCGTATTTTGGGGTAAATTACCTTGATTACGGGGTGAACGGCAAGGATTTGGGGCTAAATTGCCCAGATTTGGGGATGACTTGGATTTTGGGGTGAATCATCTGGATTTGGGGATTAATTAGCTAATTTTACGGGCCCTTTCAGTGCTTGATCCGATTGGATATTGATCCGATTGGATATTGATCCTATTGATTATTGATCCTATTGGTTATTGACGCCATTGGTTATTGACCCTATTGGTTATTGACCCTATTATTTATTGACCCCATTGATTATTGGTCCTATGGGCCATATAGGTTATTGATCATATTGGTTATTGATCCTATCAATTATTGACCCTATTGGTCATCGATCTGATGGGTTATTGACCCTATTGGTTATTGATCCTACCCATTATTGACCCTATTGGTTATCGACCCTATGGGTTATTGGCCCTATCAGTTATTGACCCTATTGGTTATTGATCCTACCCATTATTGACCCTATTGGTCATCGATCTGATGGGTTATTGACCCTATTGGTTATTGATCCTACCCATTATTGACCCTATTGGTCATCGATCCTATGGGTTATTGGCCCTATCAGTTATTGACCCTATTGGTTATTGATCCTACTGATTATTGACCCTATTGGTCATCGATCCTATCGGTTATTGATCCTACCAATTATTGATCCTATGGGTTATTGACCCTATTGGTTATCGATCCTATGGGTTATTGACCCTATTATTGACCCTATTGGTTATCGATGCGAGGGGTTATCGATAACCCGATTGATTATTGATTGATTATTCATCGCTCCCATTGGCTATCGATCCTACGGGTTACCGCCCCTCCCCATAATCGATCCCATTGGTTATTGATCGCCCCACAGCGATCCCATAGCGACCCCTGGCGGCCAAAACACTCCAAACGGCACCAAAACGGGGACAGAAACGGCAATTTTGGGCCTCTCCTGCCCCCCTGCTGCCACGGTGGCCAATTTCTGCAGAAATTCACCCAAATGCGGGAAAGCGTGGGGGTGGCGATGACGTCATCAGCCCGGATAGGATTTTGTTTTTCCACCCCCGGGGGAAGCAGCCAATGGGGTTGTTTTGGGTAATTTTGGGTTATTTCTGTTATTGCAGGTTTTTTTGCAGCTCTCGGCTCCGGGCAGAGCTTGGTGCCCAAAATCGCCAACGGGGACCCAAAATCGCCGCTCTTGACCCCAAAATCGCAGCGCGGGTCGAGGGGATTTGAGGAGGACCCAAAAATCCCACGCGGACCCCAAAATCTCCGTTACGGACCTCAAAATTTGCATCTGGGCTCGAAAACCTCAATTATGGGCTCCAAAACTCTGCCACGGACCCCAAAACTTCAATATCTGCCCCAAAATTCCAGCAAGGCTCAAGATGATCAGCATGGACCCAAAATCTCCGTTTTTGGCTCCAAAATCTCCGTCATGGACCCAAAATCTCTGCTTTTGACCGCAAAACCTCCATCATGGACCCAAAATCTACATTTTTGACCGCAAAGCCTCCATCGCAGACCCAAAAATCTCCATTATGGACCCAAAATCTCCAGCACGGACCCCAAAATATCCACGGAAGACACAAAAAAATCCAGGATGGACCAAAAATCTCCATTATGGACCCAAAAACTCCAATATAGACCCCAAAACTCCTCCAAGTGTCAAGAAGCTTCAGCATGGACCCAAAAATCTCTGTTTTGGACCCAAAAACGTCGTCACGGACCCTTGATCTTCATCATGGACCCAAAATCTCCATTTTGGACCCCAAAATCTCCCATCTGATCCCAAAATCTCAAGAGAAGATCAAAGGGCTCCAAAAATCTCCGTTATGGACCCAAAAATCTCCATTATGGACCCAAAAACCTCCATTATGGACCCAAAATCTTATCACGGTCCCAAAACATCCAGGACGGACCCCAAAATGCCAGCAGGATTGAAAGGACTTGGAGACGGACCCAAAAATCTCCGTTTTGGACCCAAAACTCCTGAGCGATCCCAGGGGATCCTCCCCGGACCCAAAATCTCCAGAACTGAGCCCAAAGCTCCAGCATGGACCAAGAAATGGGGGAGCCTGGGTATGGGGCAGGGGGAATCTGTGGGGCAGGGAGAATCTGTGGGGCAGAGAGAGCTATGGGGCAGGAGCCAGCTGTGGGGCAGGGGAGAGCTATGGGGCAGGGAGAGCTGTGGGGCTCAGCTAGCTGTGGGGCAGGGAGAGCTATGGGGCAGGAGCCAGCTGTGGGGCAGGGGAGAGCTATGGGGCAGAGCTAGCTGTGGGGCAGAGCCAGCTGTTTGCTATGGAGAGCTGTGGGGCAGGGAGAGCTATGGGGCAGGGGAGCTGTGGGGCAGAGCTAGCTGTGGGTCAGGGAGAGCTGTGGGGCAGAGCTAGCTGTGGGGCAGAGCCAGCTGTTTGCTATGGAGAGCTGTGGGGCAGGGAGAGCTATGGGGCAGGGGAGCTGTGGGGCAGAGCTAGCTGTGGGTCAGGGAGAGCTGTGGGGCAAAGCTAGCTATGGGTCAGGAGAGCTATGGGGCAGGAGGCTAGCTGTGGGTCAGAGCTAGCTATGGGTCAGGGAGAGCTGTGGGGCAAAGCTAGCTATGGGGCAGAGCCAGCTGTGGGGCAGGGAGACCTATGGGGCAGGGGAGAGCTATGGGGCAGAGCCAGCTGCAGGGCTGAGCTAGTTGTAGGGCAGGAGAGAGCTGTGGGGCAGAGCTAGCTGTGGGGCAGGAGAGCTGTGGGGCAGGGGTAGCTATGGAGAGCTATGGGGCAGGGGAGAGCTGTGGGGCAGGGAGAGCTGTGGGGCAGAGCTAGCTGTGGGGCAGAGCTAGCTGTGGGGCAGGAGAGCTGTGGGGCAGGGGAGAGCTGTGGGGCAGGGACAGCTGTGGGGCTGAGCCAGCTGTGGGGCAGGGGGTAGCTGTTTGCTAGGGAAAGCTGTGGGGCAGAGAGAGCTATGGGGAGCTGTGGGGCAGAGCTAGTTGTGGGGCAGGGGTAGCTGTTTGCTAGGGATAGCTGTGGGGCAGGGAAAGCTGTGGGGCAGGAGCTAGCTGTGGGTCAGGGAGAGCTATGGGGCAGGCTAGAGCTATGGGGCTGAGCTAGCTGTGGGTCAGAGCTAGCTATGGAGAGCTGTGGGGCAGGGGAGCTGTGGGGCAGAGCTAGCTGTAGGGCAGGGAGAGCTATGGGTCAGGGAGAGCTGTGGGGCAGAGCTAGTTGTGGGGCAGGGGTAGCTCTTTGCTATGGAGAGCTATGGGGCAGGGAGAGCTGGGGGGCTGAGCTAGCTGTGGGGCAGGAGAGAGCTATGGGGCAGGGGAGCTGTGGGGCAGAGCCAGCTGTGGGTCAGGGAGAGCTGTGGGTCTGAGCTAGCTATGGGGCAGGGAGAGCTGAGGGGCAGAGCTAGTTGTGGGGCAGGGATAGCTGTTTGCTAGGGAGAGCTGTGGGGCAGGAGCCAGCTGTGGGGTAGGAGAGAGCTGTGGGGCTGAGCTAGCTATGGGTCAGAGCTAGCTATAGGGCAGGGGAGAGCTGTGGGTCAGGAGAGAGCTGTGGGTCTGAGCTAGCTATGGGGCAGGGAGAGCTGTGGGGCAGGAGAGAGCTGTGGGTCTGAGCTAGCTATGGGGCAGGGGAGAGCTGTGGGTCAGGAGAGAGCTGTGGGTCTGAGCTAGCTATGGGGCAGGGAGAGCTGTGGGGCAGGAGAGAGCTATGGGGCAGAGCTAGTTGTGGGGCAGGGGTAGCTCTTTGCTAGGGAGAGCTGTGGGGCAGGAGCCAGCTGTGGGGCAGGAGAGAGCTATGGGGCAGAGCTAGTTGTGGGGCAGGGGTAGCTCTTTGCTAGGGAGAGCTGTGGGGCTGAGCCAGCTGTGGGTCAGAGCTAGCTATGGGGCAGGGAGAGCTGTGGGTCTGAGCTAGCTGTGGGGCAGGGAAAGCTATAGGGCAGGGGAGCTGTGGGTCTGAGCTAGTTGTAGGGCAGAGCTAGCTGTGGGTCAGGGAGATCTATGGGGCAGGGGAAAGCTGTAGGGCTGAGCTAGTTGTGGGGCTGAGCTAGTTGTGGGTCAGGGGAGAGCTGTGGGGCTGGAGATAGGTGTGGGGCTGGAGATGTGGGGCTGGAGATCTCTCCGTGTCCTTAGAACCACTTGTGGGGCAGATCGCTATGGGGCAGGGAGGGTAGCTGTGGGTCTGGAGACAGCTGGGGGGCTGGAGTTAGATGTGGGGCAGAGAGATCTGTGGGGCTGGAGGTAGGTGTGGGATAGAGGCAGTTGTGGGGCTGGAGATCTGTGGGTCTGGAGGTAGGTGTGGGGCAGAGAGATCTGGGGGGCTGGAGGTAAATGTGGGGCAAGAATACTTGTGGGGCTGGAGATATGTGCGACAGGTGTGGGTCTGGAGATACATGTGGGGCAGAGACAGGTGTGGGGCAGAGAGATCTGTGGGTCTGGAGGTAGACGTGGGGCAGGAATACTTGTGGGGCTGGCGATATGTGGGGCAGAGACAGTCGTGGGGCTGGAGACACATGTGGGGCAGGGAGATCTGTGGGTCTGGAGGTAGTTGTGGGGCAGGGAGATCTGTGGGGCTGGAGATATGTGGGTCAGAGACAACTGAGGGGCTGGAGACACATGTGGGGCAGAGAGATCTGTGGGTCTGGAGGTAATTGTAGGGCAGAGACAGTTGTGGGGCTGGAAACACGTGGGGCAGGGAGATCTGTGGGTCTGGAGGTAGTTGTGGGGCAGGGAGATCTGTGGGGCTGGAGATATGTGGGTCAGAGACAACTGAGGGGCAGAGACACGTGTGGGGCAGGGAGATCTGTGGGTCTGGAGGTAGTTGTGGGGCAGAGACACGTGTGGGGCAGGGAGATCTGTGGGTCTGGAGGTAGTTGTGGGGCAGAGACACGTGTGGGGCAGGGAGATCTGTGGGTCTGGAGGTAATTGTGGGGCAGAGACACGTGTGGGGCAGGCAGATCTGTGGGGCAGGAGCTCTCTACATCCCCACTTCCTCACCCCACACCCACCCACCTCACCCCACACCCTGCCCCACATCACCCCACAACCTCCTCACCCCACACCCTGCCCCACATCACCCCACACCCTGCCCCACATCACCCCACATCACACTACACCACCCCACAAACTCCTCACTCCACACCCTGCCCCACATCACCCCACATCACACTACATCACCCCACACTCTCCCTCTGCCCCACACCTCACCCCACACCCTCCCCCCTCCGCCCCACAGGCAGCCCCACGGCGCCCTCCGTCTTCCCCATCTCCTCCTGCTGCGGCTCCACCCAGCAGCGCCCGGTCCTGGGCTGCTTGGCCACCGGCTACGTCCCCGGTCCCGTCACCTTCTCCTGGCCCGGGGCCACCGGGGCCACCTCCGTCACCGTCCCCGAGACCCACGGCGTCGGGCCCCATAGGAGCGCCAGCTTCCTGCTCCCGCCCCACGCGTCCTCCGGGGACTCCTTCACCTGCAGCGTCAAGCACTCGGCCACCAGGAGCACCCTGAGCAAGGCGGTGGAAGGTACGGGAGGTGATGGACCGAAATTGGGGGTTTTTTGGGGGTTTTTGGGGTGTTAAGGGGGTTTTGGGGAGGGATATGGGGTTATGTGGGGTGGGAGGTCCTAGAGAACCCATAACTACCTCCGGGTTCTCACCAGGCCCCATAATTTGTCTAATAGGGTAAAAGGTCCTCAAGAACATCTGTAGGTTCCTACAGACCCCATAAGTACCTTCAGGTCCCGCCAGGCCCCATAAGTGGTTATATGGGGTGGGAGGTCCCCAAGACCCCATAACTACCTTCAGGTCCCCACCAGACCCCATAAGTCGTCTAATAGGGTAAAAGGTTCTCAAGATCTGTTGGGTATCTGGAGGTCCCACCAGGCCCCATAACAACCTTCAGGTCCCACCAGGCCCCATAAGTGGTTATATGGGCTGGGAGGTCCTCAAGACCCCATAACTACCTTCAGGTTCCCAACAGACCCCATAATTTGTCTAATAGGGTAAAAGGTCCTCAAGAATATCTGTAGGTTCCTACAGACCCCATAACTACCTTCAGGTCCCACCAGGCCCCATAAGTGGTTATATGGGGTGGGAGGTCCCCAAGACCCCATAACCACCTCCAGGTTCCCACCAGACCCCATAAGTCGTCTAATAGGGTAAAAGGTTCTCAAGATCTGTTGGGTATCTGGAGGTCCCACCAGGCCCCATAACAACCTTTAGGTCCCACCAGGCCCCATAAGTGGTTATATGGGCTGGGAGGTCCTCAAGACCCCATAACTACCTTCAGGTTCTCACCAGACCCCATAATTTGTCTAATAGGGTAAAAGGTCCTCAAGAATATCTGTAGGTTCCTACAGACCCCATAACCCCCTTCAGGTTCCTACAGACCCCATAAGTCGTCCAATGGGGTGGGAGGTCCCCAAGACCCCATAACTACCTTCAGGTTCCCACCCCGACCCCATAAGTCGTCCAATGGGGTGGGAGGTCCCCAAGACCCCATAACCACCTCCAGGTCCCCACCCGCCCCCATAACTCGCCCAATGGGGTGGGAGGTCCCCGAAGCTCCTCCCCTCACCCCATAGCTCGTGGGGTGGGATGGGACCTCCCCCCTGCCCCCATTGGACCACGCGGGGACCTCCCGTCGCCCCGCGATTGGTGCGGTTGGGGTGGGAGGGCCCGGGATTTCATTGGACCATTCGGGGACCGCCCCTTCCCCTACCATTGGCCGAGGAGTCTCCAGGGCCCCACCGGGGCCCCAGCTCACCCCATAAGTCACCCCATGGGGCGGGACCTCCAGAAGACCCCCAAAATCCCCCAAAACCCCCTCCAAACCCCATAAAACCTCCAAGATTGGAGGTTTCTTGGCCCATATTTCGTCCCCACCTCACCCCACAAGTCCCTCAGTTGGACGGGACCTCCAGAAGACCCCCAAAACCCCCCAAAATCCCCTCCAGACCCCATAAAACCCCCAAGATTTGAGTTCCTTGGCCCATATTTCGTCCCCACCACACCCTACAACCCACCCCATGGACGGGACCTCCAGAAGACCCCCAAAACCCCCTCCAAACCCCATAAAACCTCCAAGATTTGAGGTTCCTTGGCCCATATTACGTCCCCACCACACCCTACAAGTCCCTCAGTTGGACGGGCCCTCCAAAAGACCCCCAAAACCCCATCAAACCTCCAAGATTTAAGGTTATTTAAGGTTTCTTGGCCCATATTACGTCCCCACCACACCCCACAAGACCTTCAGTTGGACGGGCCCTCCAGAAGATCCCCAAAACCCCATAAAACCCCCAAGTTTTGAGGTTCCTTGGCCCATATTTCGTCCCCACCACACCCTACAAGACCCTCAGTTGGACGGGACCTCCAGAAGACCCCAAGATCTTCATAGGACCACCTCAAGACCCCATAACACCTCCAAGATTTGAGGTGTCCCCAAGGTTCCTTGGCCCACAGAAGGTCCCCACTCCACCCCACAAGACCCTCAGTTGGACGGGACCTCCAGAAGACCCCCAAAATCCCCCCAAACCCCCTCCAAACCCCATAAAACCTCCAAGATTGAAGGTTATTTGAGGTTCCTTGGCCCATATTTCGTCCCCACCACACCCTACAACCCACCCAATGGGGCGGGCCCTCCAGAAGACCCCCAGATCTTCCGAAGACCACCTCCAGACCCCATAACACCTCCAATCTCCCCTCTCCCCCCCAGTTTGCGTCGTGTTCCCGCCCCCCACGCCCCCCGAGGTCCAGGTCCTCCACAGCTCCGTCTGCACCACCTTGGGCGACGACTCCGTGGAGCTCCTCTGCGTCATCACCGGCTTCTCGCCGCCCCCCGTGGAGGTGGAGTGGCTGGTGGACGGCTTGCCGGGCCAACTGGTGGCCACCATGACCCCGGCGCGGCGCGAGGCCGGCTCCAAAACCTACGTGGCCACCAGCCAGACCAACGTGTCGCGAGAAGACTGGAAGGCGGGCAAGGCCTTCACCTGCCAGGTCAAGCACCCCGCCACCGGCGTCACGGCGCAGGGGCACGGCCGCTTCTGCCCAGGTGAGGAGGAGGAGGGTGAGGGTGAGGGTGAGGGTGGTGGTGGGATCTCGGGGGGGTTCCACTTGGGAGAAGGTTCCAGGTCCTGGTTGGGTTCCACCAAGGTAGAAGGTTGGATGACCATGACGGGATCTACCAGGAGTAGAAGGTTCCAGGTCCTGGTTGGGTTCTACCAGGGGTAGAGGGTTGGATGACCATGACGGGTCCTACCGGGTCTAGAAGGTTCCATGACCATGATGGGTTCTACCAGATCTAGAAGGTTCCAGGTCCTGATTGGGTTCTACCAGGGGTAGAAGGTTCCAGGTCCTGGTTGGGTTCTACCAGGTCTAGAAGGTTCCATGACCATGACGGGTTCTACCAGGTCTAGAAGGTTCCATGACCATGATGGGTTCTACCAGGTCTAGAAGGTTCCAGGTCCTGATTGGGTTCTACCAGGGGTAGAAGGTTCCAGGTCCTGGTTGGGTTCCACCAGCCTAGAAGGTTCCATGACCATGATGGGTTCTACCAGAGTAGTAGTAGAAGGTTGGATGACCATGGTTGGATGACCAGGAGTAGAAGGTTCCAGAACCTAGTCGGGTTCTACCAGCGTAGGAGAAGGTTTCGTGACCATAGTAGGTCTTAGTAGTGGAGGATGATGATGACCATGACGGGTCCTACCAGTCTAGAAGGTTCCATGACCATGCCGGGTCAGGTTGGACCACCAGGATGGGTTCCTCCAGGTCTAGAAGGTTCCAGGTCCTGGTTGGGTTCGACCAGGGGTAGAAGGTTCCAGGTCCTGGTTGGCTTCCACCAGCCTAGAAGGTTCCGTGCCCATGACGGGTCCTACCAGTCTAGAAGGTTCCATGACCATGACGGGTTCCTCCAGCCTAGGAACCGGAGAACATCTCGACCTCTTCCCCCCCGGAGTTCTGACCACCTTTGTTGTCCTCCTGACCCCCCCGCTGACCATGACCACCGACCCGGAGAACCCCCCCCCCTCCAAAAATTTGGGGGGGGGGTGGACAACCTGCCCGTCGCCCTGGGACCTCTCCGGACCCCGAGGACCGGTGGGAAAAACACAAAACAACAAAAAAATGGAGATTTTGGTGAAAAGCAACAAAAATAAAAAGAATCAGAATCACGTGGCTGCGGTGTGTGGCACCGGCTCAGAAGGTTGGATGACCATGATGGGTCCTACCAGGTCTAGAAGGTTCCGTGACCGTGACGGGTCCTACCAGGTCTAGAAGGTTCCGTGACCGTGACGGGTCCTACCAGGTCTAGAAGGTTCCGTGACCGTGATGGGTCCTACCAGGTCTAGAAGGTTGTAGGACCATGACGGGTCCTACCAGGTCTAGAAGGTTCCAAGACCATGACGGGTCCTAGAAGGTCTAGAAGGTTGTTGGACCATGGTTTGACGGGTCCTACCAGGTCTAGAAGGTTCCGTGACCGTGACGGGTCCTACCAGGTCTAGAAGGTTCCGTGACCGTGACGGGTCCTACCAGGTCTAGAAGGTTCCGTGACCGTGACGGGTCCTACCAGGTCTAGAAGGTTCCATGACCATGATGGGTCCTACCAGCCTAGAAGGTTGTAGGACCATGGTGTGTTGGAACATTCTAGAAGGTCCCAAGACCATGGAGTGCTAGAAGGTCTAGAAGGTTGTTGGACCATGGTTTGATGGACCATTCTAGAAGGTTCCGAGACCATGGAGGGCTAGAAGGTCTACAAGGTTGTAGGACCATGGCTTGATGGATCACCTAGAAAGCCGTAGGACCTTCTAGAACATCTAGAAGGTTGTAGGACTGTGGTGTGATGGATCATTCTAGAAGGTTCCGTGACCATGACGGGTCCTACCAGGTGTAGAAGGTTGTAGGACCGTGGTGTGATGGATCACCTAGAAGGCTGTAGGACCTTCTAGAACATCTAGAAGGTTGTAGGACCATGGTTTGATGGACCATTCTAGAAGGTTCCGAGACCATGGAGTGCTAGAAGGACTAGAAGGTTATTGGACCATGGTTTGATGGATCATTCTAGAAGGTTCCGTGACCATGACGGGTCCTACCAGGTGTAGAAGGTTGTAGGACCGTGGTGTGATGGATCATCTAGAAGGCTGTAGGACCTTCTAGAACCTCTAGAAGCTTGTAGAACCTTCCAGAACATCTAGAATCTTGTAGGACCGCGGTGTGTCGGCCCATTCTAGAAGGTCCCAAGCCCACCACCTCAACAGCTCGCCCGACCACGCTTCTCCTCGCCGCCTTCCCACCCCACCCCGACCCCCAACGCGGCCACCAGCCCCCGGGGGGCGGTGGTGGCCACCTCCAGCGCCCTCCTCCCGCCCCGCAGGCTCCGGCGCCCAGAGCTGCAGCCCCATCCAGATCTTCGTGGTCCCACCCAGCCCCGGTAGCCTCTACATCCGCCAGGACGCCAAGGTCCACTGCCTGGTGGTCAACCTGCCCAGCGACGCCAGCTTGAGCATCTCCTGGACCCGCGAGAAGAGCGGCGCCCTCCGGCCCGACCCCATGGTCCTCAACGAGCACTTCAACGGCACCTACACGGCCAGCAGCTCGCTGGCCATCTCCACCCAGGACTGGCTGGCCGGCGAGCGCTTCACCTGCACCGTGCAGCACGAGGACCTCCCCGAGCCCCTCAGCAAGACCATCGCCAAGCACGCAGGTCGGTGGCCGTCGCCACGTGGGGGGTGGGGGTCCCGCCACGTAGGGTTGGGGTCCCACCACGTAGGGTTGGGGTCCCACCATGTAGGGTTGGTGTCCCACTACGTAATTTGGGGTCCCACCACGTAATTTGGCGTTTCTCCACGTAATTTGGTGTCCCATCACCTAGTTTGGGGTCCCGCCACATAGGGTTGGGGTCCCGCCACGTAGGGTTGGGGTCCTACTACGTAGTTTGGTGTCCCACCACATAATTTGGCGTTTCTCCACTCAATTTGGTGTTTCTCCACGTAGTTTGGTGTCCCACCACGTAATTTGGCATTTCTCCACTCAATTTGGGGTCCCACCACGTAGTTTGGGGTCCCACCACGTAGGGTTGGGGTCCCACCACGTAGGGTTGGTGTCCTACTACGTAATTTGGTGTCTCACCACGTAATTTGGTGTTTCTCCACATAATTTGGTGTCCCACCACATAATTAGGTGTTCCTCCACGTAGTTTGGGGTCCCACCACGTAGGGTTGGGGTCCCACTACATAATTTGGTGTCCCACCACGTAATTTGGCGTTTCTCCACATGGTTTGGTGTCCCACCACGTAATTTGGCATTTCTCCACATAATTTGGGGTCCCACCACGTGGGGTTGGAGTCCTACCATGTGGAATGGAGTCCCACCACCACGTAATTTGGGGTCCCACCACATAATTTGGTGTCCCACCACATAATTTGGCATTTCTCCACATGGTTTGGTGTCCCACCACGTAATTTGGCATTTCTCCACATAATTTGGGGTCCCACCACGTGGGGTTGGAGTCCTACCATGTGGAATGGAGTCCCACCACCACGTAATTTGGGGTCCCACCACATAATTTGGTGTCCCACCGCGTAATTTGATGTCTCACCACGTAATTTGGCGTTTCTCCACGTAATTTGGTGTCCCACCACCTAGTTTGGGGTCCCACCACGTAATTTGGGGTCCCACCACGTGGGGTTGGAGTCCTACCATGTGGAATGGAGTCCCACCACCACGTAATTTGGTGTCCCACCACCACATAATTTGGCATTCCTCCACGTAATTTGGGGTCCCACCACGTAATTTGGCGTTTCTCCACTCAATTTGGTGTCCCACCACGTAATTTGGGGTCCCACCACGTGGGGTTGGAGTCCTACCATGTGGAATGGAGTCCCACCACCACGTAATTTGGGGTCCCACCACATAATTTGGTGTCCCACCACCTAGGTTGGTGTCCCATCACGTAGTCTGGTGTCCCACCACGTAATTTGACATTTCTCCACGTAATTTGACCTTTCTCCACATAATTTGGCCTCCCACTGCGTCATTTCCCGCCCCACCGCCAACCCCGCCCCCCCAAAACCACCCCCAACCCCCCGATTTCGCTTAACCCCGACCTCCTTTCCAGGCAAGGTCACCGCCCCCTACATCTTCACCTTCCCACCCCACGCCGAGGAGCTCTCCCTGCCCGAGGTCACCCTCACCTGCCTGGTGAGGGGCTTCCAGCCCGAGAACGTGGAGGTCCAGTGGTTGAGGAACCACAACAGCGTCCCGGCCACCGAATTCGCCACCACCCCACCCCTCAAGGAGCCCAACGGGGACGGGACCTTCTTCCTCTACAGCAAGATGACCGTCCCCAAGGCCAGCTGGCAGGGCGGCGTGTCCTACGCCTGCATGGTGGTCCACGAAGGGTTGCCCATGAGGTTCACCCAGCGTCCTCTCCAGAAGACCCCTGGTAAATAGGGTTTTCGGCCCCAAAATCCCTCCCCCTCCACTTCTTTTTTTTGTTTTTTGTTTGTAAATAACTTTCTGTGGCCCCAAGTTCTCCTGGTCTTCTAATAAAGCCGACCGGCCTCGTCTCGCACCGCCTGGTCTCCAAGGAGTGGTGTCTTTGGGGGTCCTCCAAGCGGGGGACGCTGGGGAAGGGGTTGGGGTGGAGGATGAGGTGGTGGATGGATGGATGGATGGATGGATGGAGGAGAAGATGGAGGAGAAGATGGTTGGATGGATGGTTGGATGGATGGTTGGAGGAGAAGATGATTGGTTGGATGGAGAGACGCCAGGCTTGATGGTTGGCTGGTTGGTTGGATGGATGGTTGGAGGAGAAGATGGTTGGATGGTTGGATGGGTGAGAAGATGGAGGAGAAGATGGATGGATGGATGGATAGATGGATGGATGAGAAGATGGTTGGTTGGAGGAGAAGGTGGTTGGATGAGAAGATGGGTGGTTGGATGGAGAGAAACCAGGCTTGATGGTTGGTTGGTTGGTTGGTTGGATGGATGGTTGGAGGAGAAGATGGATGGATGGTTGGATGGATGGATGGAGGAGAAGATGGTTGGATGGTTGGATGGATGGTTGGATGGATGAAAAGATGGAGGAGAAGATGATTGGTTGGATGGAGAGACAGCAGGCTTGATGGATGGATGAGAAGATGGATGGTTGGAGGAGAAGATGGAGGAGAAGATGGTTGGATGAGAAGATGGGTGGTTGGATGGGTGGTTGGATGGATGGAGGAGAAGATGGATGGTTGGATGAGAAGATGGGTGGTTGGTTGGTTGGTTGGATGGATGGATAGACACCAAACTTGATGGTTGGATGGATGAGAAGATGGAGGAGAAGATGGATGGTTGGATGGATGAGAAGATGGATGGATGGTTGGTTGGGTGGTTGGTTGGATGAAAAGATGGTTGGATGGAGGGAGAGACACCAAACTTGATGGTTGGATGAGAAGATGGATGGCTAGATGGTTGGATGGGTGGTTGGGTGGATGAGAAGATGGTTGGATGGATGGAGAGACACCAGCCTTGATGATTGGATGGATGGACGCCAGCCTTGATGGATAGGTGGCTGGAGAGACACCAAAAATGATCGTTGGGTGGTTGAGGAGGGGCGTCCATCTTCTCACCCATCTTCTTCTTCTCGTCCATCTTCTCGTCCGCCCATCGTCTTCTCATTGGACGGATTAGATCGGAGTGATTGGTCGGTTGGATGGTCAGGTGGTTGGACGGATGGATGGGTGGAGATGTTCTGGAGGTGTTTGGGGACATCTGGGAATGGTTGGATGGATGAGAAGATGGTGGATGGATGAGAAGATGGTGGATGGATGAGGAGATGATGGGTGGAAGGTCTTGAGGAGGACAGACGGACAATCGGGTGGGATGGACGGACGGACGGTTGGTCGGATGGATTTTTGGATGTCGGTGGAGATGCCGGAAGGGTTGGTGGACTGGTGGTTGGGTTGGGTGGAGCCTGTGGTGGATGGACGGGTGAGAAGGTGACAGATGGAGAGGTTCTGGAGGTGTTTTGGACGATCTGGGCGGTTGGATGAGGAGATGATGGGTGGATGGATGAGGAGATGGTTGATTGGATGAGGAGATGGCTGATTGGATGAGGAGATGGCTGATTGGATGAGGAGATGGTTGGATGAGAAGACGGATGGTTGGATGAGAAGATGATGGTTGGATGGATGAGAAGATGATGATTGGATGAGAAGATGGCTGATTGGACGAGATGATGGTTGATTGGATGAGGAGATGATTGGATGGATGAGAAGATGGCTGATTGGACGAGAAGATGATGGTTGGATGGATGAGAAGATGGCTGATTGGACAAGAAGACGATGGTTGGATGGATGAGAAGATGGCTGATTGGATGAGATGATGGATGATTGGATGAGATGATGGTTGATTGGATGAGAAGATGTTGGTTGGATGGACGAGAAGATGGCTGATTGGACGAGAAGATGGTTGGATGGATGAGATGATGGTTGATTGGACGAGAAGATGGATGATTGGATGAGAAGATGGCTGGATAAGAAGACGGATGATTGGATGAGATGATGGTTGGATGGACGAGAAGATGGTTGATTGGATGAGGAGATGATGGTTGGATGAGAAGACGGATGATTGGATGAGAAGATGGCTGATTGGACGAGAAGATGGTTGATTGGATGAGAAGATGGATGAGAAGATGGTTGAATGAGGAGATGACGCTTGGATGGACAAGAAGTCATCTGATTGGCCACCCACCCCACCCCGACCCCGACCCCAACCCCGCGAGCCCCCCGGGGAGACGGTGGGACCCGAGAACCCGGTGATCCCACCCCCTCCACCGCGTTTTCTTCTCCTTCTCCCCCCCCCACCAGAACTGGACATCTCCACCGCCCTCTGCCCGGACGCCGGCGACCAAGAACTGGACGGCCTCTGGGCCACCATCGCCGTCTTCATCACCCTCTTCCTCCTCAGCGTCTGCTACAGCGCCACCGTCACCTTCTTCAAGGTGGGCTTCCGTAACCACGTCCCCCCCCACCCCACACAGCCCCTATGGGGCGGCCGTGACCCCTAACCGCCGGCGGCCATCTTGTGTCCCCTCCAGGTCAAGTGGCTCTTCTCCACCGTCCTGCAGCTGAAGAGCGCCGGCGGCCCCTACCGCAACGTCCTGAAGGAGGCAGCGTGAGCGGCCCCGAAACGGCCGCTTTTGGCCCCAAAAACGGCGAATAAAAACAAACAAGGCGGCGGGGGAGGATGGGCGAGGGGATGGATCCGTGACTTGTGATTGGGGCGGGGTGAGGGGGGGATATGGGGTGATGTGGGTTGCTGTGGGGTGCTATGGGGTGCTGTGGGGTGTTGTGGGGTGCTATGGGGTGATGTGGGGTGCTGTGGGGTGATGTGGGGAGCTGTGGGGTGCTATAGGGCACTATGGGGCACTATAGGGCACTATGGGGTGGAATGGGGAAATATGGGGTGCTATGGGGCGCTATGGGGTGCTGTGGGGTGATGTGGGGTGCTATGGGGTGACGTGGGGTGCTATGGGGCACTATGGGGTGCAGAAGGGTGCTATAGGGCACAATGGGGTGCTGTGGGGTGCTATAGGGCACTACGGGGTGCTATGGGACACTGTGGGGCGCTATAGGGCACTATGGGGTGCTATGGGGCACAGTGGGGTTTAAAGGGGTGCAATGGGGTGCTATGGGGTGCTGTGGGGCACAATATGGGGCACAAAGAGGTGCAGTGGGACTCTATGGGGCACAGTGGGGTGTAATGGGGCACTATGGGGCGCTGTGGGGTGCAGTGGGGCGCTATGGGGTGCAGAGGGGTGCTATAGGGCACTATGGAGCGCTATGGGGCTCAGTGGGGCACAGTATGGGGCACAGTAGGGTGTAATGGGGCACTATAGGGCACTATGGGGTGCAGTGGGGCGCTATGGGGCGCTGTGGGGTGCAATGGGGCTTGATGAGGTGCTCTGTGGGGCAAAATGGGGCACAGTAGGGCAAAATATGGGGCACAAAGGGCCGTGGGGCAGGGGGGGAAGCTATGGGGCAGGGGTCGCCTATGGGGCAGGAGGTCTCTATGGGGCAGGGGGTCGCTATGGGGCAGGGGGTCACTATGGGGCAGGAGTCCCCTATAGGCCAGGGATCGCCCCATAACAAACCGGCCGCCAGGTCTACCCATAGAAAAAATCCGGCTGCCATGTCTACCCATAGCACCACCTGTTTGGTTCTTTTCCCCCTAAAATCTCCAAATTTAGTGCAAACCGCCCAAATCCAACCCCCATCGCGTCTGCACGACCGCCTCAATGGGTTTTTGCCGAATCTGACCTAAAAATCTCTCTCTTTTCTCCTCATTTTTCACCGTTTTCCACCAGTTGCCAAAGATCTGGCTATTTTTTTTAAAGA
Organism: Aythya baeri; assembly: GCA_026413565.1. Lineage (NCBI taxonomy): Eukaryota > Metazoa > Chordata > Aves > Anseriformes > Anatidae > Aythya > Aythya baeri. The sequence goes on along the minus strand of JAKRSJ010000121.1, from coordinate 290,375 downwards.
TCGCTATTTTTTTTTCCTTGTTTACCCCAAAACTTTGGGTATTTTCTTGCATTTTATCCCCGGAATCTTCCCTTTCACCTCAGGCTGCAGAAATGCATGTTTTTAGGGGAATAAAAAAAAATGCATTTTATCTCCAAAAAGTACTTCTTATAGAAGAAAATTCATTTAGTAATTTTATGGTAACGTGAAATGTTTTATGGTGAAAAACACCAATTTATGGCAAATAAACTTTTTTTTTATGGCAAAAATATAGAAACATTTTATAGCAAAAAAAAATGTTATATGGAAAAATATTTTATGGGAAAAAATGATTAAAAAAAAAAGACAAACCCCACAATTCTATGATTAAAAAAATGCCATTTTACAGCAAAACAGTCAATTTTCCCCCAAAATAAGTCATTTTTATGGAAAAAAAAAAATACTATTTTATGGCATAACAAATGAAGATTTTAGGGCAAAAGAATCCATATATGGAAAAAGGTAATTTTATGACAAAAAGGGCATTTTATGGAAAAAAAAAAATATCTTGTAGCCAAATAAAAGCATTTTATGGTAAAAAATATATATTTTTTGGCAAAAGCCACCATATTCTTCATTTTTAATCACATTTATAGGAATTAAAAATACAAACTAGCTCGAAACCCAATTTCTTGGTGGATGCAAAATGCCCTGTTTGCCCTCTTTTTTTCCCCAGAACACCTCCCCCGCCACCGAAAACCACCAGTTTTAGCTTTTTATGCAAAAAGCCCTTTTCCGCCTCGTTTCGCCTGGCTGCTTTTGTGCAAACAAGCGAGCCGCTGGCCCCAAAAGTTTCGATTCGCGGCCCCAAATTAAAACCCTTGGCACCACCCAGGTGGAAAATAACCAAAGGGCCGGGTTTTGCCCCAAAAAGGAGCTGTAGGGCGGGGGCGCCCCCAAGCGGCCAAGCTACGCACTGCCTTCCTCTCACCTGATTGGCCGAGGCCCTGCTGACGTCAGAATTGGGCAGAAAGGACCCAAAATAACAATTTCAGCTCAATTTGGATCAAATCATCGATTTTTTTTAATCAAAGTATCCAAAAAGCATCAAATCACCCTGAAACGGCGGAGGCCGGACCGGGAAGCCCCGCCCCCACAGCAGGGCAGCGGAGCGACGTGATTGGTCACCCATGGCAAGGAAGCCCCGCCTCCTCTGCACTGTGATTGGTCACCCATTTTGAGGGGGGTTTGGGTTTGGGGAAGGATGGGTGAAAAAGGGGAAATCCCACTTTTTGGGGGGGAATTGGATCAAAATGCAAAATCCCGCTTTTTTTTTTTTTTTCCTTTTTAGGTGGAAATGGGTCAAAACCTAAAATCCCATTTTTTGGGGGGATGGAAATGGGATATTGAAGTCCCTTTTTTTGTGACTTTTGGGAAGTTGTGGCATTTTGAGGAGGGATTGAGTCAAAAAAGGGAAATTCCAGTTTGGGGGATTTGAAGTGGGACAATGAAACCCAAAATTCCACTCCTTTAGGGCAGAAATGGGACATTGAAACCCAAAATCCCATTTTTTTAGGTGGGAATGGGACGCTGAAGTCCCATTTTTGGGAAGTTGTAGTATTTCGAGGAGGAATTGGGTCAAAAAAGTGAAATTCCAGTTTTGGGGGATTTGAAATGGGACAATGAAACCCAAAATTCCACTCCTTTAGGGGGGAAATGGGACATTCAAACCCAAAATTCCACTTCTTTAGGGTGGAAATGGGACATTGAAACCCAAAATTCCACTCCTTTAGGGTGAAAATGGGACATTGAAACCCAAAATCCCATTTTTTTAGGTGGGAATGGGACGCTGAAGTCCCATTTATGGGAAGTTGTAATATTTTGAAGAGGAATTTGGTAAAAAAAAAAAAAAAAAAGGAAAATTTCATTTTGGAGGGATTTGGACAATGAAACCCAAAATCCCATTATTTTGGGGTGGAAATGTGTCAAAAAAAAAAAACAAATTCCATTTTTTTGGAGCGGGAACGGGGCACGAAACCGTAAAAAAACCTCTATTTTGAGCGGGAAACGGGTCAAAAAAAAGGAACTTCAATTTTTTGAAAGGGAGCGGGGAAGGGGTCAGGGCCTGGAACCCGCTCTTCTTTTTTTTTGGGGTGAAAACAGCGGGTTTTGGCTCCTTTCAGAAAATCATGGCTTTGGGTTCCCCCCGGGGCTTGCGGAGCTTCTCCATGTTCTTCTGCAGGACGTCGAGGAGCACGGCCTGTGGGGTGGGGGGGGACAAAGGGGGTGAGGAGGGGGCGGTTATGGGGTCGGGGGGTGGGTTATAGGGTCAGGGACCCCAAAACTCACGTAGAGGTCCCGGAGCTCCGCCAGGGCCAGGCGCGTCGCCCCCAATTCGGCCGCGTCCAGGGCGTGAACCAGGGCCCGGTAGTCCAACTGGGGGGTAATGGGGGTAATGGGAGACCCCCGGGGACCCCAAAAGACCCCATAGACCCCCATAGGCCCCAAAGACCCCAATGTGACCCCAAAGATCCCATTGTCCCCTATGAACACCCATGGGACCCCATAGACCCCAAAAGACCCCAATGTGACCCCATAGACCCAATAGACCCCAATAGACCCCAAAGACCCCAATAGACCCCCAAAGACCCCAATAGACCCCAAAAGACCCCAATGTGACCCCATAGACCCCATAGAACCCCCATAGACCCTATAGACCCTAATAGACCCCAAAAGACCCCATAGACACCCATAGACCCCCATAGACCCCAATAGACCCCCAAAGACCCCAATAGACCCCATTGTCCCTTATGGACCCCCGAGGACCCCAATTTATCCCATAGACCCCAATAGACCCCATAGACCCCAAAGACCCCAATGTGACCCCAAAGACCCCATAGAACCCCCATAGACCCCAATGTGACCCCAAAGACCCCAAAAGACCCCAAAGACCCCAATAGACCCCAAAGACCCCAATGAGCCCCCATAGACCCCATAGACCCCCAACAGACCCCAAAGACCCCATTGGACCCCATAGACCCCAAAAGACCCCAATGTGACCCCATAGACCCTAATGAACCCCCATAGACCCCAATAGACCCCAAAGACCCCAATAGACCCCAAAGACCCCAAAGAAACCAAAAGACCCCAAAGGACCCCAAAGAAACCAAAGTGACCCCAAAGACCCCAAAATAACCCCAAAGTGCCCCCATGGACCCCAATAGACCCCATTGTACTCCACTAAGACCCCAAAGTGCCCCCAAATGACCCCAAAAGTGCCCCCATGGACCCCAATATGACCCCAATGAGCCTCCAGGGACCCCAAGGCGATCCAATCAACCCCAAATGCATCAAACAGACCCCAAAAACCCCCAAATTCACCCCAAAATTCACCCCAAAATTCCCCCAGATCCCAATACACCCTACAGACCCCCCAAAACCCCAAACCACCCCGAATTCACCCCAAAATCCTCACCACGTGGGGGTTCTTGGCCGCCTTGGACACGGCGTCGCCCCGCTCCGACAGGTACCTGGACGTTTTGGGGTGAGATCAGGGGATTTAGGGTCACGGGTTTTGGGGTCGGAGGGGGGACCCCAAAAAAACCCCCATAAACTCACTTGGGCAGGCGGCCCTGAAGCCCCTCGAGTTGGGTGCGGGATGCGGTCAGCAGCTCCAGAACCTTCTCCTATTTTTGGGGCAAATTCAGGGGTTTTTGGGTGTTTTGGGGTGTTTTGGGGGGTTTTAGGGGATTTGGGGGAGGATTTGGGGGGATTTAGGAGAGTTTAGGGGATTTGGGGGCGAAAGGGGAGAGTTTGGGGGATTTAGGGGAGGGTGTGGAAGGATTTGGGGGAAATAGGGAGGATTTGGGGGGTTTTGAGGGATTTGGGGGAATTTGGGGGGATTTGGGGGAAATTTGGAGGGATTTGGGGGAATTTGGGGGAATTTGGGGGATTTTGAGGGAATTTGGAGGGATTTGGGGGAGATTGGGGGGATTTTGGTAGTTTGGGATGGATTTGGGGGGAATTGGGAAGGATTTGGGGGATTTAGGAGGGGATTTGGGGGATTTTGGGGGGATTTGGGGGAATTTGGAGGGATTTGGGGGAATTTGGGGGGATTTTGGTAGTTTGGGGTGGATTTGGGGGGAAACGGGAAGGATTTGGGGAATCTGGGGTGATTTGGGGGGGATTTTGGGGTCCCCGGGGGATAATTGGGGGAAATAATGGGGATTTTGGGGTTCCTGGGAATTCCTGGGGTGAAATTGGGGCAAATAAAGAGGATTTTGGGGTCCCTGGGTGGGATGTGGGGGAGTCTGGGCGGGATTTGGTGTGAAACTGGGGGAATTTGGGGTTAAATTAATTTGGGGCGCTTGGGTGAAAACCAGGAGGATTTGGCGTTAAAATGGGCAGATTTGGGATTTTGGGGCAAAAAAGAGGGATTTTGGGGTTCCCCCCTGTTACCTGCACGGCCACCCCGAAGTTGTCCCCGTCCTCGATGCGGGGCACCTGCAGCTGCAGCCAGAGCGCCACCTGCCCCCAAAATCCCCCTTTTTCACCCCAAAACCTCGCCCTCGTAAACCACACCCCCTTTAGACCACGCCCGTTAAAGCCACGCCCCCTTTAGACCACGCCCCCTTAGGCCATGCCCCCATAGACTTCATTCACCCCCCAATCCCACCCCAAGCCCCGCCCACCCACAGGCCACGCCCCCAACCACCCCCACAAGCCACGCCCCTCCTTAGGCCACTCCCTCCTCCTTAGACCACGCCCCCTTTAGGCCACACCCCCTTTAGGCCACACACCCCTTTAACCTCCCCTATTACCCCTCCAGGCTCCCTACAGGCCCCGCCCCCTGCCCTTAGGCCACGCCCTCTTTAGACCACGCCCCTTTAGGCCACGCCCCATCAGACCTCGCCCACTCTGCCCACGCCCCCCATAAGCCACGCCCCTTTTATCCGCCCCTATCCCCCCTCCAGCCCCTGCCCCCTTGCCCTAAAGCCCCGCCCCGTTTTCGGCCTCGCCCCCCTTTAGGCCACGCCCCCCTCCCCGTAAGCCCCGCCCCCTCGCCTGGGCCACGTGGTTCCGGGCTTCGGCCAATAGGGGGCGCCAGCGCTCCAATAGGGCCATCAGGGCCGGGTGGCTCGGGATTGGTGGGCAAGGAGGGGCTGGAGGGTCACGTGGTCAGTCACGTGACACCCCCCTTAGCCACGCCCCCTACCAAGACCCATGACCATATATGGGATGTGGGGGCCGGAAATAACCCACAGGGGGCGTGAATAAACCACAGGGACCCATAACTGCCCCATAGCGACCCATAACCACCCCCTGGGACCCATAAGTACCCCATGGGACCCATAACTACCCCATGGGACCCATAACCACCCCCAGGACCCATAACCACCCCATGGGACCCATAACTACCCCGTGGGACCCATAACTACCCCCTGGGACCCATAACTACCCCATGGGACCCATAACTACCCCATAGGGACCCATAACTGCCCCATAGCGCCCCACAACCACCCCATGGGACCCCCAACTCACCCTCCTCCTCCTCGTCCTTCTCCTTCTTCTTCTTCTTCTATGGGGCAGGGGTGGGGGGTGAGAAGGGGGCACTTGGGGGTCCCAGCCCCACACTTGGGGGCCCTGGACCCACATTTTGGGGTCCCGGACCCACACTTGGGGGTCCCGGACCCACACTTGGGGGTCCTCACCTGGGCCGGGTCTGGCAGGGGAATGTCCAGCGGCGCCCGCAGCTCCTCCGGCCCCATAGCGAAGACGGGGTCCTGGGGGGCAGCCCCATAGCGACCCCTCCAGCCCCATAGCAGCCCCCCAGCCCCATAGAGACTCCCCCAGCCCCATAGCAGCACCACAGCCCCATAGAGACCCCCCAGCCCCATAGCGACACCCCCAGCCCCATAGCGACCCCCTCAGCCCCATAGCAACCCCCTCAGCCCCATAGCAACCCCCTCAGCCCCATAGCGCCCCCCCAGCCCCATAGCGACCCCTCCAGCCCCATAGCGACCCCACAGCCCCATAGACACCCCCCAGCCCCATAGCGACCCCCTCAGCCCCATAGCGACCCCCAGCCCCACAGCGACCCCCTCAGCCCCATATCGACCCCCAGACCCACAGCGCCCCCCAGCCCCATAGCGACCCCCAGACCCATAGCGACCCCCTCAGCCCCATAGACACCCCCCAGCCCCAAAGCGACCCCCTCAGCCCCATAGCAACCCCCTCAGCCCCATAGAGAGCCCCCAGCCCCGCAGCGACCCCCTCAGCCCCATATCGACCCCCAGCCCCATATGGACCCCCCAGCCCCATATCCACCCCCAGCCCCATAGCGCCCTCCCCAGCCCCATAGCCCCCCCCCATGCTCCCTTCCCAGCCTAATAGCTCCCCCTCAGGGACCCCCTCAGCCCCATAGCAACCCCCTCAGCCCCATATCGACCCCCAGCCCCATATCGTCCCCCCAGCCCCATAGCGGCCCCCCAGCCCCATAGCGCCCCACCTGCAGCAGGGCCTCCAGCTCGGCCACCTTGGCCGGGAAGCTCCCCAGCAGCTGCGTCATCTATGGGGCAGGAGGGGGGGGAGGTGTGGGGCTGCCCCATAGCCGCCCCACAACCCCCCCATAACCCCCCCCCACAACCGCCCCAAAGAAACTGGGGGGGGGGGGGAGGGCCAATGCCTCACCTGGGCGCCCACCCGGCTCCGAAAAGATTCGACCTGATTGGTTGGGCAAATTTTTGGGGGGGGGTCCCGTGGGGTGCCCCCCAGGGTCACGGGCCCCCCAAGTGTCCCCCCCCAGACCCCCCCCCAGCCCCCCAACCTCTACGGCCTCCATCGGGGATCCAGAAGCGAAAGTGAAAGTGGGGGCAGCGGAGATCCCCCTCCCTCCCCTCCCCTTAGCCCCGCCCCCTTCCCCTTAGCCCCGCCCCCTTCCCTTTAGCCCCGCCCCCTTGAAAAAAAATCGCCTCGGCAGCCCCAAAATCGGCTTTTATTGGGGGAAAAATGGACGGGGGGGGGACAAAGATGGCGGAAGCGCCCCTCCCCTACCCCCCCCCATTTGGGGTCCTCCCCCCCACACTCTACTGGGGTCTACTGGGTGGTACTGGGGCATACTGGGATGGACTGGGACCTACTGGGGCCAACTGGGGTCTTCTGGGGCCTACTGGGGGGCCTCCCCCCCACCTACTGGGGTCTACTGGGGTCTACTGGGGGCTATTGGGGCATATTGGGACAAACTGGGACCTACTGGGGCCGACTGGGGCCTACTGGAGCATAATGGGGTCTACTGGGGGGCCTCCCCCCCCTCTACTGGGGTCTACTGGGGTCTACTGGGGGCTATTGGGGCATACTGGGATGAACTGGGGCCTACTGGGGCTGACTGGGGTCTACTGGGGCCTACTGGGGGGCCTCCCACCCTTCTACTGGGGTCTACTGGGGTCTACTGGGGCATACTGGGATGAACTGGGGCCTACTGGGGCTGACTGGGGTCTACTGGGGCCTACTGGGGGGCCTCCCACCCCTCTACTGGGGTCTACTGGGTGCTACTGGGGCATACTGGGATGAACTGGGACCGACTGGGGCCGACTGGGGCCTACTGGAGCATAATGGGGCCTACTGGGGGCCTACTGGGGCCTACTGGAGTCTACTGGGGTCTACTGGAGACTACTGGGGTCCTACTGGGGTCAACTTGGGCCTTCTGGGGTCTATTGGGGTCTACTGGGGCCTACTGGGGTCTACTGGGACAAACTGGGACCTACTGGGGCCTACTGGGACCTACTGGGGCACACAGGAGCCTACTGGGATCTACTGGGATCTACTGGGGCCTATTAGGGCCTACTGGAGTCTTCTGGGGCTGACTGGAGCCTACTGGTGCCTACTGGGGTCTACTGGGGCCTACTGGGGTCTACTGGAGTCTACTGGGGTCTACTGGGGCCTACTAAGGCCTACTGGAGCCTACTGGTGCCTACTGGAGTCTACTGGGGTCTACTGGGGCCTACTGGGCCATACTGGAGCCCACTGGGGCCTACTGAGGCCTACTGGGGCCTACTGAGACTTACTGGGGCCTACTGGGGTCTACTGGAGCCTACTGGGGCCTACTGAGGCCTACAGGAGCCTACTGGGGCCTACTGGGGCCTACTGGGGCCTACTGGGTCCTGCTGGAGCCTACTGGTGCATACTGGGGGCTACTGGGGTCTAGTAGGACCTACTGGGCCATACTGGGGCCTACTGGGGTCTACTGGAGCATACTTGGGCTACAGGAGCCTACAGGAGCCTACTGGAGACTACTGGTGCATACTGGGGGCTTCTGGAGCCTACTGGGGCCTACTGAGGCCTACTGGGGCTTACTGGGGCCTACTGGGGAGTACTGGTGCATACTGGGGGCTACTGGGGTCTACTGGAGCCTACTGTGGCCCACTGGGACCTACTGGGCCATACTGGAGCCTACTGGGGCCTACTGGGGTCTACTGGGACCTACTTGCGCCTACTGGGGCTGTCTGGAGTCTTCTGGGACCTACTGGGACCTACTGGGCCATAGTGGGGCCTACAGGGGCCTACTGGAGCCTACTGGGGCCCTGTAGAGTTCTACAGCCTCCCCTCAACCTCCCCCAATAAATTTTGGCCTCCCCCCTAAATTTTCCCATTCCCCCCAAACTTTCCCAATCCCCCCCCAAATTTTAGGGTCCCCCCCCTAAATTTTGGGGTGTCCCCCTAAATTTTGGTGCCCCCCCCCCCCAAACTTTTGGCCTCCCCCCCCCAAATTTTCACATTTTCCCTCGTATTTTTGCATTTTCCCCAGATTTCCCCATTCGTCCCCAAACTTTCCCATTTCCCCCCAAACTTTCCCAATTCCCCCCAACTTTTAGGATCCCCCACAAAATTTTAGGATCCCCCCAAAAAAAATTTTAGGGTCTCCCCCATAAATTTTGGGGTCCCCCCAAATCTTCCCATTCCCCCCAAACATTGGCATTTTCCCCCAAATTTTTGCATTTTCCCCAAACTTTCCCAATTCCCCCCCAACTTTTAGGATCCCCCCAGAAAATTTTAGGATCCCCCCCAAAAAAATTTTAGGGTCTCCCCCATAAATTTTGGGGTCCCCCCAAATCTTCCCATTCCCCCCAAACTTTGGCATTTCCCCCCAGATTTTCACATTTTCCCCCAAATTTCCGCATTTCCCCCAAATTTCTGCATTTTCCCCAAATTTTCCCAATTCCCCCAAAAAATTTTAGGGTCCCCCCCCGACCCCGACCCCCCGAGGCCTCAACCCCAGGCCGGGCCTCCCCGGGGAGCAGGGGCAGCGGTACCAGAGGCCGTAGGTCAAGGCCCAGGCGGCCCAACCCAGGCCAGCCCCGGCCGCGTTGGCGGCCCAGTGGCAACGATAAGCCAAGGTGGCCACCAGGGCCCCCTGCCACAGCAGCAGGAGGCCGGCGTTGAGGAGGAAGAGGAGGCACAGGGGGGCGGTGGCCACCAGTTTGGGCTCCTCGGTGGCCACTTGGGTGTCGGTGGCCACCCGGTTGTCCCTGGTAGCCATTCTGGTGTTGGTAGCCCACCAGTCGTCCCTGGTAGCCAGCCTGCGGTCAGTAGCCAACCAATCATCTCTGGTAGCCATCCTGTGGTCAGTAGCCAACCAGTCGTCCCTGGTAGCCCTCCTTCCGTCGGTAGCCATCCACACATCCCCAGTAGCCCTTCTTCCATCAGTAGCCATCCAGACGTCCCCAGTAGCCCTCCTTCTGTCGGTAGCCACCCAGTCATCTCTGGTAGCCATCCTGCGGTCAGTAGCCATCCAGTCGTCCCTGGTAGCCATCCTGCGGTCACTAGCCATCCAGACATCTTCAGTAGCCCTCCTTCCACCAGTAGCCACCCAGTCATCTCTGGTAGCCACCCTGCGGTCACTAGCCATCCAGTCGTCCCCGGTAGCCCTCCTTCCACCAGTAGCCACCCAGTCGCCTCCAGTAGCCCTCCTTCCTTCGGTAGCCACCCGGGCGTCCCCGCTAGCCCCCCGGGGCGGGTGCAGGAGCCTCCCCAAGGCCCCCAGCTCCTCGCCCAAGCCCAGGCCGCAGAGGACGAGGCCGAAGGCCTGGGGGGACGGGCGGAGGCCGGCGGCGGCCTCCAGGGCGGTGAAGAGGCGGGGGGCGGCGGCGGCCATGACGGTAGCCCCCACGGCTAGCCGGCCGGCCGCCCGCAACAGCGCCCCCCGGCGACCACCCCCCGGCTGGGCCAGGGGGAGGGAGGCCACCAGCAGGGACCCCAAGAGCAGCGCCGTCCAGCGGCCGGCCGAGGCGACGAGGCGGCTGTGGGGCGGGGAGGTGGGGTGAGACCCTATAGGGACCCCATAGAGACCCCATAGACCCATAGAGACCCCATAGGGACCCATAGACCCCATAGGGACCCCATAGAGACCCCATAGAGCCATAGAGACCCCATAGACCCATAGAGACCCCATAGGGACCCATAGACCCCATGGAAATCCCATAGGGACCCATAGACCCATAGAGACCCCATAAAAATCCCATAGACCCCATAGAAATCCCACAGACCCCATAGACCCATAGAGACCCCATAGAGACCCCATAGACCCATAGCGACCCCATAGAAATCCCACAGACCCCATAGGGACCCATAGACCCCATAGAAATCCCATAGACCCCATAGACCCATAGAGACCCCATAGGGACCCCATAGAAATCCCAAAGACCCCATAGAGACCCCATAGACCCATAGAGACCCCATAGGGACCCATAGACCCCATAGAAACCCCATAGACCCATAGAGACCCCATAGAAATCCCATAGACCCCATAGACCCATAGAGACCCCATAGGGACCCATAGACCCCATAGACCCCATAGAGACCCCATAGGGACCCATAGACCCCATAGAAGTCCCACAGACCCCATAGACCCGTAGAGACCCCATAGAAATCCCACAGACCCCATAGACCCATAGAGACCCCATAGGGACCCATAGACCCCATAGAAGTCCCACAGACCCCATAGACCCGTAGAGACCCCATAGAAACCCCACAGACCCATAGAAACCCTATAGAAACCCCATAGACCCATAGCGACCCCACAGACCCATAGCGACCCCATAGAAACCCCATAGAGCCCCACAGAAACCCCACAGAGCCCCATAACCCCCATAGCGCCCCATAGCGCCCCCCCCATTGCACCCATGCTGCCCCATAGCCCCCAGCCCCATAACCACTCCCCAGCCCCACAGATTCCAGCCCCATAGGTCCCCTGCCCCATAGATCCCAGCCCCATAAATCCCCAGCCCCATAGATCCCAGCCCCATAGATTCCCAGCCCCATAACCACCCCCTCCAGCCCCATAGCACCCAGCCCCACAACCTCCCCTGCCCCACAGCTCCCAGCCCCATAGATTCCAGCCCCATAACCACCCCCCAGCCCCACACCCAGCCCCACAACCACCCCCTTTGCCCCAAAACCACCCCCCTAGCCCCATAACTCCCCTGCCCCATAGCTCCCAGCCCCACAACCTCCCGCCCCATAGCTCCTGCCCCATAAGTCGCCAGCCCCATAGATTCCCAGCCCCACAACCACCCCCCTTTTGCCCCATAACCACCCCAAAACCCCACACCCAGCCCCACAACCACCCCCTTTTGCCCAAAACCCCCCCCCCAGCCCCATAACTCCCCTGCCCCATAGCTCCCAGCCCCACAACCTCCCGCCCCATAGCTCCTGCCCCATAAGTCGCCAGCCCCATAGATTCCCAGCCCCACAACCACCCCCTTTGCCCCATAACCACCCCCAAACCCCACAACAAGCCCCACAACCACCCCCTTTTGCCCCATAACCACCCCCTCCAGCCCCATAGCTCCCAGCCCCACAACCACCTCCCCCGCCCCATAGATCCTGCCCCCCAACTCACGCCTCCAGCAGGTTGTGGGGCGAGGCCAGCACCCCATGGGGGTCAGCCCCACGGCGCAGGGCCGGCTCCAGCCCCACAAGTGCGGCCACCCCCAAAGCGTGGGCCCGGGCGAAGCCGGGGGTCCCCAGCAGCGCCGCCGCCCCCCGGCTCAGCCCCACAAGTGCCGCCCCACAGCAGCGCCCCACAAGTGCCGCCCCCCAGCTCAGCCCCACAAGTGCTGCCCCACAGAGCCCGCGGAGCCCCACGGCGGCCTCCGCCATGGCTGGGGGGTGGGGGTGGGGGGTGGGGGGGGGGTGTGGGGGGTGGGGGGGGGGGGGTGGGGGGGGGTGTGGGGGGTGGGGGGAGGGGCAAGGGCGGCTGGAGGGCATGGGGGGTGGGAGGGGGTTGGGGGCGGGGTGGGGGTCTTAGGGGGTGGGGGGATTTAGGGGGTTATGGGGCAGCTATGGGGCAGCTATGGGGAGATGTGGGGCAGCTATGGGGCAAATACAGGAGGTTATGGGGCAGATGTGGGGCAGAAGTGGGGCGGCTATGGGGCAGATTTAGGGGGATATGGGGCAGATTTAGGGGGGTTATGGGGCTATTTTGGGGGGTTATGGGGTGGATATGGGGCAGATCTGGGGAGATGTGGGGCAGAAAAGGGGCTTCTGGGGCAGATGTGGGGCAGCTATGGGGCAGATATGCAGAGATGTGGGGCAGACGTGGGGCTGGTATGGGGAGATGAGGGGCAGATTTAGGGGGTTATGGGGGGATTTTGGGGGTTATGGGGCAGATCTGGGGCAGGTGTGGGGCAGCTATGGGGCAGTTATGGGGCAGAATTTGGGGGTTTATGGGGCAGATTTGGGGGTTTTGGGGCAGATATGGGGAGATGTGGGGCAGAAAACAGGGGGTTACGGGGGGATTTGGGGGTTATGGGGCAAATATGGGGAGATGTGGGGCAGATGTGGGGCAGCTATGGGGCAGCTATGGGGCAGATTTGGGGGACTTATGGGGCAGCTATGGGGAGATGTGGGGCTGATGTGGGGCTGCTTTGGGGAGATGTGGGGCAGCTATAGGGCAGCTATGGGGCAGACACCCCCCCGCAACCCCCCAACCCCACCCCACACCCCCTCCACCCCCCTGCCCCACAGATGACGTCATCACTTGGGGGTCGCAGGGCTTTTATTGGCCGTGGGGCAGGGGCGCTGTGGGGCGGCCGCCCCCGGCCTCGTCCTCGTCCTCCTGCTCCGGCTCCCGGTAGGCCCAGAGGCGCACGCTCCCGTCCCACTGTGGGGCAGCCCCATAGATCCGTGCCCCATAGAGCCCAGCCCCATAGGGCCCAGCCCCATAGAGCCCCAGCCCCATAGATCCCAGCCCCGTAGATCCCAGCCCCATAGATCCCTGCCCCATAGATCCCAGCCCCATAGATCCCTGCCCCATAGATCCCTGCCCCATACATTCCAGACCCACATATCCCAGCCCCATAGATCCCAGCCCCACAACTCCCCAGCCCCATAGATCCCTGCCCCAGAGATGCCAGCCCCATAGATCCCAGCCCCATAGATCCCTGCCCCATAGATCCCCCCACCCCATAGACCCCACCCCTTAAGCCCCGCCCCCTCCCTTAAGCCCCGCCCCTCCCTCAAGCGCCGCCCCCTCCCCCTTAAGCCCCGCCCCCTCCCATTAAGCCCCCTTCCCTTAAACCCCGCCCCCTCCCATTAAGCCCCCTTCCCTTAAACCCCGCCCCCTCCCTTAACCCCCTCCCCTTTAAGCCCCGCCCCCTCCCCGTTAACCCCTCCCTTAAGCCCCGCCCCCTTCCTTTAAGCCCCTCCCTCTCCGTTTAGCCCCACCCCCTCGAACCCCTCCCCTCCCCTTAAGCCCCGCCCCCTTAACCCCCTCCCTTGACCCCCTTAAGCCCCGCCCCTTCCCTTTATCCCCTCCCCTTCCATTAGCCCCGCCCCCTCCCTCAAGCTCCGCCCCCTCCCCCTTAAGCCCCGCCCCTTCCCTTAAGCCCCGCCCCCTTAACCTCCTCCCTTACCCCCTCCCCCTCCCTTAAGCCCCACCCCTTCCCTTTAACCCAACCCCTTCCCCTCTAGCCCCTCCCCTCCCCCTTTTAGCCCCTCCCCCTCCCCCTTAAGCCCCGCCCCCTCCAATTTAAGCCCCGCCCACCGAGGTGCTGGCCAGCTGCCGCCCGTCGGGGTGCCAGCAGACGTCCCGCACGCAGCCCCCGTGATTGGCCAGCCGCCGCACGGCCCGGCCAGTCAGCACGTCGTACACTGAGGGGTGGGAGGGGGCGTGGTCAGCGAGGCCACGCCCCCCGCCTTTAAACCACGCCCCCTTCATTAAACCATGCCCCTTTCGATTCGCCCCCCTCCCAGCCCATTCGTTTGGAGCTAAGCCCCGCCCCCGGCCTTTAAGCCCCGCCCCCAGCCTTTAGACCACGCCCCCAGTCTCTAACCACGCCCCCAGGTTTGGCCACGCCCACTCCATTAAGCCACGCCCCTTTTGTTAAACCTCGCCCCTTTCAATTTGCCCCTACACGTTCAATTGGAGCTAAGCCCCGCCCCCATCCATTAAGCCACGCCCCCTCCTATAAGCCACGCCCCTCCTATAGGCCACTCCCCCTCCTTTAAGCCACGCCCCTCCCTTAAACCACGCCCCTTTCGATTTGCCCCCTCCCAGCCCATTCATTTGAAGCTAAGCCCTGCCCCCAACCTTTAGGCCACGCCCCCAGCCTGTAGCCACGCCCCCTTTAGACCACGCCCCCTCGAGCCACACCCCTGAAGCCCCACCCCCTTGAGTCCACGCCCCCTGAAGCTCCACCCCCTTTAAGCCACGCCCCCGGTGGCTCCGCCCCCTCCAGACCACACCACCTTTTAGACCACGCCCCTTTTAGACCACGCCCCCTTGAGCTCCACCCCTGAAGCTCCACCCCCTCCAGACCACGCCCCCATTCCGGGCCCGCCCCCTCCTCACCCAGCACCGCCCCCGAGGCGCAGCCGGTGCCCAGGTAGAGCCCGCCCCCTGGGCCGGGGGGCGGGGCCAGGCGGCAGCGAATCAGCGTGTGCAGCACCGCGTGGCCCCGGTACGTCAGCAGGGAGCTGTCCCCCGGCAGCGGCGCCGTCGCCATGGCTACCGGGAAAAGGGGGAGGGGCTAAGGGGAAGGGGGCGGGGCCTAGGGGGTGGCCACAGACCCCATAGGGACCCATAGGGAGCCATAGGACCCATAGACCCTATAGGGCCCCATAGGGACCTATAGGACCCATAGACCCTATAGACCCCATAGACCCCATAGAGACCCCATAGGGACCTATAGGACCCATAGACCCCATAGACCCCATAGAGACCCCATAGACCCCATAGGGACCCCATAGACCCTATAGACCCCATAGGGAGCCATAGACCCCATAGGGACCCCATAAAGATCTATAGGGCCCCATAGACCCCATAGACCCCATAGGGACCTATAGGGCCCCATAGACCCTATAGAGACCCCATAGGACCCATAGGACCCCATAGACCTTATAGGGCCCCATAGGACCCCTAGGGACCCATAGGGACCTATAGGGCCCCATAGACCCCATAGGGACCTATAGGGACCCCATAGACCCTATAGAGACCCCATAGGACCCATAGGACCCATAGGAACCCATAGACCCTATAGGGATCCATAGAGACCCCATAGACCCCATAGAGACCCCATAGACCCCATAGGGACCCCATAGACCCTATAGACCCCATAGGGAGCCATAGACCCCATAGGGACCCCATAAAGATCTATAGGGCCCCATAGACCCCATAGACCCCATAGGGACCTATAGGGCCCCATAGACCCTATAGAGACCCCATAGGACCCATAGGACCCCATAGACCTTATAGGGCCCCATAGGACCCATAGGGACCCATAGGGACCTATAGGGCCCCATAGACCCCATAGGGACCTATAGGGACCCCATAGACCCTATAGACCCCATAGAGACCTATAGGGACCTATAGGACCCATAGACCCCATAGAGACCCCATAGACCCCATAGAGCCCTATAGGGCCCCATAGCACCCTATAGACCCCATAGACCCCCTAGACCCTACAGAGACCCCATAGGACCCATAGGGACCTATAGGGACCCATAGGGACCCATAGAGACCTATAAGGCCCCATAGCACCCTATAGACCCCATAGGGACCTATAGGGACCTATAGGGCCCCATAGACCCCATAGACTCCATAGACCCCATAGAGACCCCATAGGACCCATAGAGACCCCATAGGGACCTATAATGACCCCATAGAGCCCCCCACGCACCCCATAACCACCCCAAACCACCCCATAGTGACCCCCAACCACCCCATAACCACCCCCAACCACCCCATGGACACCCTTGATCCCATAACCACCCCATAACCACCCCTGACCCCATAACCACCCCATAACCACTTCCAACCACCCCAAACCCCCCCCAAACCCCCCCATAACCACCCCAACCCCCCCCTAATGACCCATAACCACCCCACAACCACCCCCAACCACCCCAAAGTGACCCCCAACCACCCCATAACCACCCCATAACCAACCCAGACCCCCAAACCACCCCATAACCACCCCATAACCACCCCAAAACCCCCCCGCCCCACATCTCACCCGGCGCGGGCGCGTTGCCAGCCCATAGTGACCCATAACCACCCTATAACCACCCCAAACCACCCCATAGTGACCCCCAACCACCCCATAACCACCCCTGACCCCATAACCACCCCATAGTGACCCATAACCACCAAAACCACCCCAAACCATCCCATAGTGACCCATAACCACCCCATAACCACCCCAAACCCCCCCATAATGACCCATAACCACCCGATAATGACCCCCAACCACCCCATAACCACCCCTGACCCCATAACCACCCCATAGTTACCCGTAACAACCCCAAAGTGACCCCCAACAACCCCATAGTGACCCCCAACCACCCCATAACCCCCCCCGACCCGACAACCACCCCATAACCACCCCCAACCACCCCATAGTGACCCATAACCACCCCATAACCAACCCCAACCACCCCATAACCACCCCAAACCCCACCATAATGACCCATAACCACCCTATAGTGACCCATAACCACCCCATCGTGACCCCCACCCACCCCATCACCACCCCTGACCCCATAACCCCCCCATAACCACCCCTAAACCACCCCATAACCACCCCAAACCCCACCATAATGACCCATAACCACCCCATAATGACCCATAACCACCCCATAATGACCCATAACCACCCCATAGTGACCCCCAACCACCCCATAACCCCCCGACCCCACAACCACCCCATAACCCCCCAGCCCCACATCTCACCCCGGCGCGGGGCGCGTTGCCAGCCCATAGTGACCCATAACCACCCCATAACCACCCCATAACCAACTCCAACCACCCCATAGTGACCCATAACCCCCCATAATGACCCCCAACCACCCCATAACCACCCCTGACCCCATAACCACCCCATAACCACCCCATAACCACCACATAGTGACCCATAACAACCCCAAACCACCCCAACCACCCCATAACCACCTCATAACCACCCCATAACCACCCCATAGTGACCCATAACCACCCCATAACCAACCCCAACCACCCCATGGACACCCCTGACCCCATAACCACCCCATAGTGACCCATAACCACCAAAACCACCCCAAACCATCCCATAGTGACCCATAACCACCCCATAGGGACCCCCAACCACCCCCTAACCACCTCCAACCACCCCATAATGACCCCCAACCACCCCGTAACCCCCGACCCCATAACCACCCCATAACCCCCCGGCCCCACATCTCACCCCGGCGCGGGGCGCGTTGCCAGCGGTAATCCCAACTCTGCCGGGCCACGGCGCGCCGGGCGGCCGCCAAGCCCCCCGGCCCCGCCGGGCGCCGCAGGTCCCAGAGTTTGGCCGTCTGGTCCTTGGAGTTGGTCACCAGGTAGCGCCCGTCACCCTATAGGAGGGGACGGGGCGGTGACGTCACGGGCGAGGTCATCGGGGGCGAGGGACGGCAAGTTTGGGGGCGAAAAACGTCATATTTGGGGTCAACGGGGTGAAGAACGTCAAGATTGGGGTCATCAAGGGTGGTAGAACCATGAGGAACGGCAAGTTTGGGGTCAATGGGGTGAAGAACGTCAAAATTGGGGTCAACGGGGTGAGGAATGTCAAAATTGGGGTCAATGGGGTGAAGAACATCAAGATTGGGGTCAATGGGGTGAAAAACATCATATTTGGGGTCAATGGGGTGAGGAAAGTCATATTTGGGGTCAATGGGGTGAAAAACATCAAGATTGGGGTCAATAGGGTGAAGAACGTCAAGATTGGGGTCATCAAGGGTGGTAGAACCATGAGGAACGGCAAGTTTGGGGTCAATGGGGTGAAAAATGTCAAGATTGGGGTCAATGGGGTGAAAAATATCAAGATTGGGGTCAATGGGGTGAAAAAAGTCAAGATTGGGGTCAATGGGGTGAGGAACGGCATATTTGGGGTCAACAGGGTGAAAAATATCAAGATTGGGGTCAACGGGGTGAAGAACGTCAAGATTGGGGTCATCGCGGTCAATAGAACCATGAGGAACGTCATATTTGGGGTCAATGGGGTGAAGAACATCAAAATTGGGGTCAACGGGGAGAGGAATGTCAAAATTGGGGTCAATGGGGTGAAGAACATCAAGATTGGGGTCAATGGGGTGAAAAACATCATATTTGGGGTCAATGGGGTGAGGAAAGTCATATTTGGGGTCAATGGGGTGAAAAACATCAAGATTGGGGTCAATAGGGTGAAGAACGTCAAGATTGGGGTCATCAAGGGTGGTAGAACCATGAGGAACGGCAAGTTTGGGGTCAACGGGGTGAAAAATGTCAAGATTGGGGTCAATGGGGTGAAAAATATCAAGATTGGGGTCAATGGGGTGAAAAATGTCAAGATTGGGGTCAATGGGGTGAGGAACGGCATATTTGGGGTCAACAGGGTGAAAAATATCAAGATTGGGGTCAACGGGGTGAAGAACGTCAAGATTGGGGTCATCATGGTTGAGGAAAATCATATTTGGGGTCAATGGGGTGAGGAATGTCAAGATTGGGGTCAATGGGGTGAGGAACGGCATATTTGGGGTCATTGGGGTGAAAAACGTCAAGATTGGGGTCATCATGGTTGAGGAACGTCATATTTGGGGTCAATGGGGTGAAGAACGTCAAGATTGGGGTCATCAAGGGTGGTAGAACCATGAGGAACGGCAAGTTTGGGGTCAACGGGGTGAAGAACATCATATTTGGGGTCAACGGGGTGAAAAACGTCAAGATTGGGGTCAATGGGGTGAAAAACGTCAAGATTGGGGTCATCAAGGGTGGTAGAACCACGAGGAACGGCAAGTTTGGGGTCAATGGGGTGAGGAACGGCATTTTTGGGGTCAACGGGGTGAAAAATATCAAGATTGGGGTCATCATGGTCAATAGAACGCCATATCCCCTCCCAGTCCCTCCCAGTCCCTCCCAGTATCCCCCAATCCCCTCCCAGTCCCTCCCAGTCCCCTCCCAGTCTATCCCAGTATCCCCCAATCCCTTCCCAGTCCCTCCCAGTCCCCTCCCAGTATATCCCAGTATCCCCCAATCCCCTCCCAGTCCCTCCCAGTCTCCCCATATCCCCTCCCAGTCCCTCCCAGTCCCCTCCCAGTATATCCCAGTATCCCCCAACCCCCTCCCAGTCCCTCCCAGTCCCCCCATATCCCCTCCCAGTCCCCCCATAACCCCTCCCAGTCCCTCCCAGTCCCCTCCCAGTATCCCCTCCCAGCCCCTCCCAGTATATCCCAGTCCCCCCATATTCCCCCATAACCCCTCCCAGTCCCTCCCAGTCCCTCCCAGTCCCTCCCAATCCCCTCCCAGTCCCCCCATATCCCCTCCCAGTCCATCCCAATCCCTCCCAATCCCCTCCCAGTCCCCTCCCATCCCCTCCCAGCCCCTCCCAATCCCCTCCCAGTCCCTCCCAGTCCCTCCCAGTCACCCACCCGGGGGTGCAGGAAGGTGACCCCGTCGCGGTGCCCCGCCAGGACCCCCACTGGTTCGGGGCGCTCCTGGCGCAGGCAGCGGCGGTCCCAGGCCCGGCACACGGCGTCGTCGCCCCCCGACAGCAGGAGGTGGCCCCCGGCGTCCCCCAGCGCCACCGCGTTCACGTCGTCCTCGTGGGCGGGGACCTGTTTGGGGACGTTTCGGGGCTTTTTGGCGGTTTTTGACTTTTTTTGGCGGTTTTTGGCTTTTTTTGGCTTTTTTTGGTGATTTTTGGCTTTTTTTGCCCTTTTTTTGGCATTTTTTGGGCGTTTTTTGGCGTTTTTAGGCGATTTTCGGCTTTTTTTGGCTTTTGGGGGCATTTTTTGGCGTTTTTTTGGTGCCTTTGGGGGTTTCTTGTGGGGGTTTTTTGGCGTTTTTTGGAGCTTTTTGGCGTTTTTTGGGTTTTTTTTTGGTGGTTTTTGGCGTTTTCTTTAGCGTTTTCTGGCGTTTTGTTTATTTTTGGTGTTTTTTCTGGTATTTTTTGGCTTTTTTTGGCGTTTTTTTTATTTTTTTGCCGTCTTTTGGGGGGGTTTTAGCGTTTTTTTTAGCGTTTTTTGGCGTTTTTTGTGGGGTCTTTTTGCTGTTTTTTGGCGGTTTTTTAGCGTTTTTTGTGGTTTTTTTTTTGGCGTTTTTTGGCATTTTTTAGCGTTTTTTGGCAGTTTTTGGTGTTCTTTTGGCATTTTTTTGGATTTTTTTGGCGTTTTTTTGGCGTTTATTGGCTTTTATTGGCGTTTTTTTGGCGTTTTTTGTTTTTTGTTTATGCTATTTTTCGGCGGTTTTTTAGCGTTTTTAGACGTTTTTTGGAGTTTTATTGCCTTTTTTACCATCTTTTGTTTTTTTTTGGCGTTTTTTTTTGGCGTTTTTTGGTTTGGTTTTTTTTTGCGTTTTTTGGCGTTTTTTGGCCTTTTTTAGCTTTTTTTGGCGTTTTTTTGGTGTTTTTTTGGCGTTTTTTGGTGTTTTTTGTTGGTTATTTTTGGCGTTTTCTGTGTTTTTTTTGGCGTTTTTTGTTTGTTTTTTTTTGCGTTTTGGGGGTTTTGTTTTTTTTTGTTTGTTTGTTTGTTTTGGGGGTTTTTTTGGTTGTTTTTTTGGGCGGGGTTTGGGAGTTTTTGGGGTCACAGGGGGGACATTTGGGATATGCGGGGACCCACTGGGATGTTCTGGCACCCATAAGGGCCACCAGTAGCCAACTGGGAGCTGTGGTGGCCACCGGGACCCCATAAACCCTCTATGGGGCCACCACGTGATCTATGGGGCCACTGGGCGATCTATGGGGCCACCACCACCCAACCACAATCTATGGGGCCACCCCGACCCCAAAATGATCTATGGGGCCACCATGACCCCAAAATGATCTATGGGGCCACCCCGACCCCATAACCATCTATAGGGCCACCGGGCGATCTATGGGGCCACCACAACCCAACCAAGATCTATGGGGCCACCTGAAGATCTATGGGGCCACCTCAACCCCATAACCATCTATAGGGCCACCACCACTCAACCACGATCTATGGGGCC
Organism: Aythya baeri; assembly: GCA_026413565.1. Taxonomy (NCBI): domain Eukaryota; kingdom Metazoa; phylum Chordata; class Aves; order Anseriformes; family Anatidae; genus Aythya; species Aythya baeri. Next base: position 268,939 of record JAKRSJ010000121.1, on the reverse strand, counting down.
ACCCCGACCCCATAACCATCTATGGGGCCACCGAACAATCTATGGGGCCACCAGACGATCTATGGGGCCACCACCACCCAACCACAATCTATGGGGCCACCCCGACCCCAAAATGATCTATGGGGCCACCATGACCCCATAACCATCTATGGGGCCACCACCACCCAACCACGATCTATGGGGCCACCCCGACCCCATAACCATCTATGGGGCCACCGGGCGATCTATGGGGCCACCACGTGATCTATGGGGCCACCACCACCCAACCACAATCTATGGGGCCACCCCGACCCCAAAATGATCTATGGGGCCACCATGACCCCATAACCATCTATGGGGTCACCGAACAATCTATAGGGCCACCCCGTGATCTATGGGGCCACCACCACCCAACCTTGATCTATGGGGCCACCCCGACCCCATAACCATCTACGGGGCCACCGAACAATCTATGGGGCCACCGGGCGATCTATGGGGCCACCGGGCGATCTATGGGGCCACCCCGCCCCACAACCCCGCCCCCCGGCCGTGGGGCTGACCCGTAGGACGCGGCGCTGGACCTCGCGGTCGTAGACGTAGACGCAGCCGTCGTTGGCGCCCCCCAGGACCTCGCGCCCGTCCGGCCCCACCGCCAGCGAGAAGACGGCGAAGCGGCGCTCCTCCGGCCTGTGGGGCGGCCCCATAAGTCCTCCAGGACGCCCCATAAGTCCTCCAGGTCCTCCAGGCCACCCCATGGACCTCCAGACCGCCCCATAAGTCCTCCAGACCACCCCATGGACCTCCAGACCGCCCCATAAGTCCTCCAGGCCTCCCCATGGACCTCCAGACCGCCCCATAAGTCCTCCAGACCCCCCCATAAGTCCTCCAGACCACCCCATGGACCTCCAGACCGCCCCATAAGTCCTCCAGACCGCCCCATAAGTCCTCCAGGCCTCCCCATGGACCTCCAGACCGCCCCATAAGTCCTCCAGGCTGCCCCATAAGTCCTCCAGACCGCCCCATAAGTCCTCCAGGCCGCCCCATGGACCTCCAGACCACCCCATGGACCTCCAGGGACCTCCTTGGGCCTCCAACCCGCCCCATTGACCTCCAACTTGACCCCTTGACCTCCACCTTGACCTATTGACCTCTATCTTGACCCCCTGACCTCCAACTTGACCCCTTGACCTCTACCTTGACCTTTTGACCTCCACCTTGACCCCTTGACCTCCAACTTGACCTATTGACCTCCAACTTGACCTTTTGGCCTCTACCTTGACCCCTTGACCTCCACCTTGACTCCTTGACCTCTACCTTGACCTTTTGACCTCTACCTTGACCCCTTGACCTCCAACTTGACCTATTGACCTCCACCTTGACCTTTTGACCTCCACCTTGACCCATGGACCTCCAGGGGCCTCCACCCCGCCCCTGGGCCCACCTGAGGTCGAGCGCCGTGTGGTTGTCTCCGTCCCCGTAGATGTCGTAGACGTGGACTGGGGAAAGGGAGGGGCCAGAAGTGGGCGGGGCACCTTTAGCCACGCCCCCTTTGCCATTTAGCCCCGCCTCCTCCTGCCCGGAAGCCACGCCCCCAAGCCACGCCTCCACGTTGCCCAAGCACAAGGTCAACGGCGTTGGGTCTACCATTGGTCTACCACCAAGCTCCACCCCTTTTCCCCAAGCCCCGCCCCTTTTCCCCAAGCCACGCCCACTTCTGTAAGCCCCTCCCATTCCCACCAAGCCCCTCCCCTTCCATCAAGCCCCGCCCCCTTTCCATAAGTCCCTCCCCCTAGCCTTGACCCAGCGCAAGACGGTCAACAGCGTTGGGTCTTGAGCTCTACCACCAAGCTCCACCCCCATCCCCCACCCCCCCCCCCTTTCCCCAAGCCCCGCCCACTCCCCCCAAGCCCCGCCCCTCGCTCACTGTAGTCGGACCAGCTGGAGTAGAGGCACTGGGAGGCGTCGGGGCTGAAGGCCACGTCCAAGATGCTCCAACCAACGTCGCGGCCCCGCGTCGACCGCAGCAGCCGCAGGGCCTGGCCCCGGCACGTGTACACCCGCAGGGTCTGGTCTGTGGCACTGCTGGTCACGGCAAACCCCCCAAAATCCCCAAATCCCTCCCCAAAATCCCCAAATCCCCCCAAATTCCCCAAAATCCCCAAAAACGCCGCTTTTTCCGCAGCGAAACGCCGCTTCCTGTGCCCAAAATCAGGATTTTCCCACCCAAAATACGCCAAAATGCACGTTTCTGACTCAAAGTTGAGCTTTTCCCACCCGAAATGGAGTTTTTCTCACCCAAAATAACCCAAAATGCACCTTTTCCAGTCAAAATGCCACTTCGTTTGCCTGAAATCGGCATTTTCCCACCCAAAATACGCCAAAATGCATGTTTCTGACTCAAAGTTGAGCTTTTCCCACCCAAAATAGAGGTTTTCTTCCTCAAACTGGCTCAAAAGGCAATTTTCCCAATCAAAATAAAGCTCTGCCTGCCCAAAATGCTGTTTTTCTCACCCAAAATACACCCTTGGCACTTTTCCCACCTAAAATAGGGCTCTTTTCACCCAAATTACCACTTTGGGAGCCCGAAATACGGATTTTCCTGCTCAAAATAGCTCAAAAGGCAGTTTTCCCACCCAAAATAGAGCTTTTCTCAGCTAAAATACGGCTTTTCTTATTCAAAATAGCTCAAAAGGCAATTTTCCCACTGAAAATTGCACTTTGCGCATCAAAACTGAGTTTTTCTCACCCAAAACACCCCAAAATTCACTATTTTCAATCAAAAAAAGCGCTTTCTCTTCCTCAAATAGCCCAAAATGGGCTTTTTCCAATCAAAATATTGTTTGGTTGCCCAAAATCTTACTCTTCTGACCCAAAATTGCTAAAAACCAACCTTTTTCTCTAAAAATACCGCTTTTTGCAGCCTGAAATACCCCAAAAATCATTTTTCTGCCAAATAGCCCAGTTTTTCTGCTAAATCTACCAATTTTCCTGCCCCAAAATACCCCTTTTCCTCCCCTTTTCCATCCAAAACACCACTTTTCCCCCTAAGAAGACCCAAAACCCTTCTTTTTCACACCAAAACCATTTCCTACCCCAAACCCATCATTTCCCCCCAAAAAACAACAAAAAACCTCACTTTTCTCCCCCCAAACCCTGCATTTTTCTCCCCAAAGCCCCTCCCTACACCCCTGCGCCCTGTTTTTTCCCCAAAACCCCCTTTTTCGCCCCAAAACCTTGGCAGGTGGACACGAAGAGCTTGCCGTCGTCGGAGAAGATGCCGCAGAACGCCTTCTGCGGGTAGGACTCCACCGCCACCACGTGATTGGGCAGGAAGCTGGGGGGCGGGGCCAGCATGGGGGCGGGGCCTCAGAAAGCCCTGCCCAGCGGCACCACCTCCAGGCCTCCAGGGGGTCAACCCAACGTCTCTATGGTCAATGACTCTATGGTCAACCCAACATCTCTATGGTCAACCCAACGTCTCTATGGTCAACATCTCTACGGTCAACCCAACATCTCTATGGTCAACCCAACGTCTCTATGGTCATCCCAACGTCTCTATAGTCAACTCAACGACTCTATGGTCAACATCTCTATGGTCAACCCAACGTCTTTATGGTCATCCCAACGTCTCTATGGTCAACTCAACGACTCTATGGTCAACAACTCTATGGTGAACATCTCTATGGTCAACTCTACGTCTTTATGGTCATGCCAACATCTCTATGGTCATCCCAACGTCTCTATGGTCATCATCTCTATGGTGAACCCAACATCTCTATGGTCATTGTCTCTATGGTCAACGTCTCTATGGTCAACCCAACGTCTTTATGGTCGTCCCAACATCTCTATGGTCATCCCAATGCCTTTATGGTCCTCCCAACATCTCTATGGTCAACAACTCTATGGTCAACGTCTCTATGGTCAACCCAACATCTCTATGGTCAACCCAATGACTTTATAGTCAACCCAATGTCTCTATGGTCATCGTCTCTATGGTCAACATCTTTATGGTCAACCCAACATCTCTATGGTCCTTCTAACATCTCTATGGTCAACCCAACATCTCTATGGTCAACATCTCTATGGTCAACCCAATGTCTCTATGATCATCCCGTCTCTATGGTCAAGGTGTCTATGGTCAACATCTCTATGGTCATCCCAACATCTCTATGGTCATCCCAATGTCTCTATGGTCATCCCATCTCTATGGTCAAGGTCTCTATGGTCAACCCAACATCTCTATGACCTCCCAAGCCCTCCCACGCCCCCCTCCATGACCCCTCCCCCCGACATGACCCCTCCCCTCCCACGTGACCCCTCCCCCCCCACGTGACCCCTCCCCTTCCCACGTGACCCCTCCCACGTGCCCCTCCCCCACTCACTGCTCCCCCAGCCGCGCCTTCTCCCCCGCCGAGAAGCTCCCGGCCCGGCACCGGCCCCACTCGCGCTGCAGGGACCCAAAATCGCAGGGTTTCAGCCCAAAAAAAACCCTTTCTCCCCCCAGACCCCTTAAACTCCATTTTTTCACCCAAAATGCCCCCAAATCCCCATTTTTGCCCCCCCAAAACCCCCTTTCTCACCCCAAACCCCCTTAAACTCCATTTTTTCACCCAAAATGCCCCAAATCCCCATTTTTCCCCCCAAATCCCATTTTTTCCCCCAAAAAAACCAAAACTCCATTTTTTCACTCGAAATGCCCCAAAATCCCCGTTTTTCCCCCCAAAACCCCCTTTCTCCCCCCAAACCCCTAAAACTCCATTTTTTCGCCCAAAATGCTCCAAAATCGCCCTTTTTCGCCCCAAAACCCCTCACCTGCCGGATCAGCCGGGGGAGGCTCCTCTCGCAGCCCCGCCCCCCGGCCAGCTCAAGCTCCGCCCTCAGCTCGTGCTCCTCCAACGCTGATTGGATGAGAAAAAGGGCTCAGGGGGTGTGGCCACCTCCAGGCCACGCCCCCCTTCTCGAAGCCACGCCCCCTGGGTTACCCGGGGGGGCGGGGGCAGTGGCAGTGACATCATCGCCAGTGACGTCATCGCTGTCGTCATCGTCCGAGGGGTCCTGGGGGGGGCCCTGGCCCCTAAAAGGAAGGGGGGAGGGGTCCCAAGATGCTTTGCGGCCCCAAAAATGGCTGAATTTGCCCCAAAATCCCCAGGGAGCCCAAAATCCCGTAAATTGACCCCAAATCACCCGAAATTGGCCCAAAATCCCACCAAGGGAACCCAAAATGCCCCCACACCCCCCCAACACCCCCACATAACCCCCCTATATCCCCCATAAAGACCCCCAAACCCCCCAAATTCACCCCAAACCCCCCATAAGCCCCCCAAAAGACCCCAAAACCCCTCAAATTCACCCCAAAACCCCCATAAGCCCCCAATTTCCCCCATAACCCCCATCTCCCCCATAACCCCCCAAACCCCCCATAAAGCTCCCAAAACCCCCCAATTTCACCCCAAAGCCCCCATAAGCCCCCCAAAAGACCCCAAAATCCCTCAATTTCCCCCAAACCCCCCATCTCCCCCATAACCCCCCAAATCCCCCCAAAAGACCCCAAAACCCCCCAATTTCACCCCAACCCCCCCCTTTTCCCACCTCCTCAGCAGCGCCTCCAGCACCTGGGCCAGGTCCACGTCGCCCCCCCCTCCCCCCTGCCCTCCCCCTCCCCCTCCCCCCCTTCCTCTTCCTCCTCCTCTTCCTCCTCTTCCTCCTCCTCGTGGGGGGCGGTTTCGCCCCTCCCCCCGCGCTGCTGCTGCTCCGCGACCCCATCTGCGGGGGGAAAGGGGGACCCCCACGGTTGCCATGGCAACGGGAGCCTTCCCCTCCCCCCGGTTTTCCTGGAAAACGCCCCAAAATCCGCGCCCCCCCCTCCCCTTCCCCTTCCAATTGTGCGCGGCCCCTTTAAGAGCAGCCTCCCCCCGTCGCCATGGCAACCGCGCGCCCCCGCCCCTACCCGGTAACCATAGCAACCGCGCTCCCCCCTCCCCTATTGGGTAACCATGGCAACCCCCGCGCCGCGGCAGCCAATAGGAAGCCGCGCAGCACCCCCCCCCCCGCCTAAAGGCCCCACGTGGGGCTGGGGGCTGCGGCACCGCCCCCCCCCGCCACGCAGCCAATCAGGAAGCGCGCGGTGGAGCCGCTGGGCCAATCAGGAGGCGCCCCCGCCCCCTCCCCTCACCTCGGTGTCCGCGGGTTGTTTACGCCGGGAGGGCGGAAGTGGGCGGGGCTTAAAGGGAAGAAAAGGGGCGGGGACGGAGAGGAGCGCGCTGATTGGGCGCCGCGCGGGTGGTGCCGATTGGCTGAGGGGAGCCGCGCGGTGATTGGCTGCAGGGGGTCACGTGGTGGGCGGGGCCCCGCCGCGCCCTTGGGAGAACGCGGAAGGGCACAGCGCGGCGGTGACGTCACATCCGGGACACTTCCGGGTTGGTTTTATTGCTCCGTTGAGCCCCCGGGGGCGGGGCTTGCGGCATGGGAACAGCCAATGGGGGAGCAGGGAGCGAGGTCAGCCTGAGGGCAGCCAATCAGGGGCGGGAGGAGGCGGGGCGTGTGGCAGCCAATGGGAAGCACGCTCGGATCCAGGAAGTGGCTGCTGATTGGCTGGGGGAGGGGGTGGGGCGTTGGGGGCGGGGATTGGCTGATGGGGTCACGTGGGCGGGGCAACGGGGGGCTGCAGTTGGCCAATGAGGTCAGGGGAGCGACCAATGGGAGCCTGGGGCTGGGTTTTTGGGCCAATGGGGGGGGGAGGAGGCACTCAGGAAGTGACGTCAGCCAAGATGGCCGCCAGGCGGCGTCCCACAGCCAATAGGGAGGCGGGCAGCCAATCAGGAGGCGGGGTGGAGCCGTCAGCCAATCAGGAGGCAGGTGGAGAAGCCAGGACTTCGGGCAGCCAATGGCAATGCAGAACGAGGGTCACGTGACAACAAGATGGCCGCCGTGATGGGAAGGTGGCAACCAAGATGGCCGCCGGGTCGCCCAACCCCTCCCCCACTATGGGTGGCCACCACCTCGGGGCCACCGAGAAGCCAAGATGGCCGCCAGGCACCCAAGATGGCCACCAGCCAAGATGGCCACGGGCCAAGATGGCCGCCAGGCACCCAAGATGGCCGCCAGGCACTTCCTGGTAGCCAACGCCCTCAAGATAGTGGCCACTCAAGCTGGTGGCCACCAATGGGTGGAGGTCTACCAGCCAAGATGGCCACCAGCCAAGATGGCCGACTGCTAAGATGGCCGCCAGGCATCCAAGATGGCCGCCAACCACCCTGATGGCCATTTTCCTGGTAGCCAACCCCCCAAAAATGGTAGCCACAACCCCCAGGGCCAACATTTCATGATGGCCATCCAACCCAACTTGATGGCCACCATCTTGCGTTGCCCAACGAAGAGCCCGCCCACCATTTGATGACCTCCTACCACCCAAGATGGCCGCCGAACACCCCGGCGGCCATTTTTTTGGTAGCCAACGCCCTGAAGATGGTAGCCACCACCCCCAGGGCCACCATCTTGCGCCGTTCAGCCAACCACGTTGACCTCAACCATCTTGCGTTGACCAACGAAGAGCCCGCCCACCATTTTATGACTTTCTACCCCCCAAGATGGCCGCCAACCACCCCGGCGGCCATTTTTCTGGTAGCCAACCCCCCAAAAACGGTAGCCACCACCCCGTGACCACCATTTCACGGTGGCCACCATCTTTGTTGCCCAACAAAGACCACGCCCACCACTTGACGAAGGTCAACCAAGCCTCCAACCGCCACTTTATGCCTCCAAGATGGCCGCCAACCCCTTCGACCGCCGTTTTTTGGTAGCCAACCCCCCGAATCCGGTAGCCAACCACCTCCTACATCTTCTTCAGCCTCCCCTCCAGCGCCTCCAGCTCGGCCATGACCTCGCGGGGCAGATCCTCGCCGAAATTCTCCTCGTAGTAGGCGCGCAGCTCGCGGGCCTCCTTCTCCCAGAATTCCTTGCGCACCTGGAAGAGGTCCCCGTGGGCCACCCCGGGGAGCCCCCGCAGGTCCAGGGCCCCCTCGCGGGGCACCCACCCCACGGGGGTGGCTTGGGCGCTGTCTTCTCCTTCCACCCGGCCGAAAATCCAGGCCAAAACGCGGGCGTTGTGGCCGAAACCCGGCCACAGGAAGTGACGCGGGTGGGCGGGGTCCCGCAGGAACCAATTGACGTGGAAGAGGCGGGGCAGGCGGGCCCCCGCCCGCTCGCCCATGGCCAACCAGTGGGCCAGGTAGTGGCCGGCGTTGTAGCCGAAGAAGGGGCGCATGGCGAAGGGGTCGTGGAGGATGCGGCCGCCTGCGATTGGTTAAAAAAAAAGGGGGGGGACAGGGGATTGGTTGAGAAGTTGATGATGTCATCAGACGTCGTTATGGGGTCTCAAGGGGGTGTTTTATCATTTTGGGGCATTTTGGGGTCTTTAAGTCAAAAGATGGCATCGTAGGGTTGGTGGACATCCTTATAGGGTGGTAGACAGCCAATAAAAGGTTAAAAAATGGAGCTACGGGATTGGTTGAGAAGTTGATGATGTCATCAAACGTCATTATGGGGTCTCGGGGGGGTGTTTTATCATTTTGGGTCGTTTTGGGGTCTTTAAGTCGAAAGGTGGAGTAAGAAAATTGGTGGACACCCATGTAGGGTGGTAGAAGGTCATTAAAGGGTTAAAAGATGGAGCTACGGGATTGGTCGAGAGGGTGATGACGTCATCAAACGTCGTTATGGGGTCTCGGGGGGGTGTTTTATCATTTTGGGTCGTTTTGGGGTCTTTAAGTCGAAAGGGGGAGTAAGAAAATTGGTGGACACCCATGTAGGGTGGTAGAAGGTCATTAAAGGGTTAAAAGATGGAGCTACGGGATTGGTTGAGAGCGTGATGATGTCATCAGACGTCGTTATGGGGTCTCGGGGGGGTGTTTTATCATTTTGGGTCGTTTTGGGGTCTTTAAGTCGAAAGGGGGAGTAAGAAAATTGGTGGACACCCATGTAGGGTGGTAGAAGGTCATTAAAGGGTTAAAAGATGGAGCTACGGGATTGGTTGAGAGCGTGATGATGTCATCAGACGTCGTTATGGGGTCTCGGGGGGGTGTTTTATCATTTTGGGGCATTTTGGGGTCTTTAAGTCGAAAGACGGCGTCGTAGGGTTGGTGGATATCGTTATTAGGTGGTAGAACATCATTTTGGGGTAAAAAGAGGTCATTATGGGATTGGTTGAGAGGGTGATGACGTCATCAAACGTCGTTATGGAGTCTAGGGACATCATTGCACAATTTTGGGTGGTTTTGGGGTTTTTAAGTCAAAAGACGGCGTCGTAGGGTTGGTGGACACCCATGTAGGGTGCTAGAACATCGTTATAGGGTTAAAAGATGGAGCTACGGGATTGGCCGAGAGGGCGATGACGTCATCAAACGTCATTATGGAGTCTAGGGAGGGCGTTTTATGATTTTGGGTGGTTTTGGGGCATTTTGGGCGAAAACCTGGGGCTCTGGGGCAGGTGGCCACCCATCGGGGGCGGCGCAGCCCCGTTCCGGCGTCGACGCCGTTGGCGCCGCCAACGCAACGGGAGGAGCTCGGGGGGCCAATGAGAGGCCGGGAAGAGCTCGGGGGACCAATGAGGAGCCTGGAGGAGCCGGGGAGGACCAATCAGAAGCCTCGGAGGACCTACCCTTGTGCTCGGCGGCGGCGGTGGCCTCGCTCCTCATGGCGCTCCCCACGAAGACCCCGTGGCGCCAGTTGAAGGCCTCGAAGACCAGCGGCACCCCTGGGGGGCGGCGATGATGCGATGATGACGTCATCACGGCTCAACCAATTGGGTGAGCCCGAGGGGGCAGGGCTTACCTTCCGGTCTCCGCCCCCCGAAGATGATGGCGTCGATGGGGACGCCCTCGGGGTCCTCCCAGGCCGGGTCCATGATTGGACACTGGTGGGCCGGCGCGCAGAAGCGGGAGTTGGGGTGGGCGCAGGGTTGGGGGTCGCCTAAATTTTGGGGCAAAAAACGCCGTAAACGGGAGCGAAAACGACAAACGAGGGAAAATGAGTGGGCGGGGCTTACCCGGCGACCACGGTTGGCCCAACCAGGAGGTGAGGGTGACGCCCGAGGGCGGGGATTGGTCGAGGCCCTCCCAGTAGACGCCGCCGTCGCTGGTGTGGCCGACGTTGGTGAAGATGGTGTTGCGCGCGATGGTGGCCATGGCGTTGGGGTTGGTCTTGGCCGACGTCCCCGGGGCCACCCCGAAGAAGCCGCGTTCGGGGTTGATGGCCCGCAGGCGACCTGCGGGGGGGGACATTGTAGGAGAAAAATGACAAAAAGGACAAAAAAAAACCACAAAAGAAGCAAAAAACGGGGTGTTTGGGAAGAGGACGGCCAAGAAGAAGCAAAAAAATGCGGTATTCCGGAAGGAGATGAGCCAAAAAAACAAAAATTCATGGTTGTTGTGAAGGGGACGACCAAGAAGACCCAAAAACCATGATCTTCATGAAGAGGACGACCAAGAAAACCCAAAAAAACATGGTATTTGGGAAGGAGATGACCCAAAAACCCAAAAATTCATGGCCATGGTCAAGAGGATGACCAAGAAGACCCAAAAAACAAAATATTCATGAAGAGGATGACCAAAAAAACCCAAAACCCATGGTCTTCATGTAGAAGATGACCAAGAAGACCCAAAAACCCAAAACTCCGTGGTCTTCATGAAGAGGATGACCAAGAAAACCCAAAAAAACGTGATATTTGTGAAGGAGATGACCCGAAAACCCAAAAACTCATGGTTGTCGTGAAGAGGATGGCCAAGAAGACCCAAAAAAACATGATATTTGGGAAGGAGATGACCCAAAAACCCCAAAATTCATGGTTGTTGTGAAGAGGATGGCCAAGAAGACCCAAAAAACTAGATATTGATGAAGAGGACGACCAAGAAGACCCAAAAAAACATCATCTTCATGAAGAGGATGGTCAAGAAGACCCAAAAACCCATGGTCTTCATGAAGAAGACCCCAAAAACCCCAAAACCCATGGTCATCGTGAACAGGATGACCAAGAAAACCCAAAAACCCATGGTCGTCATGTAGAAGATGACCAAGAAGACCCAAAAACCCAAAACTCCGTGGTCTTCATGAAGAGGACGACCAAGAATACCCAAAAAAAACATGATATTTGGGAAGGAGATGACCCAAAAACCCCAAAATTCATGGTTGTTGTGAAGAGGATGGCCAAGAAAACCCAAAAACCAAGATATTCATGAAGAGGACGACCAAAAAGAACCAAAAAAAATGTGATATTTGTGAAGGAGATGACCCAAAAAGCCAAAAATTCATGGTTGTCGTGAAGAGGACGACCAAGAAGACCCAAAAAACAAGATATTCATGAAGAGGACGACCAAAAAGAACGAAAATACGGAGATCCACCAACATCATGACATCAAAAATGGAACTTTTGGGTTTTTTGAGGTCCGATAACCCCAATTTTTGAATATTTTTGAAAAAAAAGACCCAAAAAGCCAAAAATTCATGGTTGTTGTGAAGAGGACGACCAAGAAGACCCAAAAAAACATGATCTTCATGAAGAAGACGACCAAGAAGAACCAAAATACGGAGATCCACCAACTTTAGGACATCAAAAATGGAACTTTTGGGGTTTTTGAGGTCCAAAAACCCAATTTTTGTGGTCTTGATGAAAAAAAAACACCCAAAAGACCCCAAAACCCATGGTCTTCATGAAGAGGACGACCAAGAAGACCCAACCACTCATGATCTTCATGAAGAGGACGTCCAAGAAGAACGAAAATACGGAGATCCACCAACGTCAAGACATCAAAGATGGAACTTTTGGGGTTTTTGAGGTCCAAAAACCCAAATATCTGTATTTTTCATGAAGAAGATGACCAAGAAGACCCCAAAACCCATGGTCTTCATGAAGAGGACGTCCAAGAAGACCCAAAAAAACATGGTTTTTATGAAGAGGACGACCAAGAAGAACGAAAATACGGAGATCCACCAATGTCAAGACATCAAAAATGGAAATTTTGGGGTTTTTGAGGTCCAAAAACCCAAATATCTATATTTTTCATTAAAAAAACACCCAAAAGACCCCAAAACCTATGGTCTTCATGAAGAGGACGTCCAAAAAGACCCAAAAAAACATGGGTTTTATGAAGACGACGACCAAGAAGAACGAAAATACGGAGATCCACCAACTTTAGGACCTCAAAAATGGAACTTTTGGGGTTTTTGAGGTCCGAAAACCCAATTTTTGTGGTCTTGATGAAAAAAAACACCCAAAAGACCCCAAAACCCATGGTCTTCATGAAGAGGACGACCAAGAAGACCCAACCAGTCATGATCTTCATGAAGAGGACGTCCAAGAAGAACGAAAATACGGAGATCCACCAACTTTAGGACATCAAAAATGGAACTTTTGGGGTTTTTGAGTTCCGAAAACCCAATTTTTGAATATTTTTGAAAAAAAAAACCACCCAAAGGACCCCAAAAGCCAGCCCAGTGCAGAAGCAGCCCCCACCTTGGGCGTCGAACTTCATCCAGGCGATGTCGTCGCCCACGCAGTGGACGCGCCAACCGGGCAGGGCCGGGGTCATCATGGCCAGGTTGGTCTTGCCGCAGGCGCTGGGGAAGGCGGCGGCCATATAACGCTTCCGGCCGCTGGGGGACGTCACCCCCAAAATCTGTGGGGTCGGGGGGGGTGGGGAGGGTGGCCGACACCGCGGGGGGCACCCCAAAGAAGCCCAAAGGCGCCTGAAATGGCCCCAAAGGCAACCCCAGGAGCCAAACCCGCAAAAAACGGCCCCAAAGGCACCAAAAATGGCCCCAAAGTGAGAAGAAATGGCCCCAAATCCACCCCCCAGAAGCCCAAAGCCACCAGAAACAGCCCCAAAGCCAACCCCAGAAGCCCAAATTCACCAGAAATGGCCCCAAATTCATCAGAAATGGCCCCAAATCCACCCCCCAGAAGCCCAAGGACACCCAAAATGGACCTAAAGCCACCCAAAACGGCCCCAAAGCCAACCCCAGAAGCCCTAAGCCACCCGAAATGGCCCCAAATCCACCCCCCAGAAGCCCAAAGACACCAGAAACGGCCCCAAAGCCACCCCCCAGAAACCCAAATTCACCAGAAATGGCCCCAAATTCATCAGAAATGGCCCCAAATCCACCCCCCAGAAGCCCAAAGCCACCCAAAATGGCCCCAAAGCCAACCCCAGAAGCCCAAAGGCACCAGAAATGGCCCCAAAGCCACCCAAAATGGCCCCAAATCCAACCCCAGAACCCCAAATCCACCAGAAATGGCCCAAAAGCCACCAGAAACGGCCCAAAAGCCAACCCCAGAACCCCAAATCCACCAGAAATGGCCCCAAATCCAACCCCAGAAGCCCAAATCTGCCCAAAACGGCCCCAAATCCACCCCCAGAAACCCAAATCCACCAAAAATGGCCCCAAATCCACCAGAAATGGCCCCAAAGCCACCCCCAGAAGCCCAAAGCCACCAGAAATGGCCCCAAAAACTTCAAAACCACCCCAAAATCAACCCAGATCCTCAAAAAAAAAACCCAAATCCCATGATTTCACCCCAAAAAAAACCCTAAACTAACCTGATGTTCTCCAAATCCCGAAGTCCACTCCCAACCACCATAAAACCCAACGGAAACCCAACAAAACCCAACAAAAACCCAACGCAACCCAACAAAGACCCCAAAACACCTCAAAACCGCCCCAAAACCACCCCAGATCCTCAAAAGACCCAAAATCGCATGATTTCACCCCAAAAAAGCCCTTAAACCTACCTGATGTTCTCCAAATCTCAAAGTCCACTTCCAAGCACCGTAAAACCCAACGGAAACCCAACAAAACCCAACGCAACCCAACGGAAACCCAAGACAACCCAATGAAGACCCCAAAACACCTCAAAAACGCCCCAAAACCGACCCAGATCCTCAAAAAAAACCCAAATCGCATGCTTTCACCCCCAAAAAAACCCTAAACTCACCTGATCTTCTCCAAAACCCGAAATCCACTCCCAACGACAATAAAACCCAACAGAAACCCAACGCAACCCAACGAAACCCAACGAAGACCCCCAAAACACCCCAAAACCGCCCCGAAACCGCCCCAGATCCTCAAAATGACCCAAAACCGCCTGATTTCCCCCCAAAAACGCCCCCCACCAGCATGTGCTTGGCCAGCCAGCCCTCGTTGCGGGCCATGCGGGAGGCGATGCGCAGATAAAGAATGGGATGAGAAGAAAAAACCCCCAAAAAAGCATGAATCCACCACAAAACCACCCCAAAACCGACCCAGATCCTCAAAAGAACCCAAAATCCCATGATTTCACCCCAAAAAAGCCCTTAAACCTACCTGATGTTCTCCAAATCTCAAAGTCCACTTCCAAGCACCGTAAAACCCAACAGAAACCCAACAAAACCCAACGCAACCCAACGGAAACCCAACGAAGACCCCAAAACACCTCAAAACCGCCCCAAAATCAACCCAGATCCTTAAAAAAAAAACAAAATCCCATGATTTCACCCCAAAAAAAACCCTAAACTCACCTGATCTTCTCCAAAACCCGAAATCCACTCCCAACGACAATAAAAGTCAACAGAAACCCAACGGAAACCCAACGCAACTCAACAAAGATCCCAAAACACCCCAAAACCACCCCGAAATCAACCCAGATCCTCAAAAAAGACCCAAAATCGCATGATTTCACCCCAAAAAAGCCCTTAAACCTACCTGATGTTCTCCAAATCCCGAAATCCACTCCCAACCACCGTAAAACCCAACAGAAACCCAACAAAACCCAACGGAAACCCAACGCAACCCAACAAAGACCCCTAAAACACCCCAAAACCACCCCGAAATCAACCCAGATCCTCAAAAAAAAAACAAATCCCATGATTTCACCCCAAAAAAACTCACCTGATTTTCTCCAAAACCCGAAATCCACTCCCAACCACCATAAAACCCAACGGAAACCCAACAAAACCCAACGAAACCCAACGGAAACCCAACGAAACCCAATGAAGACCCCTAAAACACCCCAAAACCGCCCCAAAATCAACCTAGATCCTCAAAAAAACCCAAAACCGCCTGATTTCACCCCAAAAGAGCCCCCCACCAGCATGTGCTCGGCCAGCCAGCCCTCGTCGCGGGCCATGCGGGAGGCGATGCGCAGGGCGAAGCACTTCTTGCCCAGCAGCGAGTTGCCCCCGTAGCCGCTGCCGAAGGACGCGATGCGGCGCTCGGCGGGGACGTGGGCCACCAGCGTGCGCTCCGGGTCGCAGGGCCACCCGTTGACAAGGGGCTCTGCCAAAAAAGAGAACAGTTTTGGGGTGAATTTAGGGGTTTTTGGGGCTTTCTGGGATTTTTTGGCTTTTTTTTGCGCTTTTTTGTGAGTTTTTTGAGGGTTTTGGGGGGTTTTTGGGTGTTTTAGGGGGTTTTGGGGCCACCAAGGTCCTCACAGAGCCACCCATTAACCCAGGGTTCCGTAAAAAAGGAAAAAAATTTTTGGGGTGAATTCAGGCGTTTTTGGGATTTTTGCGTTTTTTTGGCTTTTTTTTGCGCTTTTTTGTGAGTTTTTTGAGGGTTTTGGGGTGTTTTTGGGTGTTTTAGGGGGGTACGGGGCCACCAGCGTGCGCTCAGGGTCGCAGGGCCACCCGTTGACAAGGGGCTCTGTGAAAAAAAGAAGAGTTTTTGGGGTGAATTCAGGCGTTTTTGGGGGTTTTTGTTTTTTTCTGGCATATTTTTTGAGTTTTTTGCAGGTTTTGGGGTGTTTAGGGGTGGTTTTGGTGTTTTAGGGGGTTTCTTGGGTATTTTGGGCATTTCTTGGACGTTTTTGCACGTTTTGGGGCATCTCTTGGGCATTTTTGCGCGTTTTTGGACGTTTCTTGGGTGTTTTTGCGTGTTTCTTGGGTGCTTTTGCGTTTATGAGCGTTACTTGGGCGTTTTTGCGTGTTTTTGGGCATTTCTTGGGCGTTTTGGGGCGTTTATGAGCATTTATCAGTGTTTAAGGGCTTTTTTGCGCCTTTCTGGGCGTTTGGGGGCCTTTCTTGGGAGTTTTTGCGCATTTTTGGGCGTTTCTTGGGTGTTTTCTCGCGTTTCTGCGCATTTCTTGGACATTTCTGAGCGTTTTACGCGTTCTTGGGTGGCTTTGCGCGTTTATGGGTGTTTTGGGGGCGCTTTTGCGCGTTTCTTGGGCGTTTTTGCGCATTTTGGGGCATTTCTTAGACACTGTTGCGCGTTTCAGGGCATTTCTTGGGCGCTTTTGCCTGTTTTGGGGCGTTTCTTGAGCGCTTTTGCGCGTTTCTTGGGGTTTTCTGCGCGTTTTGGGGCGCTTCTTGGGTGTTTTTGGGTGTTTCTGAGCGTTTTAGGGCTTTTTTGCCTGTTCTGGGATGTTTCTTGGGTGTTTTGCATGTTTCTTTGGTTTTTTTTGCACGCTTTTGGGCGTTTTTGCGCGTTTTGGGGCGTTTCTTGGGTGTTTTTGCGCGTTTTGGGGCGTTTCTTGGGCGTTTTTGAGCAGTTTAGTGCATTTATAGGTGTTCTGGGGACATTTTTGTGTGTTTATGGGTGTTTTGGGGGCGTTTTTGCGCGTTTATGGGCGTTTCTTGGGCGTTTTTGCGCGTTTTTTGGGCATTTGGGGGTGTTTTTGAGTGTTTTAGGGCGTTTCTTGGGCGTTTTTGCGCGTTTTTGGGCGTTTCTTGGGCGTTTCGGGGCATTTTGGGGGCGTTTTTGGGTGTTTCTTGGGCATTTTTGTGCGTTTTGGAGCGTTTCTTGGGCGTTTCTGAGCGTTTTTTGGGCATTTTTGAACATTTTTGCGCGTTTATGGGTGTTTTGTGGGCGTTTTTGCGCGTTTATGGGTGTTTTGGGGGCGTTTTTGGGTGTTTCTTGGGCGTTTTTGAGCGTTTCTTGAGCGTTTTTGGGCGTTTTTGAGTGTTTCTTGGGCGTTTCAGGGAGTTTTTGAGTGTTTCTTGAGCGTTTTTGAGCATTTTTGACTGTTTTAGGGTATTTTTGGGGCGTTTTGGGGTTTTTGGGGGCTCACCTCGCAGCGGCAGGGGCCGTCCGACGGAGTGGAGGCAGCGGACGAAGTCGCCGGCGGCCAGCGAGGGGAAGATCTGGTGGCCCACGCGGGTCATGATGCGCATGGAGGCCACGACGTAGGGCGAGTCGGTGAGCTGCACGCCCGCCTTGGCATTTTGGGGTGGTTTTGGGGGATTTTGGGGCATTTTAGTTTGGGTTTGGGTCATTTGGGGTCATTTTGGGGTGTTTTTGGGCGTTTATGGGTGTTTCTTGGGCGTTTCTGGGCGTTTCTTGAGCGTTTTTGCGTGTTTTTGAGCGTTTCTTGGGTGTTTTTGCGTGTTTTTGGGCGTTTTTCAGCGTTTTTTGAGCATTTTTGGGCGTTTTAGTGCATTTATGGGTGTTTTGGGGATGTTTTTGCGCGTTTTTGGGTGTTTCTTGGGCGTTTTTGAGCGTTTCTTGAGCGTTTTTGAGAATTTCTTGGGCGTTTCGGGGCGTTTTTGAGCGTTTCTTGGGCGTTTGGGGGCATTTTTGAGCGTTTTTGGGTGTTCCTTGGGCGTTTCGGGGCGTTTTTGGGGTTTTTGGGCTCACCTCGCAGCGGCAGGGGCCGTCCGACGGAGTGGAGGCAGCGGACGAAGTCGCCGGCGGCCAGCGAGGGGAAGATCTGGTGGCCCACGCGGGTCATGATGCGCATGGAGGCCACGACGTAGGGCGAGTCGGTGAGCTGCACGCCCGCCTTGGCCAGCGGCGACGAGGGGGGGCCCATGCTGAAGGGGATGACGTACATGGTGCGGCCTGCGGGACCCCAAAAAAGGGGTTGGAGACCCCAAAAAGGGGTTGGAGACCCCAAAAAGAGGGTGAGGAAGACCCCAAAAAAGGTTGGAGAAGACCCCGAAAAGGAGAGCTCAAAACAGGTTGAAGAAGACCCCAAAAAAGGTGAAAAAGGAGACCCCAAAAAAGGTTGAAGAAGGAGACCCCAAAAAAGGGTTGGAGACCCCAAAAAGGGGTTGGAGACCCCAAAAAGAGGTTGGAGACCCCAAAAAGGGGGTGAGGAAGACCCCAAAAAAGGTTGGAGAAGACCCCAAAAAGGAGAGCTCAAAACAGGTTGGAGAAGACCCCAAAAAAGGTGAAGAAGGAGACCCCAAAAAAGGGGTTGGAGACCCCAAAAAAGGTTGGAGAAGACCCCAAAAAGGAGAGCTCAAAAAAGGTTGAAGAAGACCCCAAAAAAAAGGTTGAAGAAGAAGACCCCAAAAAAGGGTGAGGAAGACCCCAAAAAGAGGGAGAGGAAGACCCCAAAAAAGGTTGGAGAAGACCCCAAAAAGGAGA
This sequence comes from Aythya baeri, assembly GCA_026413565.1. Classification (NCBI taxonomy): domain Eukaryota; kingdom Metazoa; phylum Chordata; class Aves; order Anseriformes; family Anatidae; genus Aythya; species Aythya baeri. Next base: position 250,627 of record JAKRSJ010000121.1, on the reverse strand, counting down.
GCTCAAAACAGGTTGAAGAAGACCCCAAAAAAAAGGTTGAAGACGACCCCAGAAAAGGCTGAGGAAGAAGACCCCAAAAAGAGTTGAGGAACGAGACATGGAGACCCCAAAAAGGGTTGGAGAAGACCCCAAAAAAAGGTTGAGAAAGGAGGAGATGTGGAGACCCCAAAAAAACATCGAACTGAAGGCAGGGAGACCCCAAAAAGGAGACCCCAAAAAGAGGGTTGGAGACCCCAAAAAGGGTGAGGAAGACCCCAAAAAAAGGTTGGAGAAGAAGACCCCAAAAAAGGCTGAGAAAGACCCTAAAAAAAGGTTGAAGAAGACGACCCCAAAGAGGTTGAGGAAGAAGACCCCAAAAAGGGTGAGGAAGAAAGAATCCTTTTAGGATTTTGCCCCCTTTTTATAGGATTTTTCCCCCTCCCCTTTTTTATAGGATTTTTTTGCCAATTTTTATAGGATTTTTCCCTCTTCCTTTATAGGATTTCCCCGTTTTTTCTAGGATTTCCCCCTTTTTATAGGATTTCTCCCCTTTTTATAGGATTTCTCCCCCTACCTTTGTAGGATTTCCCTCTCCCTTATAGGATTTGCCCGTTTTTGTAGGATTTCCCCCCGTTTTGGGGTCTGACCTTCCATGCAGCCCGGGAAGCGCTGCTGTAGGGCCTGCTCCAGCTGGGGGGGGCTCATCCAGTTGGGTTCCCCCCTTTTTATAGGATTTCTCCCCCTTTTTATAGGATTTACCCCCTTTTTAATAGGATTTGTCCCCAATTTTATAGGATTTTTCCCCTCCCCTTTTTTATAGGATTTTTTTGCCAATTTTTATAGGATTTTTCCCTCTTCCTTTATAGGATTCCCCCGTTTTTTGTAGGATTTCCCTGTTTTTTATAGGATTTCCCCCTTTTCTATAGGATTTCTCCCTATTCTTATAGGATTTTCCCCCTCCTTATAGCTTTTTTTCCATTTTTATAGGATTTTTTGCCAATTTTTATAGGATTTTTCCCTCTTCCTTTAGAGGATTTCCCTGTTTTTTTATAGGATTTCTCCCCTTTTTATAGAATTTCCCCCTTTTCTATAGGATCTCCCCCTTTTTTATAGGATTTCTCCCCCTACCTTTGTAGGATTTCCCTCTCCCTTACAGGATTTGCCCGTTTTTGCAGGATTTCCCCCCGTTTTGGGGTCTGACCTTCCATGCAGCCCGGGAAGCGCTGCTGTAGGGCCTGCTCCAGCTGGGGGGGGCTCATCCAGTTGAGTTCCCCCCTTTTTATAGGATTTCTCCCGCTTTTTATAGGATTTTCACCCTTTTTATAGGATTTTTCTCCCTCCCCTTTTTTATAGGATTTTTTGCCAATTTTTATAGGATTTTTCCCTCTTCCTTTATAGGATTTCCCTGTTTTTTTATAGGATTTCCCCCTTTTCTATAGGATTTAGCCCTTTTCTATAGGATTTCTCCCTATTCTTATAGGATTTTCACCCTCCTTATAGGATTTCTCTCCCCTCCCTTACAGGATTTGCCCGTTTTTGTAGGATTTCCCCCCGTTTTGGGGTCTGACCTTCCATGCAGCCCGGGAAGCGCTGCTGTAGGGCCTGCTCCAGCTGGGGGGGGCTCATCCAGTTGCCCAGCTGCGGGGTCCCGTTTTGGGGTCGGGGGGGGACGGCGTCCCGCTCCCGCTCCGTCACCAGCACCGTGCGGCTCTCCACCCGCGCCACGTCCCGCGGGTCCGTGCGGGCCAGCCAGCTGCGAACACACCCCAAAAACCCCAAATCAGACCCCAAAAACCCCAAATCAGACCCCAAAAACCCAAAGCAGGGCCCCGAAACACAAAGGGGAACACAAAAACTCCAAAACCCCAAAGGGAAACCCAGAAACCCTAAAGGGAAACCCAAAAACCCCAAAACCCTAAAGGGAAACCCAAAAACCTAAAGGGAAACCCAGAAACCCTAAAACACTAAAGGGAACCCAAAGACCCCAAATCAAACCCCAAAATCCCAAAGCAGGGCCCAAAAACCCAAATGGGAACCCGAAAACCCTAAAGGGAAACCCAAAGACCCCAAATCGACCCCAAAACCCCAAAGCAGGGCCCAAAAACCCAAATGGGAACCCGAAAACCCTAAAACCCTAAATGGAAATCCAAAACCCTAAAGGGAAACCCAGAAACCCCAAAACCCTAAAGGGAAACCCAGAAACCCCAAAACCCTAAAGGGAACCCAAAACCCTAAAGGGAAACCCAAAACACCCAAAACCCTAAAGGGAAACCTAAAACGCTAAAGGGAAACCCAAAAACCCCAAAACCCTAAAGGGAAACCCAAAGACCCCAAATCAGACCCCAAAATCCCAAAGCAGGGCCCAAAAACCCAAATGGGAACCCGAAAACCCTAAAACCCTAAAGGGAAACCCAAAAACCCCAAAACCCTAAAGGGAAACCCAAAGACCCCAAATCAGGGCCCAAAAACCCCCAAACCCTAAAGGGAACCCAAAGACCCCAAAACCCTAAAGGCAACCCAAAAAAACTAAATTTTTATAGGATTTTCCTCCAATTTTTATGGGATCACACCGCAATTTTTGGAGGATTTTCCCCCAAACTTTATAGAATTTTCTCCCAACTTTTATAGGATCTTCCCCAAACCTGTTATAGGATCACCTCCAAACTTTTATAGGATCACCCCCCAATTTTTATAGGATTTCTCCCAAACCTTTGTGGGATTTTCTCCCAATTTTTATAGGATCTTCCCCAAACCTTTATAGGGTTTTCCCCTGATTTTATGGGATCTTCCCCCAAACTTTATTGAATTTTCCCCTGATTTTTATAGGATCTTCCCCCAAACTTTACAGAATTTTCCCCAAACTTTATAGGATTTTCCCCCAATTTTTATAGGATCTTTCCCTAAAAATTATAGAATTTTCCCCAAACCTTTGTAGGATTTTCCCCAAACCTTTACAGGATCTTCCCGAAACTTTTGTAGGATTTCTGCCAAACCTTTATGGGATTTTCTCCCAATTTTTATAGGGTCATCCCCCAAACTTTATAGGATTGCCCCCAAATTTTTATAGGATCTTCCCCTAAAAATTAGAGAATTTTCCCCAAACTTTATAGGATTTTCTCCCAATTTTTATAGGATCATCCCCAAACCTTTATAGGATCATCCCCAAAATTTTATAGGATTTTCCCCAAATTTTATAGGATCTTGCCCAAACTTTTATAGGATTTTCCCCCAATTTTTAGAGGATCTTTCCCTAAAAATTATAGAATTTTCCCCAAACCTTTACAGGATCTTCCCCAAACTTTTATAGGATTTCTGCCAAACCTTTGTGGGATTTTCTCCCAATTTTTATAGGATCTTCCCCAAATCTTTTATAGGATTTTTCCCAAAATTTATGGGATCTTCCCCAAATATTTTATAGGGTTTCCCCAATATTTTATAGGATAGGATTTTCCCCCAAACTTCATCGTATCTCGCCCAAACTTCGCCGCATCTCCCCCAGATTTTTCCGGGCTCTCTGCCCCAAATTCCCCAGTTTTTCCCCCAAAACTCACCAGTTGTCATACTTGGGGAGGGGCAGCAGGGTCCCGTCGTCCTGCAGCCCCCTGAGCAGCTCCCTGCCCCCAAACCCTTATAGGATCCCCCCAAACTTCCCAGTTTCTTCCCCAAAATCTTGTAGGATCACCCCCAAACCTTTATAGGATTTTTCCCCAATTCTTGTAGGATCATCCCCAAACTTCTATAGGATTTCCCCCAAAACTTTATAGAATTTTCTCCCAATTTTTATAGGATTGGCCCCGAATTTTTATAGGATCACCCCCAAACCTTTATAGGATTTTCCCCTGATTTTTATAGGATCTTCCCCCAAACTTTACAGAATTTTCCCCAATCTTTATAGGATTTTCTCCCAATTTTCATAGGATCTTGCCCAAACTTTTATAGGATTTCCCCCCAATTTTTAGAGGATCTTTCCCTAAAAATTATAGAATTTTCCCCAAACCTTTACAGGATCTTCCCCAAACTTTTATAGGATTTTTCCCAAAATTTATGGGATCTTCCCCAAATATTTTATAGGGTTTCCCCAATATTTTATAGGATCTTCCCCCAAACTTTATAGGATTTTCCCCAAAACTTCATCGTATCTCGCCCAAACTTCGCCGCATCTCCTCCAAATTTTTTCACGCTCTCTGCCCCAAATTCCCCGTTTTTCCCCCCAAAACTCACCAGTTGTCATACTTGGGGAGGGGCAGCAGGGTCCCGTCGTCCTGCAGCCCCCTGAGCAGCTCCCTTCCCTCCTCCTCGGAGCCGTCGCAGAGCCGCAGGGCCCGGGGCCGGCACAGCCTCGCCCCCTCCTCCACGAAAGCGCGCGCCGGGGGGGGCAGCGCCGCCAGGGCCCCCCCGTGCAGCCCCCGCCTGGAGGTTTTGGGGTGAAAAAGAGAGGAATTGGGGCAAAGGGAGAAAGGTCAGAGCCCCCCCCGGGGGTTGCGCAAGGCCCCGCTGTGGCCTTTGGTCCTTGGGGAGGGGGAGGGGGAGGGGGGGCAAAGGGCGAGGGACGTGGACAGAGCCCGGCCCCCCACAGGGATGGGGGTGGACCCTATAGAGACCCCCGACCCTATAAACCCCCCGACCCTATAGAGCCTCTCTGACCCTATAAACCCCCCCAGACCCCATAGACCCCCTACTCGACCCCTATAACCCCCCAAACCCCCCCAGCCCCATAGACCCTATAATACCCCCAAGACCCTATAGACCCCCCAGACCCTATAACTCCCTACATGACCCCAAAGACCCCCCCGACCCTATAGACCCCATAGACTCCCCCCATGACCCCACAGACCCCCCAGCCCCATAGACCCTATAACACCCCCAAGACCCTATAGACCCCCCCCCAGACCCTATAACTCCCCCAAACCCTATAATCCCCCCATGACCCCATAGACCACCCCCGACCCTATAGACCCTATAACACCCCCAAGACCCCATAGACCCCCCCTCGACCCCATAGACCCCCCAGACCCTATAACAGCCCCAAGACCCCATAGACTCCCCCAGACCCTATAACCCCCCCCCCATGACCCCATAGACCCTATAGACTCCCCCCGACCCCATAGACCCCCCAACCCTATAGACCCCATAACCCCCCCCACGACCCCATAGACCCCCTGACCCCATAGACCCCCCAAACCCCTATAACCCCCCCATAACCCCATAGAACCCCCCATAACCCCATATGGTCCCAAAAACCCCCTAACTCCCCCAAACCCATATCACCCCCATAACCCCCCCCCCCCGACCCCATAAGGTCCCCAAAATCCCATAACACCCCCCCCGACCCCATAACCCCCCCCCCCGACCCCATATGGCCCCAAAAAAGCCGTATTTGCCCCCAAAACCACCCCATATGGCCCCAAAAACCCCGTATTTGCCCCCAAAACAGCTCCATATGGCCCCCAAATCCCAGTATCTTCCCCAAAAAAATCCTTAGCACCCCAAAAATCCCACATTTCTCCCCAAAACAACCCTATATAACCCCTATAGCCCCAAAATCCCACTATTCTCCCCCAAAACCCCTCACACAGCCCCCAAATCCCCCTTTTTTCCCAAAAAACTGCTTATTTCCCTTGAAATCCATCCCCACAGCCCCAAAATCCCACTGTCTTCCCCCAAAACAGCCCCTACAGCCCCAAAATCCCACTATTTTCCCCAAAACCCCTCATACAACCCCAAAACCCCACTATTTTCCCCAAAACCCCTTGTGCAGCCCCAAAATCCCTACTTTTTCCCCAAAAGCCCCTTTACAGCCCCAAAATCCCCCTTTTTTCCCCCAAAACCCCTCACACAGCCCCTAACCCCTTCTATCTTCCCCCAAGACAGCCCCTACAGCCCCAAAATCCCCCTATTCTCCCCCAAAACCCCTCACACAGCCCCAAAGTCCCAGTCTTCCCCCAAAACAGCTCCAAAATCCCCCTATTTTCCCCCAAACCCCCCTTTTTTCCCCCAAACCACCCCCTTCAACCCCCAAACCCTCCCCTTTTCCCCCAAAACCCCTCATACAGCCCCAAAATCCCCCTTTTTCCCCCCAAAACCCACCCGAAGGCCCTGAGGCAGCCGATCGCTTTCTGCATCTCCGCCTCTCCCCCTCCCCCCCCCGGGTCCCTTTTACCCCCTCGGAGGGGGGGGGGGGGAAGGACCCCAGGATCCGGGTGGCACCCATGGGTGGGGGGAGGGGCACCCATGGGTGGGGGGGGGGGGGCGGGGACCCCCCAAGCCCAACCCCTGGGTGCTAAAACCCCCCCCGATCCTTCACAAACCCCAACGCGACCCACACAAAACCACCCTCAAACTATCCAAAAGCCTCGATTCTCACCCAAAAAGGCTTAAAATGACGAAAAAAGCCGATTTTGGCGATTTTTTACCTCAGAGTTCGCCGCCCGCAGCCGCCGCCGCGCCCCCGCCGCCATTTTGTGCCCCCCTCAGGCAGCCCCCACCCCCTTTTTCCCCTCGATTTTCCCCTTTTTTTAACCTTTTTTCCCCTTTTTTTCCCCCTTTTTTGCTCTTTTTCTCCTCCGCGGGCTTGCCCTGGGTGTTTCCGGCGGGGTTAATTAGCCGTTTGTTAATTAATGAGGGTTAATTAAGCTCGGGGCGCTAATGGCGGAGCCGGGGGTCGCCTCAGGACCCTGAGGGGAGTGGGGGGGGGAAGGGCGGGAAAGGCGGCGCGCATGCGCAGTGCGCGGAAGTGAGGGCAGCGCGCAGGTGAGGGCAAGGCTCTGCGCATGCGCGGCGCCGCGCTGGCGGCTTCAGGGCGGGCACCGCGCATGCGCGGCGGCGTGGCGCGCGGGCAAGGGGGCGCCGCCATTTTGGGAGGGGGCGGGGCTTGGCCGCGGTGACGGCATTTGTGCATATTAATGAGGTAATTATGAATGTTAATTAATCGATTCGACTAAAACGGGTCATTAATGGACTCTGTGGGTGTTGATTGATGTTAATTCGGGGTTTTGTGAATATTAAGGAGGGTTTGGTGGTGTTATGGGGGGGGTTGTTGGCCAAGGAGAGCGCTAATTAATGGATTAATTAATTAATTACGTCATGAATGTGAATATTTTAATGAGTTTTGATAATTATCTTACCTAAATATGGATGTTAGTGAGGGTAGGCCTGAGGGTTTGGGGATTTTCTCTGATTTCGGCCCAAAACGTCAAATTTCGACAAAAAATGACAAATTTTGACAAAAAATCTCAAATTTTGCCTCAGAATTCTCAATTTTCTCCATTTTTTTTGAAATTTCTCCCCAAAATCTCAGAGTTCTCCCCCAAAATCTCCAATTTCTCAGAAAAAACCTTACATTTCTCCCCCAAAACTTCAAAATTTCGACAAAAAATAACAATTTTTGACAAAAAATCTCAAGTTTTGCCTCAGAATTCTCAATTTTCTCCATTTTTTAAAAATATTTCTCCCCAAAATCGCAGAGTTCTCCCCCAAAATCCCCGATTTCTCAGACAAAACCTTACATTTCTCCCCAAAAATCTCAAAATTTCCCCCCAAAATCTCAAAACTTGCCCAAAAACATCAATTTTCTCCCCAAAACGCTCAATTTTTCCCCCAAATACCCGAAATTTCCCCCAAATATTCCAAGATTTCCCCAAAACATTTCAAATTCCGCCCCCAAAACCTTAAACTTTGGCCTAAAAATATCAAAATTTATCGAGATCAACCCCAATTGGTCCCAAGTACCCTGAAATAGCCCCAAAATGGCCCAAAATTGGTCAAAAATGGCCCCAAAGATCCCAAAATCAACCCAAAATCAACACCAGATTGCCCCAAATACCCCGAAATTGCCCCCAAATCGACCCTAAATGCCCCCAAATTGACCCAAAATTGCCCCAAATGACCCAAAACGGCCAAAAATGGCCCAAAATGGCCCAAAACGGTCAAAACTGGCCCCAAAATGGCCCCAAAGATCCCCAAATCAACCCAAAATCACCCCAAGAAAGGCTGATAAAGCTTAATTAACCATTAATTAGTGTTTAATTAGCGTCCGTCCGCGGGTAATTAATTGCTCCTTAATTAATAAACCACGGCTGGTCATTAATTGGAGGGGGGGGGCACTTGGGGGGCACTTATGGGGCACTTATGGGGCAATGTGGGGCACTTATGGGGCACTTATGGGGTGATGGGGGGCAGTTATGGGGCAGTTGGGGGGCAGTTATGGGGCAATGTGGGGCACTTATGGGGCACTTGGGGGGTGATGTGGGGCAGTTATGGGGCCATCTGGGTCACTTATGGGGCACTTATGGGGCACTTATGGGGCGATGTGGGGCAGACTTTGGGGGTCCCCATCAGGTCGCGGTCTCCTCCGGGGGGTCTGGAAGAGAAGAAAGGGGGGGGTCAGATCTATGGGGCAGCCCCACAGATCTATGGGGCACCCCACGGATCTATGGGGCAGCCTTAAGGATCTATAGGTCAGCCCAAAGGATCTATGGGGCACTCCTAGGGATCTATGGGGCAGCTTCCTTGATCTATAGGGCACCCCTAGGGATCTATGGGGCAGCCCCACGGATCTCTGGGGCAGCCCTAGAGATCTATGGGTCAGCCCCACGGATCTATGGGGCACCCCACGGCTCTATGGGGCAGCCCCACAGATCTATGGGTCAGCTTCTTTGATCTATGGGGCAGCCCCCCGGCTCTATAGGGCACCCCTAAGGATCTATGGGGCACCCCACGGATCTATGGGGCAGCTTCCTTGATCTATGGGGCACCCCACAGATCTATGGGTCTGCCCCACGGATCTATAGGGCAGCTTCCTCGATCTATGGGGCCTCCCTAAGGATCTATGGGGCACCCCACGGATCTATGGGGCACCCCACGGCTCTATGGGGCAGCCCCACAGATCTATAGGGCAGCTTCCTTGATCTATGGGGCACCCCTAAGGATCTATGGGGCACCCCACGGCTCTATGGGGCACCCCACAGATCTATAGGGCAGCTTCCTTGATCTATGGGGCACCCCTAAGGATCTATGGGGCCTCCCTAAGGATCTATGGGGCACCCCACAGATCTATGGGGCAGCTTCCTCGATCTATGGGGCCTCCCTAAGGATCTATGGGGCACCCCACGGATCTATGGGGCACCCCACGGCTCTATGGGGCAGCCCCACAGATCTATAGGGCAGCCCCACGGATCTATGGGGCAGCTTCCTCGATCTATGGGACCTCCCTAAGGCTCTATGGGGCCTCCCTAAGGATCTATGGGGCAGCCCCACGGATCTATGGGGCCTCCCTAAGGATCTATGGGGCACCCCACAGATCTATGGGGCAGCTCACCGCAGGCGGCCAGGGGCAGGACGTCGTCCCGGAAGGTGGCGAAGGCGTCGTAGGCGAACAGCAGGGCGAGGGCCAGGCCGAAGCTCTGGGGGCGGGGCTTAGTCAGAAGGGGGCGGGGCTTGGGGGAAGGGGAGGGGCTTGGGGGAGGGGGAGGGGCTTGGGGGAAGGGGGAGGGGCTTGGGGGAAGGGGGAGGGGCTTAGGGGAAAGGGGAGGGGCTTAAGGGGAGGGTTTGTGGGGAAGGGAGGGGCTTATAGGGAAGGGGAGGGGCTTATAATGAAAGGGGAAGGGCTTGGAGGGGCGGGGCTTAGGGGGAAGGGGCGGGGCTTAGGGGGAAGGGGAGGGGCTTCTGGAGAAGGGGGAGGGGCTTAGAGGGAAAGGGGAGGGGCTTAGGGGAGGGTTTATGGGGGTGGGAGGGGCTTAGGGGGAGGGGCTTAGGGGAGGTGTGAGGATTAGGGGGAGGGGCTTAGGGGCAGGGGGCGTGGTTTAGGGAAAGGGGTGGAGTTTAGGGGAAGGGGCGGGGCTTATAGGGGAGGGCTTATAATGAAAGGGGAGGGGCTTAGGGGGTGGGTGGGGTTTTAGGGGAGGGAGGGGCTTGTGGGGAATGGGCGGGGCTTATGGGGAAAGGGCGTGGTTTTAGGAAAGGGGAGGGGCTTATAGGGGAGGAGGAGGGGCTTATGGGGAAGGGGGCAGGGTTATTAGGACAGGGGGCGGGGTTTTAGGGGAAGGGGCGGAGTTTATGGACAGGGGCGGGACTTATAGAGGAGGGGAGGGGCTTGTAGGAAGGGGAGGGGCTTTGGGGAAAGGGGAGGGGCTTATAGGGGAAGGGGGTGGGGTTTAGGGGCAGGGGTGGGGTTTGGGGGCAGGGGGCGGGGTTTTAAGGAATGGGGCGGGGTTTAGGGTCAGGGGGCGGGGCTTAGGGACAGGGGGCGGGGCTTAGGGGGCACTCACGAAGGTGGCCACGGCCAGGCCCTGCCGGGAGCCCGCGATGGCCACCAGGGCCACCAGGAGGGACACCAAAACCCCGCTGCAGCCACGGAGCAGGTCCTGGGGGGGGACAGACCCCATGGGGGACCCCATAGACCCCATAGGGACCCATAGGGACTCCCAGACCCCATAGGGGACCCCATAGGGACACACAGACCCCATAGGGAGCCCATAGGGACCCATAGGGACCCATAGGGGACCCCAGACCCCATAGGGACCCATAGAACCCATAGGGACCCCATGGGACCCACAGGACCCAAAGGGACCCCACAGACCCCATAGAAACCCCATAGGACCCCATAGGACCCCCAGACCCCATAGGGACCCCATAGGGACCCCCAGACCCCATAGGACCCATAACAACCCCATAGGGACCCATAGAAAGCCCATAGCGCCCCATAGCCACCCCATAGCCACCCCATAGCCCCCCATATCACCCCATAGCCACCCTATAGGGCCCCATAGAGACCCCATAGTGCCCCATATCACCCCACATTGCCCCATAACCCCCCAAAACCACCCCATATCCCCCCCAACCACCCCATAGCGCCCCACAGCCACCCCATAACCACCCTATATCACCCCATAGCCCCCCATAGGGCCCCATAGAGACCCCATATTGCCCCATAAACCCCCATACCCACCCCATAACCCCCCATAACCACCCCACAGAGACCCCATATTGCCCCATAACCCCCCAAAACCTCCCCATATCCCCCATATCCCCCCACAGCCACCCCATATCCCCCCCGACCCCATAACCACCCTATATCACCCCATAGCGCCCCATAGGGCCCCATAGAGACCCCATACAGCCCCATAACCACCCCATATGCCCCCATACCCACCCCATATCACCCCATAACCACCCCATAACCACCCCATAACCCACCAAAACCTCCCCATATCCCCCCATACCCACCCCACAGCCACCCCATACCCCCCGACCCCATACCCCCCCACCCCGTACCAGACAGGCCCCGTGGGGCAGTTGTGGGGCAGGACGCAGCAGCCGGGCCCCCAGGGCGGCGGCGCCCCACAGGCTCTGCCCCACGGCCACGGCCAGCGTGGGGGGCGCGGGGACGGCCAAAAGGCACAGCAGCAGCAGCAGCACCGCCTGCCCCACACACACCCCATAACTGCCCCATAGCCACCCCATAGCGACCCCATAACTGCCCCATAGCGACCCCATAGCGACCCCATAACTGCCCCATAGCGACCCCATAACTGCCCCATAACTGCCCCATAACCACCCCATAACTGCCCCATAGCAACCCCATAACCACCCCATAACTGCCCCATAGCGACCCCATAACTGCCCCACAGCGACCCCATAGACACCCCATAGCCACCCCATAACTGCCCCATAGCCACCCCATAGAGACCCCATAACCACCCCATAACTGCCCCATAACCACCCCATAACCACCCCATAACCACCCCATAGAGACCCCATAGGGACCCCATAACTGCCCCATAGGGACCCCATAACTGCCCCATAGCGACCCCATAGCCACCCCATAACCGCCCCATAGCGACCCCATAACTGCCCCACAGCAACCCCATAGCCACCCCATAACTGCCCCATAGCGACCCCATAACCGCCCCATAACTGCCCCATAGCGACCCCATAACTGCCCCATAACCACCCCATAGCCACCCCATAGAGACCCCATAACCACCCCATAACTGCCCCACAGCGCCCCATAACCCCCCCATTTCACCCCATAACCACCCTAAACCCACCCCATAGCCCCCCATAGTGACCCCATAACCCCCTTGACCCCATAACCCCCCCAAATCCCCCCATAACCCACCCCAAAATCCCCCCGACCCCATCACGACCCCATAACCCCACCCCCTGACCCCATAGTGACCCCATAACCCCCCATAACCCCCCCAGACCCCATAACCCCCCAAATCTCCCCATATCCCCCCATAACCGCCCCCCGACCCCATAACGACCCCATAGTGACCCCAAACCCCCCATAACCCCCATAGTGACCCCATAACGACCCCATAACCCCCCTTGACCCCATAACCCCCCAAATCCCCCCAAATCCCTCCATAACCCCCAAACCCACCCCATAGTGACCCCAAATCCCCCCGACCCCATAACGACCCCATAACCCCCCATTACCCCCCAAATCCCCCCAACCCCCCATAACCCCCCATAACCCCCCAAACCCACCCCATAGTGACCCCAAATCCCCCCATTACCCCAAATCCCCCCCCCCGACCCCATAGTGACCCCATAACCCCCCATTACCCCCCAAAACCCCCAAATCCCCCCAAATCCCCCCATAGTGACCCCAAATCCCCCGATCTGACCCCAAATCCCCCCTTTGACCCCATAACCCCCCATAACCCCCCAACCCCCCCCATAGTGACCCCAAACCCCCCGATCTGACCCCAAATCCCCCTTGACCCCAAATCCCCCCTTGACCCCAAATCCCCCCTTGACCCCATAGTGACCCCATAACCCCCCATAACCCCCAAAAACCCCCATAGCGACCCCAAATCCCCCGATCTGACCCCAAATCCCCCCTTGACCCCATAACCCCCATGACCCCCCCATGACCCCCCATAGCGACCCCAAACCCCCCGATCTGACCCCAAATCTCCCCCTTGACCCCATAACCCCCCCATAACCCCCATGACCCCCCCATGACCCCCCGACCCCAAATCCCCCGACCTGACCCCAAATCCCCCCTTTGACCCCATGACCCCCATAACCCCCCAAAAACCCCCATAGCGACCCCAAACCCCCCGATCTGACCCCAAATCCCCCCTTGACCCCATAACCCCCCATGCCCCCCATGCCCCCCCCCCGACCCCAAATCCCCCCGATCTGCCCCCAAAATCCCCCCCCCCCGTTACCAGCTCTGCCCCCAGGAGCCCCCCTTTGGGGTGCGCAGAGCCCCCAGGTCCCACGGCCCCATAGCGGGGGGACACGTGACCGGGGGTCACGTGGGGGCGCGGGGTCACGTGGGGTCACGTGGGGTCATGTGGGGGTCGGGGTTACTCGGGGTCAGCCGGGGGGAGGGGAACGGCCCCGCCTGGCACCGGGGGGACAATGGGGGCTCTGTGGGGGCACTGGGAGGGACTGGGAGGGACTGGGAGGGACTGGGAGAGACAGGGAGGGGACTGGGAGGGGACTGGGAGGGGACTGGGGGGGACTGGGAGGGGATTGGGGGGATTGGGGGGACTGGGAGGGACTGGGAGGGACTGGGGGGATTGGGGGGACTGGGAGGGACTGGGAGGGGATTGGGGGGGACTGGGAGGGACTGGGAGGGACTGGGGGGAACTGGGAGAAACTGGGAGGGGAGTGGGGGGTGACTGGGAGGGACTGGGAGGGACTGGGAGGGGACTGGGAGGGGGTTGGGGGGGATTGGGAGGGACTGGGAGGGGATTGGGAGGGAACTGGGGGGTGACTGGGATATACTGGGAACGAACTGGGCCAAACTGGGAGGAACTGGTGGGGAACTGGGATGTACTGGGAAGGAACTGGGCTAACTGGGAGTGAGCAGGAGGCGACTGGTGGGCAACTGGGCTGAACTGGGAACAACTGGGAGGGAACTGGGATATACTGGGAAGTAACTGGGTGAACTGGGAGGCAACTGGGAGGGACTGGGAATGAACTGGGGCAACTGGGAGTGACCAAGAGGGACCAGTGGGCAACTGGGAGACAACTGGGATGTACTGGGGCAAACTGGGAGCAACTGGGAATGAACTGGGATGGAACTGGGAGAGCCTGGGGGCAAACTGGGCTGGACTGGGAGCAACTGGGAGAGAACTGGGATATACTGGGACATACTGGGAAGGAACTGGGCTGAACTGGGAGGGACTGGGAGCAAACTGGGCCCCCCCTGTGTGTGTAGGCCCCTCCCACACCCCTCAAGCCCCTCCCCCTCCCTTTAGGCCCCTCCCCCTTTAGGCCCCGCCCCCAATCACGTGACACCGGTCGCCATCTTTTTTCCCCCCTCTTTATTAACCCCTCCCCCCCCAGAAAAGGGCAAGCGAGCCCCGCCCCCTCCTCCCTCAAGCCCCGCCCCCTCCCTTTGCGGCTCCTCCCCCTCTTTTTTAAGCCCCTCCCCCTCCCTTTAAGCCCCGCCCCCGCCCAGGGCGACGTCCAATCCGGCGCCACCTGCAACGATTAGAGAGACGAGATGGGGGCGGGGCCACCGGGGGGGAGGGGGCGTGGCTAAAGGGGAGGAGGGGGCGAGGTCAGGTGGAGGAAGGGGGGCGGGGCCTCGAGGGGGGTAGCCCCGCCCCCCTAAAAAGGGGCGGGGCCAAAGTGGGCGGCGGCCGTCAGTAGGGGGAGTACCAGGAAGTGGCGCGGGCACGGCCCCTGCGGAGACACAAAGGGGGCGGGGCTGGAGGACCGGAAGGGGCGGGGCTGGAGGACTCGAGGGGCGGGGCCAGCGAGCCGAGGGGCGGGGCCAGGGAGTCAAAGGGTGGGCCCCAGGGGGACCCCTAAAGGAGCCCCCCCCGTGGCTCCGCCCCCTGTGGCTCCGCCCACATTTGGCCCCGCCCCATGTGGCCACGCCCACCTTGAGCTCCGCCCCTTATGAGTCTGTCATGTTAAGCCCCGCCCCCTTTACCCTTCCCACTTTAAGCCCCGCCCCCTTTAGGCCCCACCCCTCCCCTATTCCCCCATAGATACTATAGGAACCCTTTTAAGCCCCTCCCCTTTGACCCTACCCCGTTAAGCTCCACCCCCACCCCCCCCACCCACTGAAGCCACGCCCCATGAGGCTCCACCCACTCCAGCCACGCCCCCTTCAGGCCACGCCCTCTCCTCTATTCCCTCCCCCAGAGCCTCCATTAGGCGACCTCTCCCCCCCAGACCCCCCTCACCTCCCAAACTCCGCCCCCTCCGACCCCGCCCACTTAAACCACGCCCCCTGAGACCCCACCCACTTAGACCACGCCCCTTTTAGCCCCTCCCCTTCCTGTTTTCCCTCCCCCAGAGCCACTATAGAAGACCCAAACCCCCTTGACCTCCCAAACTCCGCCCCCTCCGACCCCACCCACTTTAGCCACGCCCCCTAAGACCCCACCCACTTACGCCACGCCCTCTTTAGGCCACGCCCCTTCCTATATCTGCTCCCATAGCGCCTCCCGTAGGCACCATAGAGACCTCCAACCCCCTTGACCTCCCAAACTCCGCCCCCTCCAACCCCGCCCCGTTACACCCCGCCCCCCGAGGCTCCACCCACTTAAGCCCCGCCCCCCAATACCCCACCCACTCAAACCACGCCCCCTTTAGGCCACGCCCACTCCTGTATCCCCTCCCCAGAGCCACTATAGAAGACCCAAACCCCCTTGACCTCCCAAACTCCGCCCCCTCCGACCCCGCCCACTTAAACCACGCCCCCTGAGGCCCCACCCACTTCGGCCCCGCCCCCCGGAGGCCCCGCCCCCCACCTGTAGGCCCTCCCGCGGGGCCGGCTGTAGGCGCTGTAGAAGCGGGCGCGGGCGGAGCTGTAGCCGCCCCCTCGGCCCCGGTACCGAGCCCGGGGGAAGCCCCGGTCGGTGCTGCTGATCCCCGGCCGATTGGTCCGTTTGGGGATCACCTGTGACGTCACCAAAGGGGCGTGGTCACGGGGGACACGCCCTCCCAGGCCACGCCCCTTTGGGGTGAAGCCACGCCCCCTTCTACCTTAATCTGCCGCCCGCGGAAGAGGGACTCGTCCAGCGCCATCGACGTCCGCACCGACTCCTTGTCCGAGAACTCGATGTAGGCGAACCTTTTTTGGGGCAAAAACGCAACTTTTTGGGTCACTTCAGCCTTTTTCAGGCCCTTTTCCATCTTTTTAGAACCTTTTCGTTATTTTTTTGCGGTGTTTTCGGGGTTATTTGGGGAGTTTGGGTCATTTTTGAGACTTTTTTGAGGTGATGCGGATTTTGGGGTGTTTCCAGGGATTTCGCCTTTTTTTTGCGTTTTTTTTGGAGTGTTTTGGTAATGTTTGGGGTGTTTAGTTTTTTTTAAAAAGGTTTGGGGACTTTTCAGGGTCTTCTAGGGGTTGTTTTTGGGCTGTTTTGGGGTTTTAGGAGCTTTTTGGGGGGTCTTTTAGGGTTTTGGGGCTTTTTAGGGTCTTTTGTGTACTTTGGGGCACTTTAGGATTTTTTGGGGGTTTTCTGTGTTTTTTTAAGGGTCGTTTCAGGACTTTGGGGAGCGTTTTCCCTTTTCTGGGGGGAATTCAGGAGATTTTAGGGGTATTTTCCCTTTTTGGGGGGACTTTTTCCCCTTTCTGGGGACATTTCAGGATTTTTGAGGGCATTTTTACCTTTTTGGGGAGATTTCAGGATTCTTGGGAACATTTTGGGGTTCTTTGGGGTTTTTCAGGACTTTTGGTTTCATTTCTGCTTCTTTGGGGTCTTTTTGGACCATTTTGGGGCTGTTTCAAGCCTTTTAGGGCTCCCTGGGGCTCTCTGGAGTCTTTTGGGACCCTTTTGGGGCATTTTGGGGTCTTTTGGGACCTTTTTGGGGCGTTTGAGTGTCTTTTAGGACTCTTTTGGGGCATTTCGGGGTCTTTTAGGACTCTTTGGGGTCTCTTAGGACTCTTTTGGGGCATTTCGGGGTCTTTTGGGACTCTTAGGGTCTCTTTTGGGTTCATTTCGGGGTCTTTTAGGACTCTTTTGGGGCTCTTTGGGGTTTCTTGGGACTCTTTTGGGGCATTTCAGGCTATTTTGGGGCACCTTCTGGGGTCATTTGGGGACTTTTTGGGGTCTTCTGTGGTTTTCAGGGTCTTTTGGTGTCCTTTTGGGTTCCTTTGGTCCCTTTTGGGCCTCTTTGGGGCCATTTCTGGCCATTTTGTGTCCCTTTTGGTCCCTTTTGTGTCTTTTTGGGTCCATTTAGGTCCCTTTCGGGTCCCTTTGGGGCCATTTTGGGTCGCTTTGAGGCCATTTCTGGGCCATTTTGGGTCCCTTCTGTGTGTCTTTGGGTCCATTTAGGTCCCTTTTGGGTCTGTTTGGGGCCATTTCAGGTCCCTTTGGGGCCATTTTGGGTCCCTTTTGTGTGTCTTTGGGTCCACTTAGGTCCCTTTTGGGTCTGTTTGGGGCCATTTCTGGCCATTTTGGGTCCCTTTGGGTCCATTTTGTGTCCCTTTTGTGTCTCTTTGGGGCCATTTCGGTCCCTTTTGGGTCTCTTTGGGTCCCTTTGGGTCCATTTCCGGTCCCTTTAGGTCCCTTTGGGGTCTCTTTGGGGCCATTTTGGGTCCCTTTGTGTCCATTTTGGTCCCTTTTGGGTCTCTTTGGGTCCTTTCAGGTCCCTTTTGGTCCCATTTTGGGTCCCTTTGGGGCCATTTCTGGGCCGTTTTGGGTCCCTTTTGTGTCTCTTTGGGACCATTTCGGGTCCATTTCAGCTCCCTTTAGGCCCCTTCCGAGCCCCTTTCCGCTCCCACCCCCCCTCCTCCCCCCCCGCGTGTAATTTTGGGGCCAATCCCCGTGTTTTTGGGTCCCCCTCACCCTTTGGGGTGCCCGCTGTACTTGTCGCACAGGATGGTGACGCGGTTGACGGAGCCGCAGCCGTGGAAGTGGGCCTCCAGCTCCTCCGCCGTCGCCCCGTAGTCCACCTAATTAACAGGGGGCGGGGCTTAGCTAACGAGGGGGCGGGGCTAATTACCGAGCCACGCCCCTTTAACCCTTACATTGCCCACGTAGATGGAGCGAGCGTCCGCCTCCATCTTCTCCTCCAAGGACATGATGACCGGGCCGGCTGCGGGGTGGGAGGAGCCTCGGTGATAAAGGGGCGGGGTTTAAAAGGAAGGGGGCGGGGTTATGGTAATGAGGGGGCGTGGCCTGACCGTTGCCCGGCGGGGGGCTCATGTTCATTTGTTTCTCCACCTCGTTCTGCAGCTCCTTCAGCTTCTCCGCCTCCTCCTCCATCTCCCGCACCCGGGCCTTGATGGCCTCCAGCTCCTGGGGGGGGGGGGGAAGGGGGCGGGGTTAAAAGGGTTAGGCCACGCCCACAAAGGGGGACACGCCCACTGGTGACGTGGGGGCACGCCCACTGGGAGGGGGCAACCCAGGTGTGGGACCGGACCCCCCTCACGTGACCCCATGTGGCCCAAGACCCCCCTCACGTGACCCTAACCCCCCCCATGTGACCCCAGACCACCCCCACGTGACCCCAGACCCCCACATGTGACCCCACATGGCCCAAGACCCCCTCACGTGACCCTAACACCCCCCAGTGACCCCAGACCACCCCCACGTGACCCCAGACCCCTCCCCTCAGCACCCAGGACCCCCCTCACCCCCCCAAAGTGACCCCAAAAACCCTTAAACCCACCCCAAAACGCCCCCAAATCCCCTTTTCCGGCCAAATTCCCCCTCACTTAACCCCAGACCCCCCCACGTGACCCAAGACCCCCTCGAGCCCCCAAACCCCATTTTCCGCCCAAATTCCTGCCCCACGTGACCCCAGCCCCCCTCACGTGACCCCGTCCCCCCACCCCCATTTTCCCGCCAAACCCCTCCCCCACGTGACCCCCTCCCCCCATTTCCCGCCATTTCCTTCCTCCACGTGACCCCACGCCCCCTCCCTTCCCTCCTCCCGCCCCCTAAACCCCCCAAACCCCCTCAAAATCCCCCCAAACCTCCCCAAAACCCCCTCAAATCCCCCCAAACCCCTTCCAAACCGCCTCCAAACCACCCCAACCCCCCCAAACCCCCTTCAAACTCTCTCAAACCCCCCAAACCCCCTCAAACCACCCCCAAACCCCCTAATTCCCCCCAAACCACCTCCAAAACCCCTCAACCTTCCCCCAAACCCCTTCAAACCCTCTCAAATCCCCCAAACCACCCCCAAAATCCCCCAATCCCCCCAAACCCCCCCCAATTCCCCTTCAAACCCTCTCAAACCCCCCAAATCTCCTCAAACACCCCCAAACCCCACTCAACACCCCTCAAAACCCTTCAAATTCCCTCCAAACCCCCTTCAAACCTCCTCAAATCCCCCAAATCCCCCCAAACCCCCCAATTCCCCTTAAAACCCTCTCAAACCCCATCAAATTCACCTCAAATCCCTCCCAAACCGTCTCCAAACCCCCCAATTCCCCTCAAATCCCCCTCAAATCCCCTCAAACCCACCCCAATCCCCCTCAAACCCTCCCAATTTACCTCAAATCCCCCTCCAACCCCCCAATCCTCCTCAAATCCCCCCAAACCCCCCAAACCCCCTCAAACCCACCCCAATTCCCCCCAAACCGCCTCAAACCCTCTCAAACCCCCCATTTTACCTCAAATCCCCCCAAACCCCCTCCAACCCACCCCAATCCCCCTCCAACCCCCCCTAATCCTCCTCAAATCCCCCCAAACCCCCTTCAAACCCCCTCAAAGCCCCCTAAACCCCCTCAAATCCCCCCAAACCTCCCCCCGTTCCCCCTCACCGGGTCCTCGATGGCGGAGTCCCCCGCGTCTCCGTCCCCGAGCCCGGCCTCCACCTCCAGCTCCTCGCGGCCTTCGTGAGGCGCCAGCGGCCCGGCGGCTCCCCCGGCACCACCACCACCACCAGCCCCGGCCCCACCGGCCCCACCGGCGGCCGCTCCCGCACCCCCAGCACCCCCCCCCCCCCCCGCCGAGGCCGACCCCGCCCCGGCTGCGGCCCCGGCGGCCGAAGCCGGCGCCGCCAGCGACGAGGAGGCGGCAGCGGAGCCTCCCCCGGCGCCCCCCGGGCCTCCCCCAACGCCCCCGGGGCCGCTCCGCCGCCGCTCGCCCCCTCTCCCCCCGCGCCCCCTCCGCCGCCTCCTCGGCCGGCCCGGCCGCGAGCCCCGGCCTCCCCCGCCTCGTCCCCGTGGTGGTGGTGGTGGCCGGAGGAGCCCAGCCCGTTGCCGTAAGCCCCCGGCCCGGGGCCCGGCTCCGAGGCCGCCGCCGCCGCCTGCCCGGAGCCGCCGGAGCCGCCGCCGCCCCGCAGCGCCGCCGCCATCTCCGCCCGGCGCATGCGCGGCGCCGCCGGCCGCTGATTGGCCCAGAGGGGCCCGCGGGGGCGGGGCCCGGAGGGGGTGGGGGTCTTAAAGGGGACGCGGCGCCCGGGGGGAGAGGCTGGGGGGGGGGTTAAAGTTTTAGAGGTTTTTTGGGGGGTTTTTTTTAGAGGTTTCGGGGGTTTATAGAGGGTGGGGGTGTGGGATTGGGGTTATCGGGGGTTTATAAGGGGTTTGGGGAGGGTGTGGGTGGGTCATGGGGCGTTTTGCCCTCAGTTTCCTTCTCGGCCTTCAAAAAAACGGTTTTTTTCCTCATTTTTATGCTTAATTTTGTCAAATGTTAAAATTATTAATAGGTATTATGTAAATGTTACCTCAGGATTTAAGGAATTCGGGGTTTATGGGGGGTTTGGGGGGGGTTTGGGGAGAGCACAGAGGGGTAATGGGTCGTTTTCCCCTCAGTCTCCTTCTCGGCCTTCAAAAAACGTTTTTTTCCTCGTTTTTATGCTTAATTTTGTTAATATTATAATTTTTTAATTGCTACTGTGTAAGTTTTACCTCAGGATTTAAGGAATTTTGGGTTTATGTGGGATTTAGAAGGGATAGGGGAGAGTGTGGGTGGGTAATGGGGCGTTTTTCCATCACAGTCCTTCTCGGCCTTCAAAAAACATTTTTTTTCCTCGTTTTTATGCTTAATTTTGTCGATATTAATATTTTTAATTGCTATTGTGTAAGTGTTACCTCAGGATTTAAGTATTTTGGGGTTTTAGAGGGGTTAGGAGAGGGTGTGGGTGGGTCATGGGGCGTTTTGCCCTCAGTTTCCTTCTCGGCCTTCAAAAAAACGGTTTTTTTCCTCGTTTTTATGCTTAATTTTCTTCATATTATAATTTTTTAATTGCTACTGTGTAAGTGTTACTTCAGGATTTAAGTATTTTGGGGTTTATGTGGGGTTTTAGAGGGGTTTGGGGAGTGCATGGATGGGTAATGGCTCGTTTTCCCCTCAGTCACCTTCTCGGCCTTCAAAAAACGTTTTTTTTCCTCGTTTTTATGCTTAATGTTGTCAATATTAATATTTTTAAGAGTTATTGGGTAAATGTTACCTCAGGATTTAAGGAATTCGGGGTTTATGGGGGGTTTTAGAGGGGTTTGGGGAGGGTGTGGGTGGGTAATGGGACGTTTTTCCCTCACAGTCCTTCTCGGCCCTGAAAAAACGTTTTTTTCCTGGTTTTTATGCTTAATTTTCTTCGTGTTAATATATTTAGTTGCTACTGTGTAAATTCTACCTCATAATTTAACTGTTTTGGGGGTTTATGTGGGTTTTAGAGGGGTTGGGGGAGAGCACAGATGGATAATGGGTCGTTTTCCCCTCAGTCTCCTTCTCGGCCTTCAAAAAACGTTTTTTTTCCTCGTTTTTATGCTTAATTTTGTTAATATTATAGTTTTTTAATTGCAACTGTGTAAGTTTTACCTCAGGATTTAAGGAATTTTGGGTTTATGTGGGTTTTAGAGGGGTTGGGGGAGAGCATAGAGGGGCAACTGTTTGTTTCTCCCTTGCAGCCCTTCTCAGCCCTCAAAAAACGTTGTATTTCCTCGTTTTTATGCTAAATTTTGTTAATGTTGATGTTTTTAATTGCTACTGTGTAAATGTTACCTCAGGATTTAAGGAATTTCGGGTTTATGTGGGTTTTAGGGGGGTTTGGGGGCAGCGCGGATGAGTAACGGCTCGTTTCCCCCTCAGTCGCCTTCTGGGCCCTCAAAAAAACATTTTTTTCCCTCTTTTGTTTGCCTACTTATATCAATATTAATTTTTTTAATAGTTATTATGTAAATGTTACCTCAGGATTTAAGGAATTTCGGGTTTATGTGGGTTTTAGAGGGGTTGGGGGAAAGCACAGAGGGGTAACTGCTCGTTTCCCCCACACAGGCCCTGAAAAAAACATTTTTTCCACCGTTTTTATGCTTAATATTGTTGCTACTGAGATTTTAAATGGATATTGAGCAAATTTTACCTCATAATTTAAGAACTTTTAGGTTTCTGTGGGGTTTAGAGGGGTTAGGGGAGAGTGCAGAGGGGTAACGGTGCTCTTCTGCCCCTCAGAGCCCTTTTAGGCCCTCAAAAACCATTTTTCTCCTCATTTTTACCTTTTATTGTGTTTTTAATCAACATTTGCACTCGCTATTATGCATATTTTACCTCATAATTTAATTCATTTTGTGTTTATTTCGGATTTAGAGGGGTCAGGAGAGAGCGCGGAAGGGTAACAGCGCTCGTCTCCCTCCCAGAGCCCTTTTCGGCCCTCAAAAACCGTTTTTTTCCCCCATTTTTATCCTAAATCGTGTTTTTATCATCATTTTAACCAATATTGTGCATTTTGCTCCCTCAGAATTTAGCAGATTTCCTGTTTATTTTGGTTTTAGAGGGGTCAGGAAAGGACACTGCGGGCTCACAGGGCTCACTTCCCCCTCAGAGCCCTTTTCGGGCCCTAAAACCCACTTTTCCCCCATTTTAATCAAAAACTGTGCCTTTATCAATATTTTAACTCATTATTACGTGTGTGTAACGTCATCGGTTCATTAATTTAATAAATTTTGTATTTATTTTGGCTTTAGAGGGGGGTAAGGGAAGCGCACAGCTGGCTGACAGCACTCAATTCCCCCTCACAACACTTTGATTTTTCCTTTAAAAACCCCTTTTCTCCTAATTTTTAACGTTAATTGTGCTTTTTAAAAATAAACGTATTAAATTTTATGCATATATAACATTATTAAAATGTTTAAATTTATTTTTGTTTTAGAGGCGAAAGGAAGGCACACTGCTGCCTGTCGGCGCCCATTTCCTCCTACAAGCCCCATCTCTGCCCTTAAAATCCCTTTTTTTCGATATTTCCGTTATCAATTATGTCATTATCTGTATTTTAATTACTAATTTTGCAATTTTTGCCACATAATTCAATTATTTTTGTGGTTTTTGCCTGTTTTAACGGCATGTGCAAAGCACAGTGAGAGCTGACAGCTCTGATTTCCCCCTCACCACCCCTCCCTGCCCCTAAAAAAACCCTTTTCCTCACAATTTCCCCCCTTGTTACATTATTTATCACTAATTATGTTAAAAAAAAAAATCCACGATAATTAATTAAATAAAAGGTTTCCTCAAAACTTAATTGTTTGCAGTCCTTGTGCTGCGTGCAAGGCCGTGCCAAGCGCCTCTCAGAGGGTCACCTTTGCATGCCCTTAAAATCCCCTTTTCCTCACCGTTTTCCTCATGAATTGCATCATTATCAAAACCTTAATTATTTTTAATATCTTTCAGTTAATTATTTTGCATACATTTCCTCAAATTTACACAATTTAAGCTCTTTTCCACAGTGAAAGCAAAGCACGCTGCTGACCACCTGCCCAAATTCCCCGCTCAGGGCCCATTTTCTACCCTTAAAAAAACCTTTTTCCTCACAGTTTCTGCCATTAATTACGTCTTTCTTCATATTTTAATTTATTATTCTGCAAATATTTTCTTTTAGCTTAAATTGTTCATTTTTACACCAGCTTTAAAGAGCAAAAAGCGCTGCTGACAGCGCTCTTTTCCCCCTCAGAGCCCTTTCCTGCCCTTAAAAAACCCCTTTTCCTCACCACTTTAATCATTAATTATATTCCTACCCAGTTCTTAATTATTAAGCACCCGTTTCTCCACAAATTAATTATTTTTAATTATTTACATTGGTTTTTAATGGCACGGACAACGCACGGTGCTGAGCAATGGTGCTCGTTTCCCCCTACAGAGCAACATTCCACCCCAAAAAAAACTTTTCTTCCCCGTTTTAATCACTAATTATGCTTGTGCAAATGCTCTAATTAATTATTCTTCCCTCAATAATTAATCACTTTGAGCTATTTTTAATTATTTATCCACTTTTAAAGGGATAAGCAAAGCACACTACGGACTGACAGTGCCCGTTTCCCCCTCAGAGCCCATTCTCCACCCCCAAGCCCCCTTTTTATTATTTTTTTTAATTATTAATTGCGTAAATATGAACAAATTAATTAATAATTACTCACAGATTTCCACAAAAAAAAGCTAAATTTTTACTTTTTTCGCCGCTTTTGAAGGCCCATGCAAAGCACGCCGCCATCTCAGCCTCCCTTCCCCTCAGTCTCCCCCCCCCCATTAATTAATTACCCCCCCCCCGGTTAATTAATTAGCTGATTAACCCCGCCGACTGGAGCAGCCAATTAACAAAGGTCCGTTAATAAAGCTCCGTTAATACTTGGCGCAACGTATTAATTAGCGAGGTAATTAGCGGGCGGGGAATTAAGGGCCCCGCGGGGGCCGGTTCGAGGCGGCCGCAGCCCCTCGGTTAATTAATGAGCAATTAATTAATTAATTAATGAACCGCAGCGGGTTAATTAATGAGCAATTAATGGCGAGGGGTTAATTAATGACCAGTTAATTGGGGGGGGGGGCGGGGGGGAGCGCGCATGCGCGGCCGCTCGAAAAAAGGGCGGGAAACGCGAGTGGGGGGGCTGGCGGCGCCGGCGCCGGGGGGGGAGAGATTTTGGGGTGAAATGAGGCGAAATTGGGGTGAAATGAGGTGAAATTGGGGTTTTGGGGGGTGAGGGGGGGCTATGGGGGAAAGTGAACGGATTTGGGGGAATTGGGGGGAAACTGCTGAGGGAAAAATTGTGGGGAATCGGGGAAGGGAGGGGATTTGGGGGAAAATGAGAGGAATTGGGGTTTGGGGGGGGAACGGAAAATCTGTGGAGAATTTGGGGGGAATTGAGGGGATTTGGGGAAAAAAAAAGAAATTGGGTGTGGGGAAACTGAGGCAAGGCTTTTTTTTTTTTTCCCCAAAGTTGGAATGTGAGGGGAATTGGGGTGAAAGTGGAGAGAATTGGGAAAAGTGAGGGGGAGTGGGTGAAATTTGGGGGAAACTGAGGGAAAATTTGTGGAGATTTGGGGGAAAGTGAGGGAAATTTGGGGGAAAAGTGGCGAAAATAAGGAAAATTGGGGAGAGCTGAAGGAAGCTGTGGGAGGGAGTTGGGTGAAATAGGGGGGAAATTGGGCAAAAATGGGGAATTAGGGGAAACTGAGGTAAAATTGGGGAGATTGGAGGGGGGAAAGTGGGGGAAATTGGTCCAAGTTGGGGCAAAAGAGGGGAATTGGGGGTGGTTTGGGGTGGGATCAGGGTGAAAGTGAGGGGGAATTGGGGAAAAATTGGAGAAAGTGAGGGAAATTGGGCAAGACTGGGGAAAATGAGGGAATTTGGGAGGAGGAATAGGGAGAAAGAGAGAGAAATTGGGGGGATTACAGGGGAAAAGGGGGAGAAATTTGAGGGAATTTGAAGGGAAATTGAGGAAAAAGGGGGAATTGAAGGGAAATGAGGGGAATTTGGGGGGAATTTGAGGGAAATGAGGCAATCTGAAGGGAAATTGGGGAAAATGGGGGGGGATTTGAGGGGGAATTGGGGAGATTTGAGGGGAAATCAGAGGAATTTGGGTTAAACTGAGGAGAGTGGGGAAATCTGAAGGGAAATTGTGGGGGATTTGAGGAGAAATTGAGGAGAAAAGTGGGAATTTGAGGAGAAATCAGGGATAATGGGGGGATTTGAGGGGAAATTGAGGAGAAAAGGGGGGATTTGAGTGGAAATTGAAGGAAAAAAGGGATTTGAGTGGAAATTGGGGAGAATAGGGGTGATTTGAGGGGAAGTTGAGGAGAAAAAGGGGGATTTGAGGGGAAAAAAGGGGGATTTGAAGGGAAATTGAGGGAAAAAGGGGGGACTTGAGTGGAAATCGAGGGAAAACGGGGATTTGAGGGGAAATTGAGGGGAAATCGAGGGGAAAGAGGGGGATTTGAGGTAAAAATGGGGGGAAAAGGGGAGAATTGAGGGGAAAAAGGGGTATTTGAAGGGAAATTGAGGGAAAAAAGGGGGATTTGAGGGGAAATTGAGGGGAGAAAGGGGAATTTGAGGGGAAATCAAGGGGAATAAAAGGGGATTTGAGGGGAAATTGAGGGAAAATTAGGGGATTTGAGGGGAAATCGAGGGAAAAAGGGGATTTGAGGGGAAATTGAGGGGAAAAAGGGGGATTTGAGGGGAAATTGAGGGGGAAGAGGGGGATTTGAGGTAAAAATGGGGGAAAAGGGGAGAATTGAGGGGAAAAAAGGGGTATTTGAAGGGAAATTGAGGGAATAAAGGGAGATTTGAGGTGAAATTGAGGCCAAAAAGGTGTTTTTTGAGTTCAAAACTGCGACTCGGGCCCAACTCCAGGCAACCCAAGGGGAGCAGCGCGGGTTTGGGCCCAAACCCGGCGGAATCGGGCAACCCGGGGGCAGCCGGGGGGGGGTCCCCGTGCTGTCCCCACCCCCCCTTCTCCTTCCCACCCTCGTCATCCTCACCCCCCCGGCTGGGGCCGAAGGTCCGGGCCCCGTTATCAGCGTCTGCGAGGTGAGGCCGAAGGTCGGTGGGCAAGGAGGGCCCGCGGACGCCGAGGAGACGCCGGGGGGGGGGTCCCTTCGCCCTTCAAATCCCCTCTTTTCACCTTTTTCCCCCCATTTTCCCCACCTTCCCGCCCCCTTGGGGTGTCCGCCCCGCTCTCGGGGTGTCCCCTTGTTTTTTTTTCAGGGGGTTTTCCCTCTTTTTCTGGGTTTTTCTCCTCAGTTTTTGAGGCGTTCTCCTCGCTCTTGAGGGGCTCCCCTGCGTCTTCGGGGGTTTTCCTTCATTTTTGGGGGGTTTTCCTTCATTTTTTTGTGTTTTTCCTTCTTTTTTTGTGTGTTTTTCCTTCATTTCTGTGAGGTTTTCCCTTCGTTTTTGATTGTTTTCCTTCATTTTTTGGTGTCTTTCCTTCCCTTTTGGGGTTTTTCCCTTCCCTTTTGGGGTTTTTCCCTTCATTTTTGATTTTTTTCCTTCATTTTTGGGGGGTTTTCCTTCACATTTTGGGGTTTTCCCTTCGTTTTTGATTCTTTCCTTCACTTTTTGGGGTCTTTCCTTCACTTTTTGGGGTCTTTCCTTCACTTTTTGGGGTCTTTCCTTCACTTTTTGACCTTTTTTCCTTCACTTTTGGGGGTTTTCCCTTCATTTTTGTTTTTGTTCCTTCATTTTGGGGAGGTTTCCCTTCATTTTTTAATTCTTTCCTTCATTTTGGGGGGGGTTTCCCTTCATTTTTGGGTTGTTTTCCTTCACTTCTGAGTTTTTTTCCTTCACTTTTGGGGGTTTCCCCTCCATTTTGAGGCTTTCTCCCCATTTTTTGGGGTCCCCTTTCCTTTTCCAGGGGGGTCTCCTCCGTTTTGAGCCTTTTTCCCCCATTTTTGAGGCCTCTCCCCTCCATTTTGAGCCCATTTCCCCATTTTTAGCACCTTCCCCCTCCATTTTCGGCCCATTTCCCTATTTTTAGGCAGCTTTCCCCTCCATTTTAATCCATTTTCCCCATTTTTCAGGGCTCCCCCCTCCATTTTAAGCCCATTTCCCTATTTTCCAGCATCACCCCCCCCCATTATTCCCCTTTCTCCCCCTTTTCGCCCCTTTCCCTTTATTTTTGGGACCATTTCCCCCCCATTTCCACCCTTTCTCCTTATTTTTACCCATTTCCCCTTTAATTTCAGTGTCACTCCCCCCTTTTTTCACCCTTTTCTCCCCCATTTTCACCCAATTCCCCTTTATTTTTTTAAATAACCCCCCCATTTCACCCCTTTTTCCCCCATTTTCACCCAAATTCCCCTTATTTTTTTAAATAACCCCCCCATTTCACCCTTTTCTCCCCCTTTTTCCCCTTTATTTTTAATTAACCCCCCATTTCACCCCTTTTTCCCCCATTTTCACCTAATTTCCCCTTTATTTTTTTAATTAACCCCCCCATTTCACCCTTTTCTCCCCTTTTTCCCCCTTTAATTTTTTAATTAACCCCCCATTTTCCCCCATTTTCACCCAAATTCCCCCTATTTTTTTAAATAACCCCCCCGTTTCACCCCTTTTTCCCCCATTTTCACCCTTTTTCCCCTTATTTTTTTTAATTAACCCCCCATTTCACCCTTTTCTCCCCTTTTTCCCCCTTTATTTCTTAATCAACCCCCCCATTTCCCCCCCTTTTCCCCATTTTCACCCATTTTCCCCTTATTTTTTTTAATTAACCCCCCACTTCACCCTTTTCTCCCCTTTTTTCCCCTTTATTTTTTAATTAACCCCCCCATTTTCCCCCTTTTTCCCCCATTTTCACCCAAACCCCTTTTATTTTTTTAAACAACCCCCATTTTAACCTAAATTCCCCCTTACTTTTTTAACCACCCCCCCATTTTCCCCCTTTTTCCACCCAAACCCCCCCTTTTCCCCCAAACCCTCCCCCCAAACCCCTCCCCCCCCCAAACCCCTCCCCCTGCCCCTCCCCCCCCAATAACCAACCCCCCCCCAACTACCCCATGGCAGGGGGTCCCGGCAGCGGGGGGGCCCCCCAAGGAGCCCCCTCCCCAAAATTCGGGGTCCCCCCCCCAGGAGGCGACGAGGGGGGCGGCGTGGCCCTGAAGAAGGAGATCGGGCTGCTGAGCGCCTGCGGCATCATCGTGGGTGAGCCCCCCTAATTAACACCCCCCCCTAATTAACACCCCCGCCCTTAATTAACCCCCCTGCAAAAATTCCGACCCCCCCGCTCGTTAATTTCACCGTTTCCCACCCATTTTTAACGCCCCCCCCCCCTGTTTTCCCAAGCGGCTGTCACCTTGAGCCGCCTGGCGCTGGGGCTGGGGGGGGGGGCAAAACCCTAAAAAACCCTAAAAATACCCCAAAAAAACCCTAAAAACCCTAAAAACACCCTAAAAAACACTAAGAAACCCTAAAAAACACCCTAAAAAATTACAAAAACAACTAAAAAACCCTAAAAGTAGAAAAATAAGCCCAAAATTAAAGGGGTTTTAGGGGGCGACCCCCACCCCTGAGGGCGTTTTGGGAGGGTTTTAAGGGGTTTTGGGGGGGGTTTGGGTTTTTTTGTGCTTTTTTGGGGGGATTTAGGGGTTTTTGAGGGGTTTAGGGTGGTTTTTAAGGGGGTTGGGGGTGAATTAGGGTTTTTTTGGGGGGGGTTTAGGGGGTTTTAGGGGGTTCTGGGGGGGCTTTAGGGGGTTTAGGGGGTTTAGGATGTTTTTGGGGGGATTTAGGACTTTTTGGGGGGATTTAGGATGATTTGGGGGGTTTGGGGGGAATTAGGGATTTTTTGGGGGGATTTAGGAATTTTTAGGGGATTTCGGGAGGGTTTGGGGGGTTATGGGGGGTTTAGGGGAGTTGAGGGGCTTTTAGGATTGTTTTGGGGGGATTTAGGACTTTTTGGGGGAATTTAGGATTTTTAGGGTGTTTTGGGGGAATTAGTTTATTTGGGGGGGCAACTTAGTGTTTTTTGGGGCGATTTAGTTTGTTTTTAGGGGTTTTGGGGGGTGTTTTTAGGGTTTGGGGGGGCTTTAGGGGGGATTTGGGGGTATTTTAGGGGGATTTTGTTATTTTGGGGGGGGGCTGTTGGGGGGATGCGGGGGTTTTTAGGGGTTGTGGGCGCCCCACAACCACCCCAGGACCTTCGTACCCCACGCCCCTGCCCCTTGCCCCCGGTAATTGCCCCCCCCGTAATTACTGCCCCTTAATTACCCCCCCCCCCTAATTACCCCCTGGATTTACACCCGGGCGTTTCCTCCCCACCCCCCATATTTTTATCCTCATTTCTCCCCCTATTTTTTAAAAATTGAACCATTTAAAGTTGAATTTCCCTTTTTTCCCGTTATTTTCCATATTTTCACCCCCCTGGGTTTCTCCCTCCTATTTTTACCCCCCCCCATTTTTACCTATTTTTCGTCCTTCCCATGAATTTTAAGTTGTCCAAATTTAAATATTTGAATATTTTATTCTAAATATTTGAATATTTGAATTTTAAATTATTAAAATTTAAAATTTCAACATTTTAATTTTAAGTTTAAATTCCTTTATTTTTTAAATATTTTACATGAATTTCTTTTCCTTTAATTTTCAATTTTAATATTTCCTTCCTATGCATTTAAACATATAAAATCCCCAATTTTGAATTTTCGATTCTGAATTTACAATTTTGAAGTTTTACATAATTTACATGAATTTTTACATAAAATTTCAAATTTGGAATATCTTAATTTTAAGGGAATTTTTGAATGTTCCGTGTTTGATTTTCAATTTTCAACTTTTTAGGTTTCGGTTTTCAGGTTCCGATTTTTAGGTTTTTAGGTTTCAATTGTTTGACTTTTAGATTTAGGTTTTTAGATTTCAACTTTTTGATTTTGATTTTTAGATAGATATCGACTTTTTGATTTTTTAAATCTTTGGATTTTAGACTTTCAGACTTTCAAATTTAGATTTAAAAAATTTCGATTTTAGATTTTTGATTTTTCAATTTTAGATTTTCAAACTTTGGTTTTAGATTTTAGATGTTTCGATTTTCAGGTTTCAGATCTTAAATTTCAAATTTCAGATTTTCAAATTTAGATTTCAGATTTCCAAAAGTTAGATTTCCAAACTTTAATTTTAGATTTCAGATTTCAATTTTAGATTTCAGATTTTCGATTTCGCTTTTCATTCCTATGACTTTAAATGAAATATTCAGTTTTTAGATTTGGGTTCTTAGGTTTCAATTTTTAGGTTTTTGAATTTTGAATTTCCGATTTTCAACTTTTTAGGTTTAGATCTTTAGGTTTAGATCTTTAGGTTTTTAGATTTTGACTTTGATTTTGATTTTTTAAATTCTTAGGTTTAGATTTTTGATTTTAGATTTCAAATTTTTTATTTCAGATTTTTGATTTTAGATTTTCAAATTTTGGTTTTAGATTTTCAAATTTCGGTTTTTAGGTTTTGATTTTTAGGTTTCGATCATTAGGCTTTTAGATTTTGACTTTGATTTTTAGATTCTTAGGCTTAGGTTTTTGATTTCAGATTTTTGATTTTCGATTTCAGATTTCCAAACTTTGATTTTCTATTTCCAAACTTTGATTTTCTATTTCCAAACTTTGATTTTCTATTTCCAAACTTTGATTTTAGATTTTAAGATTTTAGATTTTAAGATTTTAGATTTTAAGATTTTAGATTTTAAGATTTTAGATTTTAAGATTTTAGATTTAAGATTTTAGATTTAAGATTTTAGATCTCAGATTTTAGATCTCAGATTTTAGATTTAAGATTTAAGATTTTCAAATTTTGATTTCAGATTTTTGATTTTCGATTTCGCTTTTCATTCCTATGAATTCCTATGTATAAAACTTCAATTTTTTTTTAAATTTTAATACAAATTTCTAATTTTTTTTTGCAGGGAACATCATCTAAAATTTAGATTTCAGGTTTCAGATTTCAATTTCAGATTTTCAAATTTTTGATTTCGCTTTTCATTCTTATGAATTCCTACCTATAAAATTTCATTTTTTTTTTAAGATTTTAATACAAATTTCTAATTTTTTTTTGCAGGGAACATCATCTAAAATTTAGATTTCAGATTTTAATTTCAGATTTTCAAATTTTCGACTTCACTTTTCATTCCTATGACTTCCTACCTATAAAACTCCAATTTTTTTTTGAATTTTAATGCAAATTTCTATTTTTTTTTAATTTTTTTTTTTCAGGGAACATCATCGGCTCGGGCATCTTCGTCTCGCCCCGGGGGGTGCTGGGTAACGCGGGCAGCGTGGGCGTGGCGCTGGCGGTGTGGGCGGCCACGGGGGTGGTGACGGCGCTGGGGGCGCTGTGCTACGCCGAGCTGGGCGCCACCATCCCCAAATCCGGCGGGGACTACGCCTACGTCAAGGACATCTTCGGAGGCATGGCGGGGTGAGCCCGGGACCCGCGGGGGGCGGGGCTTGCGCCGGAAGGGGCGGGGCTTCGACTTGGGGGCGGGGCTGTGGAGGTAGAGGGCGCCGCCCACAAGGATGGTGGCAATTGCACCCTCATGGGGGCTTCAGGGGGGTGATAAACCTCAGGGGGTGGAGCTAGGAGCCTCAGGGGGTGGGATGATAACCCACGGGGGCGGGGCTTGCGCCGGAAGGGGCGGGGCTTCGACTTGGGGGCGGAGCTGTGGAGGTAGAGGGCGCCGCCCACAAGGATGGTAGGGGTTGTGCCTATGGGGGTGGCTTCAGGGGGTGATAAAGCATGGTGGGAGGAGCTAGGAGACTCCGGGGGCGTGGCCAGAAGCCTTGGTGGGCGGGGATATAACCCACAGGGGGCGGGGCTTAAAGTGGGGGCAGAGTTGTGGAGGTAGAGGGCGCCGCCCATAAGGATGGTGGCAATTGCACCCTCATGGGGGGCTTCAGGGGGGTGATAAACCTCAGGGGGCGGGGCTAGGAGCCTCAGGGGGCGGAGCTTAAATCCGTAGGGGGCGTGGCTTAAAATTGGGGGCGGAGTTATGGAGGTGGAGGGCACCGCCCACAAGGATGGGAGCAATTACACCTCCAACGGGGGCTTCAGGGGGGTGATAAACCTCAGGGGGCGGAGCTAGGAGCCTCAGGGGGTGGGATGATAACCCACGGGGGACGGGGCTTGCGCCGGAAGGGGCGGGGCTTCGACTTGGGGGCGGAGCTGTGGAGGTAGAGGGCGCTGCCCACAAGGATGGTAGGGGTTGTGCCTATGGGGGTGGCTTCAGGGGGGTGATAAAGCATGGTGGGAGGAGCTAGGAGACTCAGGGGGCGTGGCCAGAAGCCTTGGTGGGCGGGGATATAACCCACAGGGGGCGGGGCTTAAAGTGGGGGCAGAGTTGTGGAGGTAGAGGGCGCCGCCCATAAGGATGGTGGCAATTGCACCCTCATGGGGGGCTTCAGGGGGGTGATAAACCTCAGGGGGCGGGGCTAGGAGCCTCAGGGGGTGGGATGATAACCCACGGGGGGCGGGGCTTGCGCCGGAAGGGGCGGGGCTTCGACTTGGGGGCGGAGCTGTGGAGGTAGAGGGCGCCGCCCACAAGTCTGGTAGGGGCTACGCCTATGGGGATGGCTTCAGGGGGGGTGATAAACCTCAGGGGGCGGGGCTAGGAGCCTCCGGGGGCGGAGTTTAAATCCGTAGGGGGCGTGGCCATAACCTACATGGGGCGGGGTTTAAAAGGGGCGTGGCCACAGGGCTCAGCATCCCCATCCTTAAGTTACTGGCAGGGTGATAACCCACAGGGGGTGGGGCTAGGACCCAGAGTGGGCGGGGCTATAGATCCAGGGGGGCGTGGCCTTATACCCCAGGGGGAGGAGCTTAAGGGGGCGTGGCCACATGGGGGCGGGGCTCAAAGGGGGCGGGGCCACGGCTCATTATCCCCACCCCTACCCCTAACATCACGGGATAACCACTGGGGTATATGGGGAGATAACCCATAGTGGGCGGGGCTACAGACCCAGGGGGGCGTGTCCTTATACCACAGGGGGCAGGGCTTAAATGGGTGTGGTCACAGGAGGGCGGGGCTCAAAGGGGGCGGGGCTAAACCTCATTATCCCCACATTGTGCAATAACCCCTGGGGTATACAGGGTGATAACCCATAGTGGGCGTGGCCAAAACCCAGAGTGGGCGGGGCTACAGACCCGGGGGGCGTGTCCTTATACCACAGGGGGCGGGGCTTAAATGGGTGTGGTCACAGGAGGGCGGGGCTCAAAGGGGGCGGGGCTAAACCTCATTATCCCCACATTGCATGATAACCACCAGGGTATACGGGGCGATAACCCACGGGGGGGCGGAGCTAAGGGCGGGGGCGTGTCCTGGAGGCCCCGCCCCTGCCC
The DNA here is from genome assembly GCA_026413565.1 of Aythya baeri. Taxonomy (NCBI): domain Eukaryota; kingdom Metazoa; phylum Chordata; class Aves; order Anseriformes; family Anatidae; genus Aythya; species Aythya baeri. The sequence continues at coordinate 216,700 of JAKRSJ010000121.1, read as the reverse complement.
CCCGATAGGTTCCTGCGGCTGTGGATCTCGGTGCTGGTGATCTACCCGACCAATCAGGCGGTGATCGCCCTGACCTTCGCCAGCTACGTCCTGCGCCCGCTCTTCCCCGCCGGCGGCGCCCCCGAGCCCGGCCTCCGCCTGCTGGCCGCCGCCTGCCTGCGTGAGTGGACACGCCCCCCTGGGGCCCAGGCCACGCCCCCTGCCCCTAGGCCACGCCCCCTGCCCCTAGGCCACGCCCCCTTGCACGCTCGCCCCTCCCCTTGCACGCTCAGCCCTTGCACACTCGCCTCCCGTTGTATGGCCGCCCGCTCTCCCGCCCGACCTTGCCCTCAGGCCACGCCCCCTGCCCTCAAGCCACGCCCCTTTGTTCAGGACACGCCCCCTGGCCCTAAGCCACGCCCCCTTGCACGCTCGCCCCTCCCCTTGCACGCTCAGCCCTTGCACACTCACCCCCCTTCTATGGCCGCCCTCTCTCCCACCCGACCCTGTTCCCTCCTTGCCCCCAGGCCACGCCCCCTTTCCCCAGGCCACGCCCCCTTGCACACTCGCCCCTTGCACACTCAGCCCCATTACTCCACCCCTTGCACACCCCTTGCACACTCCCTCCCACCTCCACCCCCTTGCACACTCCCCCTTGCACACTCACCCCCTCCCCTCCCCCTTGCACACTCGCCCCTCCCCCTTGCACACTCACCCCCTCCCCTCCCCCTTGCACACTCACCCCCTCTTGCACACTCCCCTTGCCCACCCCCTTTCTCCCTCCCCCCTTGCACCCCCCCCTTGCACACTCCCCCTTGCACACTCACCCCCACTACCCCATCCCCTTGCACACCCCCTTGCACACTTGCCCCTTGCACACTCCCCCCTATTACCCCACCCCCTTGCACACTCACCCCCTTGCACACTTGCCCTTGCACACTCAGCCCTTACACACTCACCCCCAATACCCCATCCCCTTGCACACTCACCCCCTTGCACACTCACCCTCCTCCCCTCCCCCCTTGCACACTCACCCTCCCCTTGCACACTCACCCCACCCCTCCTCCCCTTGCACACTCACTTCCATTACTCCACCCCTTGCACACTCACCCCCCTTGCACACTCGCCCCCATTACCCAACCCCCTTGTATAACCCCTTGCACACTCACCCCTTGCCCACTCCCCTTGCCCACCCCCTTGCACACCCCCCTTGCACACTCACCCCCCCTTGCACACTTGCCCTTGCACACTCACCCCTTACACACTCACCCCCAATACTCCAACCCCGTGCACACTCACCCCCAATACTCCATCCCCTTGCACACTCACCCCATTACCCACTCCCCTTGCACACCCCCTTGCACACTCACCCCCCCCGTGCACCCACACCCCTCCCCCCTGTCCCGCAGTGCTGCTGACGTGGCTGAACTCGTTCAGCGTTCGCGGAGCCACGCGGCTGCAGGACGCCTGCACGGCCGGGAAGCTGCTGGCCCTCGCCCTCATCGTGGCCGCCGGCGCCTGGCGCCTCGCCACCGGTCCGTCCAATTAGCCCCCCGCGCTAATTAGCGCCCCCCCGCCCCTAATTAGCGACGGGAACCCCTAATTAGGCATGGGAGACCCATACATGAACACTGGGACCCCACAGATTGACCCCAAACTAACACCAGGGACCCTTCAGTTATCTCCAGGACCCCCTAATTAGCACTGGGAGACCTTAATTAACATCAGGGAACGCTAATTAGTGCCTTGGGACCCTTAATTAGCGACGGGAACCCCTAATTAGTCATGGGAGACCCACACATTGACACTGGGACCCCACAAATCGACCCTGGGAGCACTTGAATCAGGGATGGGAACCCCTAATTAGGACTGGGAGACCCTAATTAACATTGAGAGAGACTTAATTAGTGCCTTCAGGCCCCTAATTAGCAATGGGAACCCTTAATTAGTGACGGGAGCCCAATAAATTAACACTGGGACCCCACAAATTGACCCCAAACTAACACCAGGGACAATTCAGTTACAGTCAGAGCCCCCTAATTAGCACTGGGGAACACTAATTAAGATCAGGGAACACTAATTAGTGCCTTGGGACCCTTAATTAGCAGTGGGAGAGCTTAATTAGGGAGGGGAGCCCAATAAGTTAACACTGGGACCCCACAGATTGACCCCAAACTAACACCAGGGACCCTTCAGTTATCACCAGGACCCCCTAATTAGCACTGGGGAACACTAATTAACATCAGGGAACACTAATTAGTGCCTTGAGACACTTAATTAGTGACGGGAACCCCTAATTAGGCATGGGAGACCCGTGCATTAACACTGGGACCCCAAAAATTGACCCCAAACTAACACCAGGGACCTTTCAGTTATCTCCAGGACCCCCTAATTAGCACTGGGAGACCTTAATTAGCATCAGGAGAGCCTTAATTAGTGCCTTAGGACCCTTAATTAGTGACGGGAGACCTTAATTAGTGATGGGAGACCCATAAATTAACACTGGGACCCCACAAATTGACCCCAAACTAACCCTTCAGTTATCACCAGGACCCCCTAATTAGCACTGGGAGACACTAATTAGCATCAGGGAACCCTAATTAGTGCCTTCAGGCCCTTAATTAGCAATGGGAGCCCTTAATTAATAGCAAGGACCCCCCAAATTGACCCTGGGAGCCTCCAAATCAGCACCGGGATGACCCCAACTCAAATCAAGGGATCTTAATTAAAACCAGGGGGCCTAATTAAAATCGGGGGGGTTAATTAAAATCAGGGGGGGCTTAATTAAGAATGGGAGGGCTTAATTAATTAGGGGGAGCCCCCCAAATTGACCCTGGGACCCCAAATCAGTGCTGGGTGTCCCCAATTCAAGTTGGGCGTCCCCAATCCAAATCAAGGGGTCCTAATTAAAACCAAGGGGCCCTAATTAAAACCAGGGGTGCTAATTAAAATCAGGGGGTCCTAATTAAGCCCTCCCAGTCTTAATTAGCAATGGGAGGGCTTAATTAATTAGGGGAGACCCCCAAATTGACCCTGGGACCCCAAATCATCACCGGGATGCCCCAATTCAAGTTGGGCGTCCCCAGTCCAAATCAAGGGACTTTAATTAAAACTGGGGGGCTAATTAGAATCGGGAGGGCTTAATTAAGAGTGGGAGGGCTTAATTAACCATGGGAGGGCTTAATTAATTAGGGGAGATCCCAAATTGACCCCAGGACCCCAAATCATTGCCAGGTGTCCTGACTTCCAACCAGGCGTCCCCAATCCAAATCAAGGGGTCTTAATTAAAACTGGGGGGCTAATTAAAATTGGGAGGGCTTAATTAAGACCAGGAGGGATTAATTAAGAATGGGAGGGCTTAATTAATTAGGGGACACCCCCTGATTGACCCCAAATCATCGCCGGGGACGCCCCAGTTCGAGTCGGGCTCCAATCCGATCCAACCCCTCCCAACCGAGGGCCCTTAATGAACGCCGGGGGGGTCCCTAATTAACTGCAATTAACTAATTAGCGCCCCCCCCAGGCCACGCGGGCTGGCTGCAGCCCCCCCTGTCCTTCTCGTGGCTGCAGCCCCCCGAGGCGGGCCGGGTGGCCATGGCCTTCCTGCAGGGCTCCTTCGCCTATGGGGGCTGGAACTTCCTCAACTACGTCACCGAGGAGCTGGTGGAGCCCGAGCGGTAAGCCCCGCCCCCTCGTTTGCATCCTCATTTGCATGAGTCGGCGTAGCCACGCCCCTTTTTCCTTATAAGGAACCTGCCCCGGGCCATCTTCATCTCCATCCCCTTGGTCACCGCCGTCTACATCTTGGCCAACGTCGCCTACGTCACCGCCATGACCCCCTACGAGATCCTCCAATCGGACGCCGTGGCCGTGGTGAGTGGCCCCGCCCCTTCCAGACAAGCCCCTCCCACCCTCCTGACCCCTCCCTTTCTAACCACGCCCCCCTCATTTGCATAGACCTTCGGGGAGAAGGCGCTGGGGCCCCTGGCGTGGCTGATGCCGGCGGCCGTGGCGCTCTCCACCTTCGGGGGGGTCAACGGCTCGCTCTTCACCGGCTCCAGGTAGGAGGACACGCCCCCCCGCGGGCCTGGACACGCCCCCTCCCGGCCTGGACACGCCCCCTTCCCGATAGGGCACGCCCACTCTGAGAGGGAGGCCCGCCCACTTTTTTGGGGGTCGCACTCTGTTGGGGTAGGGAGGGTCGGTGGGAATTGGGCATGTCCCCTTTAAGAGAAGCCACGCCCACTTTTCAGATTGGCCACGCCCATTCTGATTGGTCACGCCCCTTTGTGTTTAGCCACGCCCCCTCCTAACCCTGGGCTCCGCCCACTTTTGGGGGGTCAAACCCTATTGGGGTGGGGATGCTCAGTAGAAATTGGGCATGGGCCCTTTAAGAGAAGCCACGCCCAGTTCTGATTGGCCACGCCCTCTTTTGACCAACCACGCCCCCTTCTGTTTAGCCACGCCCCCTTCTAACCCTGGGCTCCGCCCACTTTTTGGGGTTGGACCCTATTGGGTTGGGGATGGTCAGTAGAAATTGGGCATGGCCCCTTTAAGAGAAGCCACGCCCCTTTCAGAAAGGCCACGCCCACAAAACGGGACACGCACACTAAAGACCACGCCCCTTTCTGATAAAGGACACGCCCACATTTAGGCCACACCCCCTTGGTGTCCCTATTAAGTCCTCCTTCTCCTTGAAGCCACGCCCCCTTTAGAAGCCACGCCCCATTTAGAAAAGCCACGCCCCATTTAGAAAGCCACACCCCTTAAACCACGCCCACACCAGGCCACACCCCTTTAAGCCCCGCCCCCCGCAAGCCACGCCCCCACTCCCATCCCTCCCCACCCCCTTTTCCACACCCCTTCCCTTTACGCCCCGCCCCTTCCTCTAAGCCACACCCCCTATTTATAAACCACGCCCCCTATTATAAGCCACGCCCATTGCTCATAAGCCACGCCCCTTATCCACAAACCACACCCCTTTTTTATATGTCACGCCCCTTATTCGCAAGCCACGCCCCCTTAATCACAAGCCACGCCCCATTATTTGCAAGCCACACCCCCTTTTTGCAAACCACGCCCCTAATAACAAGCCACGCCCCATATTCATAAGCCACGCCCTTTATCCAGAAGCCACGCCCCTTATCAATAAGCCACGCCCACCCTAACAAGCCCCACCCCCTCCCCTTCCCCCTTCCCCCTTCCCCCTCCCTTTCTCACCCCTCCCCTTCAACCCCGCCCCCTCTGACCCCGCCCACCGAGGCCCCTCCCCCCTGAGTCCCCTCCCCCTTAGTCCCCGCCCCCTGGGCCTAAGCCCCGCCCCCTTTGCAGGCTGTTCTACGCGGGGGCGCGCGAGGGGCAGCTGCCGGCCCTGCTGGCCATGATCCACCTGCGGCGCCGCACCCCATCCCCGCCCTGCTCGTCACCGTGAGTGGGCGGGGCCTCGGGGGCGGGGCCTCAAGGGGCGGGGCCTCGGGGGGCGGGGACTGAAGGGGCGGGGCCAAAGGGGGCGGGGTTGAAGGGGTGGGCGCGCCTGGTTGGGCGGTAGCCAGGTACCCCTGATATGGGGGTGGATGGGGAGAGGGGGCGGGGCTTAAAGGGGAGGGGCTTAGAGGGGTGTGGTTTGAGTGGGAGGAGCCTCAGGGGGTGTGGTCAAAGGGGGCGGGGTCAAAGGGGGCGGGGCTAAAGGGGTGGGCGTGCCTGGTTGGGCGGTAGCCAGGTACCCCTGATATGGGGGTGGATGGGGTGGAGGGGGAGGGGCTTAAAGGGGAGGGGCTTAGGGGGTGGGGGTGAAGGGGGAGGAGCCTAAGGGGGTGGGGCGTAAGTGGGTGGGGTCAAAGGGGGCGGGGCTTAAAGGGTGGACACGCCTGCTTGGGGTGAAGCCACGCCCCCGTGGGGTATGGGGATGGGGTTGAAGGGCAGGGGGCGGGGCTAAAACGGGGTGGGCGGGGCTTGGAATGGGTGTGGGTTTATGGGAGGGCCTTAAGGGTTGGCCACGCCCCTTTTCTATCAAGCCACGCCCCCAACGCGGGTATTCATTGGGTTTAGAGGCCCTGGCGGCCATCTTGTGTGGGTTATCCAGCAGGTGGGCGGGGCTAATGGCTGGTGGGCGTGGCCTAGGATGGATGGAGCACTGTGGGCGTGGCTTAATGATTGACCACGCCCCTTTTCTATCAAGCCACGCCCCCAATGTGGGTAGGAAGTGGGTTTAGAGGCCCCGGCGGCCATCTTGTGTGGGTTATTGAGCGGGCGGGCGGGGTCATATGTTGATGGGCGTGGCTTAGGGTGGGCGTGACTTTGTGGGCGTGGCTTAATGATTGACCACGCCCCTTTTCTATCAAGCCACGCCCCCAAAGCGGGTCATAGGTGGTGTGCAGAGGCCCTGGCAGCCATCTTGTGTGGGTTATCCAGCGGGTGGGCGGGGTCATATGTTGATGGGCGTGGCTTAGGGTGGGCGTGGCTTTGTGGGAGGGGCTTAGGGGTTGACCACGCCCCTTTTCTAACAAGCCACGCCCCCAAGGAGGGTAGGAAGTGGGTTTAGAGTCCCCGGCGGCCATCTTGTGTGGGTTACCGAATGGGTGGGCGGGGTTAATGGTTTGTGGGCGTGGCTTAGGATGGGTGTGGCTTTATGGGCGTGGCTTAAGGGATGACCACGCCCACTTTAGAACAAGCCACGCCCCCAACAGTAATGTTTAGTGGGTTTAGAGTCCCCGGCGGCCATCTTGTGTGGGTTACCGAGCGGGCGGGCGGGGTCAGCGGTGGGTGGGCGTGGCCGGGGGCGGGCGGGGCGAGGTGGGCGTGTCCTAATTAGCCCCTCCCCTTCCTCCCGCAGTGCGTGTCCACCCTGCTGATGCTGGTGTCGGGCGACACCTACACGCTCATCTCCTACGTGGGCTTCGCCAACCACCTCTGGTACGGGGTGGCCGTGGCCGGGCTGCTGGTGCTGCGCTGGAGGGAGCCCCACAGGCCACGCCCCATCCGGGTGAGGGGGCGGGGCTTAAGGGGGAGGGGTCCCCGGGGGGCGGGGCTTAACTGGGTGGGGTCAGAGGGGGAGGAGAGGGAAGGTTTGGGGGGTCCCCTGGGGGTAGGGGTGGATTAGGGAGGCCCAGAGGCCACGCCCCCGTTGGGTTAGGGGGCGGGGCTTAACTGGGAGGGGTCTCCGGGGGCGGGGCTTAATTGGGTGGGGTCAGAGGGGGAGGAGCTTGAGTGGGTGGGGTGAAAAGGGGAGGGGTTATGGGGTTCTACGGGGGTAGGGGGGGCTTAGGGAGGCCCTAAGGCCACGCCCCCTATGGGTGAGGGGGCGGGGCTTAGCAGGGAGGGGTCCCCGGGGGCGGGGCTTAAGTGGGTGGGGTCGGAGGGGGCGGAGCTTAAGGAGGTGGGGCCAAAGGGGGCGGGGCTTTGGGGGGTCTTTGGGGGCCCTTTGAGGGCTTTTGGGGTCATTTTTGGGGCTTTTTGGGTCCCTTTTGGTACCTTTGGCCCATTTTTGATCTTTTTTGCCCCTTTTGAGTTGCCTTTGGGTCACTTTTGGGTCTCTTTGGGTCCCTTTTGGGTCTTTTTGGGTCTCTGTGCGTCCCTTTTGAGCCTTTTGGGGTCATTTTCACCCCTTTTGGGTCCTTTTTGGGTCCTTTTGGAGTCTTTTTGGGTCCCTTTCCCTCACTTCTGGCTCTTTTTGGGCCTTTTTCACTCCTTTTTGGGTCCTTTTGGGGTCCTTTGGTGTCTTTTTGGGTCCTTTTGGAGTCTTTTTGGGTCCCTTTGGGTCACTTTTCGCTCTTTTTGGGTCCTTTTCACCCCCTTTTGGGTCTTTTTCACTCCTTTTTGGGTCACTTTTGGCTCTTTCTGGGTCTTTTTCACCCCCTTTTGGGTCTCTTTCTCCCCTTTGGGCTCCTTTTGCATCCTTTTTGGGTCCCTTTTGACTCTTTTTGGGTCCCTTTTGGGTCTTTTTCACTCCTTTTTGGGTCTTTTTCGGTCACTTTGGCTCTTTTTGGGTCCCTTTGGGTCACTTTTGGCTCTTTTTGGGTCCTTTTCACTCCCTTTTGGGTCTTTTTGGGTCACTTTTGGCTCTTTCTGGGACTTTTTCACCCCCTTTTGGGTCTTTTTCTCCCCTTTTGGGTCTTTTTCTCCCCTTTTGGGTCTTTTTCTCCCCTTTTGGGTCTTTTTCTCCCCTTTTGGGTCTTTTTCTCCCCTTTTGGGTCCTTTTGGGGTCTTTTTGGGTCCCTTTGGGGTCTTTTTGGGTCCCTTTGGGGTCTTTTTGGGTCCTTTTGGGGTCTTTTTGGGTCCCTTTTGGATCTTTTTGGGTCCCTTTTGGATCTTTTTGGGTCTTTTTGGGTTCTTTTGTGTCCCTTTTGGGTTCTTTTGGCTCTTTTTGTGCCCCTTTCCCCCCTCCCCTTAACCCCAGCCCCCCAATTACTTCTCCCCCTTTAACGACTCCCCCTAATTACCCCCCCATTAATTAATTACCCCCATTTCCCCCCCCAGGTGCTGCCGGGGCTGTACCTGCTGCTCTGGGGGGCTCTGGGGGTCCTGGCCCTGCTTTTGGGCTCCTTTTGGGTCCCTTTGGAGCCTTTTTGGGTCCCTTTAGGGGCTTTTTTTTGCCTCTTTTGGGGCCTTTTTGGGTCCCTTTTGACTCTTTTTGGGTCCCTTTTGGGTCTTTTTCACTCCTTTTTGGGTCTTTTTCGGTCACTTTGGCTCTTTTTGGGTCCTTTTCACTCCCTTTTGGGTCTTTTTGGGTCACTTTTGGCTCTTTCTGGGACTTTTTCACCCCCTTTTGGGTCTTTTTCTCCCCTTTTGGGTCTTTTTCTCCCCTTTTGGGTCCTTTTGGGGTCCTTTTGGGTCCTTTTGGGGTCTTTTTGGGTCCTTTTGGGGTCTTTTTGGGTCCTTTTGGGGTCTTTTTGGGTCCTTTTGGGGTCTTTTTGGGTCCCTTTGAAGTCTTTTTGGGTCCCTTTGGGGTCTTTTTGGGTCCCTTTGGGGTCTTTTTGGGTCCTTTTGGGGTCTTTTTGGGTCCCTTTGGGGTCTTTTTGGGTCCCTTTGGGGTCTTTTTGGGTCCCTTTGGGGTCTTTTTGGGTCCCTTTTGGATCTTTTTGGGTCTTTTTGTGTTCTTTTGTGTCCCTTTGGGGTCCCTTTGGCTCTTTCTGTGCCCCTTTCTCCCCTTTTTGTCCCCCTTTCCCCCCTCCCCTTTAATGACTGCCCCCAATTACTTCTCCCCCTTAACCCCAGCCCCCTAATTACCCCCCCATTAATTAATTACCCCCTTTTATCCCCCCCAGGTGCCGCTGGTGCTGCCGGGGCTGTACCTGCTGCTCTGGGGGGCTCTGGGGGTCCTGGCCCTGCTGCGGGAGCCCCTGGCCTGCGGCGTGGGGCTGGCGGTCACCGCGGCCGGGGCCCCCGTCTACCTGCTGGCCCTGCGGCCCCGCAACAAGCCCCCGGCCCTACACAGGGCTGTCGGTAAGGGACCGCGATTTTGGGGGGCATTTGGGGGGATTTTGGGGTCCTTTGGGATCATTTGGGGTCCATTTGGGGTCTTTGGAGTCCATTTGAGGGGCATTTAGGGTCGTTCAGGGGTCATTTTAGGTCATTTAGGGTCCATTTTGGGGTCGTTTTGGGGTCTCAGGGGTCTATTTAGGGTCTTTGGGGTCTATTTGGGGTCTTGGGGATCCATTTAGGGTCATTTGGGGTCATTTTGGGGTCATTTAGGGTCACTTTGGGGTCATTTACGGTCATTTAGGGTCATCTTGGGGTCCATTTTGGGGTCTCAAGGGTCCTTTTGGGCTCTTTGGGATCCATTTAGGGTCTTTAGAGGCAGGTTTGGGGTCTTAGGGGTCCATTTAGGGTCTTTAGGGGCCGTTTTGGGGTCAGTTCGGGGGATTTGGGGGCGGTTTGGGGGGGTTCTGGGGGTTTGGGGCCCCCGTCTACCTGCTGGCCCTGCGGCCCCGCAACAAGCCCCCGGCCCTACACAGGGCTGTCGGTAAGGGACCGCGATTTTGGGGACACTTTCGGGGATTTTGGGGGCGTTTGGGGTCTCTAGGGGCTGGTTTCGGGTCTCTAGGGGGCGGTTTGGGGGCTTTAGAGGCCAATTTGGGGGGCTTCAGGGGGGCTTTGGGGGCCACTTTGGGGTCATTTGGGGTCTCAGGGGTCTATTTGGGGTCTTGGGGATCCATTTAGGGTCTTTTGGGGTCACTTTAGGGTCATTTGGGGTCATTTAGGGTCACTTTGGGGGCGTTTACGGTCATTTGGGGTCGTCTTGGGGTCCATTTTGGGGTCATTTTGGGGTCTCAGTGGTCTATTTAGGGTCTTTGGGGTCTATTTGGGGTCTTGGGGATCCATTTAGGGTCTTTAGGAACGACACTGGAGTCATTTTGGGGTCATTTGGGGTCATTTAGGGTCACTTTGGGGTCATTTTGGGGTCGTTTAGGGTCACTTTGGGGGCGTTTACGGTCATTTAGGGTCGTCTTGGGGTCCATTTTGGGGTCATTTGGGGTCTTAGGGGTCTAATTGGGGTCTTTGGGATCCATTTCGGGTCTTGGAAATCCAGTTTGGGGTCTTTTGGGGCCACTTTAGGGTCATTTGGGGTCGTTTTGGGGTCATTTGGGGTCTCTAGGGTCCCTTTGGGGTCGTTTACGGTCATTTAGGGTCATTTTGGGGTCCTTTTTGGGGTCATTTTGGGGTCTCAGGGGTCTGTTTGGGGTCTTAGGGGCCTATTTGGGGTCTTTGGGATCCATTTCGGGTCTTTAGGGGCCACTTTGGGGTCTTCCGGAACCATTTTGGGGCAATTTGGGGTCATTTAGAGTCTTCTGGGATCATTTTGGGGTCATTTGGGGCCATTTTGGGGGCTTTGGGGTCCATTTGGGGTCCTTGGTGTCCATTTTGGGCCCAATTTGGGCGATTTGGGGTCCGCGCAGCACTTCCGGGACCGTTTGGGGTCGGTTTGGGCTTTGGGGGGGGCTGATTTTTGGGGTGAATTGGGGCCTTTTTGGCTCACGGCCGCTCTCCCCGCAGCCTCCCTGACGCGCCTGGGCCAGCAGCTCTGCCTCGTCGTCTACCCCCTCAGCGACCCCCAGCCCCATAGCGCGCCCCATAGCGACCCCCAGCCCCATAGCGCGCCCCATAGCGAGCCCCATAGCGACCCCCAGCCCCATAGCGAGCCCCACGGCGACCCCAAAAGCCCCGGGGAGGAGCAGCAGCCGCTCGCCGCCCAGCCCCACAACTGAGCGCTATGGGGCTGCCCCATAGATGTGTGGGGCTGCCCCACATCTCCACCCCATAGGGCTGCCCCACACATCCCTATGGGGCTGCCCCACACTTCCCTATAGGGCTGCCCCACATCTCGACCTCATAGGGCTGCCCCACATCTTGCTATGGGGCTGCCCCACAAGTGTGCCTTAAGGGGCTGCCCCACATCTGAGCCCTATGGGGCTGCCCCACACATTCTATGGGGCTGCCCCCCAAGTGTGCCTTAAGGGGCTGCCCCACATCTGAGCCCTATGGGGCTGCCCCACATCTTGCTATGGGGCTGCCCCACATATCCCTATGGGGCTGCCCCACACCTCCTCGCTATGGGGCAGCCCCCCAAGTGTGCCTTAAGGGGCCGCCCCACACCGCTATGGGGCTGCCCCACACATCCTATGGGGCTGCCCCACACCTGAGCCCTGTGGGGCTGCCCCACGCCTCCTCCCTATGGGGCTGCCCCACAGATTCTATGGGGCCGCCCCCCACACTCCGTGTAGGGCCCGACGTAAATAAACAAACTGTGCTGATGTCTCTGGGGGCGTGGCTATGCAAATCAGGGGGGCGGGGCTGCGTAAACAAAGGCGTTTCTGTAGGTCCTACGTAAACAAACCCATTTTGGGGGGGAAAACGTAAACAAGGGTGTTTTTGTAGGGCCTACCAAAACAAACCCATTTTTGGGGGGTTTTATGTAAACAAAGGGGTTTCTGTAGGTCCTACCTAAACCTGCTTGGGGGTCCCATGTAAACAAACCCCTTTTTGTAGGTCCTACGTAAACAAACCCAGTTTTGGGGGGCTCCTATGTAAACAAACCCATTCCTGTAGGTCCTACATAAACAAAGCAATGTAGGGGTGCGATGTAAACAAGGTAATTTCTGTAGGTCCTACCCAAAACAAAGCCACTTTGGGGGGGGCCTACGTAAACAAACACATTTCTGGTAGGTCCTACACAAACCCAGGGGCGGGAACACGATGTAAACAACCCCCTTTTGAGTAGGTCCTACATAAACAAAGGGATTTTGGTAGGTCCTACATAAACAATGGGGGTTTTTGGTAGGTCCTACGTAAACAAGGGGCCTTCTGGTAGGCCTTACACAAACCCAGGGGTGGGAACACGATGTAAACAACCCCCGTTATGGTAGGCCCTACATAAACAACCCCCTTTTGAGTAGGTCCTACGTAAACAAAGGGGGATTTTGTAGGTCCTATGTAAACAATGGGGGTTTTTGGTAGGCCCTATGTAAATAAGAGGGGTTTTGGTAGGCCCTACATAAACAATGGGGGTTTTTGGTAGGTCCTACACAAACCCAGGGGCGGGAACACGATGTAAACAACCCCATTTAGGGTAGGTCCTACATAAACAAAGGGATTTTTGGTAGGCCCTACGTAAACAAAGGGGGTTTTTGTAGGTCCTATGTAAACAATGGGGGCTTCCGGAAGCTCCCACACCCCCCCCGCGCGCTGTAACCACGCCCACTTCCGGTAGACCCGACGTAAACAACCCCAATGTAAACAACCCCCCCTTAAAGGCGACCCTACACAAACGAAACCCCCCAACACGCACTTCCGGCCACGCCCCCGAGTGACGTCACGCCCGCCCCACAACCCGGAAGTAGCGTGATAGTTCCGGTAGGGGGTTGGTGACGTCACATCCGGGTTGGGAGGGGGGAAGGGGGGCGGAAATGGGCGAAATTCGGCGGAAATCGGTGAAAATGAAGGGAAAAAAACGAAGTTTGGGCGGAAACGGGCGAAAAGCGGCGGAAATGGGCGGAAAAAAAGAAGTTTGGGCGGAAAGCGGCCGGAAACGGGCTGAAAACGGCGAAAATTGGGCAGAAAAGGGCGAAATTTGGGCTGAAAACAGCGAAAATTGGTGAAAACTGACGGAAATTGCCGAAGTTTGGCGGAAATTGCCGAAGGGGCACCCGAGGGGCGGGGGGAGCCGAAGCCTCCCGGAAGTTCCCGAAGAGTCCCGGAAGCACCCGAAGCCTTCCGGAAATTGCCGAAGCTTACCGGAAGTCGCCGAAGCGCGGGCGGAAAGAGCCGAAGCCGGCCGGAAGCGGCCGCGGGGAGGGCGGGGCGGAGCCGAGCGGGCTCCGGGAGGAGCCGAACGCTTCCGGAACCTCCCGAGCGGCTCCGGAAGTTCCCGAAGCGGCTCCGGAAACAGCCGAACGGTTCCGGAAACGCCCGAAGCGGGCCCGGAAAGAGCCGAAGGGCGCCGGAAGGAGGCGGCGGGGAGGAGGAGGAGGAGGAGGAGGAGGGAGGCGCAAGATGGCGGACGGGGAGGAGGTGACGCTGGACGGGCGGCCGCTGCATCTGCTGCGCGTGGCCGACCTGAAGGCGGCCCTGGAGCGCCGGGGGCTGGCCAAGAGCGGGCAGAAGAGCGCCCTGGTCAAGAGGCTGCGAGGGGTGAGCGAAGGGGGGGGAACGGGGAGGGGACGGGGGAAGATGGCGGCGGGGGGAGAGGGCAAGGGGGAAGGAGCGGGGCTGAGGGGGTGCTGAGGGGGGTTGGGGTGTTTAGGAGGTGCTTTTGGGGAGTTTTTAGGAGGTTCTGAGGGGATTTAGGGGGTCCTGAGGGGGTTTGGGGGGTCGTGAGGGGGTTTGGGGTGTTTAGGAGGTGTTTTTGAGGTGTTTTTGGGGAGTTCTGAGGAGATTTTGGGGGTCCTGAGGGGGTTTGGGGAGTTTATGAGGGGGTTTCAGGAGTTTTGAGGAGATTTGGGGTGTTTACGAGGTGTTTTTGAGGTGTTTTTAGGAGGTTCTGAGGGAATTTCGGGGGTCCTGAGGGGGTTCCGGGTGTTTTTGAGGTGGTTTGCGGTGTTTACGAGGTGCTTTTGGGGAGTTCTGAGGGGATTTAGGGGGTCCTGAGGGCGTCTGGGGGGTCCTGAGGGGGTTTGGGGTGTTTAGGAGGTGTTTTTGAGGAGTTTTGAGGGGATTTGGGGTGTTTAGGAGGTGTTTTTGAGGTGTTTTTGGGGAGTTCTGAGGGAATTTAGGGGGTGCTGAGGGGATTTAGGGGGTCCTGCGGGGGTTTGAGGAGTTTTTGAGAGGTTTTGAGGAGTTTCGAGGGGATTTGGGGTGTTTAGGAGGTGTTTATGAGGAGTTTTGAGGGGATTTGGGATGTTTATGAAGTGTTTTTGAGGTGTTTTTAGGGGGTTCTGAGGGGATTTAGGGGGTCCTGAGGGGGTTTGTGGGGGATTTGAGGGGTTTGAGGAGTTTTGAGTAGATTTGGGATGTTTATGAGGTGTTTTTGAAGTGTTTTTGGGGAGTTCTGAGGGAATATAGGGGGTCCTGAGGGGGTTTGGGGAGTTTTTGAGGGGGTTTCAGGAGTTTCGAGGGGGTTTGGGGTGTTTACGAGGTGCTTTTGGGGAGTTCTGAGGGAATTTAGGGGGTCCTGAGGGGGTTTGGGGAGTTTATGAGAGGTTTTGAGGGGATTTGGGGTGTTTAGGAGGTGTTTTTGAGGTGTTTGTGAGGTGTTTTGGGGGGATACTGAGGAGATTTAGGGGGTCCTGAGGGGGTTTCGGGTGTTTTTGAGGGGTTTTGAGGAATTTCGAGGGGATTTGGGGTGTTTAGGAGGTGTTTATGAAGTGTTTTTGAGGAGTTTTTAGGAGGTTCTGAGGGGATTTAGGGGGTCCTGAGGGGGTTTGAGGAGTTTCGAGGGGGTTTGAGGTGTTTTTGAGGTGTTTTTGGGGGGTTTTGAGGAGTTTTGAGGGGTTTTGGGATGTTTACGAGGTGTTTTTGAGGTGTTTTTTGGCGGGTCCTGAAGAGATTTAGGGGGTCATGAGGGGATTTGGGGGGGTTTGGGGTGTTTACGAGGTGTTTTTGAGGAGTTTTTTAGGAGGTCCTGAGGGGATTTTGGGGGTCCTGAGGAGATTTAGGGGGTCCTGAAGGGGTTTGGGGTCTTTCCGAGGGCTTTTGAGGAGTTTCGAGGGGATTTGGGGTGTTTAGGACGTGTTTATGAGGTGTTTTTAGGGGGTTCTGAGGGGATTTAGGGGGTGCTGAGGGGGTTTGGGGTCTTTCCGAGGGGTTTAGAGGAGTTTTGAGTCGATTTGGGGCGTTTCTGAGGTGTTTTTTGGGGACTTCAGAGTAGGTTTGGGGGGTCCTGAAGGGGTTTGGGGTGTTTAGGAGGTGTTTTTGAGGTGTTTTTAGGGGGTCCTGAGGAGACTGAGGGGGTCCTGAGGGGGTTTAGAGTCTTTCTGAGGGGGGTTGGGGTGTTTATGAAGTGTTTTTGAGGTGTTTTGGGGGGTTCTGAGGGGATTTAGGGGGTCCCGAGCGGGTTTAGAGTCTTTCCGAGGGGATTTGGGGTGTTTTTGGAGTGTTTTGGGGGGATTCTGAGGAGATGTTTTTGGGCTTGAGGGGATTTAGGGGGTCCTGAGGGAGTTTGGGGTCTTTCCGAGGGCTTTTGAGGAGTTTTGAGGGGATTCGGGGTGTTTGAGGTGTTTTTGAGGTGTTTTTAGGGGGTCCTGAGGGGATTTTGGGGAGTTTCTGAGAGGTTTTTGGGGGTCTTGAGGGGATGTAGGGGGTCCTGAAAGGGTTTTGATGACTTTTGAGGGGATTTGGGGTGTTTCTGAGGTGTTTTTGGGGTCTTCTGAGGACATTCTGGGATTTTGAGAAGATTTCTGGTGTTTTTAAGATAGTTTGGGGGGCTTTTGGGGAGATTTTGGGACTTTTGAGAGGGGCTTGAGGTGTTTCTAAGGGGGCCCGGGGTCTTTCTGAGGCAGTTTTGGGCACTTTTTGAGGAGATTTGGGTACTTTCTGAGAGAATTTGGGGGTTCCTGAGGAGATTGAGGGATTCCTGAGGAGGTTTGGGGGATTTTGAGGAGATTCTGAGGAGATTTTGGGGGCTTGGGGAAGATTTTGGGGGCTTGAGGTCGTTTTGAGGAGTTTTGAGAGGATTTGGGGTGTTTATGAGGTGTTTTTGGGGGCTTCTGAGGAGATTTTGGGGGTCCTGAGGAGACTTTGGGTCTTTTTGAGGCTGTTTTGGGGGTCCTGAGGGGATTTTGGGGGTTTTCCGGGGGATTTGGGGGATTTCTGAGGGGATTTGGGGGGTCCTGAGGCGATTTTGGGGTCTTAAGAGTTAATTGGGATTTTTCTGATGGGATTTGGGTTATTTCTGAGAGGATTTGGGATACACTTGAGGAGATTTTAGGGTCAGGTCTTTATAGAATATCTTTATGGCAACTTTTAGGGTGTTTCTGAGGAGATTTTGGGGGGTTTTGAGGGGATTTGGGGACACCGGGAATTACGGGGACCTATAGAAAAATCCTGTAGCGAGGTTTGGGGAGATTTTAAGGAGATTTGGGGTTTTATGAGGAGAATTTGTGAAAAAAAAATATAGAAAATGCCAATAGAGGCGATTTTGGGGTTTCGTGAGGTGATTTTGGGGTTTCGTGAGGCGATTTTGTAGGAAAACCCATAAAAACCCATTCTGTAATGGTTTTGGGGGGGATCATGAGGAGATTTTGTGTTTTTTTGAGGAAAATTTGGCTTTTTCTGAGGAGATTTAGGTGCAGGGACCCCCGGAGACCCCCCAGCATTATTTTGGGGGGATATTTTGAGGTGATTTGGGCTTTTTTAAGGAGATTTTGAGGTGAAAACACCACAGAAACCCCGTTTTCGTGAGCTCGGTGAGATTTTGAGGTAATTTGTGAGAATTTTGGGGTTTCATGAGGAGAACTTGGGGTAAAAAATTACGATAAACCTTAACGGTAAGTTTTGGGAGGGAAATTTGACGTATTTTGGGTGAATTTCGGGGGTTTTAGGGGTTTTGTTTGTCGGGATGTTACGGAGATTGAAGAGAAACGGGTTTTGAGGGGTTTGGGGCGGTTTTGAGGGATTTTTAGCGATTTTCTGAGGTAAATTAAGGTTATTTGAGGCCATAAAGGATGGAGGGAACGGGGAGGGTTGTTTTCACGGTGGGGCTGCCCCAAAATCCCGCTTTTTTCCCCCAAAACCCAGGCGCTGATGCTGGAGAACCTCCAGAAGCACTCCACGCCCCACGCCACCTTCCAGCCCAACTCCCAGGTAAAAAAACCCCAAAACCGCCCCCAAAACCCCCAGAACCCTCCCCAAAACCTCCCCAGCCCCTTGCCCGAGCGTGGTTTTACCCGAAATGGCGTGTTTTTGCCCCAGATCGGGGAGGAGATGAGCCAGAACAGCTTCATCAAGCAGTACCTGGAGAAGCAGCAGGAGCTGCTGCAGCAGCGGCTGGAGCGGGAGGCGCGCGAGGCCGCCGAGCTCGAAGGTGCTTTTTGGGGCCAAATCCGGGGATTTTGGGGTTTTGAACCCCAAAACGGGCACCGGGAGGGGTTGGCGGGGATCCGGGGAGGGGATTTGGGGGCGTTTTGGGGGGAAATAGGGGGGGATTTGGGGGCGTTTTTTATGGGGGGGGTGTGGGGGGATTTGGGGGGAATGAGGGGGATTTTGGGGGCGTTTTGAGGGGTTTTGTGAGGAATTAGGGGGGATTTGGGGGTGTTTTTGGGGAAATAGGTGGAATTTGGGGACGTTTTGAGGGTTTTTATGAGTAATTGGGGGATTTGGGGGTGTTTTGGGGGAAATAGGTGGAATTTAGGGGCATTTTGAGGGTTTTGATGAGGAATTAGGGGGATTTGGGGGCGTTTTAGTGGAAATGAGGGGGATTTGGGAGCGTTTTCAGGGTTTTTAGGGGTAATTAGGGGGGATTTGGGATCATTTCTGGGAGAATTGGGGGTGTTTTGAGGAGTTTTGAGGGGAGTTAAGGGGAATTTGGGGGTGTTTTGAGGGAAATTAAGAGGATTTGGGGTCATTTTGAAGGGGATTTGGGGGAAACTAAGGAGAATTTGGGTCATTTAGAGGGGATTTGGGTGAAACTAAGGAGAATTTGGGTCATCTAGAGGGGATTTGGGCAAAATTAAGGGCAATTTGGGTCATTTAGAGAGGATTTGCTGGAAATTAGGGGGAGTTTGGGTCATTTGGAGGGGATTTGGGTGAAATTAAGAGGATTTTGGGTCATATAGAGGGGATTTGGTGGAAATTAAAGGGGTTTTGGGTGAAATTAAGGAGAATTTGGGTCATTTAGAGAAGATTTGGGTGAAATTAAAGGGGATTTGGTATTGTTATGTGGGGATTTGGGGGAAATTAAAGGGGATTTGGGTCATTTGGAGGGGAATTTGGGGAAATTAAGGAGAATTTGGGTTATTTAGAGGGGATTTGGGGTTGTTATGAGGCATTTTATCGCCATTTGGGGCCATTTTCCCCCCCACTTCACCCCCCTGGGAGGTGCCCAACCCCCCCCCAACTCCCTAAATCCCCAAAACCCCCCAAATCCCCCCAAAACCCCCCGTTAACCCCTTCCTCCCCGCAGCCTCGGGCCGCAGCTGCGAGGACTCTGACGAGGAGCCGGGCCGGCGGCCGGAGCGCCGCAGCGAGCGGGTGCGCCAGGTAACCCAAAACACCCCTTTTGGGGCAAAAAACGGCGGTTTGGGGGCTTCTAAAAGTTGTTATTTTTGGGTTCAGGGCCGAAAAGCCCCCGAGGGGCCCCCCCGGGGCCGGCGCCGCCCCCCCCAGGAGGAGGAGGAGGAGGAAGAGGAGGAGGAGGAGGAGGAGGAGGAAGACGACGAGGAGGAGGAGCCTGAGGCCACGCCCCTCGGCGAGGCCACGCCCCCCCAGCAAGCCCCGCCCCCTCAGGAAGCCCCGCCCCCTCCGAAGCCCCGCCCCCTGCGAGGCCCCCACTGTGGAGCCCCAACCCCAGCCAGAAGCCCCCCCCCCGGCGGAGGGCACACCCCCTTCTGAAGCCCCGCCCATTTCTGAGGCCACTCCCCTTCTGAAGACACAACCCCCATGGAGACCACGCCCCCAGCCGAAGCCACGCCCCCTCAGGAGGCGCCTCCCCTTTCTGAGGGTGCCCCACAAGCTGAAGCCACGCCCCCTGTCTAAGAAACCACGCCCCCCATTGTCGAGGCCACGCCCCCTCCTGAAGCCCCTCCCTCTTCTGAAGCCCCTCCTGCCGAGGCCACGCCCCCTCGCGAGGCCACACCCACCAGCGCGGCTCCACCCCCGACCACCCACCCCCCGCCCACCAGCGCCTCCCCCGCCCCTCCTCCCCTGTCCGACGGGGCGGGGCCAGCCCAGGCCACGCCCCCCGCTGAGGCCACGCCCACCAGCGAGGCCCCGCCCCCGTCGCCGTCCTCCTCCGGCTCCTCCTCCCCCGGGAGCTCCCCCGGGACTGGGACGGTGAGAGGGGAACTGGGGGGACTGGGGGAGAACTGGGGGGACTGGGAGGGACTGGGGGGACTGGGAGCACTGGGAGGGACTGGGGGGTTGGGGGATACTGGGAGGGGACTGGGGGGAGTGGGTGGGGAATTGGGGGCACTGGGATATACTGGGAGGGACTGGAGGGGACTGGGAGGGACTGGAGGGCACTGGGGGGGGAAATGGGGGCACTGGGATATACTGGGAGGGATTTGGAGGGGAACTGGGGGTGCACTGGGAGGGGAAATGGGAAGGGACTGGGGGCACTGGGAGGGGAAATGGGGGGACTGGGAGCACTGGGAGGGAATGGGGGGCACTGGGAGCACTGGGAGGGACTGGGAAGGGTTTGGGGGGACTGGGGGATACTGGGAGGGGACTGGGAGGGGACTGGGAGGGGACTGGGGGTTACTGGGAGGGCCTGGGGCCGTTGCTGGTCCTTACTGGGAGCACTGGTCCTTACTGGTGCCCCCCTGACCCCGCCCCTCCCCCGCAGGGCCCCCAGCAGGAGCCGGAAACACGGTGAGAGGGGGAGGGGCGGGGGGGGGGGGCACATATGGGGCTCGATGGGGCGCTATGGGGCGCTGTGGGGCTGGGGGGTCGCTATGGGGCAGCTATGGGGTGGTTATGGGGCGCTGTGGGGTGAAATGGGGGGGCTATGGGGCGCTATGGGGTCCCTATGGGGCCCTATAGGGCTCTATGGGGTGTCTATGGGGCGCTATGGGGTGGTTCTGGGGCTCTATGGGGCACAGGGGGGTGCTTATGGGGCCCTATAGGGCCCTATGGGGCACTGTGGGGTCCCTATGGGGCTCTATGGGGCGCTGTGGGGTGGTTATGGGGCACTTATGGGGCTCTGTGGGGCTCCATGGGGTTTCTATGGGGCCCTATAGGGCTCTGTGGGGCACTGTGGGTCTCTATAGGGCTCTATGGGGTGGTTATGGGGTCCCTATGGGGTTTCTATGGGGCGCTATGGGGCCCTATGGGGCTCTATGGGGTCTCTATGGGGCACAGGGGGGTCCCTATGGGTCTCTGTGGGGCCCTATAGGGCACTGCGGGGTGGCTGTGGGGCCTTATGGGGCGCTATGGGGCACTTATGGGGCATTATAGGTCCCTATGGGGCACTTATGGGGCTCTATAGGGCTCTATGGGGTCCCTATGGGGCACAATGGGGCGCTGTGGGTCACTATAGGTCCTTATGGGGTGCTTATGGGGCACTCTGGGGTCTCTATGGGGCGCTGTGGGGCAGCTATGGGTCCCTATAGGGCTCTATGGGGCGCTATGGGGTTTCTATGGGGCACTATAGGGCACTTATGGGTCTCTATGGGGCACTGTGGGGCTCTATGGGGCACTATAGGGCACTTATGGGTCCCTATGGGGCTCTATGGGGCCCTATAGGGCGCTATGGGGTGGCTATGGGGCGCTATGGGGTGGCTATGGGGCGCTATGGGGCTCTATAGGGCGCTATGGGGTCCCTGTGGGTCCCTGTGGGGCCGGGGTCTCTCCGGGTCCCCTCCCCCTCCCCTCCCCTCCCCCCCCCCCCGGTGCCGCGTTGGCCCCGCCCCCCCCGCGCGGGGGCTGCTGGGTAAGCGGCAAGATGGCCGCCCCGGCACGGCGCCCGGCCCCACAATAGAGGGGTGAGGGGGGGGGGGGGGAATCTATGGGGCAGGGATCTATGGGGCGGGATCTGTGGGGCTGGGGGATGTGGGGCAGGAGCTGTGGGGCGGGGGATGTGGGGTGGGAGATGTGGGGCTGGGGGCGGGGAGGGGGATCTGTGGGGCTGGGGGGATGTGGGGCAGGATCTATGGGGCTGGGGAAGGATCTATGGGGCTGGGGGCAGCTGTGGGGCTGGGGGGATGTGTGGGGCTGGGGAAGGATCTATGGGGCCGGGAGGGATCTATGGGGCTGGGGGTGGGTGGGGGGCTTCTGTGGGGCTGGGAGAGGGTCTATGGGGCTGGGGGGATCTATGGGGCCAGGAGAGAATCTGTGGGGCTGGGGGAGCTGCTATGGGGCTGGGGGTGGATCTGTGGGGCAGGGAGAACAATCTATGGGGCTGGGGGCACTTCTGTGGGGCCAGGGGATGAATCTGTGGGGCTGGGGGAGGAATCTATGGGGCTGGGGTTGGATCTATGGGGCCGGAGGAAGAATCTATGGGGCTGGGGGAGGAATCTATGGGGCAGGAGTTGGATCTATGGGGCTGGGGGCCAATCTATGGGGCTGGAGGGGCTCCAATGGGGCCAACCCCTGGGCCTGGAGCCCGATCTATGGGGCAGAGCCCCCCCAGCTCCCCCTTTCTATGGGGCCAGCCCCACACCTCCCCCCTCCCCCCTCGCTATGGGGCAGCCCCACTGATTCCCCTCCCCCCAGCTCGGAGCCGCCGCTGCCGATGGATTTGGGGCCCCCCTCCCCCCCCTGGGGCCGCCCCCCCGAGCGCCCCCGGACCCCGAGGTAACGACCCCCAAGTGTGGGGCAGGGGGGAGGGGAGGGGGAGGGAGCACTTGGGGGGCAGCCCCACATGTGGGGGGTGGGGGGACACTTGGGGGGCAGCCCCAGAGATGTTTGGGGGCCCTATAGGGACTTGGGGGGCAGCCCCAGAGATTTTCGGGTGCCCCACAGATACTTGGGGGGCAGCCCCATAGATCCGTGAGCATCTTCAGGCCCTATAGGGACTTGGGGGGCAGCCCCATAGCGACTTAGGGGGCAGCCCCGTAGATTGGTGAGTGTCTCTGGGCCCTATGGGAACTTGGGGGGCTGCCCCATAGATTTTAGGGTGTCCCATGGGGAGTCGGGGGGCAGCCCCATAGATATTTGGGGGCCCCATAACTACTTGGGGGGCACCCCATAGATTCTAGGGTGTCCCATAGCTACTTGGGGGGCTGCCCCATAGATCCATGACCGTCTCCGGGCCCCATAACTACTTGGGGGGCAGCCCCATAGCTACTTAGGACCCCCACAGCTACTTGGGGGGCTGCCCCATAGATTCTAGGGTGCCCCATAGCCACTTGGGGGGCACCCCATAACTACTTGGGGGGCAGCCCCGTAGTTCCGTGAGCATCTCCGGGCCCCATAGCAACTTGGGGGGCAGCCCCATAGATGTGCACCCCATAACTACTTAGGGGGCAGCCCCACAGCCCCTTGAGCACCTCCGGGCCCCCTGCATTTACTTGGGGGGCAGCCCCATAGCGACTCGGGGGGCACCCCATAACTACTTGTGGGGCAGCCCCACACTTGTGGGGCACCCCCCACTTATGGGGCGCGCCGCCCCCACCGCCTCCCCCTCCCCGCCCCCTTTTTCTCCCCCCACCTCCTCTGCCTCACTTAGGGGTGCCCCACACCCCCCCACCCCACACCCCGTGCCCCATAGATGTGGGGCAGGCCCCCCCGCCCCACCGCCTGCCCCACACTTGTGGGGCAGCCCCACGGATCTCCGGGACCCCCCAACGTCTCTCTTTTGGGCACCCAGCGCTGGCTGACGGAGCCCCCCCCCGCCGCCGCCCCGCGCCCCACACTTGGGGGGCGCCCCACGGCCGGAGCTGCGCGACCCCCAAGTGCCTCCTCCCGCCGCCGCCCCCGGGACCTCGACGCCCCACGGCGACCCACAAGTGCCCCACGGCGCCCCACAGCGCCCCACAAGTGCCCCCCCAAAGGACTCGGCCCGCACCAAAGGGCACCGGGCCTCCCGAAGCCACTTATGGGGCACCCCATAGATCCGCGGGACCCACAAGTGCTACTTAGGGGGCGCCCCATAGATCCTTGGGACCCCCAGCTGCTACTTAGGGGGCACCCCACAGAACTCAGAGCCCTATAGCGCCACTTATGGGGCACGCCGCGGACTCCAGGACCCACAAGTTCTACTTATGGGGCACCCCATAGATCCTCGGGACCCCCAACCGCTACTTATGGGGCACCCCACAGACTCCAGGACCCACAAGTGCCACTTATGGGGAGCTCAAGACCCACAGCTGCTACTTATGGGGCACCCCACAGATCCTCAAGACCCACAAGTTCTACTTATGGGGCCCCCCATAGATCCGCGGGCCCCATAGCGTCACTTATGGGGCACCCCACAGATGCTCGAGACCCACAAGTGCTATTTATGGGGCGCCCCACGGATCCTCAGGACCCATAACTGCCATTTATGGGGTGCCCCACGGATCCTCTGGACTGAAAATCGCTACTTATGGGGCGCCCCACAGAATTCAGAGCCCCACAGCACCACTTATGGGGCACGCCGCTGACTCCAGGCCCCATAGCGCCACTTATGGGGCACCCCACGGATCTCAAGACCCACAACTGCTACTTATGGGGCGCCCCAGAGATTCTCAAGACCCACAAGTGCTACTTAGGGGGCGCCCCACAGATCATTGGGACCCCCAACCACTACTTATGGGGCACGCCACGGACTCCAGGCCCCACAGTGCCACTTATGGGGCACCCCACGGATCCTCAGGACTGAAAACCGCTACTTATGGGGCGCCCCATAGATTCTCGGGACCCCCAAGTGCTACTTATGGGGCACCCCACGACTGCTCAGGAGTGAAAACTGCTACTTATGGGGCACCCCACAGATCTCAAGACCCACAACTGCTACTTTTGGGGCGCCCCACGGATCTCCGGGCCCCATAGCACCACTTATGGGGCACCCCACGGATGCTTGGGACTGAAAGCTGTCACTTATGGGGCACCCCAGAGATTTTCGGGACCCCCAACCGCTACTTATGGGGCACCCCACGGACTCCAGGACCCACAAGTGCTACTTATGGGGCACCCCATAGATCACTGGGACCCCCAGCTGCTACTTAAGGGGCACCCCACAGATCCTCAAGACTGACAATCACTACTTATGGGGCAAAACCTCACTTATGGGGCACGCCGTGGACTCCAGGACCCCCAAACCGTTACTTATGGGGCACTCCACAGATCTCCAGCCCCCCAACTGCTACTTATGGGGCACCCCACACATCTTCGGGACCCCAAAACCTCACTTATGGGGCACCCCACGGACTCTGGGACCCACAAGCGCTACTTATGGGGCACCCCACAGATCCTCGGGACCCCAAAACCTCACTTATGGGGCACGCCGTGGACTCCAGGACCCCCAAGTGCCACTTATGGGGCACCCCACAGATCCTCAGGACCCCCAACTGCTACTTATGGGGCGCCCCACGGATCTCAAGACCCACAAGCGCTACTTATGGGGCACCCCACAGATCCTCGGGACCCCAAAACCTCACTTATGGGGCACGCCACGGACTCCAGGACCCCCAAATCCTACTTGTGGGGCACCCCATAGATCCTCGGGACCCCTGGCTGCTACTTAGGGGGCACCCCACAGATCTCCAGCCCCCCAACCGCCACTTAGGGGGCGCCCCACGGACTCCGGGACCCCAAAAGCTCACTTATGGGGCACCCCACGGACTCGAGGACCCCCAAATGTCACTTATGGGGCACCCCACGGAACCTCAGGACCCCCAAGTGCCACTTGTGGGGCACCCCACGGATGCTCAGGACCCCCCCAAATCCCACTTGTGGGGCACCCCACGGACCTCCCGGCTCGCTGGCGCCACTTGGGGGGCGCCCCATAGATCCTCAGGACCCCCAAGTACCACTTATGGGGCGCCCCATAGATCCCAGGACCCCATAGCCTCACTTATGGGGCGCCCCACAGATCCTCAGGACCACATAGCCTCACTTATGGGGCGCCCCATGGATCCCAGGACCCCCCTGTTCTACTTATGGGGCGCCCCATAGATCCTCTGGGCCCCATAGCCTCACTTATGGGGCGCCCCACGGATTTTGGAGCCCCATAGACGTTACTTATGGGGCGCCCCACAGATCCCAGGACCCCCAAGTACTACTTATGGGGCACCCCATAGATCCTCAGGGCCCCATACAGTCACTTATGGGGCGCCCCACAGATTCTGGAGCCCCATAGCCTCACTTATGGGGCACCCCATAGATTTTCTGGGCCCCATAGCGTTACTTATGGGGCGCCCCATAGATCCCCAGACCCCCAATTCCCACTTAGGGGGCGCCCCACAGCCCCCCCCGATCCCGCCCCACACTTATGGGGCGCCCCACATATCCCTGGCCCCGCCCCCTCCCTCCCATTGGCGGCCACCGCTTGGCCCCGCCCCCTGGCGATGACATCACAAGCCCCGCCCCCTCCCCCATTCCCCCACCCCTTCCTGATACCGCCCGCTAAGGGGGAGGGGAGGGAGGGGGCGGAGCCAAGCGGCACGAAGGGGCGTGGCCTACCGCCAGCCACGCCCCCGTGGTGACTCCGCCCCCTTCCGGGTCCCCCTCCCTCCCCCCCCAGGCCCAGCCCAAGGCCTTCAAGAGGAAGATCGCCCTGCTGGGTGAGAGGGGCGGGGCTTGGGGAGGGGGCGGGGCCTCGGGGAGGGGGCGGGGCTTAAGGGGAGGGCGTGGTCAAGGAGGGGGCGGGGCTAAAAGGGGCTGGGAAGGGGTTAAAGGGAGGGGGAGGGAATTAAGGGGGGGTGGAGCTTAAAGGGAGGGGCGGGGTTAAGGAGAGGGGGCGTGGTTTGAGGGAGGGGGCGTGGCCTGGGGTGGTGGGCGGGGCGTTTGTATGCAAATTAGGGGGTGGAATGGGGGTGTTGGGACGGGGCTTAAAGGAGGGGTGGGGCTTAATGAAAGAGGTGGGGCTTATGGGAGGGGGCGTGGCTTGATGGAGGGCGTGGTCTGGCTTTAGGGGTGGGGTTTGTGGGTGGGCGTGGCTTTGTATGCAAATTAGATGGCATCGGGGGAAACGGGGAAGGGGTTTGGGGGTAGGGAGGGGGTGGGGCTTAAGGGAGGGGGTGGGGCTTAAGGGAGGAGGCGTGGTTTGAGGGAGGGGGCGTGGTCTGGTGGTTTGGGGCGGGGTTTGTGGGTGGGCGTGGCTTCATATGCAAATTAGGTGACGCCATCGCGGAAACAGGTAGGCTCCAGGAAAGGGGGGGGGGGGTAGCGGAGGGGGCGTGGCTCGTTCCATCAAGGGGGCGTGCCCAGCCCTGACCCCGCCCCCCCCGGCGCTCTCTCCCCACCAATGGCAGCCAAGGGGGCGGGGCCGGAGGCGGCGGAGGCGGGGCCGGCGGCGGGGGCGGGGCGGAAGCGGCGCTGGGGGGCGAGCACGGCCGGCGGGGCCCGGAGACCCTGCATCAGCATCAGCACCGACTCCCTCAAGGTCAGCCAAAATCTCCCTTTTTCGCCCCAAAACGCGCCCGGCACCGCCCGGCACCACCCCGGGGGGGTGGACGGACACAAATCGGGCAGAAACTGGGGGAAAAACCGGCCAAAATGGAGCAAATCGGGCACAAAGAGGCTAAATCCTGTAAATTGGACTCGTGTTGGACCCAAATTGGCCCGAAATGGACCCAAAATGGAGCCAAGTGAGCCCAAAGAGGGCAAATGCCAAAAATTGGGCCCAAATTGGACCCAAATCTGCTGCAAAATGTCCCAAATTGACCCTAAATTGGCCCCAAAGACAGCAAATCCTATAAATTGGTCTCGAATTGGACCAAATTGGCCCTAAATGGACCCAAAAAGGAGCCAAGTGAGCCCAAAGAGGGCAAATGCCAAAAATTGGACCCAGATTAGACCAAAATCTGCTCCAAAGTGATCAAAATTGGCTCCAAAATGGACCCAAGGATGCCAAATCCTACAGATTGGTGCCATGCAGGACCCAAAATGGCCCGAAATAGACCCAAATTGGAGCCAAATCATCCCAAAGAGGGCAAATTCCGAAAATTGGCCCCAAACTGGGTCTGATTCTGCCCCAAATTGGCCCAAAATGGCTCCAAATTGACCCCAAAGACACCAAATCCTATAAATTGGTCTCGAATTGGACCCAAATTGGCCCTAAATGGACCCAAAATGGAGCCAAGTGAGCCCAAAGAGGGCAAATACCAAAAATGGGACCCAAATCGGACCCAGATTGGTCATAAATTGGCCCAAAAGACACAAAATCCTATAAATTGGGGCCGTGTTGGACCTAAATCCTATGGATTGACCCCAAATCCGCCCCAAATTGCCCCAAAATAGACCTAAAATGACCCAATCCTACAAATTGGCCCCAAATCTTCCCCAAATCTACCCCAGATTCCCCCAAAATGATCCCAAAAGCCCCAAATCCTCCAAATTGAAACCAAAATCCCCCCAAATTGCCCCAAAATGGTCCCAAATCCACTTGAAAAGCCCCAAATCCTACAAATTCACCCCGAATCTGCCCCAAATTCCCTCAAAACACCCCAAAAAGCCCCAAATCCTCCAAATTGACCCCAAATCGGTCCAAATTCTCCCAAAATGACCTCCAAATCCCTCAAACTCACCCCACAATCCCCAAATCCTCCAAATTCACCCCAAATCACCCCAAATTGCCCCAAATCCCCCCCAAAAGCCCCAAATCCTCCAAATTGCCCCCAAACGGTCCCAAACCCACTCGAAAACCCCCGAAATCCCTCAAACTCACCCCAAAACCCCCAAACCCCCCAAAATTGCCCAAAACCCCCTGAATTCCCCCAAACCCCCAAAACCCCCGAATCCCCCCAAAACCCCCCAAAATCCCCCCAAACCCCCCGCTCTCCCCCTCCCCGCCCCGGGCCCCCCTCCAATTTCCGACTTGCCCAAAATCACCGTTTTTCGCCCCAAACTCAGGGCCTGATCCCGGCGCGCGCCCCCCAGGAGGCGGTGGTGGAGCTGCACCCCCGGGGGACATCGAGGAGGAGGACGAGGGGGCGGGGCCTCGGCCGTGACGTCACCGGGGGCGGAGCCCCAAGCCCCGCCCCCTGAAGATCTGCCGCACCGTCACCCAGGTCGGGAATTGCCCAAAACCGCCGGAATTGGCCCCAAAATTCCCCCCCCTTTAACTCTGCCCCTCCCCCCCAGGTGGTGCCGGAGAACGGGCGGGGGGAGGGGGAGGAGGGAGGGGGCGTGGCCAACGCCGAGCCCCGCCCCCGGCCCCGCCCCCGCCGCTGCCGGCCACGCCCCCTCGGCGCTGGCTCCGCCCCGCCCGCCGCTGGCCCCGCCCCCCGCCGGCGGGGCCCCCTCCCTGCAGGGCGGAGAGGAGGAGCAGAAGGGTACTGGGGGGACTGGGATGTACTGGGAGGGGGTTTGGGGGTTACTGGGAGATACTGGGAGGGACTGGGAGGGACTGGGGGGGACTGGGGGGTTATGGGGGGGGTACTGGGGGGAACTGGGATATACTGGGAGGGACTGGGGGGGACTGGGAGCGGATTGGGAGGGACTGGGAGGGGACTGGGATATACTGGGAGGGGACTGGGAGGGGACTGGGACTTACTGGGAGGGGGGTTGGGGATACTGGGAGGGGACCTGGGCCATACTGGTCTATACTGGGAGTGACTGGGAGGTACTGGGGGAGGATTTGGGGGTGCTGGGAGGGGATTTGGGGGTACTGGGAGCCACTGGGAGCTACTGGGAGGGGGGTTGGGGATACTGGGAGCGTGCCAGGGCTATACTGGTCCATACTGGTCTATACTGGTTTATACTGGGAAGGGATCTGGGGGTCCTGGGGGAGAATTTGGGGACACTGGGAGGGCATTTGGGGCTACTGGGAGCTACTGGGAGCTGCTGGGCCTTACTGGTCGGGTCCTTTGGGGCTCTGTGCGGGGCCGTGGCCCCTCCCAGTGGCATACTGGTCCCGTACCGGTCCCGTACTGGTCCGTACTGGTTCCTACTGGTCCGTACTGGTCCCCTAGGGCGCCGCTCGGTGTCGCAGCAGCGGCGCGGGGCGGGGGTGACGGTGACGATCGACGACCCCGTGCGCCCCGCCCCCGGCCCCTCCCCGCGCCCGCCCCACCCCCATCCTGCACCTCTGCAACCTGGTGAGGGGCGGGGCCTAAAGGGGGCGGGGCCAGAGGGGGCGGGGCTAAAGGGAAAGGGCGGGGTCTGAGAGGGGAGGGGTAAAGGGAGGGGGAGGGGGCTAAGGGAGGGGTGGGGGTTAGGGGGAGGGGGCGTGGCCTAAGCGGGGTGGGCGGGATTAAAGGGAGGGGGCGTGGCCTAAAGGAGGGCGTGGTCTGAGGAAAGGGGCGTGGCCTAAGGGAGGAGGAGGGGTCAGGGGCTAAGGGAGAGGGTGGGGTTAAGGGGAGGGGGCGTGGTTTGAGGGAGGGGCGGGGCTACAAGGGGAGGGGTGGGGTTAAAGGAGGGGGCGGGGCTACTAGGGAGGTGGGTGGGGTTAGAGGGGAGGGGTGGGGCTAGAGGGGGTTAAAGGGGGAGCTGGGAACCAATAAAATTTGGGGAGAATTTGGGGGTTTTTGGGTCTGGGGAGTGCAAAAATGGGGAGTTTGGGGTCCTGGAGCCCCTAAAATGGGGAGTTTTGGGTCTAAAAAGCAACAAAAAGGGGTTTGGGGGCTTTGAAGCCCCTAAATTGGTGATTTTTGGGTCTCGAAACCCCTAAAATTGGGGCTTTTGGGCGATTTTAGGGTCTTGGGACTCCAAAAATGGGGATTTTGGGGTCTGGAAGGCCCTAAAGTGGGGATTTTGGGGTCTGGAACCCCTAAAATTGGGACTTTAGGGTGTTTTTGGTGTCTCGGCACTCCAAAAATGGAGATTTTTGAGTCTTGGGAGTCCAAACCTGAGGGATTTGGGTTTTTTGGGGGGTTTTTAGACTCTGAGAAACGGGATTTTTGGGAATTGAAGCCCTAAAATGGGGATTTTTGGGTCTGGAACCCCTAAAACGGGGCCTGGGGGTGTCGGAACCTCCCCCAGTAGGGTCAGAGGGGTTGGGGACCTGACTTTTGGGGTGAAAATCCCTCAAAAGGTGAATTTCTTTGCCCCAGGTGCGTCCGTTCACGCTGGGGCAGCTGAAGGAGCTGCTGGGCCGCACCGGGACCCTGCGGGAGGACGGCTTCTGGATAGACAGGATCAAGTCCCACTGCTACGTCACGGTCAGATTAGGGGATTATTGGGGTCATTATGGGATTATTGGGGTCGTTACGGGATTATTGGGGTCATACGGGGTCATACGGGGTCATATCGGGGGGTTATGGGGTCATTTGGGGTCATTTGGGGTCACTCTGGGGGCTTCTGGATAGACAGGATCAAATCCCACTGTTATGTCACGGTGAGATTACGGGATTAATAGGGGATTAGGGGATTAGGGGGTCATTGGGGTCATTGGGGGGGTTATGGGGTCATATGGGGTCATTTGGGGTCACTCTGGGGGCTTCTGGATCGACAGGATCAAGTCCCACTGCTATGTTACAGTCAGATTACGGGATTAATATGGGATTATTATGGGATTAGGGGGTCATTATGGGGTTATTGGGGTCATACGGGGTCATATGGGGTCATATTGGGGTCATTTGGGGTCATTATGGGGGCTTCTGGATCGACAGGATCAAATCCCACTGCTACGTCACGGTGAGATTAGGGGATTAGGGGATTATTAGGGGATTAGGGGGTCATATGGGGTTATTGGGGTCATATGGGGTCATATCGGGGGGTTATGGGGTCATTTGGGGTCATTTGGGGTCATTCTGGGGGCTTCTGGATCGACAGGATCAAGTCCCACTGCTACGTCACGGTCAGATTAGGGGATTAGGGGATTATTGGGGTCATATGGGGTTATTGGGGTCATTGGGAGGGTTATAGGGTCATATGGGGTCATATGGGGTGTTTATGGTGTTTTTGGGGTGTTATGGGGTATTTTTGGGGTGTTTAAGGTGTTTATGTGGTGTTTTTGTGGTGCTGACGCTGTTTTGGGGATGTTCTTGGGGTGTTTATGGGGGCTTTATGGAGTGTTATGGGGTATTTTGGGGGTATTTGTGGTGTTTTTGGGGGTGCTGACATTGCTTTTGGGGTGTTTTTGGGGTATTGATGTTGTTTTTGGGTTGTTTTTGTGGTTCTGACTCTGTTTTGGGGTGTTTTGGGGTGTTTTCAGGGTGTTTTGGGGGTTCTGACTCTGTTTCAGGGTGTTTTGGGGGTATTTAAGGTGTTTTCGGGGTGTTTTTGGGGTATTTATGGTGTTTTTGGGGTGTTTCTGTGGTTCTGACTCATTTTCAGGGTGTTTTTGGGGTGTTTCTGTGGTTCTGACCCTGTTTTTGGGGTGTTTTGGGGGTGTTTTGGGGGTTCTGACTGTTTTCGGGGTGTTTTTGGGGTGTTTTTGGGGGTTCTGACCCATTTTCGGGGTGCTTTTGGGGTGTTTTGGGGGTCCTGACCCTGTTTTTGGGGTGTTTTTGGGGTTCTGACTCATTTTCGGGGTGTTTTTGGGGTGTTTTCGGGGTGTTTTGGGGGTCCTGACCCTGTTTTTGGGGTGTTTTTGGGGTGTTTCTGTGGTTCTGACCCTGTTTTTGGGGTGTTTTGGGGGTGTTTTGGGGGTTCTGACTCTCTTTTTGGGGTGTTTTTGGGGTGTTTTTGGGGTTCTGACCCTGTTTTTGGGGTGTTTTGGGGGTGTTTCGGGGGTCCTGACCCTGTTTTTGGGGTGTTTTGGGGGTGTTTTGGGGTCCTGACCCTGTTTTTGGGTGTCCCGCAGTACTCGTCGGTGGAGGAGGCCGTGGCCACGCGGAACGCCCTGCACGGGGTGAAGTGGCCCCAGTCCAACCCCAAGCTGCTGGCGGCCGACTTCGCCGAGCAGGACGAGGTGGGGGGGCTGGGGGGGATGTGGGGGGCTATGGGGGGATTTGGGGGGATTTGGGGGGATTTGGGGGGTTATAGGGGGATTTGGGGGGATATGGGGGCTTATGGGGGGATTTGGGGTGGTTATAGGGGGATATGGGGGGATTTGGGGGGATTTGGGGGGATATGGGGGGATTTGGGGGGTTATAGGGGGATTTGGGGGATTTGGGATGGGTATGGGGGGATATGGGGGGATATGGGGGGATTTGGGGGTTATGGGGGGATATGGGGGGATTTGGGGTGGGTATGGGGGTTATGGGGGGATATGGGGGGGTTATGGGGGGTTATGGGGTGGTTTTGGGGTCTCTGTGGGTCCCTACGGGGCTCTATGGGGTCCCCATGGGGCACTTATGGGGCTGGGGGGTCCCTATGGGGTCCCTATGGGGCGCTATGGGGCTCTGTGGGTCCCTATGGGGCTCTGCGGGCTCCCCAGTGGGCGGAGCCACCCTTGGGGGCGTGTCTGCCTCGGTGGGCGTGTCCACTCGGTGGGCGTGTCCATCCCGGTGGGCGTGCCCCCCTCTAACCCCGCCCCTTTCCCCTCCCCCCCCAGCTGGACTTCCACCGGGGCCTCCCCTCCGACACCTCGTGGGCGGGGCCGGGCAGCGCAGGCTCCGCCCCCTCCCCCCTGGCCCCCCACCCGTCCCACCTGGGGCGGGGCGGGGGCGGCGGGCGGGGCCGGGCGGCGGGGGGCGGGGCCTATCCCGGGGGGGGCGGGGCTGAGGGCGGAGCGCGAGCGGGCCCAGGCCCGGCGGGAGCGGGCGCGGGGGGAGCGGGAGTGGGACCGCGACAAGGCCCCGCCCCCCCGCTCGCCAAGCCCCGCCCCCGAGCCCGGAGGCCACGCCCACCACCACCACCACGGAGGAGGAGGGGGAGGCTCCGCCCACTCGGCCGCCGGAGGGGGCGGGGCTGGAGGAGGAGCCGGAGGGGGAGGGGAGGGGCCCGGCCACGCCCCCAGCGCGGAGGGGACAGGGAGAGGCCACGCCCACGGGAGGGGAGGGCGGAGAAGAGAGGTGAGGGGCGGGGCTTATGGGAAGGGGCGGGGCTTGAGGGAAGGGGAGGGGCTTGAGGGAGGGGGTGGGGGTTAAGGGGATGGGGTTAAGGGGAGGGGAGGGGCCTAAGGGGAAGGGGTGGGGCTTGAGGGAGGGGTTAAATGGGAAGGGGTGGGGCTTAAGGGAAGGGGCGGGGTTTATGGGGAAGGGGAGGGGCCTAAAGAAAAGGGGAGGGGCTTAAAGAGATGGGTTGAAGGGGAGGGGCCTAAGGGAAAGGGAGGGGCTTAATGGGAAAGTGGGAGGGGCTGATGGGGTAGGGGAGGGGTTAATGAAGGGGCAGGGCTTAAAGGGAGGGGGAGGGGTTAAAGGGGGTGGGAGGGGCTTAAAGGGGAGGGAAAGGGAGGAGGGTACGGGGAAAGGGGCGGGGCTAAAAAGGGGAGGGGCTAAATGGCGAGGGGGCGGGGCTAAAATAATAGGGGAGGTGCTAAGGGTGGAAAGGGCGGGGTTTAAGAGGAGGTGGGCGGGGCTTGAAGTGGTGGGCGGGGCTTGTTGGAAGGGCAGGTGTTGGGTATAAAGGGCTGGGGGCGGGGCTAAAGGGAAAAGGGCGGGGCTACAGGGAAAGGGGCGGGGTTAAGGGCTGTGGGCGGGGCTCAGTGGAGAAGGGGGCGTGTCCTGACGAGGCCCCGCCCCCAGAGAAGCCGCCCGAGGAGCCCCCGGCCAAGCTGTTGGACGACCTCTTCCGCAAGACCAAGGCGGCGCCCTGCATCTATTGGCTGCCGCTCACCGACAGCCAGGTGGGCGGGGCCTGGGGGGCGGGGACACACCCGGGGGGCGTGGCCTCGGACAATGGGGGGGGTTACGGCGTGGGCGGGGCCTCCCGAAAGGGGGCGTGGGGGGAGGCGCTGGGGCTTTATGGGGTGGGGGCGTGGCTTAAAGGGAGGGGGCGTGGTCTGGGAAAGTGGGCGTGTTTAGGAAAGGGGCGTGGTTAGAACCCGTGGGCGTGGTCACGGGGATGGGCGTGGCTCCCAATGGGCGGGGCTGCCCCTTTGTGCTACCTCCAAGTGCTTCTATATAAGAGGGTGGGCGGGGTTTAGAGGAGTGGGCGTGGCTTGTGGGTGCTGGGCGTGGCCTGGTATGGGCGTGGCGACTTGGGGGCGTGGCTACGGAGTGGGCGGGGCCTCCTTGTCTCATCCTAACCCTGTACCTAAGGGGGTTGGGTTGGGTTTTAGGGGGGTGGGCGGGGTTTGTGCGGGGTGGGCGTGGTCTGAGGTTGGTGGGAGGAGCCTAAGGTAAGCGTGGCATCTTGGGGGCGTGGCTACGAAGTGGGCGTGCCCTCTCTATGCCCCTAACCTCAGATCCAAGTGGGTTGTAATGGGTTGGGCGTGGTTTAAAGCTGTTGGGCGGGGCCTAGGCTGACTGGGCGTGGTCTGCGGTGGGTGTGGCCATCTTGTGGGCGTGGCTACGAGGTGGGCGTGGCCTCTTTGCGCCCCTACTCCCACCCTAACTCTGGATCCAAGTGGGTTGTATGGGGGTGGGCGTGGTTTAAAGCTGGTGGGCGGAGCCTAGGCCGGCTGGGCGTGTCTTAGGGTGGGCGTCTCCCCTCGGTGGGCGTGTCTGACCGCAGGCCCCGCCCCTTTCCCCGCAGTTCATCCAGAAGCAGGCGGAGCGAGCGGCCCGGGCCCGGGAGCGGGAGCGGCGGCGCAAGGAGCAGGAGGAGGAGGAGCAGCGGCTGCGGGGGGGCGGGGCCAGCGCCAAGCGGGGCGGGGCCGGGGGCGGGGCCAGCTCGCGGGACCGCCCCTCCGCCCCCGCCCCCTCCGCCGCCCCCGCCCTCCTCGCAAGGCTCCGCCCCGGCTCCGCCCCCTCCTCCTCCTCCTCGGCCCCGCCCCCCTCCCGCCGGGACCCCCAAGCGCCGCAGCCGCAGCCGCAGCACCCCCTGAGGGACCGGGGGCGCCGCTGAACGGCCCCAAAAACAGCCTTTTTCCACCCAAAATCGCCACGGCTGCGCCCCTCGCCTCGCGCCCCGCCCCCTCTCGGCCCCGCCCACCCGACCCGGCCCCTCCCCTCCCCGCCCTCCCCCCCGCGGTTGAGAATAAAAAGAGAGAAGGAAGAAATTGGGGTTTTTTGGGGGGAATTGGGTTTTTTTGGGGGGAATTGGGGGATTTGGGGGGGGTTTTGGGGGAATTTGGGGTTTTTGAGGGTCCTAGGGGGGTTATGGGGGAAGAAAAGTGGAAATGGGGTGTTTTTGGGGGTAGAATTGGGGGGTTTTGGGGGATTTGGAGGGGTTATGGGGGTTTAAGGAGGTTCTAGAGGGGGTTTTGGGGGAGATTTGGGGGAATTATGGGGGGATTTGCGGTTTTTTGGGGTCCTAGGGGGGTTGGGGGGATTATGGGGGCTTTAAGGGGTCCCGGGGGGGTTGTGGGGGAATTTTGGGGGCTTATGGGGGTCTTGGGGGGGTCTAGGGGTGGGTTATGGGGTCTGAGGGGGCTCTATGGGGGATTTTGGGTGGATTTTGGGGGATTTTGGGGCCTTTCTGGGGGGTTTCGTGGTACCTGAGGGGGGTTTGGGGTCTCTGAGCCCCCTCAGGACCCTCAGCCCCTTCTTCTCTGAGGCGTTTCCCGCCTCCGAATCCCATTGGTCAAGCGGCGCGTCAATCACTTCACCCCGCACTCCCATTGGTCGTTTCGCCTCGTTCGTCCCCGCCCCCACACGCGCTGCGAGGCACTTCCCGCCTCCGCGTCCCATTGGCCAGTCTTTGCGTCAATCACCGGCCTCTGCCCTCCCACTGGTTCCTCCGCCTCTTTGATCCCCGCCCTCCCCACGCGCTGCCGTGAGGCGAA
This sequence comes from Aythya baeri, assembly GCA_026413565.1. Taxonomy (NCBI): domain Eukaryota; kingdom Metazoa; phylum Chordata; class Aves; order Anseriformes; family Anatidae; genus Aythya; species Aythya baeri. Next base: position 180,834 of record JAKRSJ010000121.1, on the reverse strand, counting down.
GTGGGCGGGACCCTCCCCGCCCGGCTCGCCCTCCCATTGGCCCAGCGGCCGCGGCGGCGCGTCCTGATTGGTTCAGCGGCCACGGCGGCGCGCTCTGATTGGCCGGCGTCCTTCCCCTCAGAGGCGGCCGCAAGATGGCGGAGGTGGCGGAGGCCGTGGCGCTGCTGGGGGCGCTGAGGGAGCAGGTGCGGCCCCAAAACCGCCCCAAATCGCCCCAAAATCGCCACGGGAGGTTTCCCGGGAGCCCAAAAAGTCCCGAAATGGCCCCAAAATGGGTTTTGCACCCCCCTACAGGTGGCGGCGGTGACGGAGCACGGCCGGGGGCTGCTGAGGAGGCTGCGGGGCGGGGAGCTCCGCACGGACAAGGTACCGGGGGGGGAATTTGGGGTGAATTCGGGGGGTTTTGGGGTCTGGAGGGGGAACTTGGGGATTTTGGGGGGAATTTGGGGGAATTGGGGGTTCTTGAGGGAGAATTGAGGGGTTTCAGGGGAGTTCAGGGGATTTTGGGGGTCCTGGGGGAGATTTGGGGGCTTTTGAGGGGTTTGGGGGGGCTTGTGGGGGGATTGGGGGGTCTTGAGGGGGAATTCAGGGAGTTTGGGGGGTCTTGAAGGGGAATTGGGGGGTTTTCGGGCGAATTTGGGGGGCTTTGGGGGGGAATTTATGGGTTTTGGGGGGAATTTGGGGGATTTTGGGGGTATTGAGGGGGAATTGGGGAGTCCTGGGGGGGATTTGGGGGCTTTTGATGGGTTTTGGGGGTCTTGAGGGGGAATTGGGGGGTTTGGGGGGGAATTTGGGGGAGTTTGGGGGTCTTGAGGGAGAATTGGGGGGATTTAGCGGGTGTTGTGGGGGAATTGGGGGGTTTAAAAGAGGAATTTGGGGGGGTTTTGAGGGTCTTGAGGAGGAATTGTGTTCCTTGGGTGGGATTTGGGTTCTTTGGAGTGGGTTTTGGGGTGATTTGAGTGGGTTTTGGGTCCTTTGGGTGGGATTTGGGGTATTTTGGGTGTGATTCGGGTTCTTTGGAGTGGGTTATGGTTTTTTTGGGCTGGGATTTGTGTTGTTTGGCCGTGTTTTGGGGTGATTTCGGTGCCTTTTCGCCCCCCCAGGGCCTGTCCCTGCTGGGGGTGCGGGCGCAGGCGCTGCTGCAGTACCTGGGGGACCTGGGGCTGCTGCTGGCCACCAAGTGCCGGGGGGGGGCCCTGGGGGCGCTGCCGGCCCTGCCCCGCCTGCTGGAGACACGCCTGGTGAGGGGGCGGGGCCTAAGGGAGGGGGCGGGGCCTGGGGGGGGCGGAGCTTGGAGGGGAGGCTGGGATTGGCCGATATAGCGGGGGTGGGGGCAGGTGGGAAGTGAGTTAAGTGGCCCTTAAAGGGTTAATGGGGGCGTGGCTTGATATAAGAGGCGAGGTCTAGTGTATGGGGTGTGGCCTATGAGGTAGGCGGAGCCTGTGGGGGCGGGGCTTGGTGCAGGAGCTCAGGAGTGGCTGATATATCATGGGTAGGGGTGGGGGGTGGGGGGTTAACCGGCCCTTAAAGGGTTAAAAGGGGGCGTGGCTTGAGAAAAGGGGCGAGGTTGTGGCGAGGGGCGTGGCCTAGTGAAGGGGCGGGGCCTGTAGGGGGAGGAGCCTGGAAAAGGAGGCTGGGATTGGCTGTTACGCTGTGGGGGTGGGGGGTTAACCGGCCCTTAAAGGGTTAAAAGGGGGCGTGGCTTCATGCAGAAGGCGTGGCCTGGTGGGAGGGTGTGGTCTGAACTGTGGGCGTGGCCTGAGGCGGGCGTGGCTTCCACAAAGGGGGCGTGGCCTCGAGGTATAGGGAGGGACCCAATAGCCCTGGTGCTGATAGAGGGGGAGGGGGCGTGGCTTTATGGAAAGGGCGTGGCCTAACGGATGGGCGTGGCTTCGGAGGAAGAGGCGTGGCTTTGAGAAAAGGGGGCGTGGCCTCACCGGGGTGGTTTTTGGGGTGAATTCTGGCTGTTTAGGTGCTGGAGAAGTCCCGCCCCATGGAGCTGCGCCTGCGCTACCACCTGGACAAGCTGCTGCGGGCGGCCGCCGCCGGGGCGCCGGGTGGGCCAAAATCCCCTGAATTCACCCCAAAAATCCCCTCCCCCTGAACCCCAAAATCCCTTAGATTTGCCCCAAAAAGTCCCGCTGGCGGACGCTTGATTGACAGCTGTCAATCACTCCCAGGAGCCAACGACCCGCTGCGCTTCCGGCCCCAGCCCGGCAACATGGGGGTGAGTAGGGGGGGTTTTGGGGGGAATTGGGGGGATTTTGGTCAATTTTGGGGGGATTTGATCGATTTTTGAGTGGTTTTGGGTCAATTTTGGGGGTTTTGGGGGTTCCTAGGATGAAGAGGAGGAGGAGGAGGAGGATGAGGAGGGGCCGAGTGCGACGAAGGCCCCGGGGCTGGGTGGGGGGCGGCGCTACGTGCCCCCCCGCCTCGTGCCCGTGCAGTACGGTAAGCCTAATCCCGCATAATCCCTCTAATCCCTCTAATCCCTCTAATCCCTCCTTAATCCCCCATAATCCATCCATAATCCTTCATTATACCCCCAAATCCCCCTTAAATTCCCCATTATTCTTCCTTAATCCTTGTATTTTCCCCCTAAATGCCCCATAATCCCACCAAACTCCCAATAATCCCTTCGTTTTCCCTCCAAATCCTACATAATCCCATTCTTTCCCTATAATCCCACCATAATCCTTCATAATCCCTCTGAAATTCCTCAATTTTCCCCCAAAATACCCCTAATAATCCCATAATCCCCCTAATTCCCCCATTTTTATTCCCAATCCCCCGATACTGCTACCCTAATCCCTACAATCCTTTTAATTCCCCTAATCCTGCAATAATCCCCCCAAATCCCACCATTATTCTCAATAATCCCTCTCCAATTCCTTCATTTTCCCCAAAAACCTTTCTTAATCCCTCCATAATTCCACCTAACGCCCCTTAATCCCACCCCAACCCCCCATAATCCCCTCTAATCCGCCCAAACCCTCCCTTATTCCCCATAATCCCTCCATAATTCCTTCATTTTCCCCCTTAACACCCCCTAATCTCTCCATAATCCCTCTTTATGTCCCATAATCCCGTCTAATCCCCCTTAATCCCACCCTTACTCCCCCTAATCCCTCCACAATTCCTTCATTTCCCCCCATAACCCTCCCCTAATCCCTCCCCGACCCCCCTAATCCCCCCTAATCCCGCCTAATCCCCTCTAATCCCCCCTAATCCCGCCCTAATCCCAGACGAGGCGGGCCCTGAGCGGGAGCAGCGGGCGCTGGCGGCGGCGCGGCGCCGGGCCCTGGGCAGCGCCCTGGTGCGGGAGCTGCGGGAGGAGCTGGGCGACGCCCCCGAGGAGGTGGGCGGGGCCAACGGGCTCCGCCCCTCGCGGGAGGAGGAGCAGCGGTGAGCAGGCCACGCCCCTGGCCCTTCAGCCCCGCCCCTTGCAACGTAGCTCCGCCCCCTGCTCCGTATATGGCATCTGCGGGCCCATTTCCCTGCCCTATGGGGGGGAGGTTGAGGCTGGGGATGCCCACAGGCCACGCCCCTTTAGGCCACACCCCTTTTCTATAAGCCACGCCCCTCCTTTAAGGCCACACCCCCTCCTTAACGCACTTGTCTTATAGGAAGGATGGAGAGGGGAGGGCTAAGTATTAGAGGCCACACCCCCTTGGGAAGCCACGCCCCCTTCATTATGCCACGCCCACCGCGTTACACCAACCAGACCACGCCCCCTTTAAAAGCCACGCCCCTTCCTGTATAGCACAAAGGGGAGGGGGAAGATTGAGGCCACGCCCCTCCCTTTAGACCACGCCCGCCACCAAGCCACGCCCCCTCCCTTATAACCCCACCCCTGAAGGCCACGCCCACGCAGACCACGCCCATTTGGGCCACACCCCTTTAAGCCACGCCCCATTTCCCCTCCCACTCCACCACCCCCAAGGCCTCCTATAGGCCCACACCCCCTCCCAGCCCACTCCCCTCGCAGCCCACGCCCACTATCCTTAAACCCCGCCCCCCGGGCACCAAGCCCCGCCCCCTGACGCCAAGCCCCGCCCCCCAGGACCCGCCTGGAGGAGTCCCTGCTGGTGCGGCTGGCCGAGACGCGGCGGCAGCGGGCGCAGCGGCGCCGCCGGGCCCTGGGGGCGCCCCCCCCGGCCTCCATCACCCATTTCGGAGCCGCCCCCGCCCTGCTGGGCGCCCCCGAGCAGGTGGGAGCCCCCCGAGACCCTCCCCGCCCCCCCCAGCACCCCTGGGTGCCCCCTCTCACCCCCTCCCCCCCTCCTCCTTACAGGTGGCGCCCAAGAGGAGGAAGACGCTGGCCAAGAGGGGGAGGGGCCGGCGGCGGGGTGAGTCCTCCAGGATCCCAGCAGCCCCTGCGGGTGGCGGCGCCGCTCCTCGTGGCGCTGCTGCCTCATCTCGTCTGTCCTCCTTCCTGCAGGTGGCCGGAGGAGGCGCTGAGCCCCGACCCCCCCCGAATAAAGGCTGCGTTGGGAGAGGATCGTTAGTGCTGGGCGTTAATTAATGGGGGCTAATTGGGGATGCCAGGAGGCAAGATGGTTGCCTGGGCATCAAGGTTGCCATGGGGATGGCCCTAAGATGCCTGCCAGGTTCCAAGATGGCTGCCAGGGCATCAGGGTTGCCATGGGGATGGGGAAAGGATGGCTGCCAGGTTCCAATATGGCTGCCAGGCCTTCAGGGTTGCCATGGTGATAGTCAAACAATGACTGCCAGGCCATAAGATGACTGCCAGCTTCCAACATGGCTGCCACGCCCTCAGGGTTGCCACAGCAACAGCACCAAGAGGGCTGCCAGGTCCCAAGATGGCCGCCCAGCCCTCACCGTTGCTATGGCAACAGCCCCAAGATGGCTGCCCCCGTGGGGACAAGATGGCCACCCACCCCCATTGACACCAATGGGCAGGCCCCAAGATGGCTGCCCCCACTGGGCGCTGCCATCTTGCCCCTCCTCACCTCTTCCCCCCACACACAAAATGGCGGCCCCCACAGTGCCCCATGGGGGCCGCCATCTTGTCCCCGAGCCATTAGGCCAATCAGAGGGGGTTTTATTGGCGGCAAAACGCCCCGAATCCACCCGAAATGGCCCCAAAACCGCCCGAAACGCCCCCAAAGCCCCCCTAGAGGCGGGAGGGGGCGCCCCCGGCCACCACCACGGTCTCCCCGACCACATAGGAGGCGGCGGGTGAGCACAGGAAGGTCACCACCGAGGCCACGTCCGACGGCGTCCCCAGCCTGGGGGAGGGGAGGGGCAAAAGGGGGCGTGGTTGGGGTTAACCACGCCCCCTTGGGGTCTTGGCCACGCCCCTTTGGGTTTGGCCCCGCCCACCTGTCGATGCCCATGGAGCTCATCACTGCCTTGCAGCGCTCCTCGTCCTCCCACAGCTGTGAGGCAAAACAGTGACGTCATGGCCACGCCCACCATCGTTAGGCCACGCCCAGCATCGTTAGGCCACGCCCACTACCCCCCGCCCACCCTGTAGGCTCCACCCACTTCCTAAGGCCCCACCCAATCCCCTTCCCACCCTTATCATCCCCACCTGAGACCAAGCCACGCCCCCAACAAGCCCCTCCCAGTCTTTAAACCACGCCCGTTTAGCCACACCCCTTCAGGCTCCGCCCCCTTTCAAGCCACACCCACTTCATTAGGCCACACCCCAATAACCCATCCCCGATAACCCACACCCCAATAACCCATTGCACCATTTAAGCCCCTCCCACTCAGACCACACCCCTCAGACCACCCCCCCTTTAAGCCACTCCCCAATAGGCCACGCCCCCATTAGGCCACACCCTCTTTCAATAGGCCACCCCCCAAAAAACCCCACCCTCCAATAACCCCCACCCCAACAAACATTACACGATTTAAGCCCCGCCCACTAGAACCACGCCCCTCAGACCACGCCCCCTTTAAGCCACGCCCCCGTAGGCCACACCCCCTTCATCAGTCCACGCCCCCCAAAACCCCACCTCTCAATAACCCCCACCCGATAACCCCCACCCCAATAACCCACTACACCACTTAAGCCCCTCCCCCTCAGACCACGCCCCTCGGACCACGCCCCCTTTAGGCCCCGCCCCCTTTCCCTCAGGCCCCGCCCCCTCACCGCGGCGCTGAAGCGCGTCCGGATGAGGCCGGGGGCGACGGCGTTGATGCGGACGCCGCGGGGCCGCAGCTCCGGGGCCAGCGCCTTCAGCAGCCCCAGCAGCGCCGCCTTGCTCACGCTGTAGGGGCCCAGCGCCTGCGCGGTGACGTCAGCGTGACGTCAGCGTGACGTCATCGTCACGTCATCAGCAGCAAGTTAGCCCGTTATGGTAATTAGCCCGTAATTAGCGTCGGGGTTGTGGGGGTTGGGGGGGGTGTTAGCGGTGTCGGCGCCGTCCCGTAGTCGCCGTCCGTCCCATAATTACAGCCCGTAATTAATTAATTAACAGCCCGTAATTAATTATCGACATCCCGTAATTAATTATTGACATCCCGTAGTTAATTACTGCCATCCCATAATTGCTATTCTGTAATTATCATCATCATTTTGTCATCGTCTTCGTCATTGTTGTCATTGTCGCCGTCCATCCCATAATTCCATCCCATAATTAATTATCAACATCCCGTAATTAATTAATTGACATCCCATAATTAATTATTGACATCCCGTAATTAATTATCACCATCCCATAATTAATTTTTCCCATTCCCTAATGGCCATCCCATAATGATCATCATCATTTCGTCATTGTCATCGTCATCTTCATCATCATCATCTTCATCTTAATCTTCATCATCTTCATCTTCCTCATCATCCTCGTTATCTCCATCTTCGTCATCATGTCACGGTCATCATCTTCATCTTCATCATCATCACCTTCATCTTCATCACGTCATCTTCGTCATCATGTCATCGTCAGCATCTTCCTCCTCACCACGTCATCATCTGCATCTTCATCATCTTCATCTTCATCATCACATCATCTTCATCTTCTTCATCATCTTCATTCTCATCACCACGCCATCATCATCATCTTAATCTTCTTCATCTTCATCATCTTCCTCATGTCATCATCATGTCATCATTGTCATTGTCATCATCTTCTTCATCATCGTCTTCTTCATCTTCATCATCATCTTCATTGTTGTCATCATCGTCATCTTCATCATTGTCATCATCTTCATCATCACATCGTCACCTTCATCATCATCACATCATCTTCATCCTGTTCATCATCATCGTCATTTTCATCTTCATCTTCATCACGTCATCATCATCTTCATCTTCATCATCATCATCATCCTCGTTATCTCCATCTTCGTCATCATGTCACGGTCATCATCTTCCTCATCATCTTCATCTTCATCATCATCACATCATCTTCATCATCTTCATCATTGTGTCATCGTCATCATCTTCATCTTCCTCATCATGACGTCATCATCATCATCATCCTCTTCATCATCTTCATCCTCATCACCACGTCGTCATCATCATCTTAATCTTCATCATCATCTTCATCTTCATCATCATCGTCGTCATCGTTACCATGTCATCGTCATCGTCATCATCATCATCATCATCGTCCATACCCACCCCCCAAGCCCCTCCCCTTCCCGTAAGCCCCTCCCCTTCCCTAAGCCCCTCCTATCCCCATAAGCCCCTCCCCCTCCCTCAAGCCCCGCCCCACTCACCGGGAAGGGCATGTACCCGGCCAAGGAGGACACCAGCACGATGGCCCCGCCCCTGCGCGACAGACCAATGGGGCGTCACCTGACCGCCTCCAGGCCCCGCCCCCTTGTCCCCAAGCCCCGCCCCCTTTGCCCTCACCCCCTGCGCTCCATGTGGGGCACCACCAGCTTGACCAGCATGGCCGCCGCCGTCACGTTCACCTGGAAGATCTGAGGGGCGTGGTTACAAAACAGGGGGCGGGGCCTAACGGGGCGTGGTCAGGCAGAGGGGGTGGGGCTTGGGAAAAGGGGGCGGGGCCACCTTCTCCCAGGCTTCCTCCTCGGCGTCCAGGGCGCTGCCCATCACGGGGTTGACGGCGGCGTTGGACACCAGGATGTCGACGCCCCCGTACGTGTCCAGGGCCTGCCCCATAGATCAGTGGGGCGCCCCATAGGTCAGGGGGGTGCCCCATAGGGCCGTGGGGTGCCCCATAGGGCCTTGGGGTGCCCCATAAATCCGTGGGGCCCCCCTGGTGACCCATAGGGCCATAGGAGCCCCATAGATCCCATAGATTACCACAGCGCCCCATAGATCCGTGGGGTGCCCCATAGGGCCGTGGGGTGCCCTATAGGGCCAGGGGGTGCCCCACAGATCCATAGGACCCCAAAAAAGCCCCCCAGCACCCCAGAGATCCGTGGGACCACCCCAACCCCATAGCACCCCTCCAGCCCCATAACCACCCCCAGCCCCATAACTACCCCATAACCCCAAAACCACCCCAAAACCACCCCAAAAACACCCCAAAACCCCACCCTGTGACCTCATAACCCCCTCCCAGCCCCATATCTCCAGCCCCACACCCCCTCTGACCCCATAACCACCCCATAACCCCCCAACCCCATAACTCCCTCCCAGCCCCACATCACCCCACAACCCCTTACCCACCCCATAACCCCCTGGCCCCATAACCACCCCAAAAACACCCCATAACCCCCCATAACCCCCCATAACCCCTCCCCGTGACCCCATAACCCCCTCCCAGCCCCACATCTCCACCCCCACGCCCCCTCCCAGCCCCACACCCACCCCACAACCCCCCGACCCCATAACCACCCCATAACCCCCCCGACCCCACAACACCCCCGGCTGACCGTCTGCACCAGGCGCTGGCGGTCTTGGGGCCGCCCCACGTGGCAGACGACCCCGGTGGCCTCGAGGCCTCGGCCCCGCAGCTGCCCCACGGCCGCCTCCACCCGGGGGGCCCGCCGCGAGCTCAGCACCACCCGTGCCCCCGCCGCCCCCAGCGCCGCTGCCACCGCCAGCCCGATCCTGGGGGGGTTGGGGGGGGGTATGGGGGGATACGGGGTCATTGTGGGGGGATATGGGGGGATATGGGGGGTCATTATGGGGGGATATGGGGGGATATGGGGGTTATAGGGTGATATGGGGTCATTATGGGGGATATGGGGGGATATGGGGGTTATGGGGGGATATGGGGGGATATGGGGTCATTGTGGGGGGATATGGGGGGATATGGGGTCATTATGGGGGGATATGGGGTCATTATGGGGGGATATGGGGGATATGGGGTCATTATGGGGGGATATGGGGGATATGGGGGTTATGGGGTCATTATGGGGGGATATGGGGGGATATGGGGGGATATGGGGGGGTAGGGGGTGATATGGGGTCATTATGGGGGGATATGGGGGTTATGGGGGATACGGGGTCATTATGGGGGGATATGGGGGGATATGGGGGGATATGGGGGTGATATGGGGTCATTATGGGGGGATATGGGGGGTTGTGGGGTCATTATGGGGGATATGGGGGGTTATGGGGGGATATGGGGGGATATGGAGTCATTATGGGGGGATATGGGGGGATATGGGGTCATTATGGGGGGATATGGGGTCAATATGGGGGGTTATAGGGGGATATGGGGGTTATGGGGTCATTATGGGGTCATTGTGGGGGGTTAGGGGTGATATGGGGGGTTTATGGGGTGATATGGGGGGTTCTGGGGTCAATATGGGGTCATTATGGGGGGATATGGGGGGGTTAGGGGGTCATTATGGGGGGTTAGGGGGAATATGGGGTCAATATGTGGGGTTATGGGGTGATATGGGGTGGTTATGGGGTCAATATGGGGTCATTATGGGGGGTTAGGGGGGTTTATGGGGGGATATGGGGGGATTATGGAGAGTTAGGGGGCTATATGGGGGGTTATGGGGTGATACGGGGTCATTATGGGATCATTATGGGGGGTTATGGGGTGATATGGGGGGGTTATGGGGTCATTAGAGGGGGTTATGGGGCACTATAGAATGGTTATGGGGTGTTATGGGGTCACTATGGGGTGATATGGGGGGGTTATGGGGTGGCTATTGGGTGATTTGGGGCGAGATGGGGTGGCTGTGGGGGATTATGAGGGGTAATGGGGTCTGTGGGGGGCTATGGGGTGGCTGTGGGGGGTTACGGGGTGGTTTTGGGGTCCCTATGGGGGGCTATGGGGTCTCTATGGGGGATTATGGGGGGTTACGGGGTCACTATGAGGCGGGATTATGGGGGATTACGGTGGATTATGGGGGATTACGGGGGATTAGGGCTGTTGGGGGCATTCCGGGCCCTCACCCATCGGTGGCAGCAGTGACCAGCGCCACCTTCCCGGCCAGCACCGCCATCGCGCCCCTCTGCTGGGGGGGGGCGGGGCCGGACGTGACGTCACCGCCGGGGGGACGGGGACTAAACAAAGAGGGCAAAGGTGTGAGGACGCGTCCTCTGCGGGACTTCCGGTGCTCACTTCCGGGTTTGGAACCCCCACTTCCGGGCTATGTAGCCACACTTCCGGCTTTTCTTGCCCCACATCCGGGTCTGGAAGGGGAACTTCCGCCCAAACTAGGGGAGGGAAGGGGGCGGGGCTAAAGGGAGGCCCCGCCCCCCTGAGGTTTAGTGGGGTTCCCAAGGGATTGTGGGATATTGGAGGGGTTATTGGGGAAAATTTGAGGGATTTGGGGGTTTTTGAGGGGCTTATTGGGGTTTTGGGGGAATTATGGGGTTTTTGAGGTGTTTTAGGGGCAAATTTTGAAGGATTTGGGGAGTTTTCAGGGTTTTATTCTTTGGGGGTGGTCTTGAGGGCATTTTGAGGGGGTTATTGGGGAAAATTTGAGGGATTTGGGGGTTTTTGAGGGGTTTATTGGGGTTTTGGGGATATAGGCGAATTTTGAGGGGTTTATTGGGGAAAATTTGAGAGATTTGGGGTTTATTGGGGTTTCTGGGGGATTATGCGATATTATTGGGGGTTACTGGGGAAATTTGGGGGGATTTGGGGATTTTTGAGGCGTTTATTGGGGTTTGGGGAGGACTGGGATTTTTGAGGCATTTTAGGGGCAAATTTTGAGGGATTTGGGGATTTTTTTAAGTTTTTATTGAGGTTTTGGGTATTATGGGATTTTTGTGGGGTTTATTGGAGAACTTTTGAGGGATTTGGGGATTTTTGAGGGGTTTTAGGGGAAACTAAAGGTTTCTCACTAAAGGTTTCTTACCTTTTTAACAGCAATTTAAACGTTTCTCATGCTTTTTAACGGCGTTTTAAACATTTTCTACCACATTTAAATGTATTTTTACAAGTTTCTCACCCTTTTAATGGTAATTTTAAACACCTCTCCCCCTTTTTAATGTTAATTTTAAACATCTCTCACCCTTTTGACAGTAATTTTAAATGTTTCTCACCTTTTTAATGGTGACTTTATAGGTTTCTTACCTTTTTAACAGCAATTTAGACGTTTCTTATCCTTTTTTATGGTAATTTAAATGTTTCTCATGCTTTTTAACGGCGTTTTAAACATTTTCCACCACATTTAAATGTATTTTTTAAAGTTTCTCACCCTTTTAATGCTAATTTTAAACACCTCTCCCCCTTCTTAATGGTAATTTGAATCATTTCTCACTCTTTGATGGCAATTTTAAAGGTTTCTTGCTTTTTTAACGGTAATTTAAACATTTCTCATACTTTTAACCGTTTTTTAAACATTTTTTACCACATTTAAATATATTTTTAAAAGCTTTTAACCTTTTTAATGGCAATTTAAACACCTCTCCCCCATTTTAATGGTAATTTGAATCATTTCTCACCTTTTTATCGTCCCTCTGAGCCGCCTCCCGCCCTTTCTCCTCAGCGCTTCCCGCCCTTTTGAGGCCCCGCCCTTTCCCCCCTCAGCGCTTCCCGCCCTTTCTGAGGCCCCGCCCCCGCGCTTCCCGCCCTTTTTAGCCCCGCCCCCTGCCCGGGGCCATGGCGGCGCCCCCCCCCTCGGACTGGTTCCACTGCAACCGCTGCTACCGCCAGGAGGGCGCCGGCTTCTGCCTCACCTCCTGCGGGCACCTCCTCTGCCAGCGCTGCCTGGGGGCAGGTAATAGCCCCGTAAAATGGGTGTGAAAGGGGTCCCCCGGGCCTTTAATGTCATGAAATGGCGGCTGGAGGGGGTCTGTCAAAAGTTTTACCTCATAAATTGGATGTTAAAGGGGTCCCTCAGTCCTTAATCCCGTAAAATGGGTGTGAAAGGGATCCCCCGGGCCTTTAATGTCATGAAGTGGAAGCAGAAAGGGGGCTGTCAAGGGTTTTACCTCATAAAATGGGTGTAAAAGGGGTCCCCTGGTCCCTGAATGTCATGAAATGGCGGCTGGAGGGGGTCTGTCAAAATTTTACCTCATAAAATGGGTGTGAAAGGGGTCCCTCAGTCCCTAGTCCCATCAAATGGGTGTAAAAGGGGTTCCCCGGGCCTTTAATGTCATGAAATGGAAGCAGAAAGGGGGCTGCCAAGGGTTTTACCTCACGAAATGGTAGCAGAAAGGGGTCTCTCAATGGTTTTACCTCATAAAATGGGCGTAAATGGGGTTTTTCAGTCCCTAATCCCATAAAATGGGTGTAAAAAGAGTCCCCTGGTCCTTTAATGTTGTGAAGTGGAAGCACAAAGGGGGCTGCCAAGGGTTTTACCTCACAAAATGGGTGTAAAAGGGGTCCCCTGCTCCTTCAATGCCATAAAATGTGTGTAAAAAGGGTCCCCTGGTCCTTTAATGCCATAAAATGGCAGCAGAAAGGGGTCTCCTGACACATTTACCTCACAAAATGGTTTTAAAAAGGGGTTTGCCAAGGATTTTACCTCACGAAATGGTTGTAAAAGGGGTCCCTCAGTCCCAAATCCCATCAAATGGCAGCAGACATGGGTTTTACCTCACAAAATGGTGGCAAAAAGGGGTCTGTCAAAGGTTTTACCTCATAAAATGGTTGAGAAAAGGGGGCTGCCAAGGGTTTTACCTCATAAAATGGGTGTAAAAGGGGTCTTTCTGTCCCTAATTCCATAAAATGGGTGTAAAAGGGGTCTTTCTGTCCCTAATTCCATAAAATGGGTGTAAAAGGGGTCCCCTCATCTTTTAATGCCATGAAATGGTGGCGGAAAGGGGCCTCCTGACACATTTACCTCACAAAATAGTTTTAAAAAGGGGTCTGCCAAGGATTTTACCTCAAAAAAATGAATTTAAAAGGGATCTCCCAATGGTTTTACCTCACAAAATGGCTTAAAAAAAGGGGTCCCCTACACTTTTACCTCACAAATGGCTTTAAAAAGGGGTCTCCTGATCCTTTACTGCCATAAAATGATGGCAGAAATCGGTCCGCCAACAGTTTTACCTCAAAACTTTTTTAAAAAATTAAAATTTTAAAATTTAAAAAGGGTTTTTACCTCACAAAATGTTTGTAACAAGGGGTCCCTCAACCCCAACCCCATAAAACGGCAGCAGAAAGGGAGCCCCCAATGCTTTAACCCCATAAAATAATGGCAGAAAAGGGCCTTTCAACGCTTTAACCCCACAAAACGATTACAAAAAGGCATTTCTGTATAATTTAACCCCATAAAACATTGATAAAAATGGATCCTTACCGCTTTAACCCCTCCTTTTGCAGGTCCCTGCCCCGTCTGCACTGCCGCCTGCCGCCGCTTCCCCCTCCCCGAGCAGGTGAGCGCCCCCTGGCGGCCGCCATTTTGTGCCCCCCCCACTGGGGGCCGCCATCTTGGATCCCCCCATTCACCCCCATTGGGCCGCCATTTTGTGCCCCCCCCACTGGGGGCCGCCATCTTGGATCCCCCCATTCACCCCCATTGGGCCGCCATTTTGTGCCCCCCCCATTGGGGGCCGCCATCTTGTGTCCCCCCATTCACCCCCCATAGGGCCGCCATCTTGGATACCCCCCACTGGGGGCCGCCATCTTGAATATCCCCATTTACCCCCCATTGGGCCGCCATTTTGAATAACCCCCCACTGGGGGCCCCCATTTTGTCCGCCCACTGGGGGCCGCCATTTTGCCTCCTCCCCTCCCTCACACCCTTATTTTGGCACCATTTTGGCGTCCCCATTAACCCCTTCCCCCCCTTTAGCCCCACGAGGCGCCGTTCCTCCGCAGCCCCGCCGCCGTCGCCCGCCAGCGCCTGGCGCACATCGCCCAGGTGAGCCAAATCTGTTGGATTTCCCCCAAAAAACACCCATTTCTTCCCCTTTTTCGAAGCCCTGACTCCTCCCCACAGGCCTGGCGCTTCCAGCGGGCGCAGGCGGAGCTGCTGCTGGGCTCCCAGCGCCAGGCCGCGTGCCGGGCCCAGGCGGCACTGAGGGAGGCCCGCCAGGCGCTGGAGGCCAAGGAGAGGTGAGCGAGGACATTTTTGGGGAGGGGGCGGCCTCCCCTCCCCCCTTTCAGCCTCCCCTCCCCCCTTTTTTGCCTCCCCCACCCCCCCGGCCTCACCGCTGCCACCCCGCAGGGAGGCCGAGGCGCTGAGGAAGGAGAACGGGGAGCTCAGGAGGCACCTGCGGGAGGCCGAGGTCCCCCAAATCTGCCCCTTTTACCCCATTTTTCCACCATTTAACCCCACCCTAATCCCATTTAATCTCCGCTTACCCCATTCTATCCTTTTTCCCCTTTTTACCGCCCATTTTTCCACATTTTCCCCCATTTTATCACCATTTTCCCGCATTTTCCCCATTTTTAGCACAATTTTTCCCCATTTCACCACCATTTTCCCCCATTTGGACACCCCTTTCCCCTTTTAACCACACTTTTTGCCCATTTGACCACCATTTTCCCCCATTTAACCCAAATTTTCCCCAATTAAAACCCCTTTTCCCCATTTACCCTCCCATTTCACCCTATTTTTCCCCATTTCACCCAGTTTCCCTCCCTCTTTTCCCCTATTCACCTCATTTTCCCCATTTTTCCCCCCAATTTCCCTTCATTTTACCTATTCTTCTCCATTTAACCCATTTCTCCCCATTTAACCCCCATTTACCCCCCAATTTCCCCTATTTACCCCCCCAATTTCCCATTTTCTTCCCAAATTTCCCCCTTTAACCCCCCCAACTCCCCCATTTCCCCCCCAATCCCCCCTTAACCCCCAATTTCCCCTATTTCCCCCAAATTTCCCCCTTTAACTCCCCCAATTCCCCCATTTCCCCCCCAGTCCCCTCCTTAACCCCAAAATTCCCCTTTTTCCCCCAAATTTCCCCCCAGGTCTCCCCAGGCTGGCGGTCGAGCAGGTGAGCCCCCCGACCCCCTCAATTTTGGGGTCCCCCCCCCAGGGTGCTCAGCACCCCAAATCCCCCCCCAGGAACAGCACCCCCCGGCCCGTCGCCATCACCTCCCCAGTCGAGACAGGTAGGACCCCATTTTTTTCCCTAAAACCCCCCTTTTTACCCCAAAACCCCCCTCCCCACCCATTTCCCCCAAATCCCCCCTTTTTCCCCAAATCTCCCTTTTTTTCCCCAAACCCCCACCCCCATTTCCCCCATCATTCTTTGGGACCCCCCATTTCTGGGGAGCCCCAAAATCGCTCTTTTTCCCCCAAAACCCCTCTCCCCCCCCAGTGACCCCCAGCCCCGGCGGCAGCTCAGCAGCCTGGTAGTGAGGTAACCACGACCCCCCGAATTCATGAATGCCCCCAAATTTGGGCTTTTTCACCCCAAAACCGTGCCCTCCCCAGCCGCTCGGCGTCGCTGGAGCGCCCCCAGCCCCGCGGGACCCCCACGTGGCCGGGTGAGCCCCAAAATCCCCGGGTTTACCCCCAACAACCACCCCCCCCCCCCTTCCCCATACACCCTAACCCCTCCCACAAGCCCCGCCCCCATCCCACAAGCCCCGCCCCTTTCCCTAAAGCCCCGCCCCCATCCCTCCAGCCCCTCCCCTTGCTCTATCATGACCCACAAACCCTGCCCCCTTTGCCTCAAGCCCCGCCCCCTGTACCCAAACCACGCCCCCATTGCCACACCCCTACCCATAAGCCCTGCCCCTTTTCCTTAAGCCCCGCCCACCCACCCCAAGCCCCGCCCACAGCCCTAAGCCCTCCCCCATGCTCTACCACTAGCCCCAAGCCCCGCCCACGCACCATAAGCCCCGCCCACCAATCACAAGCCACGCCCCCAACCACATGCCCTATCACTAGCCATAAGCCCCGCCCCTTAAGGCTACGCCCCCTCTTCAAGCCACGCCCCCAGCCCTACCCCATGCTCTACCACTAGCCCCAAGCCCCGCCCACTCACCACAAGCCTCTCCCCCACCTCTCCCCATTGGCTTCCACTACCCCAAGCCCCTCCCCTTTAACACTGACCCCGCCCCCTCTCCCCAGTCCCCGCCCCCAGCCTGCCCCGCCACAGGTAAGCCCCGTCACCGCCGGGCGGAAGTCGCCGCCTCATGCCCTCAACCAAGATGGCGGCGCCGCGTTGCCCCTAGCAACCGCCGCCATTCTGCCCTACCCCCCTCCGCGTTGCCTGGCAACCGGCGCCATTCTGCTCACCCTCCCGCCGCGTTGCCTGGCAACCGCCGCCATCTTGCGCTCCCTCCCGCCGCGTTGCCGGGCAACCGGCGCCATCTTGCGAGCGCGCCCGGCCGCCGCCATCTTGAGAGGCAAGATGGCGCTGGCCAGCGTCCTGCGGCTCCCCGCCGAGCCCCCGCAGCCCCCCGCCGCCTTCCCGCTCCTCGCAGCCCCCCGGGACGCCCCCGGCCCCCCCCAGAGCCTCGCGGCTCCCCCCTGGGGCACGGCGGAGCCCCCCGGGCCCGGTTTGCAGTTCCTGCACGGGACCACCACGCTGGCTTTTAAGGTGAGGGGGGGTTTAAGGGGGGCTTTGGGGGGTCCCCGGGGAGTCTTTGGGGGGGTTTTGGGGTTTTAGGGGGGTCCCCGGGGGGTCTTTGGATGGTTTTTGGGGGTGGAGGGGGTCTTTGGGGTGGTTTGGGGGGTCTTTGGGGAGTTGGGGTGTCACCGTGGGTCTTCGAGGTGATTTTGGGGGTTTAGGGGTGTCTTTGGGGGTTGGGGGGGGGTCCCTGGGGGATCTTTGGGGGGGTTGGGGGTCTTTCGAGGGTTGGGGGGTCCCCGGGGGGGTCTCTGGGGGGTTTTGGGGGGGTCTTTTGTGGGTTGGGGGGTTCCCGTGGGTCTTTGAGGTGGTTTTAGGGACCCCCAAAGCCACCTAGAGACCTCGTGGTGGGCCTCCAGGTCTACCTGGGGACCCCCAAAGCCACTTCGGGACCTCGTGGTGGGCCGCCAAGTCTACCTAGGGGCCTCATGGTGGGTCTCCAGGTCTACCTAAGGACCTCATGGTGGGCCTCCAGGTCTACCTGGGGTTCTCCAGGTCTACCTAGGAACCCCCAAAGCCACCTGGGGACCTCGTGGTGGGCCGCCAAGTCTACCTAGAGTTTGCCAGGTCTACCTAGGGATCTCATGGTGGGCCTTCAGGTCTACCTAGGGACCTAATGGTATGCCGCCAGGTCTACCTAGAGACCGCCAGGTCTACCTAGGGACCTCATGGTGGGTTTCCAGGTCTACCTAGGGGTTGCCAGGTCTACCTAAGGACCTCATGGTAGGTCTCCAGGTCTACCTAGGGACCTTGTGGTGGGCTTCCAGGTCTACCTAATGGTCTCTAGGTCTACCTAGGAACCTCATGGAATGCCGCCAGGTCTACCTAGAGACCGCCAGGTCTACCTAGGGGCCTCATGGTGGGCCTCCAGGTCTACCTAGGGATCTTGTGGTGGGTCTCCAGGTCTACCTGGCAACCTCATTGTGGGCTTCCAGGTCTACCTAGGGGCTGCCAGGTCTACCTAGGGACCGCATGGTAGGTCTCCAGGTCTACCTAGGAACCTCCTGGTGGGTTTCCAGGTCTACCTAGGAACCTCCTGGTGGGTCTCCAGGTCTACCTAGGGATCTTCAAGTCTACCTAGGGACCCCCAAGTCCACCTAGAGACCTCGTGGTGGGCCTCCAGGTCTACCTAACGCCCCGTAGCTCCACCGGGAGCCCTCCACCCCCCCCCCCAACCCCTTCTCTCTCCCCCAGTTCGACCACGGCGTGATGGTGGCGGTGGACTCGCGGGCGACGGCGGGCTCCTACGTGGCCTCGCAGACGGTGCAGAAGGTGATCGAGATCAACCCCACGCTGCTGGGCACCATGGCCGGGGGCGCGGCCGACTGCAGCTTCTGGGAGCGCCTCCTGGCCCGGCAGTGCCGCGTCTACGAGCTGCGCAACAAGGAGCCCATCTCGGTGGCCGCCGCCTCCAAGCTGCTGGCCAACATGGTCTACCAGTACAAGGGCATGGGGCTCAGCATGGGCACCATGATCTGCGGCTGGGACAAGAGGGGGCCAGGTCAGGGGGGCCTTGGGGGGCGTTTGGGGGGGTTTGGGGTGGGTCCGGGGGGGTTTGGGGTGGTGGAGGACTTCAGTCTTCAAGATGGAGACCGTGGGTTGAGGTTTTGGGTCTTAAAGTTGAAGGATGGAGGTTGAGGTCTTGGGATTCTTGAAGGTGGAAGGGTTTTGGGGTGGTTCTGGGGGGTTTTGGGGTGGGTCCGGGGGGTTTTGGGGTGGTTTGAGGGGGTTTTGGGGTGGTTCCAGGGGGGTTTGGGGTGGTGGAGGTCTTAAATCATCAAGAAGGAGACTAAAGATGGAGGTTTTGGGGTTGAGGCCACGCAATCCTAATCATTTTTGGGATGGAGACCGCCCAATTGCTCTTCTACTTGAGGTAGAGGCCACCCAACCCCATTGTTTTGGGTAGAGACCCCCCCAATCCTCCTTCTTTTTGGGGTAGAGGCCACCGCAACCCCATTTTTTGGACTGGAGGCCACCCAATTCTCCTTCTTTTTGGGGTAGAGGCCGCCCAATCCTCCTTCTTGGGGTAGAGACCGCCCAATCCTCCTCCTTTTTGGGGTAGAGGCCGCCCAACCCCATTTTTTTTGGGTAGAGGCCACCCAACCTCCTTCTTCTTGAGGTAGAGGCCACCCAACCCCGCTTATTTTTTGGGTAGAGGCCGCTCAACCCCATTTTTTTTGGGTAGAGGCCGCCCAATCCTCCTCCTTTTTGGGGTAGAGGCCGCCCAACCCCATTTTTTGGACTGGAGGCCACCCAATTCTCCTTCTTTTTGGGGTAGAGACCGCCCAACCCCGCTTATTTTTGGGGTAGAGGCCGCCCAATTCCTCTTCTTGATGTAGAGGCCGCCCAATCCTCCTTCTTCTTGAGGTAGAGGCCGCCCAATCCCTCTTCTTTTCGGGGTAGAGGCCGCCCAACCCCTCTTATCGACGTAGAGGCCGCCCAACTCCATTGTTTTGGGTAGAGACCACCCAATTCTCCTCCTTTTCGGGGTAGAGACCGCCCAATCCTATTTTTTTTCGGGGTAGAGGCCGCCCAATGCCTCTTGTCGACGTAGAGGCCGCCCAACCTCCTTCTTCTTGAGGTAGAGGCCGCCCAATGCTACTTTTTTGGGTAGAGGCCACCCAATCCTCCTTTTTTTTGGGGTAGAGGCCACCCAACCCTATTTTTTTGGGTAGAGACCGCCCAATCCTCCTCCTTTTTGGGGTAGAGGCCGCCCAACCCCATTTTTTTGGGTAGAGACCACCCAATTCTCCTCCTTTTCGGGGTAGAGACCGCCCAATCCTATTTTTTTTCGGGGTAGAGGCCGCCCAATGCCTCTTGTTGACGTAGAGACCCCCCAACCTCCTTCTTTTCGGGGTAGAGACCACCCAACCCCACTTTTTGGCCTGGAGACCCCCCAACCTCCTTCCTCCCTCCCCCCCAGGCCTCTACTACGTGGACAGCGAGGGCACCCGCGTCCCCGGGCCGGCCTTCGCCGTGGGCTCGGGCGCGCCCTACGCCTACGGGGTGCTGGACCGCGGGCTGCGGCCGGGGCTGGGGGTGGAGGCCGCGAGCCGCCTGGCCCGGCGCGCCATCCAGCAGGCCGCGCGGCGCGACGCCTACTCGGGGGGACGCGTCACCCTCTACCACGTGGCCAGGGGAGGCTGGCGCCGCCTCGCCCAGCACGACCTGGGGGAGAGGCCCGAGGACGAGGAGGAGGAGGAGGAGGAGGAGGACGGGGTGTGAGGTGGGGGAGGAAGGGGGGTTTGGGGGGTGGGAGGGGGTTGGGGGGATTTGGGGGGTTGGGGGGTTTGGGGGGTTTTGGGGGGTTTTGGGGGTGGAGGCTGGTGGGTGAGGAGGTGGAGGCCATGGTTGGGTCAAGAAAATGGAGGCTGAGAGGGTTTTGGGGGGTTTGGGGGGTTTTGGGGGTGGAGGCTGGTGGGTTAGGGGGTGGAGGCTGAGTTTAGGTCAAGAAAATGGAGGCCACAAGGTTGTTTTAGAGGTTTTTTGGGTGTTTTTGGGGTGGAGGCTGGTGGGTGAGGGGGTGGAGGCTGGGGTTGGGTCAAGAAAATGGAGGCCAAGAGGGTTTTGGGGGGTTTTGGGGAGGTTTTGGGGGTGGAGGCCGCGGTTGGGGTGAGAAAATGGAGGCCAAGAGGGTTTTTGGGGGGATTTGGGGGGTTTTGGGGGTGGAGGTTGGTGGGTGAGGGGGTGGAGGCCATGGTTGGGTCAAGAAAATGGAGGCCACAAGGTTGTTTTGGAGGTTTTTTGGGGGTTTTGGCGGTGGAGGCTGCGGTTGGGTTGAGAAAATGGAGGCCGAGAGGGTTTTGGGGGGTTTTGGGGGTGGAGGCCACATTTGGGTTGAGAAAATGGAGGCCAAGAGGGTTTTGGGGGGGATTTGGGGGGTTTTGGGGGTGGAAGTTGGTGGGTGACGGGGTGGAGACCACAGTTGGGTCAAGAAAATGGAGGCCAAGAGTGTTTTGGGGAGATTTGGGGCGTTTTGGGGCTGGAGGCCGGGTTTTTTTTACAGGTTTCCGTTGGCTGAGGGGGTGGAGGCCAGGATTGGGTGAAGCAAATGGAGGCCGAGGGCATTTTTGGGGGCATTTCGGGGGATTTTGGGGGTGGAGGTGGGGATTTTTGGGTCCAAATCACGGAGGCCGCGTTGTTTCCTTGCAGGCTCCCATTGGCTGATGGAGGCCTCCAATCACTGCAGGGGGGGCGGGGCCACTGTGGAGATGACCACGCCCCTTCTGGAGTGGCCCCGCCCCCTCTGGTGTTGTCCCCGCCCCCTGCTGCCCATAAAGTTCTCTGATTGGTTCCAGCCCCTGCCTCTCATTTATGGGGGTGGGACGGGGAGGAGGGCGGCCATCTTGGGTAGGGGGGGCCGCAGCCAATGGCGGGGGGTGGGGGGCACGTGACCGCTTAGCCACGCCCCCTGCGAGGCTGATTGGCCAAAGGGGGTTTATTTGCCCCGCCCCATTGGCGATTTGGTGCCTCCCACGACCAAATAAGGGAAAGAACAACGGGGCGGGGCCTCTGGGGGAGGAGGGGAGGGCGGGCGGGGGATAAAAAGCTCAAAAACCGCGGAGATTTGGTGAAATTTGGGGCGTTTTGGGGCTTTTTCAATGCCGGGGGCCGTCAGTAGGCTCCAGAGTGAACGGGGAGGGGCGGGGGAGCGGGGAGGGAGCTGCGCATGCGCGGGGGGACACCGGGGAAGGGAGGGGGAGCGAGAAGGGAGTTGCGCATGCGTCAGGGCTCCGGGAGGGGAGGGGGGAGCGAAAGGAGCGGTGAGGCCAGGGCTGCGCATGCGCGGAGCGCTCCGGGAGGGGAGGGGGAGAGGGGGCGGAGCCGCGCCGTGCGTCCCTGTGCGTCGCCCCGCCCCTGCTGCGCCCTGATTGGATGGTGGGTATGGAGGGGCGGGGCCAGGCGGAAAGCGCGCGGAAGGAAGCGGCGGGAGGGGCCGGGTCGGGATTGGGGTGAAAAAGGGGGAATTGGGGCTGGGGGGGGGGCGTGGGGGGATGGGGAGGGGAAGGGGGGAGTTGGGGTAAAAAACGGAGGTTTTGGGGTGGGAAATGGGAGTTTGGGGTGAAAAATGGGATTTTGGGGTGAAAAATGGGGGTTTTGGGGAAAATATGAGGGGTTTTGGGTGGGAAATGGGATTTTGGGGTAAAAAAGGGGGGATTTGGGGTCATAAATATACGGTTTGGGTTCAAATGTGTGAGATTTGGGGTTGAAGATGGGGGATTTGGGGTATAAAAGTGCGGTTTTGGGTGGTCAAGGGGGGATTTGGGGTGAAAAATGGGATTTTGGGTAAAAAAATGAGGGTGTTGGGCTAAAAATGGGGGTTTGGGGGCGAAAACTGGGGAGTTTGGGATGAAATTTGGGGAGTTTGGGGTTGAAAAGGGAGGTTTGGGGTGAGAAATGGGTGTTTGGGGTAAAAAAAAGGGGGATTTGGGGTGAAAACCTTGAAATTTGGGGTCCAAAAGGGAGTTTGGGGTGAAAAAAGGGGATTTGGGGTCAAAAAGGGAGATTCTGGGGTGAGAAATGGGGAATTTGGGGTCAAAAAGAGGGATTTGGGGTGGAAAAAGGGGGATTTGGGGTTAAAAAAGGGGAATTAGGAGTGAAAAATGTGAATTTTGGGGTGAAACCTGGGAGATTTTGGGGTGAAAAAGGGGGATTTGGGGCAAAATACACTAATGTGTTGTGGGTAACCCCCCCTTGCCCCCCATTTAGCGCCATGACGGACCTGGAGGCGGAGCTTCTGGGTGAGAGGGGCGGGGCCAAATGGGGCGGGGGCAATACGGGGATGTCAAATATGCTAATGAGATGCTAATGAGATGCTAATGAGCCCCTCCCTCCCCACAGGCCCGGCGCTGCCCCTGCCCCCCCCCGAGGAGCTCCTCCCCCACCCGGGGCTGGGCCGGCTGCTGGCGGCCCTGGGGGCGGGGCCCGAGGGGGCGGGGCCCGAGGGGGCGGGGCTTGGCGCGGCCGGGGGGCGGAGCCTGCGGCGGGCGGAGGCGGAGCTTGGGCGGCAGCGAGCCGCCTGGTT
The DNA here is from genome assembly GCA_026413565.1 of Aythya baeri. Classification (NCBI taxonomy): domain Eukaryota; kingdom Metazoa; phylum Chordata; class Aves; order Anseriformes; family Anatidae; genus Aythya; species Aythya baeri. The sequence goes on along the minus strand of JAKRSJ010000121.1, from coordinate 157,969 downwards.
GGCCCGCGAGGGGCTCTGGAGGGCGGTGCTGGAGCTGCTGCGGGAGCCCCGCCCCCAGGAGGTGTGGCCTAAATGGGGGGGCGGGGCTTAGGCTGTAACGGGATGGTTTATCGGGGCCGCAAAGCCTCATGGGAAGGCCACGCCCCCTTTCAGGCCCCGCCCACCCTGGAGCTAGCGTTGGCATTGGCCCAGCTGCGCCTCGGCCCGCCCCTATTGGCCGCTCTGCTGCCGCCTCCCCAGGTGAGCCCCGCCCCCTTAGTTAAATATCTTGATGACATCACTGACCACACCCTCTGACATCACTGACCACGCCCCCTCCCCTAACAGGACCCCGCCCCCTTGCGCCTCCGCCTGCTGCCATTGGTGGAGCGGCGCCTGGCGGGGAAGGCGGGGCAGCTGGCCGACTACTTCCGGGGGCGGGGCCGTGACGTCACCGACGGTGATGACGTCACCGATGACGTCGCCGAGGAGCTGGCGGCCCAACGGCGCCGCCTGGAGGCCGCCACCGCCCGGCGCCGCCGCCTGGCCGGGCAGCTGGACGGCCTACGGCGCCTCTACCCACAGGTACCCCGCGGTGACGTCATCGCTGACGTCACTGCTGATGTCATCGGTGACGTCACGGCCCCGCCCTTGCAGGTTCTGGGGCGCTGCGGGGCGCTGCTGGGGCGGCTGCAGGAGGAGCGGGCGGCGGGGGCGGAGCTGGAGCGGCGCCGGGGGCTCTACCTGGAGGCCAAGGGGGCGGCCACGCTGCTCAAGATCCGGTGGGTGGCGACGTCACCGTGACGTCACCGTGACGTCATCGCGGGGTATGACGTCATCGCCGGGTATGGCGTCATCTTGACGTGGGGTGGGTGGGCGCCCCGCAGGTTGGAGGAGCTGACGGTGCTGCTGGACACCTACAGACCTGAGGTGCTGGAGGCGCACCGCGTCATCAGGTGCGGCCCCTATCGCCCCCGTATCGCCCCACGCTGTCGCGATATACCACGATATCGCCCCCATATTGCCCCATATTGCCCCATGCTATCACGATATACCACGATATCACCCCATACTGTCCCGATATGCTGCGATATCGCCCCCATATTGACCCGTATCGCCCCATACTGTCACGGTATACCCTGATATCAGCCCCTTATCGCTCCCTATCGCCCCATACTATCCCAATATCCCCCAATATCACCCCAAAATCGCCCCATACTGTCGTGATATACCCCGATACCGCCCCATATCACCCCTTACTCACGCGATATGCCCCGATATCCCGCGATATCGCCCCGGTATCGCCCCATATCGCAGGTCGCGCCTGGAGGCGGAGCTATCGCGGGCAGAGGCGGAGCTGTCGGGGGCACGGGAGGCGCTGGGGGCGCTGCAGGCGCTGGGCCCGGGCTTCCAGGAGGCAGCCACCGAGTACGGGCGGCTCCGCGAGCGCCTCCGCCACCGCCGCTGGGCCCTGCGCCAGCTCCACCGCCATGACAGTGACGTCACTGATGACGTCAGCGATGACGTCACCAAGGACAGCGACGGAGGACCGTCGTAAGAGGGAAGGGTGGGGGCAAGATGGCCACCATGGGGGCAAGATGGCTGCCAGGGGGGCAAGATGGCTGCCCTAGCAACCACTGGGTCTCCATAGCAACAATATGGCCACCACTTAGGCTCCACCCCCTGGTTGCCATGGAGACTGCTGTGGCCCCGCCCCCACCCAGCCCCGCCCTCAATAAATTGACCCCTCCCCCTTTGTGCCCGTCTCTGGCCTCTCATTGGTTGGAAAAGGGGGGTGGGAGGGAAGGGCGTGGCCTCGGTGACTGGCAGCAGGAGGTGGGCGGAGATTGGTTGGGTGGGAGGGGTCTGCAGGGGGTGATTGACAGGTGAGGGCACTCGGTGATTGGTTAAGGGGTGGGGCAAGAGCCTCCCTCACAGGCGTTTGATTGACAGCAGGGGGCGCGCAGCCATTGGCCAACAGCCCAGTGAGGGCGGGGCCTCCCCTCAGCCTCCCTCAGCCGTTTGATTGACAGGCGAGGCTGTGCTGCCATTGGCTCACAGCATAATAAAGGCGGGCCCTCTTTTCCCGCCCAACCTTTTGACTGACAAGCGGCTCCGCGCAGCCATTGGCTCACAGCGCCAGGAGGGCGGGACCTCCCCTCAGCCTACCTCAGCCATTTGATTGACAGACGAACAAGCTCAGCGATTGGTGCACCGGCGTCTAAGGGCGGGACTCCTCTTCCCGCCCAACTCCTTGACTGACAGCCGCCTCTACGCAGCCATTGGCTCACAGCGCAGTGAGGGCGGGACCTCCCCTCAGCCTCCCTCAGCCATTTGATTGACAGCCGAACCCGCTCAGCGATTGGTGCACCGGCGTCTAAGGGCGGGACTCATTTTCCCGTTCAACTCCTTGACTGACAGCCCGCTCCGCGCAGCGATTGGCTCAGCACCCAACGAGGGCGGGTCCACCCCTCAGCCTCCCTCAGCAATTTGATTGACAGGCGAGACCGCGCGGCGATTGGCTCACAGCCCAATGAGGGCGGGACTCAGCTTCCCGCCCAGCCCCTTGACTGACACCCCTCTCCGCTCCCCGATTGGCCGCGGGGGCGGGCTTTGCGCGTTTTCTCCCTCCCCATTGGCCGCCGCGGCGTTGGCGGCCGGAAGCGGCTCCTGAGGCGAGGCGGAGAGGCGGCAAGATGGCGGCGGGCGGCCCGGGGGCTGCGGGCGCCGCTCGGGTGTCGAGCGGGCGGGAGCTGGGCTGCGTGCCCGAGGTGGCGGCGGCGCTGGGGGCCGTGGCCCGGCAGGGGTGAGCGGAGCCTCGAAACCCCCTCGGTGGTGACCCTCGGGGTGGGATTTCCGCTGCCCTTTGACCTCTGACCCCTCGGTTTTTTAGGTTCGACTTCCTGGCGGCGCCGCTTTTCCACCCCCGGCACCGCCGCGAGTTCGGGCTCAGCCCCGCCAGGGACAGGCCCGGGCCGCAGACGCGCTCCGACCTGCTGCTCAACGGCAGGGGTGAGCGGGGGGGGGCTATAGGGGGTCTTTGTGGGATTTGGGGGGGCCATAGGGGGCCTATGGGGGTGTATTGGGGGTTCTATGGGATTAGGGGGGGCTATAGGGTCTGGAGAGAGGGCTATGAGGGGATGTAGGGGGCTGTAAGGCACGTGTGGGGCTCTGTAGGGGATTTGGGGGGGCTATAGGGGGCCTGTAGCGGATTTAGAGGGGCTGTAGGGGATTTAAGGGGTCTATAGGGGGTCTACATGGGGTTTGGGGGGCTATAGGGGATCTCTAAAGGATTTAGAGGGGCTAGGGAGGGGAAATAGGGGGTCTATAGGGGATTTAGAGGGGGTCTAGAGGGGTTATAGGGGATTTAGAGGGGTGTAGGAGGGGCTATGGGGTATTTAAAGGGGATATAAGGAGGTTATAGGGGATTTGGGGGGGTATAGGGGGGATATAGGGGGGTCTGTAGGGTGTATATAAGGGATTTAGGGGGGCTATGGGGGCTGAGGAGGGGATATGGGGGGTCTGTAGGGGATTTGGGGTGTCTATAGGGGAGCTATAGGAGATTTAGGGAGGCTATAGGGAGGCTGTATGAGATTTAAGGGGTTTATAGGGGATCTAAAGGGCATATAGGGGATTTGTGGGGTCTGTAGGGTCTTTAGGACCCCTTTAGGGCCCCTTTAGGACCCCCTTTCCCCCCCCCAGACTGGACGACGCTGATCGTGGGCCGCCTGTCCCCATGGATCCGCCCCGACTCCCCCCTGGAGCACGTGCGCCGCAACTCCGAGGCGGTGAGCGGGACACGCCCCCTCGGCTGCAAGCCACGCCCCTCAGCCGCAAGCCACGCCCACCCCTGCGAGCCACGCCCACTCTGTACCAAGCCACGCCCCCACCAACCCGACCCCCCCATCACATGGCATTCAGCCTCCCAGCCCTCAAAGCCCCGCCCCTTTGGCTGAAACCCCACCCCTCGCTAAAGCCACGCCCCCAAGGATGTCCCTACACACATAAGCCCCGCCCACGTCCATAAACCACGCCCCCTTTCAGAACCCCCGTTGCTCCAGCTCAGCCCCTCCCACCAATACCCAGCCCCCCGAAGCCCCGCCCCTGAAACCCCGCCCACCAACCCCCACCCACTTAAGCCCCGCCCCAAACCACCACCTTGGGGCCCCTACCACTCTGACCACCCCCCCATCAAGCCCCACCCACCCCTATAACACACCCCGCCCCCCTCCTATCAACCTGCCCTCCCATAAAGCCCCGCCTACAGCCACAGCCATTTAAGCCACGCCCATCAGACTCCACCCACTTAAGCCCCGCCCCCAAAACATCACCACAAGCCCCTCCCACTCTGACCACGCCCCCTTTAAGCCCCGCCCATCCCCTCCAACCCACCCCAACCCCACTCTTCCACCCCCTGCCCTCCCCTCAGACCCCTCCCCTCGCCCCACCCCCTCAGTCCCCGCCCCCGGCGCCCCACCCAGTTAGGCCCCGCCCCCGGGGCCCCGCCCGGCTAAGCCCCGCCCCCAGGCCATGCTGCAGGAGCTGGATTTCGGGGCCTACCTGGGGCTGCCGGCCTTCCTGCTGCCCCTGCGCGGCGCCCACAGCCCCAACCTGGCCCGGCTGCTCAGCGCCCACCTGCACAGCGGCCACCACAGCGCCGCCGTGAGCACTGGGGGGCACTGGGAGGCACTGGGAGGGACTGGGAGGGGCTGGGAGGGGGACTGGGGGCACTGGGAGGGGGTGTGGGGGGTATGGGGGGATATGGGGGGTAATACGGGGTTATGGGGGCATATAAGGGGTTATTGGGGGGTTTGGAGGGATTGGGGTGTACTGGGAGGGCACTGGGATATACTGGGAGGGGACCAGGGGGCACTGGGAGGGGGTATAGGGTGGGTATGGGGGGGTTATAGGGGGGGTATAAGGGGTTATTGGGGGTCTGGGGGGAATTGGGAGGGAATTTGGGTGTACTAGGAGATACTGGGAGAGGCTGGGAGATACTGGGGGGGGACTGGGGAGCACTGGGAGGGGACTGGGAGGTACTGGGAGGGGGCTGAGGGGCTCTTGGGAGGCACTGGGACGTACTGGGAGGGCACTGGGCTGTACTGGGAGGGCCGAGGGAGGCGGGGGGGGCTCTTACTGGTCTGTACTGGTTCTTACTGGTCTGTACTGGGGCAGTTCTGGGTGCGGGTGCCGCTGGTGGCCCCCGAAGACTCGCGCGATGACGTCATCGAGAACGACCCCGCCGGGGCAGGGGGGGAGGGGGCAGCCGAGGAGCGCACCTGGCACTGGTGGGCACTGGGATGGACTGGGAGGGACTGGGATATACTGGGAGGGGTTGGGAGGGACTGGGATATACTGGGGGGGGAACTGGGAGGGACTGGGGGGGAACTGGGAGGGACTGGGAGGGGACTGGGGTGGACTGGGATATACTGGGAAGGGGCCGGAAGTGTGGCTGGGAGAGACTGGGAGGGTTTTGGGGTGAAAAGCGGGCATTTGGGGGCCGGAATCGGGGGGAGAATGGAGGGGCTGGGTGGGTTTTGGGGTGGAAAATGGGGATTTGGGGCAAAAAGGGGGTTCTTGGGGGAAAAAGTGGGATCTTGGGTCAGAAAACGGGGTTTTAGGGTTAAAAGGGGGGATTTGGGGGTAAAAAAAGGTCTCGAAAAGGGAAATTTGGGGTCAAAAGGGGGGATTTGGGGGTTGAGAGGGGGATTTTTGGGTCAAAAAGTGGCATTTTGGGTCAAAAGCGGTAAGAAGTTGGATTTTGGGCAGAAACCGTGGGATTTTGGGGCCTGAGGGAGCTCGTTGGGGCGAGAAGAGGAGGTTTTGGTGTTGGGCGGGGCCCCGTTTTGGGGCTAAAAGCGGGGATTTTGGGTCCGGCAGGTGGCACAACTTCCGCACCCTCTGCGACTACAACAAGCGGGTGGGCGTCGGTGAGTGGGGGCGGGGCCTGCAGGGGGCGGGGCCTCACCGCGTGGGGGCGGGGCTTCAAGAGGGGGCGTGGTCTCGAGAAGGGGGCGGGGCCTAACCCTTGGGTCACTGGAGGGGGCCCATAGGGGGGTGTGAAGGGGGATGGGGCTAAACCAGGGGGGGTGTGGCCTTATCAAAGGGGCGTGGTCTATCCCTAAGGGGTGTGGCCTAACCGAAGGGGCGTGGTGTCACAAAGGGGGCGTGGCCTAACCCTTGGCATGGATCACATAGGGGGAACCATAGGGGGGTGTCAAGGGGGGTGGGGACAAAACCGAGGGGGCGTGGCTTAGCCTAGTGGGCGTGGCCTAACAACAAGGGGTGTAGCTTCATGAAGGGGGCGTGTCCCATCCCAGGAGGCGTGGTCTCAATGCAGGGGCGTGGCCAAACCTTTTAAATGGGTGGCAGAGGGGAACCATAGGTGGGTGTCCAGGCGGGGTGGGGCTAAACCGGGGGGCGTGGCTTTATAAAGGGGCGTGGCCTCTCGGAGGGGGCGTGGCCTCCCCGAGGGGGCGTGTCCTGACCGTCCCCGCCCCCAGCGCTGGAGGTGGGCCCGGACCTGCCGTCGGGGGCGGCGCTGGAGCGCTGGCTGGGGGAGCCCCTGCGGGCGGCCCTGCTGCCCACCAGCCTCTTCCTCACCAACAAGAGGGGCTTCCCCGTCCTCTCCCGCCCACACCAGCGCCTGCTCGGCCGCCTGCTCAAGGTTTGGGGTGAAAAACGGCAATTTTGGGGCTTTGGGGGGGTTATAGGGTCGGTATGGGGGGGTTATCTGGGGTTATAGGGGGGTTCTGGGGGGTTAATGGGGGTTATTTGGGGTCCTGGGGGGGCTTCCCCGTCCTCTCCCGCCCACACCAGCACCTGCTCGGCCGCCTGCTCAAGGTTTGGGGCCAAAAATGGCGATTTTGGGGCTTTGGGGGGGTTACGAGGTGGGTTATAGGGGTGCTATTTGGGGTTATTTGGGGTTATATGGGCTCATGGGGGAGGTTTTGGGGTACAATGGGGGGTTCTGGGGTGGTTGTGGGGCTGGGAGGGGGGTCGTGGGGCAGTTGTGGGGCTGGGAGAGAACCTGTGGGTCCCGGCCCCAGATCTATGGGGCAGCCCATGGCTCTATGGGGCACAATAAGACATCTATGGGTCCCCATCTCAGCTCTGTGGGGCAGGCTGTGGGTCTGTGGGTCCCATTATGGGCTCTATGGGTCTGGCTGTGGGTCTGACGCCCCCCGCCCCCAGCTGGAGGTGCAGGTGGTGCTGTGGGGCGCCCCCCACCACGGGGGGAAGCCGCTGGGCGCGTACCTGCAGTACCTGGAGCACCTGGGGCAGAGCCGCCCCCTCCGCCTACGAGCTCTTCGCACGCGGCTACGAGGACTACCTCCAGTCCCCCCTGCAGGTGGGCGGGGCCACGGGGAGGGGGAGGGGCCACGGGGAAGGGGGAGGGGCTAAAGGGGAGGGGGAGGGGCTAAAGGGAGGGGATGGGGTTAAGGGAAGGGGTGGGGGTCATGGGGAGGGGTGGAGGTGGGGGAAGATGGAAGGGGTAGGGAGGGGAAAGGGGGCGTGGTTTGGGAAAATGGGCGTGGTTTGGTCGAAAGGGGCGTGGTCTGGTCGAAAGGGGGCGTGGCTGGTAAAGGGGAGAGGCTAATGCAAAAAGGGGAAGGGTTAGGGGGAAGGAGGGGGTTGGTGGGGATAGGAGGGAGGGGAAAGGGGGTGTGGTTTGGGAAAAGGGGTGTGGTTTGATGGAAGGGGGCGTGGCTAACGCAAAGGGCGTGGCCAAGCCAAAGGGGGCGTGGTTAACACAAAGGGGGCGGGGTTAACCCAAGAAGAGGAAGGGAGAGGGTAGAAGGGGATGGGAGGGAGGTGAAAGGGTCAGGGGGGGCGTAGCTTAGTCAAATGGGGGCGTGGTTTAGTTTAGGGGGCGTGGCTGATATAGGGGTGTGGCTTAGAGTGGGCGTGGCCTCAGTGGGCAGGGCCTGACAGGCTGTAGGCAGGGAATCAATGGGGAATGGGGGAGGGAGGCGTGGTTTAGTAAGTGGGCGTGGCCAAACGTGGGCGTGGCCGTCGAGGGGGCGTGGCTTCGTGCTGAGTGGGCGTGTCCCTCGCTGTCCCCGCCCCCCGGCAGCCCCTGATGGACAACCTGGAGTCGCAGACCTACGAGGTGTTCGAGAAGGACCCCATCAAATACTCCCAGTACCAGCAGGTGGGCGGGGCTTGGAGCCTGGGGGCGGGGCTTCGCACACAGGGGGCGGGGCCACGCGTGACCACGCCCCCTAACTGGCCACGCCCCCTTTCCTAGGCCATCTATAAGTGCCTGCTGGACCGCGTGCCCGAGGAGGAGAAGGACACCAACGTGCAGTGAGTGCCCCGTGGGGGGGTGGGGTGGCTACGGGGCGCTATGGGGCGCTGTGGGGTGGCTGTGGGGTACTGTGGGGTATCTATGGGTCACTATGGGGTATCTATGGGGCGCTGTGGGTCTCTATGGGGTGTCTACGGGGCTCTATGGGGTGCCTATAGGTTGCTATGGGGTATCTATGGGGTATCTATGGGTTGCTGTGGGTCGCTATGGGGCTCTATGGGGTATCTATGGGTATCTATGGGTCGCTATGGGGTATCTATGGGCCACTTTGGGTCACTATGGGGCTCTGTGGGGTGTCTATGGGGTCACTATGGGGTTCTGTGGGTCGCTATGGGGTCTCTGTGGGGTATTTATGGGGCACTGCGGGTCTCTATGTGGTTCTGTTGGGTATCTATAGAGCTCTATGGGGTCTCTATAGGGTATCTATGGGTCGCTGTGGGGCTCTATGGGGTATCTATGGGGCACTATGGGGTGGCTATGGGGTATCTATGGGGTCTCTATGGGGTCCCTATGGGTCTCAGTGGGTCGCCCCCCGTCTCACAGGGTGGTGCTGGTGCTGGGCGCGGGGCGGGGTCCCCTGGTGAACGCCACCCTGCGGGCAGCGCGCCAGGCGGCTCGGAGAGTGCGCGTCTACGCCGTGGAGAAGAACCCCAACGCCGTCGTCACGTGAGCGACCCACAGGGACCCCATAACCGCCCCATAACCGCCCCATAGGGACCCCATAACTACCCCATAACTGCCCCATAGAGACCCCATAAATACCCCATAACCGCCCCATAAATACCCCATTAACATCCCATAACTGCCCCATAGTGACCCCATAAATACCCCATAGCCACCCCATAACTGCCCCATAAATACTCCATTAACATCCCATAATAATCCTATAGTGATCCCATAACTGCCCCATAACTGCCCCATAGAGACGCCACACCGCCCCATAAGCCAGCCTGTAGCCCCGCCCCTTGCCCCATAGCCCCGCCCACAACCCTGTGGCCCCACCCCTTACCCCGTGGCCCCTCCCTCATATTCCCTGACCCCATAACCCCACTCCCTTTCCCCATAGCCCCCTCCCACCACCCCATAGCCCCTCCCACTGCTCCCTAGCCCCGCCCCTGACCCCGCCCCCTCCCCCTAGCCCCACCCCTGACCCCGCCCCTTCTGTCGTGGCCCCTCCCCTTCCCCATAGCCCACTCCTGTCCCCCATAACCCCACTCCCTTCCCCCATAGCCCCTCCCCTTCCCCCATAGCCCCGCCCCTGACCCCGCCCACCACCGCATAGCCCCACCCCTTTCCCTGTAGCCCCGCCCCCTCTTCCGTAGCCCCTCCCCTGACCCCATAACCCCACTCCCTTCCCCCATAGCCCCCTCCCCCTGCCCCATAGCCCCTCCCCTTCCATGTAGCCCCTCCCACGGCCCCGCCCACCACCCCATAGCCCCGCCCACTACCCCGTGGCCCCTCCCTCTCCTCCATAGCCCCTCCCCTATAACCCCTTCCCTGACCCCATAACCCCACTCCCTTCCCCCATAGCCCCTCCCCTTCCCCGTAGCCCCTCTCCTGGCCCCGCCCCCTCCCTGTAGCCCCGCCCCTGACCCCGCCCCCTTCTGTCATGGCCCCTCCCCTCTTCCGTAGCCCCTTCCCTTCCCCCATAACCCCACTCCCTTCCCCCACAGCCCCCTCCCCTCACACCATAGCCCCTCCCCTGCCCCCTAGCCCCTCCCCCGGCCCCGCCCCCTCCCCGTGGCCCCTCCCCCGGCCCCGCCCCAGACCCCGCCCCCTTTTGGCAGGCTGGAGAGCTGGCAGTACGAGGAGTGGGGGGCGCAGGTGACGGTGGTGCCGCGGGACATGCGCGAGTGGCGGGCGCCCGAGGCCGCCGACCTGCTGGTGTCCGAGCTGCTCGGCTCCTTCGGGGACAACGAGCTGTCCCCAGAGTGCCTGGACGGCGCCCAGCCCTGCCTCAAAGGTGGGCTATGGGGTTTGGGGGAAATATCGACAGGTTTGGGGTCAGGGGGTCAATGGGGACGGGTTTGGGGTCAATAGCAATGGGTTTGGGGTCAATAGGGGCGGGTTTGGGGTGTTGGGATCCACAACGAGCTGTCCCCAGAGTGCCTGGACGGGGCGCAGCCCTGCCTCAAAGGTGGGGGACAGGGATTGGGGGAAATATCAACGGGTTTGGGGTCACTGGGGTCAATGGGAATGGGTTTGGGGTCAATAGGGACGGGTTTGGGGTCAATGGGAATGGGTTTGGGGGCAATAGGGGCAGGTTTGGGGTGTTGGGATCCACAACGAGCTGTCCCCAGAGTGCCTGGACGGCGCACAGCCCTGCCTCAAAGGTGGGGGGACAGGGTTTGGGGTCAATGGGGACCAGTTATGGGGTCAGGGGGTCAATGGGAATGGGTTTGGGGGCAATAGGGACGGGTTTGGGGTCAATAGGGGCAAGTTTGGGGTTAATAGAGATGAGTTTGGGGGTTTTGGGGTCAATAGGAGCAGGTTTGGGGTCAATGGGGGCAGGTTTGGGGTCAATAGGGACGGGTTTGGGGTCAGTAGGGACGGGTTTGGGGTCAGTAGGGATGGGTTTGAGGTCAGTAGGGGCGGGTTTGGGGTCAATAGGGGCAGGTTTGGGGTCAATGGGGTCAATAGGGGCGGGTTTGGGGTCAATGGGGGCAGGTTTGGGGCCAGTAAAGACGGGTTTGGGGTCAATAGGGACGGGTTTGGGGTCAATAGGAAAGGGTTTGGGGTCAATAGGGATGGGTTTTGGGAGGTTGGGGGTCATGAAAATGGGTTTTAGGGTCAATAGGGACAGCTTTTGGTGGTTTTGGGGTCAATAGGGACGGGTTTCGGGCCAATAGGGACGAGTTTGGGGTCAATGGGGTCCAATAGAAAGGAGCAGGTTTTGAGAGTAGTCAATAGGAGCGGGTTTGGGGTCAATAGGGATGGGTTTGGGGGTTTTGGGGTCAATAGGAGCAGGTTTGGGGTCAATGGGGACGGGTTTTGGGTCAATAGGGGCAGGATTGGGGTCAATAGGGATGGGTTTGGGGTCAATGGGGTCAATAGGGACAGGTTTGGGGTCAATAGGGGCAGGTTTGGGGTTAATAGGGACGAGTTTGGGGGTTTTGGGGTCGATAGGAATGGGTTTGGGGTCAATGGGGATGGGTTTGGGATCAATAGGAGCAGGTTTGGGATCAATGGGGATGGGTTTTGAGAGCATTGGGGTCAATAGGAGCGGGTTTGGGGTCAATAGGGATGGGTTTGGGGGTTTTGGGGTCAATAGGGGCGGGTTTGGGGTCAATAGGGGCGGGTTTGGGGTCAATAGGGACGGGTTTTTGAGGTGCGGGGCTGATTTTTGGGGTGTAACGGTGTGTGTTTGGGGTTTTGGGCTGGGTTTTTGGGTTTTGGGGTGGGTTTTGGGGTCATGCTGTGGGTGTTGGGGTTGTGGGGCTGTGTTTTGGGGTCAATATACCATGATTTAGGATCTTGTGTCTATAGGGACGGGATTTGAGCGTTTCAGGGCCGTTGGGTTTGGGGTGGGTTTTTGGGGTGTAAAACTGGGGTTTTAGGATTGTGATGTGGGTTTTGGGGTTGTGGGGTTGCTTTTGGGGTTATAGGGGTTTGTTTTGGGGTTGTGGGGCTGTGTTTTGGGGTCAATACGCTGGGATTTGGGATTTTTGGTCTATAGTGACAGGATTTGGGCGTTTCGGGGCCGTTCTGTTCAGAGGCTGTTTGTGGGGTGCGGGTGTGCGTTTTGGGGCGTAACGGCGTGTTTTTGGGGCTCAGAGGGGGGCGTGAGCATCCCCTGCTCCTACACCTCCTTCCTGGCCCCGCTGTCCTCCTCCAAGCTCTACAACGAGGTGCGCGCCTGCCGAGAGCGCGACCGCGACCCCGAGGTGAGGGTTTGGGGGGATTTGGGGTCGTTTGGGGGGGTTTGGGGTCATTTGGGGGAATTTGGGGTCATTTGGGGATCATTTGGGGTCTGGGGGAGCTCATTTGGGGGTCTTCAGGGGGGTATTTGGGGTGTTTGGGGGATTTTGGGGGGCTTTGTAGGGTCTTGGGGTGGTCCTGGGGGTCTTTGGGGTCTTTGGGAGGGATTTGGGGTCGTTTGGGGGATTTGGGGGGTCTTGGGGTGGTCCTGGGGGTCATTTGGGGGGGGATTTGGGGTCATTTGGGGTCTTATGGGGGGGGGATTTGGGGTCTTGGGACGGATTTGGGGTCTTGGGCTGGCCATAGGGGTTATTTGGGGTCTTTTGGGGATTTTGGGGTCTTTTGGGGTTTTTTGGGGTTTGTAGGGTCTTGGGGTGGTCCTGGGGGTCTTTGGGGTCTTATGGGGGCCAATTGGGGTCATTTGGGGTCTTTGGGGGGAATTTGGGGTCTTGGGGTGGTCATTTGGGGTCTTTGGGGTCTTTTGGGGGGGGATTTGGGGGTAATTTAGTGTCTTTAGGGGAGATTTGGGGTCTTTGGGGGTCATTTGGGGTCTTGGGGGGGTCCTGGGGGTCTTTGGGGTCTTTCCGGGGTCTTTGAGGGGTCTTTAGAGGGGATTTGGGGTCTTTTGGGGGGAATTCGGGGTTTTTGGGGTCTTGCGTTGGCCATGGGGAATCTTGGGCATCTTGGGGGGGTTTTGGGGTCTTTTGGGGGTTTTGGGGCCTTTTGGGGGTTTTGGGGCCTTGTGGGGGTGTTTGGGGTCCTGGGGGGGTGTTTGGGGTTTTGTGGTGTGGGCGTGGTCCTGGTGACGTCACGGTGACGTCAGGCCGGGCCCCGCCCCCAGGCGCAGTTCGAGATGCCGTACGTGGTGCGGCTGCACAACTTCCACCAGCTGGCCCCGCCCCAGCCCTGCTTCTCCTTCCGGCACCCCAAGACAGGTAGGGGGCGGGGCCGCGGGGGGAGACGCCCACAGAGGGGTGGGGCCTCCCGGACCACGCCCACAACTGGGCGGGGCCTCGGGGAGAGACAAGCAGCAAGGCGGCACGACGCGCTCCCACCACCTCGGCTCCTCCCCCTTTTATATCAAAGGGGGCGGGGCCTCTGGGGACACGCCCACCAAGTAGGCGGGGCCTCATAGACCACGCCCACAGTTGGGTGTGGCCTCCTAGGCCACGCCCACAATTGGGTGGGGTCTTGGGGAGAGATGCACAACAAGGTGGCACGATGCCCTACATTGGCTCCTCCCCCTTTTATATTAAGAGGGGCGGGGCCTCGGGGGACACGCCCACAAAGTGGGAGGGGCCTCGTATGCCTAGCCCACAAGTGGGTGGGGTCTCAGACCACGCCCACAACTGGGCGGGGCCTTGGGGGGAGATGCGCAACAAGGCGGCGCGATGCCCTACCGCTGCCCTACCTTGGCTCCTCCCCCTTTTCTACCAAAAGGGGCGGGGTCGAGGGGGAGGGGGCGTGGCCTAGGGTTGACCACGCCTCCCTTAGACCACGCCCACAAATGGGCGGGGCCTTGAAGAGGGTCAACAAGGCAATGCAATGTGCGCCAACCACGTGGTGTCGCCCGACCTTGGCTCCTCCCCCTTCTATACCCAAAGGGGCGGGGCTTAGGGGGAAGGGGCGTGGCCTAGGGGTGACCACGCCCCCTCCCGGCGCAGACCCCGCCCAGGACAACAGCCGGTACGTGCGGCTGGCGTTCCGCGTGGAGGTGAACACCGTGCTGCACGGCTTCGCCGGCTACTTCGAGACCACGCTCTACGGGGACATCACCCTCAGTGAGGGGGCGGGGCCTGAGGGGGCGGGGCTAAAGGGGAGGGGCTAAAGGGGGCGGGGTCTCGGGGGCGGGGTCTAAAGGGGCGGGGGCTAGAGGGGGTGGAGATGGAGGGTCTTGGTCAATTGGGTCAATGGTGGAGGGTTGGGTTGGGGTCAAGGGGGCGGGGCTTAAAGGGGGAGGGGCTTAAAGGGGTGGGGTTCAAGGGGGAGGAGCTTAAGTGGGTGTGGTCTCAGGGGGCGTGGTCTAAAGGGGTGGGGGCTAAAGGGGGAGGAGCTTGAAGGCATTGGTCAATGGGGTCTATGGTGGAGGCTTAGAGTCAAGGGGGCGGGGCTTAAAGGGGGAGGGGCTTAAAGGGGTGGGGCCAAATGGGGAGGAGCTTAAGAGGGTGGAGTCTCAGGGGGCGGGGCCTAAAGGGGTGGGGTGTAAATGGGGTGGGGCTTGAGGGTCATCAATGGTCAGTGGGGTTGGTTGGGGTTGGGTTGGGGTTGGGGACAAGGGGGCGGGGCTTAAATGGGGTGGGGCTTAGAGGGGTGGGGTTCTAGGGGGTGGAGCCTAAGAGGGTGGGGTCTCAGGGGTGGGGACTAAAGGGGTGGGTTGTAAAGGGGGTGGGGCTTGAGGGTCATCAATGGTCAATGGGGTTGGGTTGGGGTTGGGTTGGGGTCGAGGGGGCGGGGCTTAAATGGGTGGGGTTCAAGGGGCGGGGCTTGAAGGGGTGTGTCCCCAGGGGGGCGTGGCCTAACGGGGCGTGTCCCGCAGGTATCCGCCCCGAGACGCACTCCCCGGGGATGTTCTCCTGGTTCCCCATCTTCTTCCCCATCAAGGTGAGGGGCGGGGCTCCCAGTGCTCCCAGTACACACCAGTACACACCAGTACCCCCCCAGACCCCAGGCGGCCATCTTGGCTTGACCCCCTTGAGCTCCGCCCCCTCATGGCGGCCATCTTGGGTGGGCAGCCATCTTGTTGGCCCCCACTGGGCTCCCCATGATGGCGGCCATCTTGTGTTGACCCCCAAAGTGACGGCGGCCATCTTGGCTCAACCCCACAGGGCTCCCCAAGAGGTCGGCCATCTTGTGTTGACCCCCAGGGTGATGGCGGCCATCTTGGGTTGACCCCCAACGTCTTGGCAGCCATCTTGGATCAACCCCATTGTGCTCCCCAAGAGGTCGGCCATCTTGCGCTGACCCCCAACATCTTGGCGGCCATCTTGGGTCATTCCCATTGGGCTTCCCGTGATGGCGGCCATCTTGTGTTGATCCCTAGCGTCTTGGCGGCCATCTTGGCTCAACCCCACTGAGCTCCCCAAGATGGCAGCCACCTTGTGTTGACCCCCAACGTCTTGGCAGCCATCTTGGCTCAACCCCATTGTGCTCTCCATGATGGCGGCCATCTTGTGTTGACCCCCAATGTCTTGGCAGCCATCTTGGCTCAACCCCATTGGGCTCCCCAAGAGGTCGGCCATCTTGGGTTGACCCCCAAAGTGATGGCAGCTATCTTGGGTTGACCCCCAACATCTTGGCAGCCATCTTGGCTCAACCCCATTGGGCTCCCCAAGCAGTCAGCCATCTTGTGTTGACCCCCAACATCATGGTGGCCATCTTGGATCAATCCCATTGGGCCCAACGTTGTTGGCGGCCATCTTGGCTCAACCCCATGGGACTCCCCAAGCAGTCAGCCATCTTGTGTTGATCCCTAGCGTCTTGGCAGCCATCTTGGCTCAACCCCATTGTGCTCCCCAAGGTGTCAGCCATCTTGCGCTGACCCCCAGCGCCCCCCCACGCTACCGGCCACCCCGGGACTCCCCCGTAACCCCCTCCCCTCTCTCCCCGCAGCAACCCCTGGCGGTGCGGGCGGGCGAGGAGGTGGCGGTGGCCTTCTGGCGCTGCGCCACCCCCAAGAAGGTTTGGTACGAGTGGGCCGTCACCGCGCCCGCCTGCTCCGCCCTGCACAACCCCACCGGCCGCTCCTACACCATCGGCCTCTGAGCTCAATAAAGCGCCCTCCAACGCACAAACACGCCTCCCGGCGGCCATCTTGGGGCGGCGGCCATCTTGGGGCAGCGGGGCGGCCATCTTGGGAGGGGATCAGGCGTCTTTTTGGGGGGGTTTAAGTGGGATTTACGGGGATTTTGGGTCTGTTTTCGACACTGGGAGGGCTTTTGGGTGGGGGGAAGCAGCCATTTTGGGAGGGGGCGGCCATCTTGGGAGCAAGGCGGCCATCTTGGGAGGGGGCGGCCATCTTGTGGGGGGCTTTTTGGGGGGTTTTAAGTGGGATTTGGGGGTATTTTGGGAATGTTTTTGAAGCGGGGGAGGTTAAAAGGGACAATTGGATGGGTTTTGGGTGCGGGGGAAGCAGGAGGGGGTGGCGGCCATTTTGGAAGGGGGCGGCCATCTTGGGAGGGGGGCAAGCATTTTTTGGGGGGGTTTAAGTGGGATTTGGGGGTATTTTGGGACTGTTTTCAACACTGGGGGGTTAAAAGGGGTATTTCGGGGGTTTATAAGGGGTGATTGAGGTGCTTTTGGGTGGGGGGAAGCGGGAGGGGGCGGCGGCCATCTTGGGAGGGGGGCGTCCGCCTTGTGGGGGGCATTTATGCATTTTATTTCCTTTTTTAAGGGATTTGTGGGGTTTTGGGGCCTGTTTTCAACACTGGGGGGGTCACCAGGACGTATTGGGGGGGGGGGAGGCCATTTTGCCCCCCCCCGAGCCGCCGCCATGTTGCTCAGGCTTCACCCGGGCCGACCAGGCCGCGTCTCCATGGCAACAGCGCGCCCGTAGGGGCGGGGGCGCGGTCTCCATGGCAACAGCGCGCGGGGCGGAGCCGCCGCGACGTCACGGGGACAGGGCGGGGCTCCGTTCCCATAGCAACCGCGCCCCGGTAGGGGCGGGGCCGCGTCTCCATAGCAACCGCGCCGGCCCTCCCTCCCCTTTCACCCCCGGGCCAATCGGCGGCGCCGCTCCTTCGCCCCGCCCCTTCGTGGACTCGCAGCCAATCGCAGAGCGGCGGGGCGGCACCGCGAACCAATGGGCGCGCGGCGTGGGCGGGGCCGGGGCCGCGCCTGCGCGGCGCGGAGGGGGCGGGGGGAAGGTTCTGGAGGCCGCCGCCATCTTAGCGCCGCGTCCCGGCCGCCGCCGCCGCCGCCGCCAGCCGGGAGGGGCCCGGTGAGGGGAGGGGGGGGCGGCCGTGACGTCACGGGGCGTGACGTCACCCGGCGTGACGTCACGGCCCGGGGGGCGAGGCGAGGGGTTGGGGGGAGGAGGGGGCCCGGAGGCGGTGGAGGGGGAGCGGGGTGCGCATGCGCGGGGGAGGGATTAAAGGGAGGGGGTGTGGCTTGGGGTGGGCGGGGCTTGGAGGGGGCGGGGGTTAAAGGGGGCGGGGCCTCGCGGCCGGGCCCTGGAGGGAGGGGGAGGGGGAGGAGGGGGCACGGCCCTAAGGGGGGGTGTTGAGGGGGCGTGACGTCAGTACCGAGCGGCGTGACGTCACGGCGCGGGGCGTGACGTCACGGGAGGGGGGGCGGTCCGTGTGACGTCACTTCCCGTGCAGGAGGAGGAGGAGGAGGGAGCCGTGGTTGGGGGAGAGCCCCCCAGGCAGCGGGCGGGGGATGGAGGCGGGGGCTCGAACCCGCCGCCCGACGCGGTGAGTGTGACGTCACGGGAGGGGGCGGGGCGGGTGACGTCACCGGTGACGTCGGAGGGTGGCCTCAGGGGGTGGGGGCGGGGGTGGGAGGGGTTTGGGGGGCATGGGGGTGATGGGGTGGGGTCAGGGGGGGTCAGGGGGTCACCGGGGGTCACGGGGTCACTTGGGGTCACGGGGGGTCACGGGGGGTCGTGGGGTCAGGGGTCATGGGGGGTGAGGGGGGCTGGGGATGTTTTGGGGGCGTTGTGGGGGATTTTGGGCCTCTTGTGGGTCTGTTCTGGGTCTGTTTTGGTCTTTTTGGGGTCATTTTGGGGCCGTTTGGGGGTTTTGTGGCTCTTATGGGGTCGTTTTGGGGCCATTTGGGGGGGTTTTGGGTCCGTTTTGGGGCCATTTTAGTGTTTTTGGGGTCATTTCGGGGCCCTTTTGGGGTTTGGGGCCTGTTTTGGGGTGATTTTTTGTCCCCCTTTTGGTTCTCTTTTGGGGCCTGTTTTGGGGTTTTTGGCATCGTTACGGGGCCATGTTTGGGTTTCAGAGCAGTTTTGGGGCTGTTTTGGGTCCGTTTGGGTGCATTTTGGCATTGTGGGCCTGTTTTTGGGTCACTTTATGTCCATTTTGGAGCTCTTTTGGGTCCATTTTGATATTTTTGGGGTCGTTACGGGTCCATTTTTGTGTTTGGGGGTGGTTTGGGGCCTGTTTTGTCTCTTTTTGGGCCCATTTTGTGATTTTCAGTCTGTTTTGGGGTCATTCTATGTCCGTTTGGGGTCCATTTCAGGTCTGTTTTAGGTCTATTTGGGGGCTTTTGGGGTCATTATGGGGTTATTTGGGGTCATTTGAGGGTTTTGGGTCTGTTTTGGGGTCATCTTATGGCCGTTTTGGGGCCATTTGGGGTCTGTTTTGGGGCCATTTTGGGGCCATTTTGTGGGGTTTTGGGGTCATTCCATGTCCATTTTTGTTTTTTTGGGGGCGTTTTTGGGCCGGTTTTAGCTCTTTTTGGATCCATTTTGGGGTTTGGGGGTCATTTTGGGGCCGTTTTATGTCCATTTTGGGTCCATTTTGGGTCCGTTTTGGGTCTATTTTGGGTACGTTTTGGGGTCATTTTATGTCAGTTTTGGGTTCATTTTGGGGATATTTTGGATCTGTTTTGGGTCAATTTTGTGGGATTTTTGGGTCATTCCGGGTTCATTTTTGGTTTTGGGGCTGTTTTCGAGGCTGTTTGGGTTCATTTTGGGTCCATTTTGAGCTTTTTAGGGGTTATTATGGAGCCATTTTGAGGCCATTTTATGTCCGTTTTGGGGCTATTTTGGGTCCATTTTGGGTCAATTTTGTGGGATTTTCGGGTCATTCCGGGTCCGTTATTGTTTTTTGGGCTGTTTTTGGGGCTGTTTGGGTTCATTTTGGGTCCATTTGGGGCTTTTTTGGGCCAGACGGACGCCATGACGTCGGACGACTTCGACATCGTCATCGAGGCCATGCTGGAGGCGCCCTACAAGAAGGAGGAGGTGGGCGGGGCTTAGGGGAGGGGGCGGGGCTTCTGGAGAGGGGGCGGGGTCTGGGAGGAAGGGGCGGTGCTTGAGGTGGGAGGGGCGGTGCTTGGGGTGGGAGGGGGCGGAGCTTGGGGGCACCTGAAGGGGATTTTGGGGGTAATTGAAGGGTTTTTGGGGGCGGTTTTAAAGGGTTTTGGGGGGATTTAAGGGGGTTTTGGGGGCCTTTAAGGGTTTTTAGGGGCGTTTAAGGGGATTTTGGGGGCGCTTAAGGGGTTTGAGGATCACTTAAAGGGGTTTTGGGGGCGTTGAAGGGGATTTTGGGGTCATTTCAGGGGTTTTAGGGTCACTTGAAGATGTCTTGGGGTCATTTAGAGGAGTTTTGGGGTTCCTGACAGGGCTTTGGGGTCACCTAAAAGGGTTTTAGGAGCACTTTAAGGGGTTTTGGGGGTATTTGAATGGTTTTGGGGTATCTTAAAGGGGTTTTGAGGCCATTTAAAGGGGTTTTGGGACCATTTCAGGGCATTTTGGGGACTTTTAAAGGGGTTTGGGGATCCCTAAAGGGGTTTTGGGGCCGTTTCTGGGCTTTTGGGGTCTGCCCCTGACGCCCCCTCTCGTTCCAGGCCCAGCCCGGCCCCTCCAAGCCGCCGACGGAGCCCCCCCCCCCGCAGGTGAGGCCGCTTTTGGGGTGAAAAAAGGCAATTTTGGGTCCGGGAGGAGGGAATCTGGGGGAATTTGGGGGAAATTTGGGGGATTTTGGGGTAAATCTGGGGGATTTTGGCCCCGCAGCCGCCGGCGGAGGAGCAGAGCAAAGAGACGAAGAAGGAGAGCGGCGGCAGCAGCAGCAGCAGGTGAGTCTTTGGGGTGAAAAATGGTGATTTTGGGGCCGCTGAGGTCCTTCAGGGGGATTCAAAGGGGTTTGGGGAGGAATTTGGGGATTTTTGGGGGAAAAATGGGGATTTTGGGGGTGACAAGGGATAATGCAGATGTATTAAAGGGTTTGGGGTGGGTTTAAGGCGTTTGGGGATGATTTTTGGGAGGAAAAAATGGGGATTTGGGGGCCAATAAGGGTTTATGGGAAGGCATTGGAGGTTTTGGGGTGGATTTAAGGGATTTTGGGGTAATCTGGGGGGTAAAAATGAGGATTTCGGGATCACTAAAGGGTTATGGGTAAATACTGAAGGGGTTGAGGGGAATTTTAGGGATTTTGAGGGCAATTTGGAAGAAAAAAGGGGGATTTTGGGGTCGGTAAGGGGTTATGGGAAGGTATTGGGGGTTTTGGGGTGGGTTTAAGGGATTTTGGGGCAATTTTCAGGGGCAAAAATGGGGATTTGGGGGTCACTAAGGGGTTATGGGTAGGTGTTGGGAGTTTTGGGGCGGATTTTGGGGTGAAAACTGCAGGTTTTGGGGCCGATAACGAGCCCGGGAGCTTCCAGAGAGAGACAGGGAGGATTTGGGGTGAAAAAGGCGGATTTTGGGGCCCGCCTCTTAGCGTTTTTTCCCCCCATAACCAGCAGCCGGAAGAAGCGGAGCCGCAGCCGGAGCCGGAGCCGCGACCACAGACACAGGTGAGGGCTTTTTGGGGCCAAACCCGGCTCTTTCGGCTTCCCCGCGCCCTCCGTTGCCGTTTTGGGGCTAAAAACCCCCAAATCAGTCGCAGCCGGGACCGGGACCGGCGCCGCCGATCCCGCAGCCGCGACCGCCGCAGCCGCCACCGGTCCCGCAGCCGCGAGCGCCGCCGATCCCGCAGCCGTGAGCGCCGGCGCGACGAGCGATCCCGGTACCCGATTTCGCCTTTTTTCACCCCAAAATAGCCTTTTTTCAATAATTCGGTCCTTTTTTGACTGATTCGGTCGTTTTTGGCCCCGTTTCAGCCGCCGCTTCGGGCACAGCAAGAGCCCGCTCTACCGGGAGAAGAGCCCCGTGCGGTGAGCCCCGGGATGGGAAGGGATTTTGGGGTGGATTTGGGGGATTTTGGGGTCGTTAGGGGGTTTTAGGGGATTTTCGGGGGTTTTCAGGGGGATTTGGGGGATTTTGGGGGGGATTTGGGGGATTTTGGGGTCATTGTGGGGGGTTGGTGGAATATAAGGGGGTACAGAGGAGGATTTGGGGGGAAATTTGAGGGATTTTGGGTGGGATTTGGGGCGTTTTGGGGGATTTTTGAGGGTTTTATAGGGGATTTTGGGGGTTTCATGGGGGATTCTTGGGGTTTTTATAGGGAATTTGGGGTTTTTATAGGGGATATGGGGTGGTTATGGGGTATTTGGTGTCTTAGAGGGGATTTTGGGCATTTTATAGGAGATTTTGGGCATTCTGTAGGGGATTTTGTGGGTTTCGTAGGGGATTCTTGGGGTTTTTATAGGGAATTTGGGGTTTTTATAGCAGATATGGGGGTTTATGGGGGATATGGGGTTGTTATGGGATTTTTGAGGTCTTTTAGGGGATTTTTGAGGTTTTATAGGGGATTTGGGGGGTTTTATAGAGGATATAGGGCGGTTATGGGGTATTTGGGGTCTTATAGGGGATTATTTAAGGTCTTACAGAGGATTTTGGAGGTTTCATAGGGGATTTGGGGGGGTTTTATAGAGGATTTGGGTTTTTTATAGGGGATTTAGGGTTTTTATAGGGGATATGGGGTGGTTATGGGGTATTTGGGGTCTTATAGGGGATTTTGGAGGGTCTTATAGGGGACTTGGAGGTTTCATAGGGGATTTTGGGGATTCATAATGTATTTTTTTTGGTTTCATGGGGGATTTGGGGGTTATCGGGGATGTGCTTTGCTTATGCGATATTTGGGGTCTTGTAGGCGATGTGGGGGTTTTATGGGGGATTTTGGGGGGGTTTTCTAGGGGATTTGGGGGATTTTATAGCTGATTTAGGATTTTTATATGGGATACAGGGTGGTTAGGGGATATTTGGGGCCTTATAGGGGATTTGGGGTTTTTATAGGGGATGTGAGGATAGGGGGGATAGAGGGGCTTTTTGGGGTCCTGGGGGCTCTGTGGGATTTGGGGGGCCCTGGGGGTCTCTGTGGGATCTGGGGGGTTATGGGGTGTTAGGAGGGTGTTATGGGGTGCCATGGGGCCTTATAGGGGATTTGGGGTTTTTATAGGGGATTGGGGGATAGGGGGGATAGGGGGGCTTTTTGGGGTCCTGGGGGTCTGTGTGGGGTCTGGGGGTGCTCTGTGGGGTCTGGGGGTGCTCTGTGGGGTCTGTGTGGGGTCTGTGGGGTCTGTGGGGGGGCCGTGGGGCCTTATGGGGTGCCCCGACCCCGCAGGGAGCCGCTGGGCAGCCTGAGCCCCGAGGAGCGCGACGCGCGCACGGTGTTCTGCATGCAGCTGGCGGCACGCATCCGGCCCCGAGACCTCGAGGATTTCTTCTCCGCCGTCGGAAAGGTGCCACGGGGCCCCGTGGGGCCATAAATACATTTATGGGGTCACTGGGACACTTATGGGGTCACTGGGACACTTATGGGGTCACCAGGAGCCTCATGGGGTCACCAGGACACTCATGGGGTCAGAAAGACCCTTGTGGGGTCACCAGGACACTCATGGTGTCACCGGGACACTTATAGGGTCAGGAACACCCTTATGGGGCCATAAAAACCCTTATGGGGTCATAAATACACTTATGGGGTCAGAAAGACCCTTGTGGGGTCACCAGGAGTCTCATGGGGTCACCAGGACACTTATAGGGTCACAAACACCCTTATGGGGCCATAAAAACCCTTATGGGGTCACTGGGACACTTATGGGGTCAGGAACGCCCTTATGGGGTCATAAATACCTTTATGGGGCCAGAAAGACCCTTATGGGGCCATAAAAACCCTTATGGGGTCACCGGGATCCTTATGGGGCCATAAATACCCTTATGGGGCCAGGAACACCCTTATGGGGTCATAAATACCTTTATGGGACCACAAAGACCTTTATGGGGCCATAAATACCCTTATGGGGTCAGGAGCACTCTTACAGGGTCACTGGGACACTCATGGGGTCACTGGGACACTTATAGGGTCACCAGGACACTTATGGGGTCAGGAGCACCCTTACAGGGCCATAAAGACCCTTATGGGGTCAGGAACACGCTTATGGGGTCAGAAGCACCCTTATGGGGTCAGGAGTGCCCTTATGGGGTCACTGGGTCCCTTATGGGGCCATAAACACCTTTATGGGGCCATAAACACCTTTATGGGGCCATTAAAACTCTCATAGGGTCATTAAAACCCTTAAGGGGCCACTAAAACCCTTACAGGGACCCCCGTAAGTCCCC
Source organism: Aythya baeri (assembly GCA_026413565.1). Taxonomy (NCBI): domain Eukaryota; kingdom Metazoa; phylum Chordata; class Aves; order Anseriformes; family Anatidae; genus Aythya; species Aythya baeri. The sequence goes on along the minus strand of JAKRSJ010000121.1, from coordinate 134,597 downwards.
CAGGACCCTTTTAACCCCCCCAAGACCCTTTTAGGACCCCCATAAGTCCCCCAGGACCCCTCACAAGCCCCCCCAACCCCCTTATAGCGCCCCCAAACCCCTGATAGGGCCCCCTAGAAGCCCCCTGGACCCTTTTAGGCCCCCCAGGACCCCCATAAGACCCCCCAGCCCCCTATAGGGCCCCCTCCCCTTATAGGGCCGCCGCCCTTTATAGGATTTCCTCCCACGCCCCCCCGCCGCCCCTATCCCCCCGCCCCTCCCCTCCCCTCGTAGCCCCGCCCCTCGGGGCTCGACCACGCCCCTCGGGGGCTCGACCACGCCCCTCGGGCCTGGCCCCGCCCCCTGAGGAGGCCCCGCCCCCAGGTGCGGGACGTGCGCATCATCTCGGACCGCAACTCGCGGCGCTCCAAGGGCATCGCCTACGTCGAGTTCTGCGACATCCAATCGGTGCCGCTGGCCATCGGGCTCACCGGGCAGCGCCTGCTGGGCGTCCCCATCATCGTCCAGGCCTCCCAGGTAGGGGGCGGGGCCTCCGGGGGGCGGGGCCTCGCGTGGGCGGGGCCTGGGAGGCGATTGGAGGAGGTTGGAAGGGGTCAACGTTGGCCAACGGGCTTTGAGACGCGCCCTCGTTGAGGTTCCTGGCATCGTTTTTGACTTCCAGGTGGTGGGAGGGGCTTAAAAAAGAAGGGCGTGGTCTAAAGGGGGCGTGGCCTAAAGTGGGCGGGGTCTAGGAGGGGATTGGAGGAGGTTGGAAGGGTCAACGTTGGCCAACGGTCTTCGAAGCATGGCCTCCATGGCCTCCCTCCTGTGATTTTGGACTTCTTTTGAGTGGGAGGGGTCTAAAAGGGGCGTGGCCTAAAAGGGGAGGGGCTTAGGAAAAAGGGGCGGGGTCTAGAAGGGGATTGGTGGAGGTTGGAAGGGGTCAACGTTGGCCAACGGCCTTCAAGACGCAGTCTCCATGGCCTCCCCGGCATCAATTTGGACTTCCAGGGAGTGGGCGTGGCCTAAAAGGGGGCGTGGCCTAAAAGGGGAGGGGCTTAGGAAAAAGGGGAGGGGCCTGGGAGGGGATTGGAGGAGGTTGGAAGGGTCAACATTGGCCAACGGTCTTCGAGGCGCGCCCTCGTTGAGGTTCCTGGCATCGTTTTTGACTTCCAGGGGGTGGGAGGGGCTTAAAAAAGAAGGGCGTGGCCTAAAAGGGGTGTGGCCTAAAGTGGGCGGGGTCTAGGAGGGGATTGGAGGAGATTGGGTGAGGTTGGGCGGGGTCAACGTTGGCCAATGGTCTTCAAGACGCGCCCTCGTTGAGGTTCCTGGCGTCGTTTTTGGACTTCCATAGAGTGGGCGGGGCCTAAAGGGGGCGGGGCCTAAAAGGGGAGGGGCTTAGGGAAAAGGGGAGGGGCCTGGGAGGGGATTGGGGGAGGTGGTGTGGGGTTGGGAAGGTCCTGGAAGGGAGGGGAAGGTCCTGGAAGAGACAAGAGTTGAGTTGGGAAGGTCCTGGAAGGGGAAGGAGAGATTTTAAGGGGATTTGGGGGGATTTGGGAAGGTCCTGGAAGGGTCACGAGGGGGTTGGGAGGGTCCTGGAAGGGGAAGGAGAATTTTAAGGGGATTTTTGGGGGTTGGGAAGGTCCTGGAAGGGGTAAGTCCTTGAAGGGTTGGGAAGGTTCTAGAAGAGTTGAGAAGGTCCTGGAAGGGGTAAGAAGATCTTAGAAATTTTGGGAAGGTCCTGGAAGGGGTAGGATGACCTTAAAGGCTTTGGGAAGATCCTGGAAGGGGAAGGAAGATCATGGTCTTTGGGAAGGTCCTGGAAGGGATAAGTCCTGGAAGGGATGGGAAGGTCCTGGAAGGGTTGGGAAGGTCCTGGAAGGGGTAAGAAGATCTTAGAAGCTTTGGGAAGGTCCTGGAAGGGGAAGGAGAATTTTTAAGGGGGTTTTTGGTGGGTTGGGAAGGTCCTGGAAGGGTTGGGAAGGTCCTGGAAGGGTTGGGAAGGTCCTGGAAGGGGTAAGAAGTTCTTAGAAATTTTGGGAAGGTCCTGGAAGGGGAAGGAGAATTTTTAAGGGGATTTTGGGGGATTTGGGAAGGTCCTGGAAGGGTTGGGAAGGTCCTGGAAGGGTTGAGGAGGTCCTGGAAGGGTTATAAAGCCCCCGGAGGCTCAGGGACAGGCCCTGGAAGGTCAATAAAAATCCCAAAACTCGCCGAGGCGAGGCGGGGGCTCGTCCCCGCCCCCGGGGGGCCGTTCCTGAGGTGTCCCCGCCCCCGGGGGGCGTTCCCTGAGCTGTCCCCGCCCCCCGCAGGCAGAGAAGAACCGGCTGGCGGCCATGGCCAACAACCTGCAGAAGGGCAGCGGCGGCCCCATGCGGCTCTACGTGGGCGCCCTGCACTGCAACATCACCAAGGAGATGCTCAGGGGCATCTTCGAGCCCTTCGGGAAGGTGGGCGGGGCCTGCGGGGGTGGGCGGGGCCTAAAAGTGGGCGGGGACAAAGGGTGGGAGGGGTTAGAGGGGTGGGAGGGGGCGGATAGGGGGTAGGGGGTGGGTGGGGGTAGGGGTGGAAAGGGGTGGGAATAAAGGAGTGGGAGGGGCTTAAAGGGAGTGGGAGGGGCTTAGAGGGGTGGGAGGGGCTTGGGGAAATAGGGAGGGGCCTAAGGGTGGGCGGGGCTAAAGGGTGGGAGGGGTTAGAGGGGTGGGAGGGGGCGGATAGGGGGTGGGGGGTGGGTGGGGGTAGGGGTGGAAAGGGGTGGGAATAAAGGAGTGGGAGGGGCTTAAAGGGAGTGGGAGGGGCTTAGAGGGGTGGGAGGGGCCTAAAAGTGGGCGGGGACAAAGGGTGGGAGGGGTTAGAGGGGTGGGAGGGGGCAGATAGGGGGTGGGGGTGGGTGGGGGTAGGGGTGGAAAGGGGTGGGAATAAAGGGGTGGGAGGGGCTTAAAGGGAGTGGGCGGGGCTTAAAGGGGTGGGAGGGGCTTGGGGGAAGTGGGAGGGACCTAAAGGTGGGCGTGGTCGAAGAGTGGGAGGGGTTAAATAGGGGTGGAGGGGGAAATAGGGGTGGGGGTAGGGGGTGGGTGGGGGAATGGGGGTGGGAATAAGGGGGCGGGCGGGGCTTAAAATGAGTGGGAGGGGCTTAATGGAGTGGGAGGGGCTTCGGGTGGGCGTGGTTAACTGGTAGGAGGGGCTAAACGGAAGTGGGAGGGGCCAAAAGGGTCGGAGGGGGTAAGGAGGGTGGTTGGGGCATGGGGGTGAATGGGTTTGGGGGCGGGGCTGCGGGTGGGTGTGGTCCTGTTGGGGGCGTGGCCTCCGGTGGGAGGGGCGTCGGGTGGGCGTGGCCTCTGTCGAACACGCCCCCTGCCCCTCCCTCCCCCCAGATCGACAGCATCGTGCTGGTGAGAGACCCCGACACCGGGCAGTCCAAGGGATACGGCTTCATCACCGTGCGTCCCAGCCCCATAATCCCCCCTAATCCCACCTAAACCCCCATCATCCCCCATAATCCCCCATAATCCACCCCTAATCCCCCATAATCCCCCCAAATTCCCCCAAATCCCCCCTAATCCCGCCCTAATCCCCCTTAATTCCGCTCTAATCCCGCTCTAATCCCCTGTAATCCCCCCTAATCCCGTTAATCCCGCAGTTCGCCGAGGCCGAGTGTGCCCGCCGCGCCCTGGAGCAGCCCCACACGTCTCCCCAGCCCCATAACTCCCCCATAACCCCCCTAATCCGCCCTAATCCCCCCTAATCCCGTATAATCCCCCATAATCTCCCTAATCCCGCAGTTTGCCGAGGCCGAGTGTGCCCGCCGTGCCCTGGAGCAGCCCCACACATCTCCCCAGCCCCTAATCCCGCCCTAATCCCGCCCATAACCCCCCTAATCCCGCCCTAATCCCCCCTAATCCCGCCCTAATCCCCCATAATCCCCCCTAATCCGTATAATCTCCCTAATCCCGCAGTTCGCCGAGGCCGAGTGCGCCCGCTGCGCCCTGGAGCAGCCCCACACAACACCCCCGCCCCTAATCCCGCCCATAACTCCCCCATAACCCCCTAATCCCCCATAATCCCGTATAACCCCCTATAATCTCCCTAATCCGGCAGTTTGCCGAGGCCGTGTGCCCGCCGTGCCCTGGAGCAGCCCCACACATCTCCCCAGCCCCTAATCCCGCCCATAACCCCCCTAATCCCGCCCTAATCCGCCCTAATCCCGCCCTAATCCCCTATAATCCCGCTCTAATCCCTGTAATCCCGTTAATCCCGCAGTTCGCCGAGGCCGAGTGCGCCTGCCGTGCCCTGGAGCAGCCCCACACATCTCCCCAGCCCCATAACTCCCCCATAACCCCCCTAATCCGCCCTAATCCCGCCCTAATCCCGCCCTAATCCCCCATAATCCCGCTCTAATCCCTGTAATCCCGCAGTTCGCCGAGGCCGAGTGTGCCCGCCGCGCCCTGGAGCAGCTGAACGGCTTCGAGCTGGCGGGCCGGGCGATGCGCGTGGGGCAGGTGAGCGAGCGCCCCGACGGCTCGGCCGACGTCGCCTTCCCCGAGGGCAGCGACGAGCCCGAGCTGGGGGCCGGGGGGCGCCTGCAGCTCATGGCCAAGCTGGCAGAAGGTGGGTGGGGAAGGGGGGGGCGTTATATGGGGTTATGGTGGGGTTATAAGGGGTTGGGGGGGTTATATGGGGTTATGGGGGGTTTAGGGGGGATTAATGGGGTTATAGGGGGTTATAGGGGGTTGGGGGGGATATGGGGGGATTAATGGGGTTAGGGGGGATATGGGGGAAATGGGGGGATATAGAGGAGTTGGGGGAATTAATGGGGTTGGGGGGGTTATAGGGGGCTGGGGGGGGTTATATGGGGTTATGGGGGGTTTAGGGGGGATTAATGGGGTTATAGGGGGGTTATATGGGGTTAGGGGGGGATTAATGGGGTTGGGGGGGGGGTTATAGGGGGTTGGGGGGGTTAGGGGGGTTATAGGGGGGTTATAGGGGGTTGGGGGGATTAATGGGGTTAGGGGGGATATGAGGGGGTTATGGGGGGGTTATAGGGGTTATGGGGGGTATTATGGGGGGGATATGGGGGGTTACAGGGGGATATGGGGATTTATAGGGGGTTTAGTGGGGTTATGGGGGGGTTATAGGGGGATTGGGGGGAATATGGGGGTTATATGGGGGTTAGGGGGTTTATAGGGGGTTAGGGGGAGATGGGGGGTTTAATGGGGTTATGGGGGGGTTATGGGGCTGGGAGAGGTCCGGGGTGCCACTGACATTTCTGTGTGCCCCTTTTTTCCCCCATTTTTCCCCATTTTCCCCCATTTTCCCATTTTTTCCCCCATTTCCCCCATTTCCCCCCCCATTTCCCCATTATTCCCCCCCCATTACCCCCAATTACCCAATTTCCCCATTATTTTCCCTCCCTTTCCCCATTTTTCCCATTTTCCCCCCTTTTTCCCCCAGGCTCGGGGCTGCAGCTGCCCAGCACGGCCCAGGCCCTGCAGCTCAACGGGGCCCTGCCCCTGGGCGCCCTCAACCCCGCCGCCCTCACCGGTACGGGGTGGGGTCCCTATGGGGCTGGGGGGTCCCTATGGGGCTGGGGGGGTCCCTATGGGACCGCTATGGGGCTGGGGGGTCGCTATGGGGCAGGAGGGATCCCCATAGAGGGGGTCCCAACAGGGTCCCAATGGGGTCAGGGTCTTCCTATGGGGCGGAGGGGGGATCTATGGGTCTGAGGGGCTCCCTATGGGGCCACTATGGGGCTGGGGGGTCCCTATGGGGCCGCTGTGGGGCTGGGGGTGTCGCTATGGGGCACCGGGGGTCCCTATAACGGGGGTCCCAATGGGGTCGGGGTCTTCCTATGGGGCTGGGGTCGGATCTATGGGGCCGGGGGCTCTCTATGGGGCCGCTATGGGGCTGGGAGGGATCTATGGGGCCAGGGGGGCTCTATGGGTCTGGGGGAGGGATCTATGGGGCTGGGGGGGTCCCCATAAAGGGGGTCTCTATGGGGTCCCAATGGGGTCGTGCCCTTCCTATGGGGCTGGGGTCGGATCTATGGGTCCGGGGGGGCCCTATGGGGCCGGGGGCTCCCTGTGGGTCCGGGGGTCCCCACTGTGGGGCTGCCCCCCAAGTGCCCCCCCCTTTTGCCCCCCCCAGCCCTGAGCCCGGCGCTGAACCTGGCCTCGCAGACGCTGAGCCTGCAGCTCTCGGGGCTCTTCACCCCTCAGACCATGTAGGGGGCGGGGCCGCAGGGGGCGGGGCTTAGGGGAGGGGGCGGGGCTTGAGGGAGAGGGGCGGGGCTTAGGGAGGGGGCGTGGTTTGGGGGAGGGGTTGTGAAAGGGGAGGGGGAAGAACTGGGGAGGAGGGAGGGGGCGTGGCCTAGGGGAGGGGGCGTGGCCTGTGGGAGGGGGCGGGGCTTGAAGGAGGGGAGGGACCTGGGGGTGGGGGTGTTAAAGGGGTGGAAGGGGGTGGAGCCTGTGGTGGGAGGGGCTTGGAGTGGGCGGGGCTTAAGGGGAGGGTGGCTTAAAGTAAGGGGATGGGCTTTAGAGGAAAGGGGCGGGGTTTAAAGGGAGGGGGCGGGTCTTAGACAAAAGGGGCGGGGTTTAAAAGGAAGGGGGTGGGGTTTAGAGGAAAGGGGGTGGGGTTTAAGGGGAGTGGGCGGGGTTTGGAGGGAGGGGGCGTGTCCTAACGCTGCTCTCTCCCCCCCTGCAGGTAACGAAGCCCCGCCCCCTGCCCGCCGCCTGGCCCCGCCCCCCGCGGGGAAAGGGGGCGGGGCCCGGGCGGCAGGGGGAGGGGCCGGCGCTGGCCCCGCCCCCTTCCCTCCTCCCCCTTCCCTCCTCCCCCTCCCCTTTTCCCTTTTCCCCCTTTTTTTCCCCAAATCGGGATTTTTTTTGTTCTGTTTTTTTTCTTTTTTTTCTGTTTTTTTTTTTTTCTTTTTTCGGACTCGGAATAATAAAAAAGCCACAAAAACGCCGCCAGGCCCCGCCCACTGCCTCGTTGTCGCGCCGCGGGGGGCGGGGCTTCGCCCCCACAAGCCCCGCCCCCAGCCCCGCCCCCTTTTGCCGCTGCCCCTTTAAGATCGGGGGGTGGACCCACCCATTCACGCCATTGCCCCTTTAAGGCGGGGACATCGCCGCTTTAAGAGCTGGCCCCGCCCTCATCGCTCCGCCGCTTAAAGCGGAAACGCCAAATATGGGGAAAGGGGGCGGGGCCCACCGCCTTCGGTCTTAAAGGGGCGATGCCTCCAGTGCCAACCCGCTCTTAAAAGGGCGATGCCACCCAGGGTGGGGCCCACCGACCGGTTCTTAAAGGGGCAACGCCCATTTGGGGCCGGGGCCCCCCCGAATCCCCCCCCCGGGACCCCAAAAAGCCCCGAAACGGCCCCAAAACCTCCCCCCTCCTCCCCCCTCCTTCCCGGCCGCTTCCCGCGCGCCTCCGCTCTTCCTGTGGGATGCGATGACGTCACCGTGACGTCACCGGGCGCTGACTCAGCGGGGGGAGGGAGGAGAGGGGGGAGGGGAAGCGCATCCGGAACCCCCTTTTTTTGGGGTCTTTTGGGGTCTCCCCAAATTTGGGGACCCCAGGGTGGGGAGGGCCCCCAGCACCCCCAGATTTTGGGGACCCCCTTTGGGGACCCCCCTCGACCCCCATTTTGGGGCGCCCCCCTCATTTTAGGGTCCCACCCCCAATTTTAGGGTGTCCCCCCTTTTAGGGACCCCCTCCCCATTTTAGGCCCCCTATTTAAAGACCCCCTCGACCCCCATTTTAGGGTCGTGTCCCCCCTTCTTGGGTTTTCCCCCTTATTTAGGGACCCCCTCCCATTTCAACCCCCTTTTAGTGACCCCCCACGACCCCCATTTTAGGCCCCTCCCCATTTTTGGGGTCCCCCTTATTTAGGGACCCCCCTCCCATTTCAGCCCCCTCCACCCCCTTTTTGGGGTTTCCCCCATTTCGGGGTCCCCCGTATTTTTGGGGTCCCCCTCCCATTTCACCCCCCCATTAGTGACCCCTCCCCCTTTTTGGGACCCCCTCATTTTGGGCCCCCCATTCCCCCCATTTATTCACCCCCTCCTCCTCCAACCCCCCAGCCCCTCCCCCTCCTCCTTAGCCCCTCCCCTTAAGCCCCTCCCCCCAGGCCCCTCCCCCTTCAGGCCCCTCCCCCTCCCCCTCTCAGCCTTCATCCCCCCCGCCCCCCCCTCATTCGGCCATGGCGCGGCCGCTGCTGCTGGGGCTGCTCCTGGGGCGCTGCCCCCCCCCCGCCGCCCCCCAGCCCCGCTTCAGCCCCGAGGTGAGCCCGGGACCCCCCTTGATGACGTCATCGTGACGTCACCCCCGTCCCCCCGTCCCCCCCCCCCCCCCCAAACTTTTAGGGACCCCCTCCCCTTTGACCCCCCTTTGTGCCCCCCCCCCTTGACCCCCCCTTTGGACCCCCCATCCCCCCAATTCCGCCCCCCCCCATTCCGCAGCCGCCTTTTGGGGCCGTTTCTCCCCTTTTCGGGTCCCCCCTTTGTCCCCTCCCCAAGCCACGTTGCCCCCCTCCCCCCTCCCTTTTCCCAAAATTTCCCTTTTTCTCCCCAAATTTTCTTTATCCCCGGGTTTTCGTTTTGTTTTTGTTGGTTTTTTTTCTTTCTTTCGGTCTTTTCCCGTTTTTTTTTTTTTTTTTTTTTTTTTTGGCGTTTTGCCCTTTTCCGCCCTGTTTCGGCCCAAAAAAAGCACGGGACGTGTCCGGCCGCCCCCGGCCCTTTGTCCCGGCTCGCGGCTCTCCCCGCCCCCCCACAACCCCACCCACCCCCCCCCCCCAATCCCATCCCCCCCCAACCCCCCCCAAACCCCCCCCAAATCCCCCCAAATCCCCCCAACCCCCCCCATAGCCCCCCCAGCCCCCCATAACCTCCCCCAGCCCCCCCAGCCCCCCCAATCCCCAAATTTCCCCCCCCGCCCAATTTTCCGCCCCTCCCCCCAGTCACGGGACGGGCCGTGGCGGGGGGGGGGGCTGTCACGGGACGGACGCGCCCGAAACAGGCACGGGGAGGGGGCGGGGGCTCGGGACCCCCCCAGAACCCCCACGACCCCATGGAACCCCCCTAATGCCCCAAATCCCCCCAAAATCCCCCCAAATCCCCCTAAATCCCCCCAAATCCCCCCATAATCCCCATAAATCCCCCCTAACCCCCCCCGTACCCCCTACAATCCCCCATATTCCCCCTAGCCCCCCAAAGCCCCCATAACCGCCCCAAAATCCCCGATAATTCCCCAAAATCCCCTCTATAGCCCCCTATAATCCCCAGACCCCTTCATTACACCCACGTATCCCCCCATAACCCCCCAAAATCCCCTGTAACCCCCCATAATCCCCCCATAATGCTCCCTAATCCCCCCAAACCCCTCCACATCTCCCCCAATTCCCCCCTAATCCCCCCATATCCCCTCCAATCCCCCAAATCCCCCCATAATTTCCCCTAATCCCCCCCAAATCCCACTATAATGCCCCCAAATCCCCCAAATCCCCCCAATCCCCCTAATCCCCAACCCCTCCATAATCCCCCTATATTCCCCCCATAATCCCCCCAAACCCCCCCCAATCCCCCCATAACCCCCCAAATCCCCCCAATCCCCCCCAATCCCCCTAATCCCCCCAAATCCCCCCAATCCCCCCAATCCCCCTACTCCCCCCATAACCCCCAATCTCCCCCAATCCCCCCAAATCCCCCCAAATCCCCCCAATCCCCCTAATCCCCCCATATCCCCTCCAATTCCCCCAATCCCCCCAATCCCCCCCAATCCCCCAATCCCCCCAATCCCCCCATAACCCCCCATAACCCCCTAACCCCCCAACCCCCCACCCCCCAGGCCTGGCTGCAGCAGTACGGGTACCTCCCCCCCGGGGACCTGCGCGCCCACCCCCAGCGCCCCCCCCACTCTTTGTCGGCGGCGCTGGCGGCCATGCAGCGCTTCTACGGCCTGCGCGTCACCGGCACCGCCGACCCCGACACCATCAGGTGGGTGTGGGGCCTCCGAGCCGCCTCTATGGTAGTTGGGGTGTCGGTCCTCCAGGTATCACCTGTGGTTGCTGGGGAGTTGGGCCTCCAAACCGCCTCTGTGGTAGGCCGGGAGTTGGGCCTCTAGATTTCATCTATGGTTGGTGGGGTGTTGGTCCTCCAAATATTATCTATGGTTGGTGGGGTGTTGGTCCTCCAAACATTACCTTTAATTGTTGGGGTGTTGGTCCTCCACACAGCCTCTATGGTTACCAGAGTGTAGGTCCTCCAGATCTCATCTATGGTTCTTGAGGTGTTGGTCCTCCACACAGCCTCTATGGTTACCCGAGTGTAGGTCCTCCAGATCTCATCTATGGTTCTTGAGGTGTTGGTCCTCCACACAGCCTCTATGGTTGTGGGGGACTTGGGCCTCTAAATTTCATCTATGGTTCTTGGGGTGTAGGTCCTCCAAATATTATCTATGGTTGGTGGGGAGTTAGTCCTCCAAACATCACCATTGGTTGTTGGGGTGTTGGTCCTCCAGGTAGTGTCTATGATTCTTAAACTGTTTGTCCTCCAAATATTATCTATTGTTAGGGGGGTGTTGGTCCTCCAAACAGCCTCTATGGTTAGGGGAGTGTAGGTCCTCCAAATATTGCCTATGGTTGTTGGGCTGTTGGTCCTCCAGACACCAATACTGACAGTAGAGGTGTTGGTCCTCCAGGAACCATCGATGGTTTTGGGGCTGTTGGTCCTCCAAACCTCAGTGGCCATTGGGGTGTTGGTCCTCCAGGCGTGCTCATTGGTTGGTGGGGTGTTGGTCCTCCAACCCTCCTTGTTGGTGAGGTGTTGGTCCTCCAGATATCCTCTATGGTCTCTGGGGTGTTGGTCCTCCAAGGATCATCTATGGTCGGTGGGCTGTTGGTCCTCCAAGTGTTATCAGTGGTTGTTGGGCTGTTGGTCCTCCACTCATTGATGGTTGTTGGGCTGTTGGTCCTCCAACCCTCATTGTTGGTGAGGTGTTGGTCCTCCAACCACCCTCTATGGTCGTTGGGGTGTCGGTCCTCCAAGGCTCCTCTATGGTCGCTGGGCTGTTGGTCCTCCAACCCTCCTTGTTGGCGGGCCCTGGGTCCTCCAAGCACCGCTGGCGGGGGCCTGTCGGTCCTCCCAGCCTCCTCTACGGCCCTGGGGGTGTTGGTCCTCCAGCTCTCTATGGCCTGGGGTGCTGTTGGTCCTCCGACGCGGGTCCTCCAACCCCCAGGGCCATGCGGCGCCCCCGCTGCGGGGTCCCCGACAAGTTCGGGGCCGAGCTGAAGGCCAACGTGCGGCGGCGGCGCTACGCCATCCAGGGCATGAAGTGGGAGCAGAGAGAGGTCACCTACTGGTGCGCACTGGGGGCACTGGGAGCACCGGGAGGGGGCACTGGGAAGGATACTGGGGGCACTGGGGGCGCTGGGAGGGCTGGGAAGGGGCTGGGAGCATTGGGAGGGGGCTGCTGGGGGAACTGGGATGGACTGGGATGGGTACTGGTGCACACTGGGGGCACTGGGAGCACTGGGAGTCCCCGTTTTACTGGTTTTGGGTTACTGGGAGCACTGGGAGCCCCCCTTCTCTTGGGTATTGGATACTGGGAGCACTGGGAGGCCCCGTTTTACTGGTTTTTGGGATACTGGGAGCACTGGGAGTCCCCATTTTACTGGTTTTGGGATACTGGGAGCACTGGGAGGCCCCGTTTTCCTGGTTTTGGGACACTGGGAGCACTGGGAGCCCCCCTTCTCTTGGGTATTGGATACTGGGAGCACTGGGAGGCCCCGTTTTCCTGGTTTTGGGATACTGGGAGCACTGGGAGGCCCCATTTTCCTGTTTTTTGGGTACTGGGAGCACTGGGAGGCCCCCTTCTCTTGGGTTTTGGATACTGGGAGCACTGGGAGCCCCCCTTCCAGCGACCATTGAGCACTGGGAGCACCGGGGGGGGACCGGCGGTGAGGCCGTCTCCCCCCCCCCATAATTCCAGCATCCAGAACTACACCCCCAAGGTGGGGGAGGCGGCCACGCTGGGCGCCATCCGGCGGGCCTTCGCCGTGTGGGCGGGGGCGGCGCCGCTGCGCTTCCGCGAGGTGCCCTACGGCGAGGTGCGGCGGGGCCGGGCGCCGCCGGCCGACATCGTCATCTTCTTCGCCGAGGGCTTCCACGGCGACAGCACGCCCTTCGACGGTGAGGGCGGCTTCCTGGCCCACGCCTACTTCCCCGGCCCCCACATCGGCGGCGACACGCACTTCGACGGCGCCGAGCCCTGGACGGCCCGCAACGATGACCTGAGCGGTGAGCGGGGGGCGGTTTGGGGGGGCTGGGGGGCTCCTGGTGGCCACCGTTGGCCCCTGTTGGCCACCTCGGGGCTGTGTTGGTCGACTTGGGGCTCTTTGGGCCCACTTTGGGCTCTTTTGGCCCACTTTGGGCCCTTTCCGAGCTTCCTTGGTTATCTCCCATTAGCCACTGTTGACTTTTGTTGACTTCTGTTGACCCCCGTTGACCACCATTGACTCCTGGTGGCCACTATTGGCCCCTGTTGGCCACCTCAGGGCCGTGTTGATTGACTTGGAGCTCTTTGGGCCCACTTTGGGCTCTTTGGGCCCACTTTGGGCTCTTTTGGCTCGCTTTGACCGCCGTTGACGCCTCCCCATTGGCCACTGTTGACTTTCATTGACTTCTCTTGACCCCCGTTGGCCACCATTGGCCCCTGTTGGCCACCTCGGGGCTTCCTTGGTTGACTTTGAGCTCTTTGGGCCCACTTTGGGCTCGTTTGGCCCCTTTGAGCCCCATTGATCCCCCTCTATTGGCCACCTTTGGCCCCCATTGGCCCCCAATGACCCCCCACTGGCCCTCTTTGAGCTCCGTTGGCCAAATTCGAGCTGTTTTGGCCTCTTTTGAGCTCTTTTGGCCCTCTTTGAGTCCTGTTGATCCCCCCCATTGGCCCCCACTGACTCCCATTGGCCCCCAAGGGCCACCATTGACCCCCATTGACCACTCTTGGCCCCCATTGGCCCCCATTGACCCCTGTTGACTCCCATTGGCCCCCATTGGCCACCATTGACTCCCATTGGCCCCCAAGGGCCACCATTGACCCCCATTGACCACTCTTGGCTCCCATTGGCCCCCATTGACCCCTGTTGACCCCCATTGACCCCCATTGACCCCTGTTGACCCCCATTGGCCCCCACTGACCCCTGTTGACCCCGCTGACCCCCCCGCCCCCCAGGCAACGACCTGTTCCTGGTGGCCGTGCACGAGCTGGGCCACGCGCTGGGCCTGGAGCACTCGAGCGACCCGTCGGCCATCATGGCGCCCTTCTACCAATGGATGGACACCGAGGCCTTCGTCCTGCCCGACGACGACCGCCGCGGCATCCAGCAGCTCTACGGTTGGCCGCTTCCCCCCAAACCCCGCCCCCTTCCCTTGGCATTGACCCCTCCCCCTCCAAAAAAATGAACCGTGCCCTTACCAGGGACCGTGATGGGGCCGAGCCTGCCCCCCGCCGGCCCCGGGACCACCGCCCGCCCCCACGACCCCGCCCGGCCCCCGGGACCCCCCTACGGCCCCCGGATCTGCGACGGGGACTTCGACACCATCGCCATGCTGCGGGGGGAGATGTTCGTCTTCAAGGTGGGTCCCCTCCCCAAATGTCCCCCTCCCCCCAAATGTCCCCCTCCCCCCAAACGTCCCCCTACCCACCTGGATGCCCGCCCTTGGCACGGGGGTGTCCCCCGGTGACGTCACGGGGCCGCGGGCCAATAGGAGCGGTGGTTCTGGCGCGTGCGGGACCGGCGGGTGATGGACGGGTACCCGCTGCCCATCGGGCAGTTCTGGGTGGGGCTGCCCCCAGCATCAACACGGCCTACGAGAGGAAGGACGGGAAGTTCGTCTTCTTCAAAGGTGGGGGAGGGGCGGGGGAGGGGGTGGGGGTGGGGGTGGGGGTGGGGAGGATGGGGGGAGGACGTGGGGTGGAGGATATGGGGTGGAGGATTTGGGATGGAGAATTTGGGATGGAGGATGTGGGGTGGAGGACGTGAGGTGGAGGATATGGGGTGAGGAGGATGAGGGGATGAAGGACATTGGGGTAGAGGATGTGGGGTGGAGGCTGTGGGGTGGAGGACGTTGGGATGGAGAATTTGGGATGGAGGATTTGGGGATGGAGGCCACGACGATGGAGGTTGTGGGGTGGAGGATATGGGGTCGAGGCCATGGGGGGTGGAGGATTTTGGGATGGAGGCCGTGGGGTGGAGGTTGTGGGGTGGAGGATATGGGGTCAAGGCCGTGGGGTGGAGGATTTTGGGATGGGATTTTTGGGATGGAGGCCGTGAAGATGGAGGCCGTGGGATGGAAGTTGTGGGGTCGAGGCCATGGGGTGGAGGACGTTGGGATGGAGAATTTGGGATGGAGGATTTGGGATGGAGGCCATGGGGTGGAGGCTGTGGGGCTGGAGGACGTGGGGGGTGGAGGATTTAGGGATGGAGACCACGACGATGGAGGTTGTGGGGTGGAGGCCGTGGGGTGGAGGTTGTGGGATGGAGGATTTTGGGATGGAGGATTTTGGGATGGAGGCCACGACGATGGAGGTTGTGGGGTGGAGGATATGGGGTCAAGGCCATGGGGTGGAGGATTTTGGGATGGGATTTTTGGGGATGGAGGCCATGAAGATGGAGGCCGTGGGATGGAAATTGTAGGGTTGAGGCCACGGGATGGAGGCCATGGGACGGAGGTTTTAGGATGGAATTTTTGGGATGGATTTTTTGGGATGTTTTTTTTTGGGACGGAACCCTTGGGGGCGTGGCCTCGTGGGCGTGCCCCCTGTGACCCCGCCCCCTACCCCCAAATCCCGGCCCCGCCCCCAGGGGACAAGCACTGGGTGTTCGACGAGGCCGTGCTGGAGCCGGGCTACCCGCGGCCGCTGCGGGAGCTGGGCCGGGGCCTCCCCACCGACCGCATCGACGCCGCCCTGCTCTGGCTGCCCAGCGGCAAGACCTACTTCTTCCGGGGCAACAAGTGCGTCTTCCGGGACCTTCCGGGACCTTCCGGGACCTTCTGGGGCCTTCTGGGACCTTCTGGGACCTTCCGGGGCCTTCCGGGGCCTTCTGGGGCCTTCTGGGACCTTCTGGGACCTTCCGGGGCCTTCTGGGGCCTTCTGGGACCTTCTGGGGCCTTCCAGGACTTTCTGGGACATTCTGGGACCTTCCGGGGCCTTCTGGAGCCTTCCAGGATCTTTTGGGATCTTCTGGAACTTTCTGGGGTCTTCTGGGGCCTTCTGGGGTCTTCTGGGGCCTTCCAGGACCTTTCGGGGCCTTCTGGAACCTTCTCCTGGGGCCTTTCAGATCCTTCCGGGACCTTTTGGGGCCTTCTGGGACTTTCTGGGGCCTTCTGGGACCTTCACAAACCTTCTGGGGCCTTCAGGAACCTTCTGGGACCTTCTGGGGCCTCTTCTTGGGACCTTCTGGAACCTTCTGGGGCCTTTGGGACCTTCTGGGGCTTTCTGGAACCTTCCGGGGCCTCTCCCTGGGACCTTTCGGGGCCTTCTGGAACCTTCTCGGGGCCGTCCCATAACAACGGCCCCGCCCCCTCGGCACCCCGTGACCCTATCGTGACCCCGTGACCCCGCGATGACCCCGCGCCCCGCCCCTCCCCCCAGGTATTACCGTTTCAGCGAGGAGCGCGGCGCCGTGGACCCCGAGTACCCCAAGGGCATCGAGGTCTGGGGGGGGGTCCCCGAGTCCCCCCGTGGAGCCTTCATGGGGCCCGACGACGGTGAGGAGGGGGGCGTATCGCGACACTCCCCTATCGCGACACGCCCCTATCGCGATACCCGGGCCCCTATCGCGATACCCGGGCCCCTATCGCGATACCCGGGCCCATATCGCGATACCCGTGCCCATATCGCGATACCCGTGCCCCTATCGCGATACCCGGGCCCCTATCGCGATACCCGGGCCCATATCGCGGCCCCGTGTCTCATATCGCGACATCCCCTCTCCCCCCCCAGCCTTCACCTACTTCTACAAGGCCGGCCGCTATTGGCAGTTCGACAACCAGCAGCTGCGCGTCACCCCCGGCTACCCCAAGTCGGCGCTACGCGATTGGCTGGGCTGCGGCACCGAGCCCCGCCCCCCCAAGCCCGGCCCCGGCCCCGCCCCTTCCGGCCCGCCCCTGCCCCCCGGGGGCGGGGACACCGAGGTGATCGTCATCGAGGTGGGGGCGGGGCCCGGCGCCGTGGCCGCCCCCCTGGCGCTGTTGGGGGGCGCGGGGGCGCTGGGGGCCCTGGCCCTGCTCTGCCGCCGCCGCGGGGCCCCCAAGCGGCTCCTGCGCTGCCAGCGCTCGCTGCTGCCCCGCGTCTAGGCCACGCCCACCGCCCCGGGACACGCCCACCGCCCCCCGGGCCACGCCCACCCCGCCCCGGACACGCCCACCCCGCCCCGGACACGCCCACCCCGCCCCCTGGTGGTGTCGCCCCCCCCACAGTGCTTGCGACCTCCCCCTGTGGGAGGCCACGCCCCCGAGCCCCCAGGCCACGCCCAGGTCAGGAGGCCACGCCCACACTCACCCAGACCACACCCAACCTCTCAGGCCACGCCCATTTCCCATATATGGCCCCGCCCCTTGCCTCTTGTCACCTCCCACACACAGGGAGCCAATGGGGGGAGGGGAAGGGGTTGGGAGGCCCCGCCCACCACCCGCAGACTCCGCCCACCTCATCAGGCCACGCACACACACACTCAGGCCACGCCTACACTCCAAAGACCACGCCCCCTTTATCAGGCCACGCCCCTCAACCATTGTACCTCCCCCCTCACTACACAGTGGGAGGCCACACCCCTTCCTGGAGGCCACGCCCCAAAGAGACCCCGCCCCCAGCCTGTCCCCACCCTTTTCCCTCTACCCAGTTGTGGGCGGGGCTTTCCGTGGCCACGCCCCCCGATGGTGCTCTGGGCGGGGCCTTACCTTGGCCCTGCCCCCTTCCCCTCCCCGTGGCCCCGCCCCCTGACCTGGCTGGGCGAGGTCAGCGGCTTGGCCACGCCCCCTCCTCCCCCTGACCCCGCCCCCGCCGCGGGACCGGGGGGGCGGGGCCTGCCGGAGGGGGCGGGGCCGTCCGTAGAGCGGAGGCCTCCGATTGGCTGCCGGCGGGGAGGGGGCGGGGCTAAATAAAACGGGAGCTCGGTGCTTGGGGGGGGCGGGGCTCGACGGGCGGGGCGGGGCTATGCAAATAAGGGGGGCGGGGCCCGGTGTATATAAGGGGGAGGGGCCGCGCGTTTTTTTCTTTGTTTTTGTTTTTTTTTACCGATTTTGGGATTTTTTTGGGGGGGGGGAGGGGACGGGGGTGGGGAGGGGAGCCCGGGGGACCCCAACCCCCCCCCCAAAATCCTGCGGGGCGGGAACGGGGGGGGAGGGGCGACCGGGCCCCGCCCCCAGGGGTGGGGGAGGGGAGGGGGTAATTAATTAATTAATTAATTAATAAAGAACTGACGGACCAGAGAGTGTGCTGGGGGCACTGGGAGGGACTGGGAGGGACTGGGGGGGACTGGGAGGAAGTGGGAGGGGTCTGAGGGATACTGGGAGCACTGGGAGGAACTGGAGAGGACCCCAAACCCCTCCCCCAGACGATGACATCACCAATGACGTCACCAATGACATCACACGTTGAGGTCTCAGGGCCCAGCTTTATTCCGCTCCATGATGCTCCAAACTGGCCCAAACTGGTCCTCACTGGTCCGTACTGGTCTTTACTGGTCCGTGCTGGGGCCCCTTGGGGCGCAGGGCGGGGCTGGGCGGGGCCTCGAGGCTCCGCCCCCTGCTGCGGGCGGCGTCCAGCGATTGGCTCAGGGCCAGGGCGCGGCGCTGCGGGAGGGGGCGGGGCAAAGTCAATGTGGGTGTGACCACGAGGTGGGCGTGGCCACAAATAGGGGCGTGGCCACGAGGGGGAGGGGCTATGGGGTCACGTGACCGCTCACCGCCAGGGCCTCGTCCTCGCGGCGCCGCCGCTGCTGCCCCCGCCAGAGGGGGGCGGGGCGTCCGTCTGGGGGCGGGGCCAGGAAAAAGGGGGCGGGATCAGCCAGAGCTGGCCACGCCCCCTGTGTGCTGACCACGCCCCACGTGGGCTAAGCCCCGCCTACCTGCGAAGGACCAATCGGGGAGGTCGCGCAGGGGGCCGGGTCCGGAGGTGCTGGGGGCGAGGCCACGCCTACCGGGAGACCACGCCCACCGTTAGCCCCGCCCACTCCTTATTTGGAACACCCTCCCCCACCGCCATATAAGGAGTGCTTACGTCACACGCCACTGGCCAATCCGCAGCGAGGGGGCGGGGCTTGGACGCAGGGCCCGGGCCTGGCGCTCGGCTGGGGGCGGGGCGAGAAAAAAAGAGGGCGTGGCCTGCGTTTGGCCACACCCCCATCCACGGAGCCACGCCCCCTCCCACTCCCCCCACCCCCTACCCTTCCTCCCCCGCCCCTGGCTCCCCGTAAGCCCCGCCCACCCCAAACCACGCCCACCGCAAAGCCCCGCCCATCCCACAGCCCCGCCCACCTCCTCCAAGCCCCGCCCCCTCCCGGTAGCCCCGCCCCCAGCCCCCCTCTCCCCTTTTCTCCCTCCCCTCCCCTCTCCGTCCCCCAGGCCCCGCCCACCGCGCCGAAGCTTCGCCCACGCTCCAATAGCCACGCCCACACCCCGAGGCCCCGCCCCCCAGCCCCAGGCCCCGCCCCCTGGCAACCGCGGCCCCCCCGCACCGAGCCGCAGCGCCCTGCGCGCCGCCATGGCCACCGCCGGAAGTGGGGAGCGCCGAGGCCACGCCCACTTCCGCCTCACGTGGAGCCGGCCGGCCGGCCGCATGGGCGCCGCCATGTTGTACGGCACCGCCGCCATCTTGTGGCGGCCGCCATTTTGCGGCGACGGAAGCCGGAAAGGGACAAAAAGGGGCGGAGAAACCCCCAAAACCCCCTGAAACCTCCCCAAAAAACCCCTGAAACCTCCCCAAAACCCCCCATAACCTCCCCAAAACCCCTGTAACCTCCCCCAAACCCCTGAAACTTCCACAAAACCCCTGAAATCTCCCCAAAACCCCTAAAATTCCCCCCAAACTCCCCGAAACCTCCCCCAAACTCCCTGATTCCGCCCGAAACGCCCCAAATGAGACTCAGGATGCAGGTTTTTGGGTACGGGGGTGTTTTATTGGCCCCCCCCTCAGCCCAGCGTCTCCTTCCACGGCCTCTTGGGGGGCGTGGGCGGCTGCGTGGGGTTGGCGGGGGTGGCCAGGGGGTTGTGGCTGAAGGTCTGCCGCAGGGGGCCTGTTAAAGGGGGGTGTGTGACGTCACGGAGGGTGGGGGCGTGGCTTGCAGGAAGCCCCGCCCCCTCGGGGATGAAGCCCCGCCCCTCCAGGCTCACCCTTGGCCGCCAGGTCCAGGTGGTGCCGCAGCCGCCACTCGCGCTCCTCCCCCCGCTGCGCCGCCTGCGCCTCCCGCCAGTCTGAAAGGGGGGAGGGGGACACGTGAGACCCCCCCAAACCCCTCCCCCACCCCCCATCCTCCCCACCCCTCCCCCACCCCCTCACCCCCTTTTCCCCCCTCACCCCCGTTTTTCCCATTTTCCCCCAATTTCCACCCCCCCCCCCAGACTCACTCTGCCGCAGCTTGGCCAGCACCCCCCCCGCGGAGGGGGCGGGGCCAGCGCCCTGTGTGGGCGGGGCCGGCGGCGGGGGGGCGGGGACGCGGAGGCGGGTGCGGAGGGCAGGGACGCGCAGGAGCCCGGTTTGCAATAGGCTGAAGGAGTTGGACGTCAGCCAATAGAGGAACACCGCCTGCCGCGGGGACACGCCCACTCAGCCTCGGGACACGCCCACTGGGTGTCGGGCCACGCCCCCTTTTAGAGGGACCACGCCCCCTTTTAAAGTGACCGCGCCCCTTTTAGCAGCTCTGCTCCCGTTTCAGGAGGCTCCTCCCCTTTCTCTTAGCTCCTCCCCTTCCCACAAGCCCCTCCCACTCTCATAAGCCCCTCCCCTTCTTATAAGCCCATCCCCTTCCTTTTAACCCCTTCCCTTCCCATTAAGCCCCTCCCCTTCCCTGAAGCCCCTCCCACTTCACCTGACGCCTCTCCCCCTCCAGTAAGCCCCTCCCCTTCCTTTTAAACCCCTCCCATTTTCACCAAGCCACTCCCCTTCTCACAAGCCCCTCCCATTCCCCTTAAGCCCCTCCCCCTCCCCAATCCATTTCCCTGCTCCCCTCCTCCCCAAGCCCCTCCCCTTTCCCCAGGCCCCTCCCCTTTCCCAGCCCTCCCCTTTCCCCAAGCCCCGCCCCTTCCGGCCCCGCCCCCTGACCGTGGGGAAGTGCAGTATGAAGGGCAGGACGAGCAGCGGCATCACCCGCAGCACCTGGCGCATCGCCCCCGCCCCCGGGCTGGACACGCCCGTCTCCGCCCCCAGCTGCGGGAAAAGGGGCGGGGCTAGCGCCGGGACACGCCCCCCGGCCCCCAGGACACGCCCCCGACCCGGGGAGGCCACGCCCACCTTGGGGTGGGGACGAGGAGGGCCGGGATGGGGGCACTCAAGCTCCTCCCACCCCCTTTAGGCCCCTCCCCCTTTTAGGCCACGCCCCCTGCGGCCCCTCCCACTCAAGCCACGCCCATTTTAGACTCCTCCCACCCCCATAGAGACCCATATAAACAAGCAGGGCCAGGACATGGAGGGGATTGGGTGCCCTCAGACCCCTCCCAACCAACTTTTAGCCCCTCCCCCTTTTAGGCCACGCCCCTTAGGACCCCTCCCACTCAGGCCACGCCCCTTTAGACCCCTCCCACCCCAATATAGAACCACATAGACGGACAGAAGCAGGACATAGAGTGGGTTAGAGGTCCCTAATCCCCTCCCACTCCTGTCCACACCCCTTTAGGCCCCTCCCCCTCGAGGCCCCGCCCCCTCTCGGCCCCACCCACCTCGAGGACCAACCACGTGGAGGCGGTGACCAGCAGGGGGAGGGCGTAGAAGGGGTCGGGGGCGGCCAGGTCGGGGAACCAGCCCAGCCCGCCCCGCTGCAGCCCCGGGTGCGGCGCCGCCGCCATCTGCTGCAGGGCCAGGAAGAAGGAGACGAAGAGCGGGGTCTGCGGGGTCACGCGGGGGTCACGCGGGGGTCGGGACCTCTGACCTTTGACCCCGCGTCCCCCCGTGCCCCCCCCGTGCCCCCGCACCTGCACCAGGGGCACGAGGAAGCCCCGCAGGGGGTGGACGTCGTGGCGCCGCTGGTAGGCCGCCAGCTCGGCGTAGGCGCGGGTCACTGCCAGGAAAAAGGGGCGGGGCTAGGCGGGGACACGCCCACCAGAGCCAGGGAACGCCCCTTGGCTCGGCCACGCCCCCTTTTGGGGGGACACGCCCCCTTTATTAGGGACACGCCCCCCCTAAACACCGCCCCCCCGGGTACCAGCAGCGCCCTTGTAGGAAGCCCCACCCACAAGTAAGCCCCACCCATTTAAGACACACCCAGAAATAGAAGCCACGCCTCCTGGATGAGGACACGCCCCCCCGAGGTGTTAGGCCCCGCCCCCAGCTCTCCATGCCCCACAGCCAGGTCCTGCCCTGCCCCGAGGCCACGCCCACCGTCAGCGGGCCCCACCCCTTTCCCCATAGCCCCGCCCATCTCCCCAGACTCCGCCCCCTCGTTGTAAGCCACACCCCTTTCTATAAGCCCCGCCTCTTTCCCTGACTCCAACCCCCTCCCCCTCACCCCATGGCCCCTCCCCTCCCCCCTTTAACCCCCCTACCCCTTTAGCCCCTCCCCCTGACCCCACCCCATTAAGCCCCGCCCCCTTTAGCCCCGCCCACCTCTTTTAGCCCCTCCCACCTCCTTGAACCCTTTCCCTTCCCACTCCCTCTCCACCCCCTCCCTCCCCTTTTGCCCCCTCCCCACCCCCTGTGGCCCCTCCCCTCCCCTTCAGCCCCGCCCCCCGGCCCCTCCCCGTTAGGCCCCGCCCCCTCTGGCCCCGCCCTCACCCTGCAGGCGGTCGCTGCCCCTCCGGGCCTCGGCCAGGCGCTGGTGCAGGCGCTGCAGCTGGGGCAGGTGGGTCCCCAGGCGGGCGGCCTCGCGCTGCCCCCGCAGCACCAGCGGCAGCAGCAGCACGCGGGCACCCAGCGTGCCTGGGGGGGGAAACGGGGGGGTTATGGGGTCCTGCGCGATCCTATAAGGCCTTGCAGGGTCCTATAAGCTCTTATGGGGCCCTATAGGGTCCTAGAAGGACTTACAGGAGCCTATGGAGCCTTAGACAGTCTTATAGAGAGTCTATGGGGCATTATAGGGGTCTATGAGATCTTTCAAGAGCCTATGGGTTTTTATAAAAACCTATGACATCCTATAGGGTGCTATAGGGACTTATAGCGATCTATAAGATCTTATAGAAGCCCATGAGGTCTTATAGGGTCTTAGGATGTTCTACAGTGGATCTTATAGAGCTCTATGGAGTCTTATAGGGCTTTCTGCGGTCTTATAAGGTCCTAAAGGATCTTATAGG
Organism: Aythya baeri; assembly: GCA_026413565.1. Taxonomy (NCBI): domain Eukaryota; kingdom Metazoa; phylum Chordata; class Aves; order Anseriformes; family Anatidae; genus Aythya; species Aythya baeri. Next base: position 112,128 of record JAKRSJ010000121.1, on the reverse strand, counting down.
GTGTCTTAGACGGACTTATGGGGTCTTAAAGAAATCTACAGGATTTTATAGGAGCCTATAGGGTCTTATAGAATCGTATAGGATCTTATAGGGTCCTATGGGGTCTATTAAGACCCTATAAAGTGTTATAGGGGCCTATGGAGTCTTATAGGGACCTATGGGGTCTCATACCAGCCTGTGAGCTGCTACGGACCCCATAAACCCCTCCCAAATTTGCCTTTTCCCCTCCCCAAACCCCCCTTTTCCCTCCCAAATCCCCCCTTTCCACCCCCAAATCCCCTCTTTTTCCCCCCAAATCCCTGTTTTCCCTCCCCAAATCCCCCTTTTCTCCCCATAACCCCCTCCCCTCACCCCACAACCCCTCCCCTCACCCCATAACCCCCTCACCCAGCACGATGGCCGCCCACCAGGGCAGCCCCACGTGGAGGTGCAGCCCCTGCAGCGCCCCCTGCACCAGCCCCACGGGGGTCCAGGCCCCCAGCCCCAGGTCCTGCAGCAGCACCTCGGGGGGCTCCGACCCCACAACGGGGGCCTCCAGCCCCACAACCGTCTCCTGCCCCACAGCGGGGGCGCTCGGACCCGAAACGGGGTCATTTTGACCCAAAACGGGGCCACTTTGACTTAAAACGGGGCCACTTTGCCCTGTTGTGGAGTCATTCTGCCCCAAAATGGGGTCGCTCTGTCCCATTATGGGGTTGTTTTGTCCCGTTACGGGATTGTTTTGTCCCAAAATGGAGGTATTTTGTCCCAAATTCACGCTGTTTTGTCCCAAAGTGGCTGTGGGGGCCGTGCTGGCTGCCTGCAAGGGAAGGAGGATGTCAGGGGGGCCCCCAGCCCCATAAGTCCCCCATAGATACCCCAAAGTGCCCCACAGCACCCCAAAACCGCCCCAAAACACCCCATAGGTGCCCCATAGCACCCCATAACCGCCCCCCAGCCCCATAGCACCCCATAACCGCCCCCGGGCTGCCCCCTGACACCCCACAGCTCCCTGTAACACCCCATAGCTGCCCTATAGCCACCCCATCGCCCCATAACGACCCCAAACCCCCCCCAATTCACCCCAAAAACGCCCCCCCCCCCGTCCCCTGCCCCCCCCTTACCCGCGCCGCGGCCGTGCCCAGGCCTCGGGGCCCCCGCGCCCAGAGCGGCCCCCACAGGGCCTGCAAAGGAGACCGGGGGCGTGACGTCAGGGCCCGCCACCGTGACGTCACGCCCCCCCTCCGGTGACGTCACGTCCCCCTCCGGTGACGTCACGCCCACCTGCTGGCGCAGGGCCCGCAGCAGCGGCCGGAGCCGCAGGGCCGCCGCCATCTTGGCCGTCTGAGGGGGAACCGGAAGGGGCGGGGCTTCTTTATATACCGGCCTGCGCATGCGCACTGTTCCTTCCCCCCCCGCTTCCTGTTTGTGTGAAGCCGCCGCCGCCATCTTGGAGGTGGGCTTCCCGCCTGGGGGCGTGGCCGCGGCGTCACGCGGGGCGGAAGTGGGGCCGCCGCCATCTTGAGGCGCCGCCGGCGGGCGCTGAGGTAACGGGGGAGGGGGAGGGGGATAAAGGGGGGCGGCCCCAAATCCCCCAGAAATTGCCCCAAATCTCCTCCAAATGCCCCCCAAATCGCCCCAAATATCCCCCTGGGAGCCCCAAATCCCCTCTGGGAGCCCCAAAATGGGGCTGGGACCCCCCCACATCCCCTTGGGAACCCCCAAATCCCCCCTGAGGCCCCTAAATCCCCCTGGGACCCCCCCAAACGGGGCTGGGGTCCCCCAAACCCGTCCTGGGACCCCCAAAATTGGGCTGGGACCCCCGCATTCCCCCTGGAGCCCCCAAATCCCCCTGAGACCCCCCGAAATGCCTCAGGACCCCCAAACCATCCTGGAACCCCCTAAACCCTTCTGGGACCCCCAAATCCCCCCTGAGCCCCCCCAAAAATCCCTCAGGACTTCCCAAACCATCCTGGACCCCCCCAAACCCCTCCTAATGGCCCCAACCCCGCCCTGAGCCCCCCTAAATCCCTCTTGGGACCCCCAAAAATGGCTCAGGACCCCTCAAACCCCTCCTTGGATGACCCCAACCCCCCAAAGACCCCAAGTCCCCCCTAAGACCCCCAAAATAGTTCAGGATCCCCTAAATCCCCTCTGAGCCCTCCCAAACCCCTCTTGGGACCCCCAAAAATGGCTCAGGACCCCCTAAACCCCTCCTGGGACCCCCAAATCCCCCTGTGTCCCCCCAAATTGGCTCAGGACCCCCTAAACCCCCTCAGGACCCCCCAAACCCCCCTTGAACCCCCCAAATCCCCCTTTCCCCCCACCCCTTTAACCCCCCTTCCCCCCCCAGGCCATGGCTCAGCCGCCCGCAGCGCCCCCTCGGCCCCCAGGACCCCCTGAAGCCCCCCAGGACCCCCCGGCCCCCCCAGTCCTTGGGGTCCCTGCGGGGGCTCTGGAGGCGGCGCTGCTGCGGGCCCCGGGGCTCCCGGCCCCCCCCGGAGCTGGCCCCGCTGCTGGCCCTGCCCCTGCCCCCCGCCAAGATGCGCCTGGTGCCCGGGGAACGGCTGCTACGGGACAACATGGCGCCGGTGGGCGGGGCGTAGGGGGCGGGGCCACAGGGGGCGGGGCTACAAAGGGGGCGGGGTCACAAGGGGGTGGAGTCACAAAGGGGGTGGGGGTACAAGGGGTGGGGGTGGAGGGGGAGGGAGAAGGGGGAGGGAGGAGGAGAGGGGTGGGTGGGGCTAAAGGGGTGGGCGGGGCCTCAGGGGGCGGGGCTAAAGAGGGGGTGGAGTCACAACGGGGGTGGGGGTACAAGGGGTGGGGGTGGAGGGGGAGGGAGAAGGGGAGAGGGAGGAGGGGAGGGGTGGGCGGGGCTAAAGGGGTGGGCGGGGCCACAAATGGGGTGGAGTCACAAAGGGGTGGGGCTACAAGAGGGAGGAGGGGAGGGTGGGGTGGGCAGGGCTAAAGGGGCTAGGAGGAGCTACAAGGGGGTGGGGCTGCAAAGGGGGTGGGGCTACAAGGGGGTGGGGTCACAAAGGGTGGGGCTTCAAGGGGGCGGGGCTAAGGGCAAGAGGGGTTGGGGTCTGGATTTGCAGGATTTCGGTCCTAATCGGTGGGATTTTGGGCCGGATTTGTGGGATTTTGGGCCGGATTTGTGGGATTATGACCGAGATATGTGGGATTATGCCAAATTAGGGGTTAGGTTTGGAGATTTAAGATCAGAATCTGGGTTTTGGGGCTACATTTGCAGGATTTAAGACCGGATTTGTGGGATTTGAGTCCTGATTGGTGGGATTTAGGGCTGGATTTGTGGGATTATGGGCCAGATTTGTGGGATTATGTCAGATTAGGGGCTAAATTTGGAGATTTAAGGCCAGAATCTGGGTTTGAGGGCTGGGTTTGCCCGATCTGAGCTGTGATTTGTGGGATTTGGGTCCTGATTTTGGCGATTTGGGGCTGGATTTGTGGGATTTGGGTCCGGATTTGGGGGATTTGGGTCCAGATTTGGGGGATTTGGGCCCGGATTTGGGGGATTTGGGTCCCGATCGGTGGTTTTCGGGGCGGGGTTTGCGGGATTCTGACCCCAATCCGTGGGATTGCGCAGGACGGGGCCGGGGCGGGGGCGCTGAGCGCGGCGCTGGCCATCCTGGAGAAGTACGGGCGCAACCTGCTGCAGCCCCGGCCCCCCCCCTTCTGGCGCTGCGTGCGCGCCACCAACCCCGTGTTCCGCAGCACCGTGGGCGCCCTCAAGGTCAGCACCAGTACGCACCAGTACGGCCCAGGGCCCTCCCAGTACGCCCCCGGGCCGCGCTGGTGCCTCCCCAGTACGCCCCAGTACCCCCGAGTCCCTTCCCAGTATGCCTTTGTGCGCCTTAATCCCATCCCAGTACAGCCCAGAATGGCTCGGGGACCTTCCAGTATACCCCAGTACATCCCCGTATGCCCCAGTATGGTCCAGTGCTCTTCTAGTCTCTTCCCAGTGCATCCCAGTATGCCCCAGAGCTCTCCCAGCCCCTCCCCAGTACACCCCAGTGCCCCTGAGCCACTTCCAGTATGCCTTTATTTGCCTTAATCCCATCCCAGTACATCCCAGTATGGCCCAGTGCCCTTCCAGTCCCTTCCCAGTACACCGCAGTACTTCTAAACACCTTCCCAGTACAGCCCAGCGTGGCCCCGCCCATTCCCCACAGGCTCCTCCCACTGCCCCATAGCCCTTCCCACTCCCCTTAGGCCCCTCCCACTCCCTCTAAGCCCCTCCCACCCCAATCCCCTCCCACTTTCAGACCCCTCCCACTCCTCTCAAGCTCCTCCCACCCTCCCTAAGCCCCTCCCACTCGCTTAGGCCCCTCCCACCCCCATTCTCCCCCTCCCACCCCCTCTCCCTCCTCCCCACCCCTCCCACCCCATAACTCCTCCCACCCTTGGCCCCGCCCCCTCCCCTTAGCCCCGCCCCCGGCTAAGCCCCTCCCCTCAGGGTGGGCGGGGCGTGCTGCGGCTGCTGGGCTACCGGCAGGAGGGGCCGCAGGGCCTCAGCTTCCCCCGGGGACCCCCGCCCCGCACGGCCCCACCGTGGCCGCCGTCACCGCAGACCTGGCGCTGCTCAGGGCGGAGCTGGGGCTGCTGCTGGCCGTGAGTGGGCGGGGCTACAGGGGGCGGGGCCTGAGGGGAGGGGCTAAAGGGGGAGGGGCTAAAGGGGAGGGGGTATGGGGTGGGGGTATGGGGTGGGAGGGGGCTGAGGGGAGGGGACAGGGGGAGAGCTGGGGCTGCTGGGGGACGGGACTTAAAGGGGGCGGGACTTAAAGGGGGCGGGGCCTGAATGGGCGTGGCTTAAAGTGGGAGGGGCTAGGGGGCGGGGTTAGTGAGTGGGAGGGGTCTAAGGGGGTGGGAGGGGAGGGAACTGGGGCTGCTGCTGGCCAGGAGGGGGCGGGGCCTAAAGGGGGCGGGGCCTGAGGGGGGAGGGGCTAAAGGGGGAGGGGCTAAAGGGGCGGGGTTGTGGGGTGGGAGGGGTTGGAGAAGAGGGAGCTGGGGCTGCTGCTGGGTGGGAGGGGGTGGAGCCTAAAGGGGGCGTGGACAAGAGGAGGCGTGGCCAAAAGGGGAGGGGTCTGAGGGGGAGAAATGGGGTAGGAGGGGCCTAAGGGAGTGGGAGGGGCTTGAGGGGTGTGGGAGGAGTCCAAAAGTGGGAGGGGCTTGAGGTGGGAGGGGCTTAAAGGAGTGGGAGGGGCTTGGGGGAGGTGGGAGGGGCCTGGGGTGGAATTGGGGGTAATGGGGGGGTTGGGGGGGTGTACTGGGGGGTACTGGTTTGTACTGGTCTGTACTGGTTTGTGCCGCCCCCTTCCAGAACGAGCACCCCAACCCCCAGTTCTTCACCGACATCCTGCGGGGGGGGCAGGTGAGGCACTGGGGACACTGGGAGGGACTGGGATATACTGGGATATACTGGGAGGGACTGGGACCAGACTGGGACGGTCTGGGATGGAACTGGGAGGAGCTGGGAGGGCGCGGGGGGGCACGGGGAGGGACAGGGGACACCCTGGGATCAACTGGTTTTTACTGGTCCGTAATAATTCTTTTTGGCTTTACTGGTTTGTACTGGCTTTTACTGGTTTCTATTGGTCTGTTCTGGTTTTTGCTGGTTTGTACTGGTTCTAACTGGTTTCTTTCCCCCAGGACTCTGAGGAGCCGCTGGACGCGGATGGGGGCGAGACTGAAGGTGGGAGGGGGGCGATTTTGGGGTGAATTTGGGGCTTTTGGGGGGAATTCGTAGCTTTTTATTAGTCTTTTGGGGCTTTTGGGGGCGGATTTGGGGGTTTTGGGGAGGATTTGGGGAATTTAGGGGGTTTGGGGGGAGTTTTGGGGTGGATTATTGGGGTTTTGGGGTGGATTATGGGGTTTTTGGGGTGGATTATTGGGGTTTTGGGGCGGTTTATGGGGTTTGGATTTTTTGGGGGGCAGTTTATGGGGTTCTGGGCGGATTTTGGGGCAGTTTGTGTGTTTTTTTGGGGTGGTTTATGAGGTTCTGGGGGGATTTGGGGGCACTTTATGGGGTTTTTGGGGTTGTTAATGGGGTTTTGGGGGATTTGGGTGCAGTTTATGTATTTTTGGGAGCGGTTTCTGGGGCGTGGGGGGGGTTCTCTATTTTTGGGGTGATTTCTGGTGATTTTGGGACCTCCCCGTGCCCCCCCCAGAGCCCCCCCCCCCCAGCCCCCACAGCGCCCAGGGGCCCTGCGGGGCCTGCGCCCGCCTGCGCCATGCGGCCCCCCCGGAGGGGGGTGACAGGTACGGCTTTTGGGGTGATTTTCGGCGATTTTGGGTCATTTGGGACCATTTAGGGTCAGTTTGGGGCATTTCAGGGCGGTTTGGGGACTTTTGTGGTGCTTTAGAGCATTTTGGGGTGGTTTGGGGCATTTGGGGGCTTTCTGGGTGGTTTTGGGGTTATTGTGGGGTATTTGGGGTGGTCTTGGGGTCAATAAGGGGCATTTTGGGGCTATTTAGGGCCAATTAGGGGTCAATGAGAGGCATTTTGGGGCCATTTATGGTCATTTGGGGGTCAATATGGGGCATTTGGGATCTATTGGGGGTGGGTTTGGGGTGGCTGTGGGGTTTTGGAGTGGTTTTGGGGCCAATATGGGACATTTTGGGGCCATTTAAGGCCATTTTGGGGTCAATATGGAGCTTTTTGGATCCATTTGAAGGCATTTTGGGGTCAATATGGGATATTTCGGGGCTATTTGGGGCTATTTTGGGGTGGTTATGGGGTATTTGGGGAGGTTTTGAGGTCAATAAAGACCATTTTGGGGTCATTTGGGGCCATTTTGGGGTCAATACAGGGCATTTCGGGGCTGTCTGGGGGTGGTTGCGGGGTATTTGGGGCACTTTAAGGCGGTTTTGGGGCGGATTGGGGCATTTAGGGCCGTTTCAGGGTGCCCCGCAGCTCGTCGCCCCCGTGGCGCTGCGCCCAGTGCGGGGCCCCCACGTCGGGGCTGGCCGTGCTGTGCGGGGGCTGCCAGCACCCCCGGCACGCCCCGAAATCGCCCGGATCCGCCCCAAAATCGCCGGGAGGAAGCGACCCGAAATCGCCCGGATTCACCCCAAAAACGGAGCCCGGCGGGGGCTGGGCCTGCGCCTCCTGCACCTTCCTCAACCCCGGCCCCGCCGTCCTCTGCGGGGTCTGCGAGCGGCCCCGCCTGGCCCCGCGGCCCCCCCCGGCCCCACAGGTACGGCCCCCACCCAAATCTGCGGGATTTCACCCCAAATTCGTGGAGTTCCCCATAAAACCCCCCAATTTTCCCCAAAACCCCGTGATTTTTCCCCCAAACCCCATGGATTTTCTCTCTATGCATCCCTGCTATAAATCAGTGCAAATTTTTCCCAAATCAGCGCGGATTTCCCCAAATTGGGGTGAGTTTTCCCCAAATTGGTGCAAAATTTACCCAAATCGGTGTGGATTTCCCGCAAATCCCCATGGATTCTGGCCCCATATGGCTCTAACCCAAATCAGCATGAAATTTCCCCAAATTGGTGTGAAATTATCCCAGATTTCCCCCAAATTTATTCAAACTCTCCCCAAACTCCCTAAATTTTCTCCAATTCCCTCAAAATTTCCCCAAGTTTCTTCAAATTTCATTGAAATTTTCCTTAAATCCCCCCCTTTTTCCCCAAATTCCCCCCAATTTTGCCAAATTCCCCCAAACACTCCCCAAATATAATCCCATTGTCCCATAATCTCTCTAGATTTCCCCAAATTCACTCAATTTTCCCAAAATCTCCCCGATTTCCCCCAATTCAGGGCTGGCGCTGCGGGCGCTGCACCTACTGGAACCGGGGGGGGGCGGGGAGCTGCGGGCTCTGCCTCCGCCCCCCCGAGGCCACGCCTCCTGAGGCCACGCCCCTTGAAGCCCCGCCCCTAGAGACCACGCCCCCGTGTATTGGCCCCACCCCCGTTGGGGGCGTGGCTTCCCTGGGCCCCGCCCATGAGGCAGAGCGCCAGGAGCGGCTGCGGCGCCAGGGGCAGCGAATGGTGGAGCTGCTGCGGGTGAGCGGGGGCGGGGCCACGGGGAAAGGGGGCGGGGCCATGGAGGGGACAGGGCGGGGCCCTATAGAGGGGGTTGGGGGCCCTGTGGGGGGTTGGGGGCCCTATAGAAACGGGGCAGGGCCCTATAGATGGGCTGGGGCCCTATAAAGGGGATTTAGGGGGGTCCCAGGGGTGTCCCTGTGGGTCTGGGGGTGCTGTAGGTGCCCTATGGGTGCCCCTGGGTTCCCATATGTACCCTGTAAGTCCCCATCGATGCCCTATATGTCCCCTATAGGCTCCTATAGGCGCCCTATAAGTCCCCCAGGTGCCCTATAGGTCCTCATAGGTTGCCATAGGTGTCCCCCAGTGCCCTATAGGTACCCTATGGACTCCCTTAGGTGCCCCATATGTCCCCTATAGGATCCCATGTGTCCCCTATAGGATCCCATAGGTGCCCTGTAGACCCCCGGGGGTTCTCTCCCTGAGGCCCCGCCCCCTGACTCAGTCCCCGCCCCCTTTTCTCCCCCCCCCAGGCAGCAGAGGCACAGGCAGTTCCAGCAGAGGCGGTGCTGGCGGCGGCTGGGGGGCGTGGCCTGGCCGCGGGGGGCGTGGCCTGGGCACGGGGGGCGGTGCTGGCAGCGCGGGCGGTGCTGGGGGCGGAGCTGGCGGCGCTGGCGAAGGCGGCGGAAGGGGTGGGGCAGGGGGCGGGGCTCGGAAGCCCCTCCCCCCGCGAGGTGGCCGCCGCCTGGCTCCGCGCCCACGCCCGCCCCCCCCGCGCCCTGCAGGCCTGCCTGGGAGCCCGGCGCAGGAAGGTGGGCGGGGCTTGAGGGGGGGGCCTGGAGGGGGTGGGGCTTGTTGGGATGGTTTGGGCGTGGTTTATTGTGGGTGGGGTTTATTGGGGTGGGGTCAATGGGGGCGTGGCTTGTTGGGGGCATGGCCTATTGGGGTGGTTCGGGGGCATGGCTTATAGTGGGTGGGGGTTGTTGGGGGTGGGGCTTATTTGGGGGCGTGACTTAATGGGGTGGGGCTTATTGGGGTGGAGTCGTTGGGGGCGTGGCTTATTGGGGGGTGTCTTTTAGGTGGGATTTGGGGGGCGTGGCTCAAGGGGCGTGGTTTGTTGGGGCGTGGTTTATTGTGGGCGTGGTTTGCTGCTTGGGGGCGTGGCTTCTTGGGGTCGTGGCTTACTGGGGGTTCATTTTAGGTGGGATTTGGGGGTGTGGGCCTTATTGGGGGCGTGGTTTATTGGGGGTGGGGTTTATTGGGATTGAGTTTTTGGGGGCGTGGCTTCTTGGGGGCGTGGTTTATTGGGCTGTGGCGGCTCCTACCGGCCCCTAGTGGTCTGTAGCCATCCGTACTGGTCTGTACTGGTCCGTACTGCTTTGTACTGGCCCGTACTGGTGCGTACTGGTTCTTACTGGTCCGTACTGGTGTCCCCCCAGCTGCGGGCGCTGGCGGCGCTGGGTTTTCCAGACCGGGCGGAGGCGGCGGCGGCGCTGAGCAGGGGGGGGGGGGCGCTGGGGGCGGCGCTGGCCCAGCTGCAGAGCCCCCGCCTGGGGGGCTTCGCCCAGCGCCTCTGGGAGCCCTGCGAGCCCCCCCTCGACTTCCAGTGCCCCGACCAGCAGGTGGGGGGCCGGGGGGTCCTGGGGGGGGTTTGGGGCTCCTAAGGGGGTCCTGAGGGGGCTTTGGGGTCCTGGGGGGTCCTGAGGGGGATTTGGGGGTCCTGGGGGTCCTGAGGGGGGTTTGGGGGTCCTGTGGGGGGTCCTGAGGGGGGTTTGGGGGTCCTGAGGGGGGTTTCGGGGTCCTGGGAGGGGGCTTGGGGGTCCTGAGAGGACTGGGAGGGTCTTGGAGGGGTTTTGGGGGTCCTGGGAGGGGGTTTGGGGGGTCCTGAGGGGGGTTTGGGGCTCCTAAGGGGGTCCTGAGGGGGATTTGGGGCTCCTAAGGGGGGTCCTGAGGGAGGTTTTGGGGTCCTGGGAGGACTGGGAGGGTCCTGGGGTGGGTTTTGGGGGTCCTGGGAGGGTGTGGGGGTCCTGGGGGGTTCAGGAGGGTCCTAAAGAGGTCCTGGGGGGATTCAAAGGACCAAAGGGAGACTGGGGGGGTCCTAGGGGGGTCCAGGAGAGACCTAAGGGGGACTTGGGGGGGATTATGGGGTCCTGGGAGGGGGTTTGGGGGGTTCTGAGGGGATTGGGAAGGACCTGGGGGGTCCTCAGGGGGTCCTGGGGGGACCAGGGGGTTCCTGAGGGGGCTCCTGAGGGAACTCGGAGGGTCCTGAGGGAATGGGGGGGCTCCTGAGGGGTTCCTGAGGCCACCATTACCTCTCCTTCCCCCCGCCAGGCTCTGGTGCGCCGCGTGCTGGCGTCGCTGTCGCTGCCGAGCTGGGGGCGGGCGCAGCTGGTGGCGGCGCTGGGCCGGGAGCTGGCGCCGGCCGGGACGGGGCTGGAGGCGCTGGTGGAGGCCGTCAGGGCCTCGCCCGACCGCGCCAGCATCCGCCGCCGCCTGCGCTGCGAGTGCGCCGTGTGCGGGTGGGCCCTGCCCCGGGAGCAGGTGGGGAACGGCGGCGGTTGCCATGGGAACGGGGAAAAAGGCGGGAGTTGCCATGGAGACCGAGGGGGAAAGGGCGGGAGTTGCTATGGAGACGCCTGAGGGGCGGGGCTTAGGGGCTGAGGGGCAGGAGTTGCCATGGGGACGCTTGAGTGACGGCTTCTGTTGCTATAGGAACGCCCAGGGGGCGGGGCTTAGCGCTAGAGGAGAGGCGGGAGTTGCTATGGGAACACCTGAGGGGCGGGGCCAAGGGGCTGAGCGGCGGGAGTTGCCATGGAAACCGGGGGGAGAGGCGGGAGTTGCCATGAGAACGCCTGGTGGGCGGGGCTAGACACGTGAGGCCCGGCGGGAGTTGCTATGGAGACGCCTGAGGGGCGGGGCTTAGGGCCTGGGGGGGCGAGAGTTGCCATGGGAACACTTGAGTGATGGCTCTGGTTGCTATGGGAGCCAGGGGGCGAGGCGGGAGTTGCCATGGAGACGCGTGAGGGGCGTGGCCTGGCGCTGGAGCCGCAGCCGTTGCCACGGCAACCCCCGCGCAGTCTGCCCGGCAACGCGGGCGGGCCGGGCGCTGATTGGCCCCTCGCCCTGACCGCGTGTCTCGGCGCCGGCCAATCAGATGCAGTCGCTGACGGGCTGCGAGTGCGCCATCTGCCCCGAGTGCTTCCGCCAGCACTTCACCATCGGCGTCAAGGAGCGCCGCGTGGCCGACCTGGTGTGCCCCGCCTGCGGCCGCCCCGACCTGGCCGACGAGGCCCAGCGCCTCTGCTACTTCTCCACGCTCGACGTGCAGGTGGGGGGGGGGCTCAGGGGGTCCTGAGGGGTCTGGGGGGCTTAAAGGGGCCTTATGGGGCCCTAAGGGGCCTTAATGGGGCTTTATGGGGGTCCTCAGGGGGTCTCTGGGGCCTTAAAGGGGCCCTATGGGGCTTAAAGGGGCTTTATGGGGCCTTAAAGGGGCCTAGCGGTGTTTAAAGGGGGCTTGTAGGGCCTTATGGGGGTCCTGAGGGGGTCTGGGGGGCTTTAATGGGTCTTAAAGGGGTCTTAAAGGGGCCTTAAAGGGGTTTTAAAGGGGCCTTAAAGGAGCCTGGGGGCACTTAAGGGGATCCTAAGGGGGTCTATGGGGTCTTAATGGGGCCGTATAGGGGTTAAAGGGGCTTTATGGGGCCTTAAAGGGGCCTGGGGGGGTTTAAAGGGAGCTTATGGGGCCTTAGTGGGGCCTTATGGGGGTCCTGGGGGGGTCTTTGGGGCCTTAAAGGGGCCTGGGGGTCCTTAAAGGGGGGCTAAGGGGCCTTATGGAGGTCCTAAGGGGACCTGGGGGGCCTTATGGGGGCTGTAAGGGGGGCTGGGGGGCCTTAATGGGGCTTAAAGGGGTCTTAAAGGGGCCTGGGGGCACTTATGGGGGTCCTAAGGGGGGCTATGGGGTCTCTGGGGCCGGGGCTGATCTGTGGGGTGCCCCCCAGCTGCGGCAGGTGCTGGACGCGGGCACGTACCAGCTCTTCACCCAGAAGCTGACGGAGCGCGAGCTGCTGCGCGACCCCAAATTCATCTGGTGCATCCAGGTAGGGCCCGGTGGGGCCGGGGGGCCCTATAGGGCTGGGGGGCCCTATGGGGCCGGGGGGGGCCCTGTGGGGTCGCTGTGGGGCTGACCCCTGGCTCTGCCCCCCCAGTGCTCTTTCGGGTTCATCTTCGAGGCGGAGCAGGGCCCGGCCCAGTGCCCCCAGTGCCAGCAGCGCTTCTGCCCCCGCTGCCAGTGCCCGGTATGGGGCCGCTATGGGGCTGGGGGGGGGCTATTGGGTCTGCTATGGGGTCTGCTATGGGGCTGGGGGGCTATGGGGTCTGCTATGGGGCTGGGGGGAATATGGGGTCTCCTATGGGGCTGGGGGGGCTCTATGGGGGTCTTCTATGGTGCTGGGGTGTTACGGGGTCGCTATGGGGTCTTTATGGGTCATTGGGGTGGTTATGGGGTGGTTATAGGGTCACTGTGGGGTGGCTATGGGGCGCTATGGGGGCTCTATGGGGTCTTTATGGGGCACTGGGGGCTCAATGGGGCGCTGTGGGGTGTCTCTGGGGTGTTTATGGGATTTTTCTCCCCGCAGTGGGAGCCGCAGCACCGGGGCCGCTCGTGCTCGGAGCTGCAGCCCCGCGACCCCCAGGAGCCCCCCGAGGGGCTGGCGGCCTTCCTGCAGGAGCGCCGCATTGGTATGGCCCCACAGCGACCCCCCGGCCCTATAACAGCCCCCCCAGCCCCATAGAGGGGATTTCTGCCCCATAGGAGTCAACTCCTGCCCCGCAGTGGGGTTTCCCTGTCCCCTAAGCCCCCCTACCACGTACTAGGGGGGGCTCCTTGCCCTATGGGGGGGGTTTCTGCCCCATAGGGAGCTTCCCCCACCCCATAGAGGGGTCTCCTCACCCCATAGGGCTCTCCCTGCCCCATAGGGCCCCCCCCTCACCCCATAGGGGTCTCCCCCTGCCCTGTACCAGGGTCTCCTCGCCCCATAGGGGGGAATCCTCGCCCCATAGGGCTCTCCCTGCCCCATACGGGGGTCTCCCTGCCCCGTAGGGTCCCCCCCTGCCCCTATAACCCCCCCGACCCCATATCCCCCCCCCGCAGCGTGCCCGCAGTGCGGGCTGAGCCTGGCCCTGGCGCGGGGGGGCTGCCTCCACCTGCAGTGCCCGCAGTGCAAACACAGCTTCTGCAGCGCCTGCACGCGGCCCTTCCACCGCAAGGACGTGAGGGCGGGGCCTAAGGGGGCGGGGCATAAAGGGGAGGGGCCTAGAGGGGGAGGGGCGTAACTGGGGAGGGGGTGGGGGGTACGGGAGGGGTATGGGGTGGGGTTGGGGGGCTATGGGGAGGTTATAGGGGGATATGAGGGGTTATGGGGGAATTTGGGGGATATGGGGGCATTTGGGGGCATATGGGGGGGTTATGGGGAGATTTGGGGGGTTATGGGGGAAAAAGGGGGCTATGGGGTGGGATGGGGGGATTTGGGGGTGTTATGGGGGGTTATTGGGGGTTATGGGGTGGGATTGAGGGGTTACAGGGGGATATGGGGGTTATGGGGGAATTAAGGGGGTTATAGGGGGCTATGGGGGGCTATGAGGTGGGATTGGAGGGATATGGGGGCATTGGGGGCGTTATGGGGGGCTGTGGGGTGGGATTGGGGGGCTATGGGGTGGCTACAGGGGGTTATGGGGGGATTTGGGGCAGGATTGGGGTCTTTGGGGCCCCTTTGGGGGTCTCTAAGGGGCGCTGTGGGGGGTTGCTGTGGGGCTGGGCTCGTGCTGTGGGGGCACTGAGGGTGGGGGGCGTGCGCTGACGTCACGGTGCTGCCGTGATGACGTCATGGTGACGTCACGGTGCCGTCAGTGCTGCCCCGAGCCCGGCTGCGCCCTGCGGGGCTCCCTGCACGGCCACCACCCCCGGCACTGCCTCTTCTACCTGCGCGACTGGCACCCGCAGCGCCTGCTGCAGATCCTCACGGTGCGGGGGCTGGGGGGGCTGTGGGGGCTATGGGGTGGGTATGGGGTGGGTATGGGGTCACTGTGGGGTGGTACGGGGCGGGTATGGGGGGTTATGGGGTGGTTACGGGGGGATATGGGGGGCTATGGGGCATTAGGAGGCGTTACGGGGTGGTTATGGGGGGATATGGGGTAGGTGTGGGGTATTAGAGGGTGCTATGGGGTGGCTATGGGGCACTGTGGGGCAGTTATGGGGTGCTCTGGGGGCTCTATGGGGCGTTAGGGGCTGATGTGGGGTGGCTATGGGGCAGCTATGGGGCTCTATGGGGTCTTTATGGGCCTCTGTGGGGCACTGTGGGGTTGTTATGGGTCTGTATGGGGTCTGTGGGGTCTCTGTGGGACCCTATGGGTCGCTGTGGGGCGGTTCTGGGTCCCTATGGGGTCGCTATGGGGTCCCAATGGGGCGATGCGGGGTCACTCGGGGTCATTGCCCTCTGGTGACCCCAGGAGGCCGGGGTGAGCTACGAGACCGAGCCCCCGCCCGGAGCCCAGCCCCCGCCCGGCGGTAAGCCCCGCCCCCTGCCCCGCCCCCCTCACATGACACACCCCCACCACGTGTCACGCCTGTATCACGTGACCCCGCCCCTGTCACGTGACCCCGCAGGCGGCTGCTGGGTGCCGGAGCAGAAGGAGACCCCCGGGGGGCTGCGGGACGAGGCCTGCGGCCGGGAGGCGCCCCCGGGACAGGCCGGGCTCTGCCGGTCAGTGGGGGGGGGGCAGTTGGGGGTCCTTGGGGGCATTTATGGGGGGTAATGGGGAGCTTAGGGGGTGCTGGGGGCAGTTATGGGGCAGTAAGGGGGGGGTTGGGGGCAATTAGGGGACATTATGGGGCACTGGGGGTCATTATGGGGGATTATGGGGCAATTATGGGTCCTTGTGGGGCATTTGGGGGGGTTATGGGGCAGTTAGGGGTCTTTATGGGGCACTGTGGGGTGTTATGGGGCACTTGGTGGTCGTTATGGGGTGCGGGGAGCAGTTAGGGGTCCTCAAGGGGCACTTGGGGGGTTATGGGTCCCTATGGGGCAGTTATGGGGTGATGGGGGCAACTATGGGGCACCTGGGGGTCCTTATGGGGCTCTTGGGGGGGGTTATGGGTCCCTATGGGGTGCTGGGGGTCACTTGGGGTCCTTATGGGGCACTTGGGGGACAGTTGGGGGGGGTTATGGGTCCCTATGGGGCACTTACGGTACGCTATGGGGTGCTGGGGGACACTTGGGGGGCACTATGGGGCCCTGAAGGGGCAGTTGGGGCACTTGCGGGTCGCTGTGGGGCACTTGGGGGGCTCCATGGGGTCCCTCTGGGGCCCCGCGGCTCCCTGGTCACGTGCCGAGTTCCCGCGCGGCTTCCCCATCACGTGACACCCCCCCCGTCACGTGCCCGCAGCGCGCACTACGCCGAGTACCTGGTGTCCCGCATCAACGCGCACGCGCTGGACCCGACCCCGCCCTCCGACCCCGCCCCCCGGCCCTGAAAGGGCAGGCCACGCCTCCCGCCTCAATAAAGGCCACGCCCCTTTTGTCGCGAGCCGCCTGAGTCACGTGGTTACTGCGGGAAGGGGGGAGGGTCACGTGGTTAAACGCCGAGGGGAGGGGGGAGAGCGGAGGGAGGAGCGGTCACGTGGTGCCTGGGGGCGGAAGTCACGTGGCAGGGGCGGGCTCCGGAGTCACGTGACGGCGGCGGCGCGCGCGCGGTGAGCTGCGGAGGCGGCGGGGGGGTTAAGGGGGAAACGGCACCCAGGGGACCCCCGGGACCCCAAACCTCCCCAGGACCCCAAAATCCCCCGAAATCCACCCAAAACCCCCCCCCGGAGCCCGGCTGCGGCCCCGCGGCGCCGCTTCCGGGTTCTCACGGGGCGCTTCCGGGTCGCTGCAGGCGTCTTCCGGCGGAGATGACGTCAGGGCGGCGCCGCCTCCTGCCCTGGCTGCTGGCGCAGGCGCAGAGCGGCCGCTTCCCGGGGCTGGAGTTCGACGACGCCGCCCGCAGCGCCCTCAGGGTGCCCTGGGAGCGCGCCGGACAGGGCGGGGCCGGGGGCGGGGCCGCCGCCGCCCTCTGCCAGGTGACCACGCCCCCCAGGGCGAGCCACGCCCCCTCCTCCCCCTCCCTCCCCGTTTCCCCCCTTTGCCCCTTTTATCCCCGCCCCCCGAGTGACCACGCCCCCCGGGTGGTGACGTCACAGGCGTGGGCGGAGTACAAAGGGGCCACGCCCCCGCCGGGCCCGGCCATCTGCAAGACCCGGCTGCGCTGCGCCCTGCACAAGTGCCCCGAGCTGCAGGAGCTGCCCGAGCGCGCCCGCCTGGACGGGCCCCGCCCCTACAAGGTGTACCGCCTGCTGGGGCCACGCCCACAGCGCCACGGTGCGTCAGCACGGGGGGTGGGGCCAACGCCGGGGAGGGGGCGGGGCCGGGAAGTGAGGGGGAGGGGCAATGGGGCTTGAAATTCCGTGGGCGGAACCTTAGTTCCGGGTCGTTTGGTTTCCGGGGGGCGGCTTAAAGGGGGTGCGCACCTCCCCTGGGCACTTCCGGTTTCATTTTCATGTTCCCTATACCGACTTCCGGTTTCACTTCCGGATTTCCTGTACTGACTTCCGGTTTGGCTGTACGGACTTCCGGTTTCGCCCCATGGGGCGATTCTCCGGTGGCCCCGCCCACTTCCGGCCGCACTTCCGGGTTCTCTCACCCCCCTCCCTCTCCCCAGGCCCCGCCCCCCGGCGCAGCTCCAAGGGGCGCAAGGAGGAGGCGGAGCCACGCGGCGATGACACGGTGAGGGGCGGGGCCTAAAGGGGAGGTGGGTGGGACCTAGAGGGGCGGGGCCTGTACATAACCACACCCCCTCCTCCTCCAGACCCCACCCCCCAGCCCGGAAGAGGAGGAGGCGGAGCGGAGCCCAGGTGGGTGTGGCCTTACCCAGGGGGCGTGGCTTAATGAAAGGGGCGTGGCCTCGGGTTGACCACGCCTCCTGTTTGCAGCCAAGCCCCCTCCCGCTGCCGTGACCCCGCCCCCCTCCCAGCAGCTCGCCATCCTATTGGACAGCCCGGAGCCCCTCCCCCCGGCGGAAGGTAAGCCCCGCCCCCCTCCTTACCAAAAGGGGGCGTGGCCTTTCCGCTAGGCCCCTCCCCCGGCTCTAAACCCCTCCCTTTGCCTCTAAGCCCCTCCCCTTCACCCTAAGCCCCTCCCCCTTGCTCTATGCCCCTCCCCCTGGCTCTAAGCCCCGCCCCTTTTCCCACCAGGCGACGCGGCGCTGGGGCTGTCCCTCTGGGTGGGCGGGGCCCTGGCCTGGAGGGCGTGGTTTCCGGCTGGCGAATACCTGCTGACGGCTGCCGGAAGCCCCGCCCACGGCCCCGCCCCCTTGCCCCGCCTCCTCATCCCGGCCCCGCCCCCCCCGGCCCTGGAGGCGCTGGTGGCGGGGCTGGGCCGGGGGCTGCTGGTGGCCAGCGGGGGCGGGGCCTCTTCCTCCGGACACGCCCCCGGGGGCGGGGCCTGGCCCTGCGCGCCCCCCACGCCGGGGAGCCGGGGGGCGGGGCCTGGCCCCAGGGGGAGGAGCCGCTGGTGGCCGCCTTCGACAGCCGGCGCTTCCGGGAGGGTGAGGGGGCGGGGCCTCGGGGAGGGGGCGGGGCCTAAAGGCGGTGGGAGGGGCCTAAAGGGGGTGGGAGGGGCTTATGGGATGTGGATGGGGTCTGAACAAGGTGGGAGGGGCCTGAGGGAGTTGGGCGGGGCCTGGGGGAGGTGGGCTGGGCCCCATAGGGAGCCATTGGGGCCCCATAGGGACTGCCTGGCCCATAGGGACCCCATAGCCAGCCCCATAGCGCCCCATAGCGCCCTATAGAGACCCCATAGTGCCCCATAGAGACCCCACAGTGCCCCATCGCACCCCATAAGCAAGCCATAGTGCCCTATAGAGCCCCATAGAGCCCCATAGCGCCCCATAAACCCCCCATAAATCCCCACAGAGCCCCATAGAGACCCCATAGCGCCCCATAGAGACCCCACAGCGCCCCATAGACACCCAACAGTGCCCCATAACACCCTATAGAGACCCCATAGCGCCCCATAGCGCCCCCTAACCCCCCACCCCCTTTTTGTCCCCCAGAGCTGCAGCGGCACCGCCTGGGGCTGGGCCCCGAGCACCGCGTGCTGCTGGCGGCCACCCCAGGGAGCTCCGCCCAGGGGGCGGGGCCTGCGCCCAGGGGGCGGTGCTGCAGGTGGGCGGGGCCTGAGGGGGCGGGGCCTGAAAGGGGAGGGGCTACCGGGGATGGGGGGTGGTTATGGGGCTCTATGGGGGTTATGGGGGGGTTATGGGGGGCTATGGGGGTTATGGGGCTCTATGGGGGGTTATGGGGGGTTATGGGGTGTTATGTGGCTCTATGGGGCTGGTTATGGGGCGCTATGGGGTGGTTATGGGGGGTTATGAGGGGTTATGGGGTGGTTATGGGGCACTGTGGGGCTCTATGGGGCTCTATGGGGTGGCTTATGGGTCTCTATAGGGCGCTATGGGGCTCTATGGGGCTCTGTGGGGCTCTGTGGGTTTCTATGGGGCTCTATGGGAGGTTGTGGGGCTCAATGGGGCTTGTTATGGGGCGCTGTGGGGGGCTATGTGGGGTTATGGGGTGGTTATGGGGTGCTATGGGGCTCTATGGGGCCCTATAGGACTCAATGGGTCCCTATGGGGTGGGCGTGGCCTCCCCAGGGGGGCGTGGCCTCCGACTGAGGCCCCGCCCCCCGTGTGTCTGTCCCCGCCCCCAGCTGGAGCAGGCCCTGGCCCAGCGCCTCCTGGGCGCCGCCGCGGATCCCGCCAATTAAAGCCCCGCCGGATTTTCCTCGATTTCTCCACTTTTGTCCCGCTTTGCTCCGTTTTTGCCCGATTTCCGCCGTTTTCGCCCCAAATCCGCGCCGCGCCCTCCCATTGGCTGCGCCGTCTCCGCGGCAACCGCCCCCACGTGAGGACGCGCGCTCCCATTGGCCGCGCTGTCTCTATGGGAACCCAGCTTCACGCCCATTGGCCGCCTTGTCGCCATGGGGTCCCGCCCAGCAGGCGCCGCGCTCTGATTGGCCGCGCCGACCCCATGGCAACCGTCCCGCTGAGGCACCGCGCGCTCCTATTGGCCGCCGCCTTTCCCGCCGCGCCGGGGAGAGGGGCGGGGTCAGCGCGTCGGCAGCTCCGCCGCTGATTGGCCGGCGGCGCTGAGGCGAGCCGCTCGCTGATTGGTCGCCGCGCCGGGTATAAAAGGGGGCGGCCGCGGGGCGCCCACACAGCGCCGGCGGCGCCTCCCCGGAGCTGGATCCTTGCTGCTAATTGAGGCTCATTAAGGCTAATTACGGCTAATTACGGCTAATTGGGGGCAGGTGGCGGCAGTGCGGGGCTGAGCGAAGGGTTTTGGGGTGAAACCCGGCGCTTTTGGGCCACTTTTAGAATCTTTTTACCTCAGTTTTTAGCTCAATTCCTGGTTCGTGGCCAAGAAAAAGCGAATTGGGGAGGGGGGCGCGTCGGGTTTTGGGGCCGAAAGCGGCTTTTTGGCGAGTTTGGGGTTGAAAGCGGGGATTCGGGGCAGGACGCCTCAGCTGGGGGTGGTTTTGGGGTGAAAGACACCAGATTCGGGGCAAAACTCCGCGGTTTTGGGGTGAAAAACTCGGATTTTAGGGCAGAAATCCCGGATTCGGGGTAAAACCTTGTGGTTTTTCAGGGGTTTTGAGGAAAAAAGCCGGATTTGGGGGCAAAAAAAGAGGGATTTTAGGGCAGAAATTGGGGTTTGGGGGCAGAACTGCTGGGTTCAGGGCAAAAAGGAGAGGGTAGGCGGTGGATTTGGGGCGAAAAACGGCGGTTTTGGGCTAAAAAACTGGGTTTGGGGCGCTAAAACTCGCTGTTTTGGGTTAAAAAACTCGCGGTTTGGGGCTAAAAAGCCGGGTTTTAGGGCTAAAGCCAAGGGTTTTGGAGCTAGAACTAGCACTTTTTCGTGAAAAATCCGTGGTTTAGGGGAAGAAAAGACGGGTTTGGGGGCAAAATTGAAGGGTTTGGGGGCGGTTTTTGGGGTGAAAGGTGGCGGTTTGGGGCAAAAACTCCCTTGTTGGGGTTAAAAACCTGGGTTTTGGGGCTCGAACTCGCGGTTTGGGGTGAAAAACCGGTGGTTAGGGGGCAGAATTGGTGGGTTAGGGGCAAAATAGAGGGGTTCGGGGGGCAGTTTTGGGGTGAAAAGCGGCGGATTT
Organism: Aythya baeri; assembly: GCA_026413565.1. Taxonomy (NCBI): domain Eukaryota; kingdom Metazoa; phylum Chordata; class Aves; order Anseriformes; family Anatidae; genus Aythya; species Aythya baeri. The sequence continues at coordinate 91,884 of JAKRSJ010000121.1, read as the reverse complement.
GGGCTAAAACCGCATATTTTGAGGCTAAAACTGCCTCCTTTTGGGCTAAAACTTCGCGTTTTTTAGTCTTAAACTCCCGCTCTGCCCCCCGAGATCCTGCCGGGGCTCTTTTTCCGCCCCACACCCCCTTTTTTTGGGTGAAAATCCTGCCTTTTCGGGTCCAGCCATGTTCTACCACCCCGAGGTCCTGCAGCGCCGCTCCGGCTGCTTCGGCACCATCTGGTAGGGGGCGGGGCCACGCCCCCCTTTTATAGCCGAGGCCACGCCCCCCCCGGCGCTGACCACGCCTCCTGTGGCCCCGCCCCCAGGCTGGCGGCCACGTGCAGCTCGCGCCTGCTCCGCCGGGAGGCGCTGGCCGTGGACGTGCCCCGGACATGGTGGGGATTTGGGGGAAATTCGGGGGGATTTGGGAAAATCGGGGGGGTGGGGGGTGGGAAGGGGGCTGGGGGGGTTGGGGGTGCGGTATGGGGGGAACTGGGGGGGTTGAGAGGGTCCGGGGGGGTTATGGGGTGGGAATGGGGGTCTCTGGAGGGGGTATGGGGGTTATGGGGGTCTAGGGGGCCCTAAAGGGGGTTATGGGGGATAAGGGGGGTCTATGGGGGAAATGGGGGGGTTTTGGGGGGTTATGGGGTGGGTGTGGGGTCTCTGGGGGGTATTGGTGGGGAAATGGGGGGGCTATGGGGGTCTAGGGGGCCCTAAAGGGGGCTATGGGGGGAGTTGGGGGGTTATAGGGGGTTATGGGGTGGGTGTGGGGTGGTTATGGGGGGTCTATGGGGGGATTTGGGGGGTCTATGGGGGGGTTCTGGGGGGTCAATGGGGGGTAATTGGGGGTCTGTTGGGGTCTAGGGGGGTTATGGGGCGCTGGGGGGGTCTATGGGGCCCTATGGGGGCCCTATGGGGTGGTTCGGGGGCTCTATGGGGCGCTGGGGGGCTCTATGGGGCGCTATGGGGTCCCTCTGGGTCCCTCTAGGGCTCTATGGGCCCCCGGCCCCGCCCCTTCCCCGTGACCCCGCCCCTTTCCCTGGCCCCGCCCCCAGCGCGGCCCTGCTGTGCTTCGTGCTGGGCTCGGCCCCGCCCCCGGCTCCATGGCCCCGCCCCTCGTGCCCGGGGCCCCGCCCCCGCTGCTCCCTCTACCTGGCGGCCCTGCTGCAGCTCGGCCTGGCCAGGGTCTACGGGAGGCAGTGCCAGCACACCCAGGGTAGGGGGCTGTGGGGGGTTATGGGGGGTTATAGGGGGGATATGGGGTTAGGGGGATATGGGGGGTTATGGGGGGCTATAGGGGATTATTGGGGTTATGGGGGGGCTATAGGGGGCTATAGGGGGTTATGGGGGGGGATATGGGGTTATGGGGGGCTATAGGGGGGATTATTGGGGTTATGGGGGCTATGGGGGTTATGGGGGGCTATGGGGGGTTATGGGGGGCTATAGGGGATTATTGGGGTCATAGGGGGTTATGGGGGGTTATGGGGGGATTATAGGGGATTATTGGGGTCAGGGGGGTTATATGGGGTCATGGCAAGGGGCTGGGGGGGTTATAGGGGGTTATATTGGGGTCGGGGGGTTATATGGGGTCGGGGGGATATTGGGGGGTTATAGGGGGGTTATATGGGGTTAGGGGGTGATATTGGGGTTATATTGGGGGTATGGGGGTCTTTTGGGGTCATGGTGGGGGCCTGGGAGGGGTTATTGGGGGGTTATAAGGGGGTATTAGGGGGTTATGGGGGAGTATATTGGGGAGATATGGGGTTATCTGGGGTTATATGGGGCTGGGGGAGGTTATGGGGGGGTTATGGGGGTATTTGGGGGCATATGGGGGGGATATGGGGTAGGAGGGGGTCTGGGAGGGGTTATAGGGTGGGTCTATGGGGTTATAGGGGGGCTATGGGGGTTACAGGGGGGTATTGGGGTGTCTGTGGGGTGGTTATGGGGCGCTATGGGGTAGTTATGGGGCGCTATGGGGTCTCCATGGGGTCTCTGCCCCCCAGAGGAGGCCGCGCAGGTCCTGGAGCGCCTGAACCGGGTGCAGCCGCCCCCCAACATCGACCTCAGCCCCCCCCGGCGGTGAGACAGCGCCCGCCCCATAGCCTGCCCCACGGCCTGCCCCATAGCCTGCCCCACAGCGCCCCATAACCGCCCCATAACCACCCCCCAGCCCCCAGCTGCTGCCCGACGCCCGCGCCCTGATGGCGACGCTGGAGCTGGCCCCGGACCCCTTCTTTGGGGTCATGGCCCCCCCACTGCCCAGCCCCACCGAGCTGATGGAGGTACCGCCCCATAACTGCCCCATAGCGCCCCATAACTGCCCCATAGCGCCCCATAGATTACCCATAGCTGCCCCATAGCACCCCATAGCGACTCCATAACTTCCCCATAGTGCCCCATAGATTCCCCATAGACACCCCATAGTGACCCCATAACTGCCCCTCAGCACCCCATGGTGCCCCATGGCGGCCCCATAGATTCTGTGTAGAGGCCCCATAGCTGCCCCATAGCGACCCACAGTGCCCCATGGATTCCCCATAGGAGTCCCATAGAGCCCCATAGACATCCCATAGCTACCCCATAGATTCCCTATAGAGGCCCCAGCCCCACAGATTCCCCATGGTGACCCCATAACTGCCCCATGGCTGACCCATAGACACCCCACATTGCCCCATAGCTGCCCCACAGCACCCCATAGTGACCCCACAGTGCCCCATAGATTACCCATAGCGACCCCGTAGATTCCCCATGGTGACCCCATGGCTGCCCCATTCGTGCCCCATAGCTGCCCCATAGCCCCCCCAGCCGCCCCACACCGCCCCCCATCTCCCCCCAGCTCCCCCGCCTGGAGGAGCTGCCCCCGATGGAGCTGCCCCCTCCCGGTGAGTCCCAGCCCCACAAGTGTGGGGCAGGCGCTTGTGGGGCCACCCCACACCCTGCCCCACACCGCCCTGCCCCACATCCCGCCCCACAGCGCTGACGGTGTCCCCCGAGGTCATCACCCTGCGCGAGCCCGAGCTCCCCACGGTGCCGGTCTTGGAGGTGGGCGCCCCCCAAGTTATGGGGCACGCCGGGGGGCGGGGGGCTGCCCCACAAGTTATGGGGCTGGGCGCTCGCCGTGGGGCTGCCCCATAGCGCTGTGGGGCGCAGGAGGAGCTGCCCGAGGTGACGCCGCGGGAGCTGCAGCTGCTGAGCGAGGTCGAGGTCGAGCCCGAGCTCCTGCCCAGCGGTGAGGGCACTTATGGGGCGGGGGGGACACTTATGGGGCAGGGGGGGCACTTATGGGGCAGGGGGAGGCCGTTTGGGGGGCTGAGCCCCACGGCGCTGCTGCTGCCCCACAGTGGAGGAGGTCGCGGAGGTCACGAAGGAGGAGCCGACGCTGCCCCCTGGTGAGAGCTTGGGGGCACTTGGGGGGCTGGGGGCTACTTGTGGGGCCACTTATGGGGCTGGGGACCACTTATGGGGCAGGGGGCCACTTGTGGGGCAGCCCCTCACCCCGCCCCACGCCCGCCCCCCAGTTCCACGCCCACCTGAGGAGCCCGGCGTGCTGCCGCCCAAGGTGAGTCTGTGGGGCTGGGGGGGTCGCTATGGGGCCGGGGGGCGCCGTGGGGCTGCCCCACTGACGGCTCGTGCCCCCCCCAGGTCCCCCGGCGCCGCCGCGCCCCACGGCTGCCCCACAGGGACCCCCAGCCCCAGCTCCCCCAGGCCGAGTTCCGGGCGCTGCTGCTGCAGCCCCACGCACACTGCCAGCCCCTGGTGAGTGGGGGGCGGCCCCATAGATCTGTGGGGCAGCCCCATAGATCTGGGATTTGGCCCCATGGATCCGTGGGGCAGCCCCATAGATCTGTGGGGCACTGCTTGTATCTATGGGGCACCCTCCTTGGTCTGTGGGGTGGTTCTGGGAATCTATGGGGCCACCCTGGGCTCTATGGGGCTGCCCCACAGATCTATGGGGCAGGCCTCTGGACCTATGGGGCCGCCCCACACATCCGTGGGTCGCCCCCCAGGTGATCCCGGAGCCCCCCTCCCTGCGCCGCCTTCCCCCAGCTGAGCTCTTCCAGACCCCGACCATCGGTGAGCGCCCCCCCAGTCCCCCCCATTTATGGGGCGCTATGGGGCAGCCCCACAAGTGCCCCCCACTGTGCCCCACAGGGTGGCTGCCCCCCGAGCTGGGGGAGCTGTGGGGCCGCGGCGCCCGCCCGGGCCCCATGGAGCTGCCCAGCGAGGTGGAGGTGAGGTTGTGGGGCTGGGGGGTGGTTATGGGGCTGGGGGGGTGGTTATGGGGCCAGGAGGGCCGTGCCCCACAGCTCCTGCCCCACAGGTGCCCCGCGAGGCGCTGGAGCCCAGCCTGCCGGTGCCGGTGTCCTCGGGTGAGACCCCGCTGTGGGGCGCTATGGGGCGGCTATGGGGCAATATGGGGCAGCTATGGGGTGGCTATGGGGTGGTGTGGGGTGATAGGGGGGCAGATGGGGTGGCTATGGGGCGGTTATGGGGCACTATGGGGTATATGTGGGGTGCTGTGGGGTGGCTATGGGGCACTCTGGGTCCCAGTGGGTCTCTATGGGGCTGGCTATGGGGCACTATAGGGTCTCTATGGGGCACTGTGGGTCCCTATGGGGCGCTATGGGGCAGTTATGGGGCTCTATGGGTCCCTATGGGGTGCTATGGGTCCCATGGCCCCGCCCCCCCAGAGGTGTCCCTGGAGACCACGGAGGAGGAGCTCCGCCCCTGGCCCCGCCCCCTGGCCCCGCCCGAGGAGCGGCGGTGAGTGATGGGGGAGGGGGCGTGGCCAACGGGGAGAGGGAGCGGTGGGCGTGACCTCCACTGACCACGCCCCCTCGCAGCCCGACGCTGGCCCCGCCCACCACGCCCATCGTGGAGGTCCCGGAGCTGCTGGAGGTGGCCCTGCCCCCGCCCCCACTGGGCAGCCCCGCCCTGCGCAGGTCACGTGACTACAAGCCCCACCCCCCCTCCCCGCCCCTCCCACCACCTGACTGCTTTGTGACGTCACCGCCCCTCTCCTCCAATCCCCCCCCAGGCTGCTGCTGGAGGGGGCGGGGCGGCCGGAAGGGGCGGAGCTTCTGAGGCTCCTCCCCCCGGCCCCGCCCCGCGCGGCGGTGGCCCGCCTCTTCCGGGTGGCGCTGGGTGAGTGGGCGGGGCCGGGCCTCAAAGGGAGGGGGCGTGGCTTGTAGCAGGCCCCGCCCCCTGACGCTTGGCCCCGCCCCCTGGCAGAGCTCTGCGCCGCCGGTTGGCTGCGGCTGTCCCAGCCCCGCCCCTTCGCGCCCATTGGGCTCCGCCCCGGGCCCCGCCCCCCGCCCGCGGAGGAATAGAAGAGGGGGCGTGGCCTCGGCGTGACTCCGCCCACTCCCGTCTTTTATTGGCCGCCGGCGGGCGATGACGTCTCGGAGGGGGTGGGGCCGAAGAGGGCGTGGCGCAGGCGGGCGGCGTCGGGGGGCGGGAGCTGCTCCAAGGCCCCGCCCACCAGCTCGGGGCTCCGCCCCCAGGCGTGGCGCAGCAGCGAGACCACGCCCACCTCCAGCTCTGGGGGGCGGGGACACGGCGGGAGGACACGCCCACAGCGGGGAGGCCACGCCCACCGCGACCCCGCCCCAGGGAGACCACACCACCGGGGGGAAGCCCCGCCCCGTTTTAGGCTCCGCCCCGTGACCCTGCCCCATAGATCCTGCCCCATAGATCCCCCCAGCCCCACAGCTCCCCATGGATCCCACCCCATAGCTCCTGCCCCACGGATCCATCCCTGCCCCATAGATCCCACCCCATAGATTCCGCCCCCCATAATCCCTATGGATCCTGCCCCACATCTCCCAGCCCCATAGATCTCCACCCCATAGCCCCCAGCCCCATAGAATCCCTCCAGCCCCACATCTCCCCACACCCCCTGCCCCATAACTCCCCAGCCCCACATCTCCCAGCCCCACAACCACCCCCTGTGCCCCACAACCACCCCAACCCCCCCCAGCCCCACAGATCCCGCCCCACACCCCCTGCCCCATAGATCCGTCCCAGCCCCACATCTCCCCATAGATCCCCCCCCCCCCACCTGCGGGCAGGGTCCCGGTGCCGACGAATCCACGCAGGGCCCTGGGCAGCGCCCCCAGGAAGGGCTCCAGCTGCGGGGGGCGGGGCCAGGGGTCAGAGGCCACGCCCCCTCCGCCTCCAGGCCCCGCCCCCTCCCCCCTCGAGGCCCCGCCCACCTCCTCTCGGGGCAGCCCCAGCAGGAACTCGGCCACGGCCACGCCCTCCTCCTGCGCCTCGGCCAATGGCAGCGCCGGCAGCAGCAGCGACAGCGCCTGGGGGCGGGGCCAGGGGAGACCACGCCCCCCGTCGTTAGTTACGCCCCCTCCCGTTAACCCCGCCCCATTTACACCCCCACGCCGCCCCATGGCCCCTCCCACCCCCTCGGCCCGGCCCACCACCACTGGCCACGCCCCCGCCCCCTTTAACCACGCCCCCTCCCGCTTATCCCCGCCCCGTCCTCACTCCCCTCCCTCACCTTTAGGCCCCTCCCCTCCCCCTTTAGACCCCACCCCAAGCCCCTCCCACTCCCTTTAGGCCCCTCCCCCTTTATTTAAGCCCCTCCCCTTTCCCCTAACCCCCTCCCTTTTAAACCCCTCCCCCTTCCCTCCCAAGCCCCTCCCCTCCCTCCTTAAGCCCCTCCCCCCCCTTTAAGCCCCTCCCATTAAGCCCCACCGTTCCCCTTTCCCCCTCCCTCCCCCTCTCCCCCCACCCCCTCCCAAGGCCCCTCCCCGTGAGGCCCCGCCCCCTTTAGGCCCCGCCCACCTGCCGTGCCGGTAGCCCCGCCCCGTGCCTGGCCAGGGCCCCGCAGGCGTTGTCCCGGGCCCTGCCCGGCCCCTCCCTGCCCAGCGCCTCCCGCACGGCCGCCAGCCCCGGCCACGCCCCCAGCGCGTCAAGGAAAAAGGGGCGGGGCTGAAGGGTTGCTAGGCGACGGGGGCGGGGCCTGAGAGGTTGCTAAGCGACAGGGGAGGGGCTTGAGGGTGTTGCTAGGGAACGGGGGGGGAGGGAGGGGCGCTAGGACCCATGGGGTGGGAGGAGGGGGCGTGGCCTCGCTGTGGGTTGCTAGGCAACGGGGGCGTGGTCAGGGAGGGCCGTTAGAGCACGGGGGGTTGCTGGGGAACGGGGGGGTGTGGCCAGGGAACGGGGGGCGTGGCCAGGAGAGCCGTTAAGGGTTGCTAGGCAACCAGGGGGCGTGGCCAGGGTAGCAGTTAGAACCCGGGGGTTGCTAGGTGACCAGGGGGGTGGCCAGGAGAGCCGTTAATGGTTGCTAGGCAACAGGGGGCGTGTCCTCCTCCCTGGCAGGGGTTGCTAGGCAACCAGGGGGCACCCACCCCTCCCGCCCCGCCCCTCCCTTCCCGTTGCCATGGCTCCGGGCCGTGCCCCGCCCCCTCCCACCCGTTGCCATGGCTCCGGGCCGTGCCCCGCCCCCTCCCTTCCCGTTGCCATGGATACGGGCTGTGCCCCGCCCCGTTGGCGGCCAGGCGGCCCAGGCTGCAGAGGGCGTTGCCGCGCACCTCGGGGTGGGGGTCGCGGGCGGCGGCCGCCAGGGCGGGGCCGAGGCGGGGCAGCAGGGCCGAGGCCACGCCCCCCGCCAGGGCCCCGCCCACCTCGCCCAGCATGGCGGCCGCCCAGGAGCGCTGCGGGAGGTCCCCGCGCTGCCCAAAGAAAGGGGGCGGGGTCAGGGCGGTGACGTCACCAGGCCCCGCCCACCCCCCGAACCCCGATCACGTGACCTCACCAGGCAGGCCAGCATGGGGGGCAGGGCGGCGGCGAAGGCCACGCCCCCTCCGGCCCCGCCCGCCAGCGCCGCCAGCCCCTCCCCCGCCAGCTCCCGCAGCTCCGCCGCCGCCTCCACCTATGGGAAGGCCACTTCCGGGTCACGTGACTGCCCCCCGGCCACCTGGCCCCGCCCCCCCCCCCAGGCCCCGCCCACGTCCCCTGCTCCTCCCCCTCCTCCTCCTCCTCTGCGCCCGGCTGCAGGCAGGCGATCTGCGGGGTGGAAAGCGGCAGGAATTGGCCCAAAATGCCCCCAAAATGGGCTACGCACCTTATCCTCTAAGCCCCGCCCCCAGCCTCAAACCCCCCCCCTTACCCTCCTCAACCCCGCCCCTTGGCTCTAAACCCCACCCCCAGCCATTAAACCCCACCCCCTTCCTTTAAACCACGCCCCATTTACCTTTAAACCCCGCCCCTTTGCTCTAAGCCCCACCCCGAGCTCCAAACCCCACCCCCTGCTTCCCCAAACCCCACCCCTTTCCCTTTAAGCCCCGCCCATTTTTATTAAACCCCGCCCCTTCCACCCAAGCCCCGCCCACCAACCCCCAAACCCCTCCCCTTCCTCTAAACCACGCCCCTTTCCCCTTTAATTCCCACTCCTCGTCCCTAAGCCCCGCCCACCAAGCCCAAACCCCGCCCCCAGCCCCCAAACCCCGCCCCCCGTCTCCCAGGCCCCGCCCCCACCGTCCCGGCGATGACGTCAGCCAGCAGGCAGCCAATGGCGGGCAGCAGCTCGGGCGGGGGGGCGGAGCCAAGGGCCTGGCCCAGCCCCCCCAGCGCCCCCCGCGCCGGCCCCGCCCCCGGCTCCTCCCTCACCGCCCGCGTCAGCGCCTGCAGGGCTGGGGGGACCCAAAATCGTCACAATTAGACCCAAAAACCGGCCCGAGACACATGGAGCCGTCCTGGAGAGCCCGAAACGGACGGAAATTGACCCAAATCCACACAAAGTGACCCCAAAATGATGCAAAATGACCCAAAACAGCCCCAAATCCACCCAAAATGGCCCCAAAATGACCCAAAATTGACCCAAATCCACCAAAAATGACCCCAAATGGCCCCAAATCCACCCAAAATGACTGAAAATGGCCCCAAATTTACAAAAATGGCCCCAAATCCACCCAAAATCACCCAAAACGGCCCCAAATTTACGAAAATGGCCACAAATCCACCCAAAAAGGCCCCAAAATGACCCAAACTGGCCCAAAATCCACCCAAAATGACCCAAATCCACCCCAAATCCACTCTGTGATGGAAATTGCCCCAAATTCACCCAAAAGAGCCCCAAATTTTGCACCCCAAATGGCCCCAAATCCCCCCAAAATGACCCCCAAACCCCGAAACTGCCCCAAACAGCCCCAAAACGGGGGTTGTGGGCGGGGCCTCACCTTCCTTGGGGGCGTGGCCTCGCGCTCGCCCCGCCCCCAGGCAGAGGCTGCCCAGGGCCTGGTAGGCGGCGGCGCGGACGTCGGCCAATGGGAACTGAGGGGGGGAGCGATGACGTCATCAGGGGGGGCGGTGACGTCATCGCTAGGGCGTGACGTCATCGCCCCGGGTGTGACATCACGGAAAGGGGGCGGGGCCTCACCGCCAGCAGCCCCATCACCGCCTCCAGGCTGGGGTCCAGGTAGGGCAGGAAGGCGGCGCTGGGAAACCAGTACGGACCAGTAAGGACCAGTATGGACCAGTACAGCCCAGTATGGACCAGTCAGCCCCCAGTCCCATCCCAGTGCCTCCCAATCCCCTCCCAGTCCCCTCCCACTTTATCCCAGTCCCCCCCAGTCCCCTCCCAGTCCCCCCCAATCCCCTCCCAGTCCCCTCCCAGTCCCTCCCAGTCCCCTCCCAGTTCCCCCCAGTCCCCCCAATCCCCTCCCAGTCCCCTCCCAGTCCCTCCCAGTCCCCTCCCAGTTCCCCCAGTCCCTCCCAGTCCCCTCCCAGTCCCTCCCAGTCCCCCCCACTCCCCCCCAGTCCCCCCCAGTCCCCTCCCAGTCCCTCCCAGTCCCCCCAGTCCCCCCAGTCCCTCCCAGTATCCCCCAGTTCCCCCAGTCCCCCCAGTCCCCTCCCAGTCCCTCCCAGTCCCCCCCAGTCCCCCCAGTCCCCTCCCAGTCCCTCCCAGTCCCCCCAGTCCCCCCAGTCCCCCCCAGTTACCCGCTGTGCTCCGCGATCTCCCCCAGGGCCTCGCAGGCGTCCTCCACCTCGGCCGCGTAGGCTCCGCCCACCTCCACCCTGGGGGGCGTGGTCAGTGAGGGGGGCGTGACCAACCGATGCCACACCCCCTCCACACCTAGCCCCGCCCCCTCACTCGATTAGCTCCTCCTCCTCCTCGCTGCTGATGTCATCATCCATTGGCTCCGCCCCCTCCTCGTCGTCATCGTCGTCGAAGAGCAGGAACGAATCAGGAGCCTCCGAGGCCGCCTGGGCGGGGCCAGAGGGAGGCCACGCCCCCGTCAGCAGGCCACGCCCCCCCGATGCCATTTTGGGGAGGGAGAAGGGGCAGAAAAGGAGCAATAAAAGGGATTTGGGGCCAAAAAGGGCGATTTAGGGGGTTTTGGGGGTTTCGAGGCCCCCCCAGAGGATTTTGGGGGGTTTTAAGGCCCCTCCCAAATAAATTTTAGGGGTTTCAAGGCCCCCCCGGACATTTTGGGGCGGGTTTCAGGAGTTTTAGGTGGTTTTAAGGCCCCCCCAATTGGCTTTTGGTGGTTTCAAGGCCCCCCCATGGACATTTTTGGGGTTTCAAGTCCCCCCAGTTGGGATTTGGTGGTTTCAAGGCCCCCCCAGTGTCCGTTTTGTGGGTTTCAAGGCCCCCCAAGAGCCATTTTGGGGGTTTCAAGGCCCCCCCAATAAATTTTTTAGGGTCCCCGCCCCCCCCAGCCACACTTTTGGGGCCCCGGGCAGGTTTTTGGGGTGTTTTTGGGTGTTTTTGGGGTGTTTTTGGGGACTCACCGGGGGGGGCGGCCGGCGCAGGGCCCCCAGCAGGAGGGGGAGGAGGGGGGGCAGCAGCGGCCCCGCCCCCTCCCCCAGCGCCTCGGCCACGGCCGCCGCCAGCGAGAACCTGGGGGCGGGGCCAGAGGGGGCGTGGTCACAGGGGGCGTGGTCGGGGCGGGGCCAAAGGGGGCGGGCTCAAGGGGGTGGGGTTAAATAGGTTGGGGGAAGGGGGTGGGGTTAAAGGGTGCGTGGTTAAAGAGGGCGTGGTCAGATGGGGGCGGAACTAAAGGGGGTGTGGTCGAGTGGGCGTGGCCAAATGGGGGCGTGGTCAAAATGGGGCGGGGTTAGGGGAAGTGAAGGGGGAGGAGAGGGGGATTTGGGGGGAATTTGGGGGGTTTTGGGGCTGGTTTGGGGGCATTTTGGGGTCTTTTTGGGTACCTGGGAACAACTGGGGGTGTCAGGGTGGGATTTTGGGGTGAATTTGGGGGATTTTGGGTACCTGGGGGCTAATTGTGAGTATCAGAGGGGCACTTTGGGGTGTTTTGGGACCATTTCGGGGTGCTTTGGGGCCATTTTGGGGCCGTTTTTAGGGCATTTTGGGTACCTGGGCACAACCAGGGGTGTTGGAAGGGTATTTTGGGGTGAATTTAGGGGATTTTGGGTACCTAGGGGCTAATTGTGAGTATGAGAGGGCCATTTGGGGGGTGTTTTGGGGCCATTTGGGGGCCGTTTGGGGCCATTTTGGTGCCCTTTTTGGGGCCTTTGTGGTACCTGGGGGTAACCGGGGGTGTCGGAGGGATATTTTGGGGTGAATCTGGGGGATTTTGGGCACTCACAGCACGCGGCGCCCCTCGGGCTCGTCCTCCTCCTGCGCCAGCCTCAGCGCCAGCTCCAGCCCCGGCAGCAGCCCCGGCCCCGCCACCGCCCCCCCCAGTGCCCCCAAAACCTCTGGGGGGGCACAGGGGGGTCAGGGGGCCCCAAAAAGAGAGGAATTCACCCCAAAACGTCCCCCGGATCCCCCCCGAATCCCTCAATCCCTCCCCAAAACGCTGGGGGGGCTCCCAACCCCGATATGGCCCCAAATCCAATTGCCCCCCCCCCATTTTGGGGCTCCCCCAACCCCCCCCAAAGACCCCAAACCCGCGGTTTTTCACCCCAAAACTCACCCAGGGCCTGCAGGGTCAGGGCGCGGCCGGGGGGGTCCCGGGGGGGCTGCAGGAGGGGGCTCAGCGCCGCCAGGATGCGCCCCCCGTGGGGCGGCAACAGGGGACCCCCCGCCCCCGCTGGGGTATAGGGGCAGGGGGTATGGGGTCACGGGGGGATTTGGGGTCACGGGGGGGATTTGGGGTCACGGGGGGGATTTGGGGTCACGGGGGGGATTTGGGGTCCTGGGAAGGGATTTGGGGCCATTTTGTGCCATTTTAGGGCATTTCGGGGCGACTTTTGACCATTTTGGGGGCATCTGGGGCCATTTCAGGGCATTTGGGGGGCATTTTGGGTGGATTTGGGGCCATTTGGGGCATATTTGGGACCATTTTTGACCATTTTGGGGCCATTTGGGGCCATTTCGGGGCATTTGGGGGGCATTTTGGGTGGGTTTGGGGCCATTTGGGGCATATTTGGGACCATTTTTGACCATTCTGGGGCCATTTCAGGGTACTTGGGGCCACATGGGGTTGATTTTGGGTTGATTTGGGGCCATTTTTGGCCATTTGGTGCCATTTCGGGGGTACTTGGGGTCATTTGGGGTTAATTTGGGGCCATTTTGGGGCACTCAGGGCCACATGGGGTGGATTTGGGGCAATTTCAGGGTATTTGGGGCCATTTGGGGTTGATTTGGGTGTACATAGGGCCATTTGGGGCCATTTTTGACCAATTCAGGACCATTTGGGGTCATTTGGGGCAGATTTGGGGCCATTTTGGGGTATTTTGGGGCATTTAGGGCCATTTGGGATTGATTTTGGGGCAATTTCAGGGCATTTTGGGTCCATCTGGGGTTGATTTGGGTGTACTTGGGGCCATTTGGGGGCAATTTTTGACCATTTTGGGGCCATTTTAGGGCCATTTTTCACCATTTTGGGGTCCTTGGGGCCGGGCGGGGTGGATTTTGGGTCAATTCCGGGGCGTTTTGGGGCTCACCCAGCGTGTGCAGGGCGCTGAGCGCCAGCTCGGTGCGGGGGGGTCCCAGCGCCCCCAGCAGCGCCCCCAGCAGCGGCTCCAGCAGCGGCTCCAGCCCCTCGCCGGGGGGGGGGGGGGGGCAAAAATTGGGGGACCCCCCCTCGGGGGAGACCCCCCCGACCCCAAAGACCCCCCCCCAATATTTGGGGACACCCCCGGGACTCCCCTCCCCCCAGGAGTTCCCCCTCCCCCCATTTATTTAGGGACCCCCAATATTTTGGGGACCCCCCAATAAATTTAAGGACCCCCCCTTATATTTGGGGACCCCCCCCAATTTTGGGGACCCCCTTAATATTTTAGGGACCCCCCATTTATTTAGGGACCCCCAAATATTTAGGGACCCCCCCAATATTTTCGGGACCCCCCCAAATTTGGGCCCCCCCCCACCTGCGCTCTCCACCAGTGCCTCCAGTACAAACCAGCTCCGGGGCCCCCCCAGTGCCGCCAGCGCCCCCGGCAGCGCCTCCAGGGCCAGCGCCCCCGCCTCGGGCTGCACCAGTACAGACCAGTATGAACCAGTACGAACCAGTATGAACCAATACAAAACAGTACGGCCCAGTATAAACCAGTATGAACCAGTACGGGCCGCCCACTCCCCCCCAGAGCCCCTCCTGGGCCTCCCAGTAAAGATTAGAGCCCTCCCAGTATGGCCCAGTATGGACTGGGAAGCTCCCAGTATGAATTTGGAAGCTCCCAGTGCATCCCAGTATGGCGTGGGACCCTCCCAGTATGAACCAGTACCCTCCCAGTGCCTCCCAGTGCCCCCCCAGCCCCTCCCAGCCCCCTCCCAGTCCCTCCCAGTGCCCCCCAGCCCCTCCCAGTCCCTCCCAGTTCCCTCCCAGTGCCCCCCCAGCCCCTCCCAGTGCTCCCAGTGCTCCCAGTACCTGCAGGCACTCGTCCAGGCTCCGCAGGGCGCAGGCGGCCGCCCCCCGCACCATCCCCTCGGGGTCCCCCAGGCCCCCCCGCAGCGCCCCCAGCACCGGGGACAGGTACCTGGGGGGGGGGGAAATGGGGTCAGACCCCCCAAAAAACCCAAATCCACCCCAAAATGACCCAAATCCCCATAAAAATGCCCCAAATCACCTTAAAAAGACCCCAAACCTCCCCAAAATCCCATTAACGCACCCCAAATTGACCCAAATCCCACTAAGATGCCCCAAATCTCCCCTCAAATCCCACCAAAAGCCCCAAATACCCCCAAAAAACCCCAAATCCCCCCCCAAATGCCCCAAATTCCCCCAGAAGACCCCAAACCCCCCAAAATCCCATTAAAGCACCCCAAATTGCCCCAAATCTCCTCAAACTGCCCCAAATCTCTCCCCAAATCTCCCCCTAAATCCCATTAAACCACCCCAAAATGCCCCAAATCCCCCCAAAACGCCCCAAAACCGCCCGAAATCACCCCAAAACCCCTCCGTTTCCCCTTTTTGCCCAAAATCGCCGTTTTTCACCCCAAAGCACTCACTCACCTCCTTCGCAGGACCCCCCCGCAGCCATTGCCGAGCGCCCCCAGCCCCAGCAGCTCCCCCTTAAACCCCCCTAAAATGCCCCCAAACCACCCAAAATCACCCCAAAACCCCTCCAAATCCACGTTTTGCCCAAAATCGCCGTTTTTCGCCCCAAAGCACTCACCTCCTGCGCAGGACCCCCCCGCAGCCGTCGCCGAGCGCCCCCAGCCCCAGCAGCCCCCCCTTGCGCTCCCAGGCCCGGGGGCTCCTCAGCGCCGGCTCCAGCAGCGGCACCTGCGGGACCACCCCCCGTTAACCAAAACCTGGCTTTTTCACCCCAAAACGCAGCACCCGGAAATGAAACCCTCCCCGTATCAGAACCGAAACCCCAAGTTTTAACCGAAAAATCCGGGTTTTTAACCAAAAAGCCCACATTTTTTACCCAAAGATCTCGTATTTTAACCCCAAACCCCACATTTTTAACCTAAAACCCTCGTTTTTAACCCAAAACTTCAGTTTAAAACCAAACCCCCAAATTTAACCCAAACCTCACTGTTTTAACCCCAAACTCATGATTTTTAACCCCAAATTCCTTATTCTTAACCTAAATCCCACATTTCTTGACCTAAAACCTGTGTTTTTACCCCAAAACCCTGCATTTTTAATGTAAAACCCAGAATTTTCCCCCAAAAATCTGCATTTTCCACCCCAAACTCCCCTTTTTTACCCAAAAATTGATTTTTAACCCCAAACTCATCATTTTTAACCTAAAACACCCTATTTTTAACCTAAAACCCACTATTTACACCCAAAACCACACATTTTTACCCCAAAACCCCATTTCTTTGCCCCCTAACCCCAAGTTTTTGCCCCAAATCCCCTTTTTTCACCCCTCCAGACCCAAAATCCCCATTTTTTGCCCCAAAACATGTCCTCACCAGCTCCTTCAGCAGCTTCTCGGGGGGCAGCCCCTGCGCCAGCGCGTTCAGCACCTGCGGGACCCCAAAATTGGCCAAATTCACCCCAAAACGAAGACGGGGGGAAAAGACCCCAAAACGGGGTAAAAAAACCCAAAACGTTAAAATCCCCAAAAGGCTAAAAACTCCCAAAATGAACCAAAATCCCCCCTGAAAGAGTAAAACCCCCAAAACGAGCGAAACCCCTCAAAATGACCCAAAATCCCCCAAATTAATCAAAACCCCCCAAATTAACAAACCCCCCAAAAACCCCAAAAACAACCCAAAACGCCCCAAAACCCCACCCCCCCTGAAACTCCCCTATCCCTTTAACCCCCCCCCCCCCCCCCATCCCCAAAAGCCCCAAAAAGGCCGGAATTTGCCCCAAAACCTGGGCGGCCGCGTGGCGAGGGCTGGGCCCTCCCTGGGAGCCTTCGTCCCCCCCCGGCTCCTCCTCATCCTCGGGGTCCGGGCGCTGGGGGGGGGCGCAGAGGGGGCCCAGGAGCCCCCCCAGGAGCACCCCCAGCAGCCCCCCCCGCAGCAGGGCCTGGGAACCAGTACGGACCAGTAAGAACCAGTACAAACCAGTATAAAACAGTATAAACCATTAAGAACCCATATAAACCAGTAAAACCAGTACAAACCCGTACAAACCAGTATAAACTAGTATAAGGCAAACCAGTATAAATCGCTATAAAGCAGTATAAACCAGTAAGAACCAGTACGAACCAGAAATAACCAATAAAAACCAGTAAAAAACTGTGTAAGCCACTATAAACCACTACAAACCAGTATGAACCAGTATAAACCAGTATGGACCAGTACGGAGTGGCAAAAGGGGACCCCACCCCACTGGGACCCCCCCCCTGGGTCGCACAAGGGTGGCCCGCTCCCCTCCCAGTGCCTCCCAGTATAAACCAGTAAGCTCCTAGTAACCCCCCAGTATAAACCAGTCCCCCCCAGCCCCCCCCAGTCCCTCCCAGCCCCCTCCCAGTATATCCCAGTAACCCCCAATACCCCTCCCAGTCCCTCCCAGTCCCTCCCAGTCCCCCCCAGTCCCCTCCCAGTCCCTCCCAGTCCCTCCCAGTCCCCTCCCAGTCCCCTCCCAGTCCCTCCCAGTCCCTCCCAGTCCCCTCCCAGTCCCCTCCCAGTCCCTCCCAGTCCCTCCCAGTCACCCCCAGTCCCCCCCCAATACCCCTCCCAGCCCCCCCAGTCCCTCCCAGTCCCCTCCCAGTATATCCCAGTCCCTCCCAGTACGCACGCGGGGGCGCTGCTGGGCAAGGAATCCGAGGGTCGCCAGTGCCCGAGCCCTGAGGGCGTGGCCTCGCGCCGAGTCCCCGCCCACCTGCCAGAAGGGGGCGTGGCTTAGAGCCCCGCCCACTCGAGCCACGCCCCCTTTCCCTTAAGCCCCGCCCCCTCCGGGGGTCACCTGCAGGCAGAGGTCGAGCAGGGGGCGGAGGTCAAAGGTCACGGCCCCGGGGGCGGCCGCCAGGAGCTCGTCCAGGACCTCCAGGGCGTCGGCACCGCGCTCCTGGGGGGGATCAATTAATTAGGGGGGCATTAATTAATTAATTAGGGGGGTAATTGATTAATTGGGGGGGTAATTAGTTCACGGGGGCCTCGAAAGCGGTGTTTTGGGGGGAAGAAAAGGGGGGGGGGGCCTTGAAACCGACATAAATGGCTGTATTTGCCCCCAAAATGGGGATATTGGACCATAAAATGGTGATTTTTACCCCAAAATCGTGGTATTTAGCCCCAAAACAACGCAGGGAACCTCGAAAACCCCAAAAATGCCCCAAAATCACCCTAAAAAATAAGTGGAGGGGAGCAAAATTTATGGGGAGCCTTGAAACCACCGAAAAGGCCCCAAAATGTGCATTTTTGCCCCAAATTGGTGTTTTTCACCCCAAAACTCACCTCATCGGCGTCGATCAGGGTGCGCAGGGCCCTCAGGATGTCGGGGACCAGCGACCGCAGCAGCTCCTGGGGGGGGATTTTGGGGCAAAAAAGTCACTTTTTTGTTAAATTAGAAAGTAAGTTGTTTTGCGGTGTTCAAAAAAATACACGTTTCACCCAATAAATTATTATTTAAAACCCCAAAAGTCGCAAATTCGGGTTATTTTGAGTCCTCTGTTATAGAAAACCTGAAACTGTTTACACGGGGATCCTTGAAACCGCCTTTTTGGGGCAAAAAACAGCATTTTTGTGCCAAGAGCGGCCTCAAAACTGCCGTTTTGTTGTCCCCAGGACAACTTTGGGGCTAAAAAAGGCCGGTTTGGGAAACCTGGGGGGCCCTGAAACCACCAAAACCTTGTCGGGGAGACCCCAAAACCACAATAACTTTATAGAGGGAACCCTGAAACTGCCATAATTCTACAGGGGGGACCCTGAAACCGCCACAATTTTATAGGGGGGACCCCGAAACCCCCATAAATTTATAGGGGACACCCCAAAACACCGATAACTTTATAGGGGGGGACCCGAAACCGCCATAATATTACAGGGGGAGCCTTGAAACCACCATAATTCTATAGAGGAAGCCCCAAAACTGCCAAAACTTTATAGGGGGAGCCCTGAAACTGCCAGAACTTCACACAGGGGACCCCGAAACCCCCGTAACTTTTTTGGGGGGGCCCCGAAACCGCCACTCACCGTGTGGGCGTCCCCCAGCGTGGCCGCCAGCCCCCCCAGTGCGCGCAGGGCGTAGGCGAGGGTGCTGGGGGGCGCCCCGGGCTCCAGCCCCCCCCGGCACAGCGCGGCCAGGGCGGGGCCGTGGGGGGCCAGCGCCGGGGGGGCGTCCTCCAGCGCCGCACTCAGCACCAGCAGGGACACCTGGGGGCGGGGGGAGCCTTGAAACCGACATTTGGGACCCCCCCCACACCCAAAACCCCTTGAAACCGGCCCCTCCCAAGTCGTTATGGGGGAAAATTGGGGGAAATTGGGGGGTGGGGAGCCTTGAAACCACCCTTTATGGTGAAAATAAGGGAAATGGGATCGGGGGAGCCTTGAAACTGACATTTGGGGACCTCCCCTCCCAAAAAAAACTCTACTAATCACCCTCTCCCACCTCATTTTGGGCTAAATTGGGGGAAAATGGGGAGTGGGGAGCCTCGAAACTGCCATTTACCCACCTCCCTCCCCCAAACTCCCTAGAAACCGTCCCTCCCGCCCGGTTTTGGGGTAAATTTGGGGGAAAACGGGTTTTTGGGGGTCCCGAAACCGCCCTTACCTCCTTCCGCCGGGGGTCGCGGGCCGCCCCCTGCACCCAGGCCCCCAGGGGTCCCCAGGAGCCGACCCCCCCCCGGCGCAGCACCAGGGCCGCCAGCTGGGCCAGCGCCACCACCACTGCATGCCTGGGGGGGGGACAAGGGGGGGCCTTGAAACCGCCGCCGATTTCGCAGGGGAGCCCCAAAACCTCCAAAATTTGGAGTGGGGTCCCCCGAAACCGCTGTGGGTTTCAGGGGGAGCCCCGAAACTGGCAAAATTTGGGTGGGGAGCCCCAAAACTGCCATCATTTTCTTTTGGGGGGGGGGCCTTAAAACCGCCAAAATTTGGCAGTGGGAGCCCCAAAACCACCCAAATTTTCAGGGTGGGGTCCTCGAAACCGCCACCAGCGCCTGTACTCACTCTGTCTCCCGCTCCAAGGCTTCGGCCAATAGGGTGGGGAGCCTGAAATTTGGGAGGGGCGTGGCTTAGGGTTGGCCCCGCCCCCTCTGCCATGTAGCCCCACCCACCTGGCACCCACCTCTGTCGCAGGTCGGGGTCCAGGCGCCGCCAGCGCCCCAAAAGTCGACGGCGGAGCAGCACCGCGGCCAGCTGCCGGACCTGGGGGGGCCCCGAAACCGACAAAATTTAGGTGGAGGGGCCCCGAAACCCCCAAATTTGGGTGGGCAGCCCCAAAAAGCCCCAAAAGCCTGACATTTAAGATCTTGGGGGTCCTGAAGCTGACACGTGGGGACTCGGGGAGCCTGGAAACCGCCCTGTGGAGATTTGGGGGGCCCCGAAACTGCCGTGTGGGCACCTGGGGGGCCTCAAAACTGACATATAAAGACCTGGGGGGCCTGGAAACTGACATTTAGGACCTTGGGGGTCCCGAAACCGCCATGCAGGGACCCGGGGGACCTCGAAACCGCCACGTGGTGATGGGGGGCCCCGAAACCGCCATTTAGGCCCCTGGGGGGCCTGGAAACCGCCTCACCTGCGGGCGGGGGGCGCTGCCCAGGAGCTCCCCGAGCCCGGCCGGGGCCCGGGGGTCGGCGAAGGCCTCGCGGAGGCGGGCGGTGGCCTAAAAGGGGGGGGGGGGTTAGGACACGTGACCCGTCACGTGGCGCGTCACGTGGCCGGTCACGCGGCCCCGCGGCCGGTACCCGTCGGATGCCGTCGCTGTCGGGCTCCAGCAGCGCCTCCAGCAGCGCCTCCAGCTCGGGCGCCGCCATCTTGGGGAAGGGCGGAAGCAGGGGGCGGCTTCCGGCGGATGCGGCCGCTCTGGGCGGAGCGGCTCCGAGGTCTTAAAGGGGCGATGCCGGGAGCGAGCGGCACTTAAAAGGGCGATGGCGCCGAAGGGGGCCCGCACGCGTTCTTAAGGCGGCAACAGCGAGTGGGGCCCACCCCAACCCTTAAAAGGGCAACGCTCACTATAACCTAATTCCCTCCCCACCCTAAAGCCCCGCCCCCTTTAACCCCGCCCCAGTGACGTCACTACGCAGAGCTATGACATCATCAAGACACTTTATTACGTCACCAACCGGGGGCAGAGGGAGGGGAGGGGGGAGGAGGGGACGTCAGAGGGGGCGGGGGCAGGAGGAGGAGCTCCCCCCCTCCCCCCGCGGGGAGTGGCGGGGGGGCGGGGCTTGTGCCGGGCCCCGCCCCCTCACCGCCGGGCCCTGCCCCCACGTAGGGCGAGGACAAGATGGAGGACGGAGCCCCCCTGGATCTTGTAGTCGGCCGCCGTCTTCTCGTCGTTCCTGGGGGGGCGTGGCCACATCGTTAAGCCCCTCCCCTTGGTGCCACGCCCCTTTAGGCTCCTCCCCCTTAGCCACACCCCTTGGTTAAGCCCCACCCCCATCAATCATCCCCTTGAAGCCCCTCCCACCCACCATTAGCCCATCCCAGCAGGGGCCACACCCACCCAGTTGGCCCCGCCCCCTTTGCGGCAACGCCCCAGTTGTGACCACGCCCCCCGTGTGACCACGCCCCCCTTTAGGCCCCGCCCCTCACATCTGCTTGCCGCTGTAGATGAGGCGCTGCTGCTGGGGGGGGATCCCTTCCTTCTCCTCCACGCGCTCCTTGATGCGCTCCACCTGCCCCGGGGGGGTTATTATGGGATGGCATCGGAATGGGCGGGGCCTCCGGAGGCCACGCCCCCTCAGCCAACAAGCCCCGCCCCCAGGAGGCTCCCTACCTTGTCGGTGGGCTCGATGTCGATCTCGATTTCCTTCCCGGTCAGCGTCTACCACGGGGGGGAGGGGCTTAGCGGGGCCACGCCCACTTTGGCCACGCCCCTCCCGCTTTAGCCACGCCCCCCACACAAAACCACGCCCCCTCCCTTCACCCCCGCCCCCTCCACAAGACCCCAGCCAGCGTCTGCTAAGTGGGGGAGGAGCTTAGCAAGGCCACGCCCACTTTAGCCACGCCCACACACAAAACCACGCCCCCTCCCTTCTGCCCAGCCCCCTCCACCAGGCCCCAACCCCCTCCCCCGCCCCCTCCCCCCAATCCCACAATGCCCCGCTCTCCCCGCCCCCAGCCCCTCCCCCGCCCTTTCCATCCCATAATAACCCCTCCTCCGCCCCTCCCCCCCTTCCCCCCGCACCTTGACTTTGATCAGCATCGTGCCCCGCGCCCGCCGCCGGCAAGCCCCGCCCCCGGAACCGGAAACAGAACGCCGTTCCCACCAGGCCCCGCCCCCACCCTCTCAGCACAAAATGGCCACCGCCCCCCACGCGCAAGGGATGCTGGGAGTTGTAGTTCCCCCCGAGCCCCGCCCCTTTCTGCCGGCAGCCGCACAAAATGGCGGCCGCCCCGCGCGCAGGGGATGCTGGGAGCTGTAGTCCCAGCGGGATGAACCATTACCCAGCCGCACGGGGGGGGGTTAAACATTTTTAACTCCATTTTAACGCGAAAAACGCGGATTTGGCCACTCGTCCTTAAAGGTGGAGGCTTCCTAACCCCCCCCCCACGCTCCCATTGGTGCCCTGCCGCGGTTCTCGTCGCTGATTGGCTGATTATAGCCCCCGTCCCCAACAACAGTTGGTACGGCTGGGCTCACAATCTGGCAGCCCGTCATCCCGTATAGCTCACTATTTGGCAGCATGCATTAATTAGCCCAGTGGGGCGTTAATTAAGGGGGGGGGTTAATTAGGGTGGGGTTTGTTAATTAGGGCAGGGCTCGTTAGCACCGACCTGTCAGGAGCACAGCGCGGCGTGGGAAGGGCAGGAAGCGGGCCTGGAGGCGGGAACAGCAAGGGGGAGGGGCCGTTAATTAGCCACGCCCCCTAATTACCCCTCCTATGATAATTAACCCTGCTAATTAACCCTAATTAACGGCCCCACCTTCCTGCGGGGCACCTCCTCTGGCTCTGAGTCGCTGCTGACGTCACCGAAGAATGCTAAAGGGGGGGAGGGGGTGGGGTCAGCGAGGCCACGCCCCCTTTGTGGGGCCACGCCCCTTTTCTGAGGCCCCGCCCCCTGCCCCCCCCACTCACCCAATGGCCTCGCACGGCGGGGGAGGAGTCTGCGGAGGCCGGGGCGGGGCTTGGTGGGCCTGGAAGCGGAGCTAAACAAAAGGGGGCGTGGTCAGCGAGGGGCGTGGTACCAGGGGGCGGGGCTGAAGGAAAGGGGGCGTGGCCACTCACCCGGGTGGGGGGCTCGTTTGGTTACCACTCTGCTGCAGGGGGCGGGGCAACGAGGCTGGGGGGCGGGGCTTAGCATCAACAGAGAGGGCGGGGCTTGTGGGTTTAGGCCCCTCCGCCTCCCGCTAAGCCCCGCCTACCGCGGTGGGCGTGGCCCACGTCCTCCAGGTATCGGTGGAGGATTGGCAGCTCCCGGGGGCAGGGCCCAGGCTCTGATTGGCTCCACACCGCTTCCTGTAACTGGAGGGGGCGGGGCATAGAAGGGGGGGATAGGCCAAACGTGACCACGCCCCCTTTAACCACACCATTAGGCCACGCCCCCCTACCCCACACCAGGGCTTTCCCCTCTCCCCCACCCCCACCCCCTTTTAGCCCCGCCCCCATTTAACCACGCTCCCATTAGACCAAAGGGGCGTGGCCAGTCTCTGGTCACGCCCCCCAGCCATCAAGCCCCATCCCCAAGCCACTCCCACCGCTAAGCCCCGCCCCTTCCCCCTCCCAGCCCCTTCCCAGCCAGGCCCCGCCCCTCTAGGCCCCGCCCCCTTTAGGCCCCGCCCACCTGGGTGACGTCAGGGGCGGGCAGGGCGCTCTCGATGCGCAGCAGGAACTCGTGGAAGAGGCTCTCCAGCGCCTGCAGGAACGGCTCCCCGTACTCACTGCCCGCCGTGTCCTGCGGGGACTGGGATGAACTGGGAGGGAACTGGGAGGGGCTGGGAGGGGACTGGGGGCAACTGGGAAGCGCAACTTTGGAACTGGGAAGCACGAGGAGGCACTGGGGAGCCCCTGGGAGGCATCACGGCCATACTGGTAAGCACTGGGCTCTACTGGAAGACCCCAGGACCCTATCAGGAGACCCCAGGACCCCACTGGGAGGCACTGGTCCGTACTGGGAGCACCTACCTGCAGGTAGGCCGCCCGCCGCTGGCCGTCCCCCAGCAGCTCCAGCACCAGCTGCCGAAAACTCTCCTGCGCCCCCTCCACCAGCGCCACGTCCTGGGGGCTCTGGGGGGGCACTGGGGGGTCAGGGGGGGACGCGGGGACGTCCCCGACACCCCCCGGGACCCCCCCGGGTCCCCCCCGTGCCCACCGGCTGGCCGTGAGCCGCCAGCGCCGCGCCGTCGCCCTCGGGGAAGAAGGAGTCGACGGCGTCCAGGATGCGGCCGTCCGGCTGCGCCTCCTGCAGCATCCGCACCACCACCTGCAGGGGCAAAGATGGCCGCCGGGGGGTAAAAGGGGCAACCGGGGGGTGAAAGGGGCAACAGGGGGGCAAATTGGGCAACCAGGGGGGAGATTGGGGGGAAATTGGGCAATGGGAAGGGAAAATGGGCAATGAGGAAGAGGACGGCCATTGAGGGAAGATGGCCGCCAGGGGGACAAGATGGCCGCCGGGGGGTAAAATGGCTACCCAGGGGGTAAAGGGGCTAGCAAGGGGGTAAAATGGCTAATTGGGGGGTAAAATGGGCAAAAAGGGGGGAAATTGGGCAACGGGAAGGGAAAATGGGCAACGAGGAAGAAGATGGCGGCCATGGAGGAAGATGGCTGCCAAGGGGACAAGATGGCCGGGTCTGGTGGGGGATGATGGGAAGGGCAGCGGCCATCTTGTGGGGCTCAAGGGATGATGGGAAGGGGGTCAGCCATCTTGTGAGGGATGATGGGAAGGGCGTCGGCCATCTTGTGGAGCCCAGGGGGTGCTGGGAAGGGGGGCGTGGTACTCACGGCTGCCTTCAGGCCCAGGCACAGGCGGGCCCCGTGCCGGAAGTGGAGGGCTCCCGGCGCCGCCCGCCCCACGGCCTCCAGCACCCGCAGCACCCGCGGGAACTGCGCCAGGCTCCGCCCCCGCACCGCGTGCCACGCCCCCGCCAGCGCCAGCCGCAGGAACAGCCAGGGGCTGGGGGGGCGGGGTCAGCGCGGGGACACGCCCACCGCCTGGAAGCCCCGCCCACCTGCCCATATACGGCGCCGCCCCAGCCCCGTGGGCCTGAATGCTGCCTCAGGGCCCCGCCCACCCTCTTGTGGCCCCGCCCAGCACCTCCTAGCCCCGCCCCCTTGTCTTACAGCCCCGCCTGCCGCTCCATAACCCCGCCCACCACCCCATGGCCCCGCCCACCGCCCCAAAGCCCCGCCCAATTCCCTTAAAAACCCCACCCACCGTCTCAAAGTTCCGCCCACCACCCCCATAACCCCGCCCACCACCCCATAGCCCCTCCCACTACCCCACAGCCCCGCCCACCGCCCCTCCCACCGCCATATTTGGCCCGAACCCCCACCTCAAGCCCCGCCCCCAGCTCCCAGGCCCCGCCCCCAACTCCGAGGCCACGCCCCCACCCCAAGCCACGCCCCCACCCCTTCGACCCCGCCCCCGCCCCGTCTCCCCGCAGCCCCGCCCCCTTTCCCCTCCCCCACCCCAAACCCGGAAGCCCTGCCCCCCGCGAAGCCCCGCCCCCTCCCCACGCGCACACCTGTCGTCACTGCCCGCCATGGCCCCGCCCTCCCGGCTGCGTCACTTCCGGCGGGGCGGGCTCCGCGCGGGGGCTGCGGCGGCGCCGGTTCCCCAACGGCCGCCACGTGCGCCCGGCGCCGGATCCGGAAGTGACGTTCGCGCGACGCGGCACCGCCCCCCAGCCCCCGCGCGCCTTTGTGACGTCACTTTTCCCGCGCTTTCCTCCCCCCCAAAGAACCAGGCGGGGGCGGGGCTGCGGCGCGGCTTTATTGGGTGACGTCACGGGGAGGGGCGGGGGAGGGGACATGGGTGGGCGGGGCTCCCCCAGAGCTCCCAGTAACGCTCCCAGTGCTCCCAGTAACAGTCTCAGTGCTCCCAGTAACCCCCCGGTGCTCCCAGTAACCCTAATATCGGCTCCCAGTGCTCCCAGTAACCCCTGTGCCTGGCCCCAGTGCTCCCAGTAAGCCCCATTCCTGGTCCCAGTCCTCCCAGTATCACCACCGAGCCCCCCCAGTACACCCAGTCACCCTCCCAGCGCCCCCAGTATACCCCTGACACCCTCCCAGTCCCCTCCCAGTGCTCCCAGCTCCCAGTTCCCTCCGGTCCCTCCCAATGACCCCCCTATCCCCCTCCTAGTGCTCCCAGTCCTCTCCCAGTCCCCCCCAGTTCCCCCCAGTCCCCTCCCAGAGCCCTCAATCACCCTCCCAGTGTTCCCAGTCCCCCCCCAGTCACCCCATAGCCTCCAGTGCTCCCAGTCCCCTCCCAGTGCCTTCCATCACCCTCCCAGTGCTCCCAGTCCCTCCCAGATCACCCCCCGGTGGTCCCGGCAGGGCGCGCCCGGCGGCGCCGGCCCCGGCGGGTGCGTGGCGGGGGCTCGGCGGCGCTCCCAGCGTTCCCAGTGCTCCCAGTAGGGTCGGGGGCGGCGTCGAACTGGAGGGTGCCGTGCACGGGGCCCAGCTGGGCGCTCTCCATGGCCGCCACCAGGCGCCGGCGCCCCGGGCGCAGCGGCACCACCGGCTGCCGGAGCCGCAGCGTCTGCCCCGCCTCCACCGTCCTGCGGGGACAACGGGCGTTGGGGGCACCCTTGGGTGCTGACGGGGGCGGGGGGTGCCCCACAGACCCATTGGGTGCCCCACAGACGCGTTGGGTGCCCCAGGGGTGGTTGGGTGCCCCATAGACCCATTGGGTGCCCTACAGGTGGTTGGGTGCCCCACAGACCCGTTGGGTGCCCTAGAGGTCCTTGGGTGCCCCATGGATCCTTTAGGTGCCCTAGAGGTGGTTGGGTGCCCCAAGACCCCTTTGGGTGCCCCATGACCCCTTTGGGTGCCCTACAGCCCCTTTGGGTGCCCCATGGATCCTTTAGGTGCCCTAGAGGTGGTTGGGTGCCCCAAGACCCCTTTGGGTGCCCTACAGCTCCTTTCAGTGCCCCATGGACCCCTTGGGTGCCCCATGACCCCTTGGGTGCCCTAGAGCCCCTTTGGGTGCCCCCAAGGTAGACCAGATGGCCGAGCCCCATTTGCCTACCCCATATCCCCTTTGGGTGCCCCCCACCCCTTGTACCCCCACCTCACCCCCTGTACCCCCTCCCCACCACCCCCCCACGCCCCCCCACGCCCCCGTTGTCCCCATGTCCCCACCCCACGGTGACGGCCTGGGGGCAGGACAGCCCCGCGCCCTCCATGCGCAGCACGGCGCCCGTCAGCGCCCGCGGCAGCGGGTTCTGGAAGACCACCTGCACCGGCACCTCCTGGCCCACCACCGCCGGCGCCAGCAGCTGCGGGGACAACACGGGGAGGGGGGGACACGGCCGTGGGACAGGGCCCGGGGGCACCCGAGGGACCCGAGGGAGTCGAGGGATTGGGATGGGGCCCAAGGGACACGGACAAGGCCCAAGGGATGGAGATGAGGCCCAAGATGGGACCCAAGGGACATGGAGGAGACCCAAGGGACGTGGAAAGGACCCAATATGGAACCCAAAGGACATGGACAACGCCCAAGATGGGACCCAAGGGATGTGGACAGGGCCCAAAGGACATGGAAGGGACCCAAGATGGAACCCAGGGGACAAGGACGGGACCCAAGGGATACGGATGAAACCCAAGGGACATGGACGGGCACCAAGATGGAACCCAAGGGACCCAAGGAACATGGTCAAGGCCCAAGGGACGCGGATGGGACCCAAGGGACATGGATAGGCCCCAAGATGGGACCCAAGGGACACGGACAAGACCCAAAATGGAACTCAAGGGACGCGGATGGGACCCAAGATGGAACCCAAGGGACCCAAGGCCATGGACAAGACCCAAGGGACATGGACGGGACCCAAAGGAGATGGATGGAACCCAAGGGACACGGACAAGACCCAAAATGGAGCCCAAGGGACGGGGACAAGGCCCAAAGGACATGGATGGGACCCAAGGGACGTGGACAGGGACCAAAATGGAACCCAAGGGACGCGGATGGGACCCGAGGGACATGGACGGGCCCCAAGATGGAACCCAAGGGACCCCCCATGCCCCCGTACCGTCAGCGTGAGGTCGGGCGCCTGCAGCCGCACGCGCAGCTCCTTGGCCACCACCTGCCCGGTCTCCTCCACCGCCCCCGCCACCGACAGCCTCAGCGCGTCCTGGTCGCCCACGTGGGGGCCGTACTCCGCGTAGCCCACCGTCATCGTCACCGTCTCCTCTGCCGGGGGGACACGCAGGGCGTCGGGCGACCCCCCGAGGGGTTTTTTTTTGCTTTTTTTTGTTTTTTGGGGGTCCCCAGGGGGGCCTCACCTTGCCCCGGGGGCACGGCGCGCCGGTGCTGCTCCTGGCGGAAGGGGGGCCCGGCCACCCCGGTGTAGCGGACGGGGGCGAGGGCCAGGCGGAGGCGGAGCGTCCGAGGCTCCGCCCCCTGGTTGCGGGCCACCACTCGCAGCTCGAGCTCCGCCCCCGCCACCGCCGGCCCCGCCCCCACCGTCACCGACACCTCCCCGGTGGACGGGGTCCCCCGGGTGCGGGGCCGGGAGCCGTGGGAGGTGGCGGTGGACACGGCGCGGCGCTCCTCCTCCGAGCCTGCGGGGCAGGGGTCAAAGGGCAGGGGTCAAAGGGCGCGGGGGGAGGGCGCACGATTTAGGGCTGGGGGGTCCCGGGGTCAAGGGGTCGCCGTTGGGTCAAGGGGGTCAAAGGGGATGGGGTTGTGGGTCAAGGGGTCTGGAGGTGAAGGGTCATTGGGCCTTAAGGTCAAGGGGTCATGGGTCATGGGGTCTGGAGGTCAAGGGTCAGGGAGTCTTTAGGTTAAGGGGTCAAGGGTCATGGGGTCTGGAGGTCAACAGGTCTTGGGGTCAAGGCTTGCGGGGTCTTGAGGTCAACGGGTCAAGGGGTGATGGGTTTTTGGGGTCAAAGGGTGATAGGTCAAGGGTCTGGGGGTCACAGGGGTCAAGGGTCACCAGGTCACAGGGACAAGGGCCCAACCCTCATTGGCTGTCGGGCCCAGGAACAACGGGGTCAAGGTTTGGGGTCAAGGTTTGGGGTCAAGGTTTGGGGTCAAGGTTTGGGGTCAAGGTTTGGGGTCAAGGTTTGGGGTCAAGGTTTGGGGTCAACTCAGAGCCAAAGGGAGGGGGGCGTGGCCGGGGAGGGGGCGTGGCCTCACCCTCGGGGTGCTTGTATTGGTGGGTGATGTCGATGCGGGCCCCCGAGCCCGCCCCCAGGGTGCTGATGCGGCGCCCGATGGCGCCTTCCTCCACGTGCACCACCGAGAAGGCCCCGTTGGGCTGCCGCTGCCAGTACACCTTGTCGCTGTTCACCTGCGGCCACGCCCCCCTCATTAGCATGGCCACACCCCCTCATTAGCATACAACACAACCACCACCCTTTAGCCCCACCCCCTCAGCGCTGAGCCCCTCCTACCCCTCCCACAGAGCCTGCCCAGGCCCCAAGCCCCTCCCACCAGCCCTAAGCCACGCCCACTCGATGATAAACCACACCCACTTTGGATAAACCACGCCCACTGTGGATAAACCACGCTGTCTTCGGTTAAGCCACGCCCCCCTAGTCGTAAGCCACGCCCCCTACCTCAGCAAAAACGAATGGCGTGTCGTACTTGAGGAAGACCTCGCCATTCTTCACCGCCGTCACCGAGCAGGGCCCGCAGCAGAAGAGCCCTGCGAGGGGCAGCACAAACCAGTACAGACCAGTATAGACCAGTACAGACCCATACCAACCACTATAGACGAGTACAAACCAGTAGAGACCTGTATAGACCAGTACAGACCAGCACAAGGGGCTGCCCGTTGGCCTGCCAACCATCCCCTGGACCTCCCGCCCAGGTCTCCTCCCAGTATATACCAGTATAAACCAGTACAAACGACTGTTTTCCATAAACCAGTATAAACCAGTACCGCTGCTGGTCTCCTGCGGGGTGGCGTCGACCACCTGCCACCCGTCGTAGCCATCAGGGAGGTCGGGGCGCTTCATCCAGCAGTCGTTCCACACGTGGAAGTTCCTGTGCAGACCAGTATAAACCAGTATGAAACCAGCATGGACCAGTTCAGACCAGTATAGGCCAGTATGACCCAGAAGGAGCCGCTCTGCCAGCCATTCCTACCCCCGTGGTGCCACAAGCCACCTCCTTGTGCCCTCCTGGTGCTGCCGCCCCGCTCCTGGCCCAAACCAGTATAAACCAGTTTAAACCAGTATAAACCAGTACCAGACAGAGTCGGTGTTGAGGCGCTCCATGGGCCGCATGTTCTCGTCGAAGTAGATGTCGGTGGTGAGGGAGACGTCGGTGTCGTGGGCCGAGTTGTAGTTGGTGACGGTGCGGGTGGGCAGCCCCAGGCACCGCAGCACTGCGCCCACCAGTACAGACCAGTCAGAACCAGTACAGACCAGTATGGACCAGCACAGACCAGTATACAACCAGTACGAAGCCAAAAACCTCCAGATCAATTTCTCTCCCCTACTCCGAGCACCTCCTCGTGGCTCCCAGGTGCTCTGAGACCACCTCACACCCTCTCCCAGTATAAACCAGTATGAACCGGGGGCAAAAAAAATATAAACTGGGATCAAACCGGTACAAACCAGAGTCAAACCAGTATGAACCGGGCTCAAACCAGTATAAAGAAGGCACACATTGGTATAAAGTAGCATCAAACCGGTATAAATTCAGGTTAAACTGGTATAAATGGTTAAACCAGTATAAACCGGAGTCAAACTGGTATAAACTGGGGTTAAACTGGTATAGACCATGCCCAGAACAACATAAACTGGAATCAAACCGGTATAAACCGGGGTCAAACTGGTATAAAACAGAATCAAGCTGCTATGAATTGGGCTCAAACCAGTATAAATAGGGTCAAACCAGTATAAATAGGGTCAAACCAGTATAAACTGGAGCCAAACTGGTATAAACCAGATCAAATAGGTCTAAACCGGAGTCAAACTGGTATAAAATGGAGTCAAGCCACTACAAATTGAGCTCACACTGATATGAGATGGGGTCAAACCAGTATAAATGGTGTCAAACCAGTATAAACCAGATCAAATGTATCTAAACCGGATCAAACTGGTACAAACCGGAGTCAAACCGGTTTAAAACACACCCAAACCAGAGCCAAACCAGGCCCAACCGCCCCCAATACCCCCCTCCCCGCCCTCACCCCCTCCCCGCCCTCACCCCCTCCCCAACCACCACCCGCCCCCACCCCGCTCCCAGTACGGCCCAGTATAGACCAGTAGGGCCCGGTACCGGTCGTCATGACGCCGGCGAACACCCAGCACTGGCCGAAGCGCACGGGGGCGCCGCCGCGGTGGTAGGCCCGCAAGATGTCCACCGAGCCGGCCCAGGCCGAGGGGTTGGTGCCCTGCGCGTAGTCGCCCGTCCAGTTGCCCACCAGCACCCCGTTATCGTCCAGGGAGTTCACCTGCGGCACCCCAAAACCTCACAGAAGGTAAGAACGCCCCCAAAAACCCCCAAAACGCCCCAAAATGAGGCCCCCAAAATGGCGCCGCCCGACGTGCCAAGATGGCGGCGGGAGAGGCCGGAATGCGCAAAATTACCTCAAAAAGCCAACAAAACCCACCCAAAATGCACCCCGAAATCCCACACTGTCTCCTGGGGACCTCAAAAAATCTACGGGGTGCCCCAAAAATCAATAGGATGCCCCAAAAGCATCCAAATCCCAGTAAAATGCACCCAAAAATGCCAGCAGAAGGCCCAAACCCAAGGAAGTGCCCCCAAATCCCCAACTTCCCTCTTTAGAAGCCACTAAAATCCCCTCAAAGCTCCCAAATCCCATGAAATCACCCCAAATCCCATCATAACCCTTCAAAACTCATGGAAATGCCCCAAAATCCCATCAACCCCCCCAAAAAAAGGTTATCAGCACCACCAAAATCCCAAAGAAAGACAAAACCCAACAGAATTAACCCAAAACTAACCCTCCGAAAACCCACGTTGGCTCCCACAAAACCCCAGTATTTTCCCCCAAACCCTCCCAATATTTTCCCCAAAACCCTCTCGGAGCACCCCGTCGCTTTTTAACCAAAACCGTCAGAATTCGCCCCAAAACCCACCATGGCAGAGACGACGCGGGACACCATGACGGGGTCCCCCCGGGCGCTGTGGGGCATCCCGCGGCGGTCCAGGATGTAGAGGCAGGCCTCCAGCACCCCCGCGTCGAACTGGGGGGACCCCGAAATCAGGGACGCCCCAAAATGCCCACAATCCACCCCAAAATCCCCACGATTCCCCCCAAAATCCCCGCCATCCGCCCCAAAATCCAGCGGTTCTTTTGGGGTCTTCCCCGGATCCGTGTTGGTTTTGGGAACCCCCAATCATTTTTTGAAGGTGGCCCGTCATGATTTTGGGGACATTCTACGTTATTTTAGGTATTTTCCGTTTTTTAGGATCCTCCGTTTTAGGATATCCCAAAATTGTGGGGTCCTACCTGCCCATTTTGGGGTTCAATTCCACATTTTGGGGTCCCACCTCCACCTTAATGGATCCTCGGTTCCTTCGAGGTTCCCACCCGGATTTTTTGGGGTCGTCCGCATTTTTGGGGAGGATTCTCCTGGTTTTGGGGCCCTCCATTTTTGGGGTCCCCCCTTTTTTGGGGTACCTGCCCGTAGTTCCAGGAGCGCTCGGCGATCTGGTCCTCGGTGCCGTAGAAGATGCGCCCCGTCTCGTTAAGGACGTACTCGTTAAGGTCGCTCGTCTTCTCCATGTAGACGTTGTCATCTGCGGGGAGCCCCGAAACCGACAAATCTCAACCCGGGGAGCCCCAAAACTGACAAATTTTACACCGGGGAGACCCCAAAATGCCAAATCTCAACCTGAAGAGCCCCAAAACCAACAAATCTTACACCGGGGAGACCTAAAACTGACAAATCTCACACTGGAGAGCCTCGAAACCACCAAATTTCAACCCAAGGAGCCCCAAAACTGCCAAATCTTACACCAGGCAGACCCCAAAATGCCAAATCTCAACCTGAGGAGCCCCAAAACCAACAAATCTTACACTGGGGAGCCCCGAAATTGAGGAATCTCATCCTGGAGAGCCCCAAAACTGCCAAATAACCCATGGGGGAGCCCCGAAACCACCAAATAACCCATGGGGGAGCCCCGAAACTGCCAAATAACCCCCGGGGGAGCCTTGAAACCGCCAAATATCCAACTGGGAAGCCCTGAAACCGCCAAATCTCACCGGAAGGAGCCCCCAGCTTACCCAAACCTGCCGTTTTTCGCCCCGAAACGCTTCCTACTCACCGGGGCACCAGGGGTTGAAGAGGACGATGACGTCGTTGGCGTCCTCGAAGGGGGCGGCGTACTCGCCCACCCCCGTGCGGGTCTTGACGCTCAGGCGGTAGCGGCCAATGGGAGCGTCGGGCGGGGAGGTGACGCGGAGGTG
The DNA here is from genome assembly GCA_026413565.1 of Aythya baeri. Taxonomy (NCBI): domain Eukaryota; kingdom Metazoa; phylum Chordata; class Aves; order Anseriformes; family Anatidae; genus Aythya; species Aythya baeri. Next base: position 59,407 of record JAKRSJ010000121.1, on the reverse strand, counting down.
GAGGGCGGGGCCTCCGGGAGGCTCCGCCCCCTCCCCCAGGTCCTCCTCCTCCGCCGTCCAACCGGTGGCCGAGGTCTCGCCCAGCGGGATGAGGACGTGGGTGCCCTTGGCCACCTGCGGGTTGGGGCCTGCCGGGTGACATCACCAGTCCCGCCGTGACGTCATCAGCCCCGCCGTGACGTCACCACGCCCCCCAATTAACCCTCACCCCTTAATTGCCCTTCCCCAGCCTCCCCTGCCCTTCCCCTCTCCCCTTCCCCATCTTCCCCTCTCTCTCCCCGGCCTCCCCTGCCCTTCCCCTTTGCCCTTCCCCTTCCTTTCTTGCCCTTCCCCCTCCCCCTGCCCTTCCCTCTCCCCCTGCCCTTCCCCGCCCTCCCCTCGCCCCCCACGCCCCCCCTGACCGAGGGTGAGCTCCACGCAGAGGCTGTCGTCATCGGGGTCGAAGGGCCGGGGCAGGAGGACGCGGAGGTCGAAGGGCTGCCCCCGGCGCACCACCAGGTGGGGGCAGGCGAACTCGGCCGTGTGGTGGGCCACCCGATTGGCCGGCGAGCCCACCACCAGGCCCCGGGGAGCCAATAGGCCTGCAGGGGGCGGGCGGTGAAAACCCCGCGTCGATACGACCCCAGGAACCCCCAAAATCGCCCCAAAATCCTTCCATGGTGGGGGGCCTTGAAACCGTCATTTCCCCACCGGGCAGCACTTTCCTTACCCAACAGCCCAGGAATGGACCCAAAAAGGGTGTTTCTTACCCCAAAATGGGGATGCTGAGACACAGGGAGGGGTGTTGTTAGGGGGAGGGGGGCTTTAACCCCTTAAATTCCCCTTTTAGGGGCTTAAAAACCGTAAAATCGTCTTCCAGGGAGCCTTGACACTGCCTTTTTGCCCCAAAACAGCCTAAAATGTCCCCAAAAGTAGTGATTTTGGCCTAAAATGGTGACTGGGGAATGCAGGGGAGGGGTGCTAGGAGGGGAGACCCCAAAACCCTTAAATTTCCCTTGGGGGAGGCCAAGAAACCCCTAAAAGTGGCGCTGGGGGGGCCTTGAAACCGCCTTTTCTTTGCGAAAAGAGCCTGGAAACAGCCCCAAAATAGCATTTTTTCACCCCAAAACGAAGCGGGGTGGAAGAAGGGGAGAGGCACAACACGAGAACCCCCCAGGACACCCAACAGAGGAGGGGGGGAGCCCTGAAGCCCCAAATTTCCTTTAGGGGGGCCTCGAAACCGCCGCTTCCTCGCTGCGGGGAGCCTCGAAACCGCCTTTTTTGGTTATTTCCCCCCCTTTTTTTGCCAAAAACGGCCGTTTCTCGGCCCGAAACCCACCTGGCCGGATGGGCTGGGGGGGTCGCCGCCCCGGCACCTCCCCGGGGGGGGGCTCCCAGTCCTCGTTGCCCCGCCGGCAGCACCCGCAGCACCCGCAGCACCCCCCGAGGCGGCGCCAGAAGCCCCGGCGGGGGCGGGGGGCGGGGGCTGAGGGCGCCCCCCGCGGGCGGAAGCTGGCGGCCGCCCAGCGGCCCGGGTCCAGGCGGGGGTCGGCGTCCGGCATGGCCTGCGGGCACCAGTACGGACCAGTAAGGACCAGTAGGGACCGGTAGGGAGCTCCGCGGGACGGGACGGACCCCCTGCAGCCGGCGTGGTTGGCCCAGAACGGCCCATTAAGGCCCAGAAACCATTCCCAGTATAACCAGTAAGAGCGTTATGGACTGGTAGAGTCTACCAGAAACCAGTATGGACCAGTAAGGGCCAGTATGGACCAGTAGAGACCCCCAGAAACCAGTAGGGACCAGTAGGGACCCCCAGGAACCAGTAGGGACCTCCCAGAATGGCCCATTAAGGCCCCCAAGCCCTTCCCAGTATAACCAGTAAGACCATTATGGACCAGTAGAGTCTACCAGAAACCAGCACGGACCAGTAGGAACCAGTAAGGACCCCCAGGGACCAGTAAGGACCACCACGCACCAGTAAGAGCTCCCAGTATGGCCCCCGCAGGCCTTCAAACCCTTCCCAGTATGGCCCAGTGTCCCCAGTTCACCCCAGTTCCGCCCAGTAATCCCCTCGTTACCATCCAGCACAGCCCAGTAACCCCCAGTATGGCCCAGTAACCCCCCTCAGTGCTCCCAGTTCCCCCCAGTATGTCCCAGTAACCCCCCCAGTGCTCCCAGTACAGCCCAGTTCCCCCCAGTATGGCCCAGTAACCCCCCCAGTACTCCCAGTACAGCCCAGTTCCCCCAAATAACCCTCCCAGTATAGCCCATTTCCCCCCAGTATGCCCCAGTAACCCCCTCAGCCCCCTTCCAGTCTATCCCAGTCCCCCCAGTAGGGCCCAGCAGCCCCTCCCAGTGCTCCCAGTCCCTCCCAGTGCCGCGGGGACACTGGTCTGGGCCTGCCCGAGCCGCTCCCCCCCCGCCTCCTCCCCCGCCGCGGCCCGACCAGTTCCCCCAGTCCGCCCGCCGCCCCCACCCAGTGCTCCCAGTGCCCCCCAGTGCTCCCAGTGCCCACCAGTGCTCCCAGTAGCCCCCTGCTCAGGCTCCCAGCACTCCCAGTTGCCCCAGTGCTTCCAGTCAGCCCCTCCCAGTAACCCCAGGGGTTCCAGTAACCGCCCCAGTGCTCCCAGTATCCCTCCCTGTGTTCCCAGTATCCCCAGTATGACTCTCAGAGCCCTCCCAGTAACCCCTCCCAGTGCTCCCAGTAAACCCCCATCTTCCAGTAACCCCCTCCCACTGCTCCCAGTAACTCCCCCATCTCCCAGTGCCTCTTTGCCCCCTCCCAGTGCTCCCAGTAAGCCCCTCTGGGTCCTCCCAGTCACCCTCCTGACCCCTCCCAGTGCTCCCAGTTTGCCCAATAACTCTCTCCCACTGCTCCCAGTAACCACCAGTCCTCCCAGTATCCCCCCTGGGTCCTCCTGACAGCTCTGCCACTCCCTCCCAGTGCTCCCAGTTTGCCCAGTAACCCCCTGCCAGTGCTCCCAGTAAGCCTAACTTCTCCCAGTTTGCCCAGTAACCCCCTCCCAGTGCTCCCAGTAAGCCTAACTTCTCCCAGTTTGCCCAGTAAACCTCTCCCAGTTCTCCCAGTTTGCCCAGTAACCCCATCCCAGTGCTCCCAGTTTGCCCAGTATCCCCCTCTCAGTACTTCCAGTCTGCCCAGTGCCCCCCTCCCGCTGCCCCAGTACCTCCCAGCAGCTCCCAGTGCTCCCAGTGCCCCTCTCCCACTGGTGCCGGTGGCTCTAAGCAAAAGGGGCGGGGCCTCGGGGAGGAAGGGGCGTGGCCACCGCAGGCCCCGCCCCCCGATTGCCCCACACCTGTGGGGCCGGGCAGTCACTATGTGGCAAGAGGGGCGCCCATGGGGTGGGGCTATGGCTCACTATTTGGCGGGGCACTATCTGGCAGGGTGGGATGCTATGGGGTAGGGCAATGGCTCCCTATTTGGCAGGGGTCGCTATGGGAAGGGCAATGGTTCACTATGTGGCAGGGGGAGCGCTATGGGTCGAGGTAAGAGCTCCCTATTTGGCAAGGGTCCCTATGGGAAAACCAATGGCTGCTTGTTTGGCAGGGAGTCCCTATGGGAAACCCAATAGAACCTTATTTGGCAGGTGGTCCCTATGGGATAACCAATGGCTCCTTATTTGGCAGGCGGTCCCTATGGGAAAACCAGTGGCCACTTATTTGGCAGGGAGACACTAATGGGGTAAGGCAATGGCTCCCTTTTTGGCAGGGGTCCTTATGGGGAATCCAATGGCTCCGTATTTGGCAGAGCACTCACTATGGGGTAGGTCAATAGCTCCGTATTTGGCAGGGGTCCCTATGGGGTGGGTCAATGGCTCCTTATTTGGCAGGGCTCACCTTTGTGACCTGGCTCACTATTTGGCAAGGGAGGCACTATGGGATGAGCCTACAGCTCTCTATTTAGCATGAGCTCACTATCTGGCAGCGATGCAGAATGGCGCAACCCCATGACTCCCTTTGTGGCAGGCGGCTCACTATGTGGCAGGGCGACCACAGGGCACGTCCACAGGCTCCAGATTTCGCAAGGGGCGGGGCGGCTCCCTATTTGGCAGGGGTGGCTCACTATTTAGCCGCGGGGCGGCTGCTGGGCGGGGCCGGGCGGCTCACAATTCAGCAGGGCGGGAGCACTATTTGGCAAGGGAAGGGCTGCAGGGCACGGCCAGGCGGGCTCCCTTTTTGGCAGGCCCGGGCGCGGCTCACTATTTGGCGGCTGAACAGGTCCGGCAGCCGCGTGGGGCCCCCCCCCACCCCGAGGTGGCGCAACCAGGCTGGTGGTGAAGCAACTGGGAGGAACTGGGAGGAACTGGGTGGGACTGGGAAGAGCCGGCGCCTGGGCGGGGCCACCAGTCCCACCCCCATGACGTCACTTTATTGGGGCGCCTGCCCCTTTAACAGCCTGAGGGAGGCGGAGCCAGGTCCGAAGGGAAAGGGGGCGGAGCAACCAGAGCCGGCCAATCAGGCGAGGGCGACGGTCACGTGGGGGAGGAGCTTGTCCAGCTGGGCGGCGGCCTCGGGGGCGGCGGCCAGCGGCGTCCCGACCAATCGCAGGCGAGCCAGGCGGGGGCAGGAGGCCAATGGGGCCAGGTCGGAGGCGTGGCTTATGGCTGAGGGGGGCGGAGTCAAGGAGGGTGTGGCACACAGAGAGCAGCAAGCCCCGCCCACCAGTTCCCATTCATAAATAGCTTTAAGCCCCGCCCATTTCCACAAAGCCACACCCACATTTCATATAGCCCCTCCCCTTTCTGCCAAGCCCCTCCCACACAAACCACGCCCATTAAGCCCCGCCCCCTTCCATAATCCATCAAACCCCATCCCATTAGCCCCCACCCCATTGAACCCCGCCCCATTAAGCCCCGCCCACCGCTCCAAGCCCGGCCCCCCATGGCTCTAAGCCCCGCCCCCTGGGTACGGTTGCCGTCCAATCGCAGCTCCTCCAGGCGGGGGAGGGGCGGGAGCCCCCGCAGGCTCCGCACCCGGTTCCGGGACACGTCCAGCACCTGAATGGGGAAGGGGGCGGGGCCAAAAAAAATCACATGACCGCCACCACGTGACCCCCCCCATCCCCAAAATTGAGTCACGTGACCTGCAGGCGCCGCAGCCCCCCCAGCCCCGGGGGCAGCGCCCCCAGCTCGTTCCCGGCCAGCTCCAGGCGGGTGGCGAGAGCGGCGCGCTCCAGCAGAGGAAGTGACGTCAGAGCCTGAGAGGGGCGTGGCCATAACCGTGGGGGGCGTGGCCAACCCCTGGGGGGCGTGGTCACCCCCTGGGGGGCGTGGCCTCACCACCAGGGTGCGGCCATTAAGGGTGAGGTCGCTGCAGGGCGTGGTGCTGAGGGGGTGGGGCTTCCATAAGCCCCGCCCCCTTTAGCCCACCAGGCCCCACCCCCTTTACCTTGTCCTGGAGGCGGAGCTCCCCAAGCCCCGCCCCCTCGCGCAGCAGCTCCAGCGCCACCTCCGCCCGCGAGGCCAGGTCGGCCACGAAGCCGCGCCGCAGCGGGTCCGCCTCCTGCCCCCAGAAAAAGGGGTGGGGCCTCGTGAGGCCACGCCCCCTTTTCTGGAAGCTCCGCCCCCTTTTTGGAAGCCCCGCCCCCTCTCACCTGCAGGCAGCGCAGGCAGCGCCGCAGCTCCTCACCGTGCGCCCGTGGCCCCAGGGCGCCCAGCAGCAGGGACAGGGTTAACAGGCAGCCTGGGGGCGTGGCCAAGCAAAAGGGGCGTGGTCAGGTGGGCGTGGTCACCCGGGGGGAGGGGCTTAAAGGGGTAAGGGGGCGGGGCTTACCCCGGCTGCGTGGCTCCAGCTCCAGCAGCTCCCGGCAGGCCTGGGCCAGCTCCGAGAGCACCGCGGGGTCGGACACGCCCACTTCCGGCCTGGGGGCGGGGCCACGGGTCAGGGGGCGTGGCCTACCCCCAATGGGTGTGGCCTAGCCCCAGGGGGAGGGGCCTAACCCCAAGGGGAAGGGCCTCGATTATTGCCCCAGTGGATAGGAAAGGGGCGTGGCTTATTGTAGGGGGCGTGGCTTATCGTAAGGGGTGGGGCTGAATCAAGAGGGCGTAGCCTGGTGGTTGAAAGGGGCGTGGCCAGCCTCATTATAGCTTAAAAGGAGCAATGCCATAGGGGTAAGGGGGCGTGGCTTGTGGCAAGCGGGCGTGGCTTAATAGAGCAAGAGGGGCTTAATGGAAAATGGGCGTGGCTTGCCTGAAATGGGGCGTGGCTTATAGGAAGGGGCGTGGCTTTGATGCCTCATTCCCCCTGCTCTCACAGTACCATGAAAAGAGGACTGGCTTGAGAAAAAAGGGGCGTGGCTTGAGGAAAAGGGGCGTGGCTTACCAGATCAGCTCCCGGGCCTCGATTGGCTCCTGCCACCACGCCTCAGTTTCCCCTGCGGGGTGGGGAGGGGTCAAAAGGGGGCGGAGCCATGCATAAACACAGGGGGCAGGGCTTTAAAAGGGGGCGTGGCCTCCTACCTGGGCGGAGCGTCACGAAGTGGGTGGGGCCTTGTTGCCAGGTGACGCGGAGGCGGGCGGGGGGCGTGGCCAGGCCAGGAGGGAGGGGGCAGAGCTGGGGGGAGGCGTCACATGGAGGTGGAGCCTCTTGGCTTTGACCCCGCCCATTTTTAATTAACCCCGCCCACTTCCCCACTGGACCCGCCCCCCAGTGACGTCACACTTACCCAGAAGCAGCTGGGGCGGGGGCGGCCATCGGCGGGGCGCCAGGGCCCGGGGAGGGGGCGGTCCTCAAGAGAGGCCTCCAGGGAGCCGGGGGACACCTGGGGGGCGGGGCTTATCAAAGGGGGCGGGGCTTACCGAGGGGCGTGGCTTATGTGGAGAGGCGGGGCTTAATGGAAAGGGGCGTGGATTACCAGAAAGGGGGCGTGGTTTATCAGAAGGGGCTTCCCATTGCTCCCATTGTAGAATGGAAAGGGGCGTGGCTTAAGGAAAAGGGGGCGTGGCTTAGGGGAAAAGGGGGCGTGGCCTCACCACAACAGGGCGGGAGAAGGCGGCAGCCAGCGTGCCGTCCTCCAGGTCGGCGTGGAGGCTCAGGAGGCGGGGCGTGGGCGTGGCTAAGCAAACGAGGGGGCGTGGTCAACGTGGGCGTGTCCCGCAGTTGACCACGCCCCCTTTTGGCCCCGCCCCTACCGCGGGCCAGCAGGCAGCGCAGGTAGACCCAGGCGCTCTGGTCCTGCGGGTCGGTGAAGACGGCGTTCTGCACCAGCTCCAGCTCTGGTTTGGGTCAAAACCACCCGATTTTAGGTCACAAAGACCCCAAACTCAGCGTTTTTCGCCCCAAAGGCCCTCCCCGCACCTTGTCGCAGCCGTTCCGGGGGCAGGGGCCCGGCGGCCAGCAGGCGGCCCCGGTGGTGCCAGGCCGAGAAGTTGGAGAAGTCGCGGGCCAGCAGCTGGGCCGTGAAGGACAGCTCGGCCTCGGCCTCCGCCCCCACCTCCGCCTCCGCCCGGCGGTGCTCCCACGCATGGACTGCGGGGGGAGCCCGCTCAGCGCTCCCAGTGCGCACCAGTACGGGCCAGTATGGACCAGCGCGCACTGGGAGGCGCTGGAAGGGCTCCCGGTCGGGTGGCAGAGGGCAAAGCGGCCTCCAAATACAGGGGTAGGGGCCCAAAACTCATCCCAGTAAAACCATAGAAACCCAAAATGGCCTTCCAGTATAGCCCGGTATGGTTTCAAAGAGCTAAAGGTTCTCCCAGTATGTCCCAGTATGACCCAGTATAGCTTTAAAGACCCTAAAGGGCCTCCCAGTACAGTTCTAGAGGCCCAAACAGCCTCCCAGTACAGCCCAAGACTCCCAAAATGGCCTCCCAGTTCATCCCAGTACAGCCCAGAGACCCAAAAGTCCTCCCAGTATGTCCCAGTATAACCCAGTATGGCTTTAGAAACCCTACAAGTCCTCCCAGTTTGGCTATAGAGGCCCCAAACATCCTACCAGTATATTCCAGTAGGGTTTTAGAGACCTAAAACTCCTCCCAGTAGGGTTAGGGACACCCCAAATACCTCCCCAGTATCACCCAGTATGGCCTTAGAGACCAAAATCTCTTCCCAGTACACCCCAGTATCACCCAGTATGGTTCCAGAAGCCTCAAACTCCTCCCAGTATCACCCCAGACACCCAAAACATCCTCCCAGTACATCCCAGTATGGCTTTCGAGGCCTAAAACTCCTCCCAGTAGAGTTTGGGACGCCCAAAATAACCTCCCAGTATACCTCAGTATCACCCAGTATGGTTTTAGAGACCTAAAACCCCTCCCAGTATCACCCGAAAGCCCTCCCAGCATAAACCAGTTGGTTTCAGAGGTCCAAAGCCTCTCCCAGTATCACCAGTAAGCCCTCCCAACATAAACCAGCAAAGTCTTTTGAACCCAAAACTCCTCCCAGTGCATCCCAGTGTGGTTTCAGGGACTCCCAGTATGGCTTGGGACCCCCAACCCGCCCTCCCAGTGCCTCCCAGTACCACCCACTCCCCCTCCCAGTCCAAACCAGTAACCCCCTACCCCCAAAATCCCCCCTCAAACCCCCTTTTTTCACCCCAAAACCCCCCAAATCCCCCCCGGATCCCCTCCTAGCGGCCCCCCGGCGCCCCCCAGCGCCCTCCCAGTGCCTCCCAGTGCTCCCAGTCTCACAGTTGCGGGGGTCGGCCTCCAGCAGGCGGGCGCAGAAGGCGCTCTGGGCGGCGGGGTCGGGGGGCGCGTGCCGCAGCACCCAGCGCCGGTGGTGCCAGGCCCCGTAGGATTTGGGGTTCACCCCCAGGCACCCCCCCACGAAGGCCAGCTCCCCCGGCACCCTGCGCACCAGTACGGGCCAGTATAAACCAGTAGGAACCAGTACGAAACGCTACAAACCACTAAAAACCAGTACAAACCAGTATAAACCCCTATAGAGCAATACAGCCCCGCACATGCCCTTAAATGGTCCCCGGTGACCCCCAGTTCCCTCCCAGTATAGCGCAGTATGGCCCAGTTTCCTCCCAGTACATCCCAGTTCCCTCCCAGTATGGCCCAATCCCCCCATATCCCCCCCAAGTCCCCTCCCAGTGCCTCCCAGTATATCCCAGTGCCCCCCAATTGCCCCCATACCTCCTCCCAGTTGCTCCCAGTGCCCCCGTATCCTCTCCCAGTATATCCCAGTACCCCCAACCCCCCCAAATCCCCCTCCAGTGCCTCCCAGTATCCCCCAGTCCCCCTTAGGCCCCCCAGTCCCCCCAACCCCCTCCTCGCTCCCCCTCCCTCCCCTAAAGCCCCGCCCACTCCTCGAGGCCCCGCCCCCGGCCCCGCCGCCCACCAATCGCCGCCCAGCAGCTCCAGCGCGCGCCGCCGCAGGTTCCAGCACGTGCCCACGTCGGGATTGGCCGCCAGCACCGCCCCCGTCAGCTCCACCACTTCCGCGTCCAGCTCGCCCCGCCCCCGCTGCGCCATAGGCCGGCGCGGCTCAGTGGGCGGGGCCACGCGCCGAGACGGGGCGTTATTGGTGTAGGGGGCGGGGTTACCTTGTCAATCAGCGTCGCCATGGCGACGCGGTAGCGCCGCAGCTTCTCCTCGCGCTGCTTGCGGCGCGCGGCGTCCGGGGGGCGGAGCTTGAGGCGGCCGTGCTGCGGGGCATGCTGGGATTGGGAGGGGGCGGGGGAGCGGGGAGGGGGCTGGGGGGCACTGGGAGGGGCTGGGGGGACTGGGGGATACTGGGAGGGGTCTGGGATGTACTGGGGGGTTACTGGGAGCTACTGGAACAGACTGGGAGGGATTAGGAGAGGGCTGGGGGATACTGGGAGGGACTGGGAAGCAACTGGGAAGGGCTAAGAGGCAACTGGGAGGCACTGGGGTAGACTGGGATGGACTGGGAGGCACTGGGATGGGACTTGGAGGTGACTGGGAGGCACTGGGATATACTGGGAGGGGCCTGGGATGGACTGGGAAAGACTGGGAGGGGCTGGGAGGCACTGGGAGGGATAAGAAAAAGATTCGAGGATACTGGGATGTACCGGGAGGGCACTGGGATGAACTGGGGCGTACTGGAGGGTTACTGGGAGCTGCCTGGGCGGGGCCGGAAGGCACTGGGAGCTACTGGGAAGAAATTGGGGGGCTACTGGGAGTAACTGGGGGGCTACTGGGAGGTACTGGGGGGCTACTGGGGAGGGCCAGGGGGTGACTGGGGGGCTACTGGGAGGAACTGGGCCGTACTGGGAAGCACTGGGGCCGCGGGGCATTGTGGGCCGGACTCACCATGGCGGCGGGGAGCAGCGAGAGGCACCGGGGCCGGGAGCGGCGGGGCGGGCGCGGGGCACGCCGGGAAGGAGGCGGAACGGGGGGCGGAGCCTGGTGGAGGTGGTGAAACCGCCCCCAAGATGGCGGCCGCCACGGTGCCACCAAGATGGCGGCAGCCAGTGGCGGCGGCCATTTTGTCCCTCCCTCTTTCAGCGGTGCGGAGTGGCCGCCGCCATTTTGTGGCACCTCCTCCTCCTCCTGTCCGCTGAAGGCCTGCGGGCGCCATGGGGGTGCGGCGGGGCCGGGGGGGCCCGGGGGGCCCGGGGCTGGAGGGCGACGTCGCCGCTTATTTTAGACGGGCTCTGGAGACGCTGCAGGAGGGGCTGAGCCCGGAGGAGCTCGGTAAAAGCGGCCGGGGGGCGCTGGGGGCTGCGGGAGGGTTCCTGAGGGGGGTTGCTGAGGGGAACTGGGGGTTTTGTGAGGGGATGAAGGGGTTAAAATGGGCTTTTGGGGGGATTGAGGGTTATTTGAAGGGTTCATGAGGGGATTTAGGGGGTTAGAGAGGGTCTTGGGGGCGCTGAAGCTCTTTTCAAAGCTCCATGAGGGGATTTTGGGGCTCCGTGAGGTGATTTGAGGGGGGAGGAACGCTCCTCTGACAGGAATTTGGGGTTTTATGAGGGAATAAAGGGGTTAAAGTGGACTTTTTGGGAGGCTGGGTGGGTATTTGAGGGGTTCATGAGGGGATTTGCGGGGCTTGTGGCTTTTTGGGGGGATTCATGAGGGGATTTGAGGGGGTGCAAGGCTTCTCTGAGAGGAATTGGGTGTTTTGTGAGGGAATAAAGAGGTATAAGGGGAGTAAATGGGAATTGTGGCGTATTAGAGGGGTTTATGAGGGGATTTAGGGATTTAGAGAGGGTTTTAAGGGGGTTGAGGCTCTTTTAGGGGCTCCATGAGGGGATTTGGGGGCTCCGTGAGGTGATTTGAGGGGGGAGGGAGGCTCCTCTGACAAGAATTTGTTTTTTTATGAGGGAATAAAGGGGTTAAAACAGATGTTTTTGGGGGTTGAGGCTTATTTGAGGGGTCCATGAGGAGATTTGGGGGGTTGAAGAGGTTTTTCTGGGGGGTTGAGGCTCTTCTGGGGCCTTATGAGGGGATTTGGGCTCCTTAAGCCTTCCCTGAGGAGATTTGGGGTCTCCATGAAGCATTTTGCGTAGAAAAAAGTCCATTTTTAAGGATTTTTAGGATTTTCTGAAGGGATTCTGCTTTTTTAGGGAGCCATTTAGGGGAAAATTAGAAAAATTTGGGATTCTTAATGGGATGTGAAGGTAGTTTTATAGGATTTTATTTTTTTAGGGAGCCATTTAGGGAAAATATAGAGAAAATTGGGGTTGTTAATGGGATTTGAAAGCATTTTTATAGGATTTTTATTTTTTTAGGAGCTATTTGGGGGAAAAGCAGAGACATTCAGGATTCTTAATGGGGTTTGAGAGTGTTTTTTTTAGGATTTCGTTCTCTTAGGGAATTGGGGAAAATAGAGAAATTAAGGATTTTTAATGGGCTTTGGAGGAATTCTTACAGGATCTTATTTCTTTAGGAAGCCATTTAGAGGGAAAACAGATAAATTCGGGATTTTTAATGGGATTTGAAAGCATTTTTATAGGATTTCCTTCTTTCGGGAGCCATTTGGGGGCGACGAGGCCAACTTCCCCCCCTAACTCCTTACAACCAAGCTGCCTAAGATCTTAATGCAGAGTTTTATAATATTTTTTGCTCTTTCCCAGATCTTTTTGCCCCAAACGTGCTGGAGGAGGCGGCGGCGGCGGGCGCGGGGGCGGCGCTGGACCCCAGCGGCTCGCGGCTGCTGGAGGCGCTGCTGCCCCGGGCGCCGGCGGCGGCGCTGAGCCGGGTGCTGAGCCCCTTGGTGGGGGGCTTGGGGGGGCCCGCGGGGCACCCCCTGGGAGCCCGGGTGCTGGAGGCGGCCCTGAGGCGCGTCCCCGAGGTTTTGGGGTCAGAACGAGAGGTTTTGGGGCAGCTGGAGGAGGCGGTGAGGCGGCAGGCGGAGGCGGTGCGGGGCGAGGCGCTGGCGTTCGCCCGGCACCCCAACGGCAGCTTCGTGCTCAGGGCGCTGCTGAGGGCCCTGGGGGGCGGCCCCGGGTGAGGTGAGAGGGGTTTTGGGGGGGTTCGGGGCATTTTGGGGGGTTTGGCGGGGTTATTGGGAGGCTTTTGGGGGTTTAGGGGATAGTTGGGGGGTTGGGGGCGATTTGGGGTTTTTGGGGGCACTTGGAGGGTTTTAGGGTGAGTTTGGGGGATTATCAGGGGTGTTTTGGGGGCTTTTATGGGGTTATTGGGGGACATTTTGGGGGTATTGGGGTTTTTGGGGTGATTTTGGGGGGATTAGGGGATTTCTGGGGGGGGTTAGGGGATTATTGGGGGATTATTTAGGTTTTTAGGGGATTGTGGGGGGATTATTGGGGGGGTTTAGGGGATTATTAGGGGTTTTGGGGGCTTTTGGGAGGGGTTTAAGGGATTATTGGGGCTTTTGTTTTTTGGGGGCATTATTAGGGGATTATTAGGGGGTTTTAGAGGATTTTTGGGGTCTTTTGTGGTTTTTTTTTTTTTTTTTAGGGGATTTGGGGTTATTTTGGGGCAACATTGGGGTATTTTGGGGGGTTTCAGGGCATTATTTGGGTTATCGGAGAGCAATTAAGGGCAATTAGCATTAATTAAGGGCAGAACAAATTGACGGGAAGGGCAATTAATTAATTCCTGATGCCCTTAATTAACGGGAGGGGGTAATTAGGGGAAGGAGCCGTGCTCTCACTGCTTCTTGCCCCCCCAGACCCCCCTCACCACCCCGAGGGGGCGGAGCCTAAATGGAAGGGGGCGGAGCCAGCACCAGAGGGGGTGGAGCTGAAGCCAAAGGGGGCGGGGCTTCCCCCCTCCTTCCCTCTCCTCCTGGAGCAGCTGGCGGAGACCCTGGAGGAGAATCTGCCCTGTGAGTGGGGGGGGGGGGGGACAATTACCCCCCTAATTAACCCCTAATTAACCCCCAGACCCCTTAATTACCCTTTAACCCCCTTAATTACCCCCCTGACCCCACTAATTACCCTCCCAGCCCCCATAATGACCCCCCTAATCCCCCCCTACTTAACCCCCTGACCCCCCTAATTGCCCCCATCCCCTAATTACCCCCTAATTAGCCCCGCCCCACTAATTACCCCGCTAATTGCCCCCAGCCCTGGTGTCCCCGCCCTGCGCCAGCCTCTGCCTGCAGGCGGCGCTGGAGGCGCTGCACCACAGCCAATCAGCTGCCTGCGCCCGCCTCTGCCAAGCCCTCATTGGCTACCTGGTGCCGCCCGGACACGCCCCTGGGGAGAGGTGAGATCCCATTGGCTGGTGCTGGGGGCGGGATTTGGGTGCAGGGGGCGGGGTTTGGGGAAAAGGGGAGGGGCTTAGGGGAGAGGGGATGGGGCTGGGGGGAGGGGCTTGGAGGGCTGGTTTTGGATTGGCTGGGGGGTTCTGGCTGCTTGTTTCTGACTGGTCAGTGAGTCTAACTGCCCTTTTCTGATTGGGTGGTGGCTCTGGTTGCCTGTTTCTGATTGGCCGGGGCTTCCATCTCCTGTCTCTCGCCCGCAGCCCCCTGGTGTCGGCCCTGGAGGACGCGCAGCGCGGCCGCCTGGTGGAGGCGCTGTTCGGGGCCGCGGGGCCACGGCGCCTGCGGGGCCTCTTCCGGGAGCACCTGCGGGGCCGCCTGCTGGGCGTGGCCACGCACCGGCTGGCCAATCACGGCCTGCAGCGCCTGCTGGACCACGCCCCCCGCGATGTGGTAGGCGGGGCCTCGGCAGGCCTAAAGGGGGGGAGGCTCCACCCCTTGTGGGCGGGGCCTGGTGTGTGTGTGTGGGGGCGGGGCTTGGTGCGGGTGGGTGTGGCTAACGCTGGCTCCGCCCCCAGGTGGGGGAGGTGCTGGAGGAGCTGGGCCCTGCCCTGCGGCAGCCCCTGGCGCGGGGGCACCCCGGGGTGCTCACGGCCCTGGCAGGCGCCTGCCGCCGCCACCCCCCCCTGCAGCCACTGGCCCTGCGCCGCCTCCTCGAGGTAAGCCCCGCCCCTTTCTGATAAGCCACGCCCCCTCTCGGGAAAGGCACGCCCCTTCTGATAAGCTCCGCCCTCTCCTGCTCTCGTCCAATAGGCTGTCGACTGCTGGGAGCCGCCTGAGCGCCACCGGAGCTGCCTGGGGCCACTGGGGGCCCTCAGGCCCTGGGGGGGCGGGGACAGCGACAAGGGGGCGGGGCCTGAGGTGAGGGGCGGGGCCACGGGGACGGGGCGGGGCTTCCTGGATCCCCTGGGTTTATCCCAGTTCCTCCCAGTCTCCTCTAATCCCCTCCCAGTACCTCTGAAACCCCTCCCAGTCCCCTCCCAGTATATCCCAGTGCCTGCCAGTCCCCTCCCAGTACCCCAAATCCCCACCCAGTGCCTCCCAGTCCCCTCTAATCCCATCTAAACCCTTCCCAGTCCCCCCAGACCCCCTCCCAGTATACCCCACTGCCTCCCAATACATCCCAGTGCGTCCCAGTTCCCTCCCATTATAACCCATTATATCCCAGCCCTCTTCCAGTACATCCCAGTGCCTCCCAGTCCCCTCCCAGTATATCCCAGTATACCCCAGTCTCCCCTCAGTCCCCTCCCAGTCCCCTCCCAGTATCCCCCAGTGCCTCCCAGCGCCCCTCTCTCCCCCCGCAGCTCTCGGTGACGGTGCCGGGCTCGCTGCTGCTCCAGCACCTGCTGCACTTCTCGGACCCGGGCCCGGTGCTGGGGGCGCTGGAGGCGCTGCCCCCCCCGGCGCTGGCGGCGCTGGCGCTCAGCCCCCCCGGCAGCCGCGTGTGGGACGCGCTCCTCAGCGCCCCCCCCGTGCCCCCCCGCACCCGCCGCCGCCTCCTGCGCAAGCTGAAGGTACCGGCCGCCATTTAGGGGGCGTGGCCTCCTCCCCGTGACCTCACTTCCTGTTCCCGGGGGCTAACGGCTCTCCTCCCAGGGCCGCTTCCTGTCCCTCGCCTGCCACCGCAACGGCAGCCGCGTCCTCGACGCCATCTTCGCCTCCGCCTCGCCCCGCGCCTGCGCCGCCATCGCCGCCGAGCTGGGTGAGCCCCCCCAAAACGCCCCCCAGACTCTATGGCCCCCTCCAACGCCCCCCACCCCGTTATAACCCCCCCAACGCCCCCCTGCAGCCCCCCAGCGCCCGGCGCTGCTGCGGGACCCCCACGGGCGCGGCGTGGAGCGGCGCCTCCGGCCCTGGCTGGAGGACTGAGAGCCAGCGAGTTGCTGCCGCCGGGGTAGAGAGGCGTCAGGGGCGGAGCTTGGAGAAGCCGGACGGAGGTGAGATCATAGAGAGGTTTTTGGGGGTAGAAAGTCGCTCACCTTGGTGCGGAGATCATAGAGGAGCTGGAGGACTGTAGAGTGTCGCCAAACCGTGGGCGGGGCTCAAACCACTGGGATCTTGGAGGACTGAGGGGTAGAGTGTCACCCCTCTGTTCTGCAACCATAGAGGACCTTGGAGGGCTACCAACCATAGAGCAGCCTGGAGGACCACTGACCATAGAGGTGGTGGAAGACCAGTGACCATAGAGTTGTTGGAGGATCACCAACCATAGAGCGGCTGGTGGGCCACCAACCATAGAGCTCCTGGGGAAACTGGTGACCATAGAGCTCCTGGAGGACTGGTGACCACAGAGTTCCTGAAGGACTGAGGACGCCACCGGGTGACGCTCTGGTACCTCCTAGCCCAGTCTCGTCTGCTCTATTTTTTCTATTTTATCCCTATTTTTATAAATTAACCGGTTTTTTTATGTTTACACATCATTTTCAGGACCAGGGGGCGGGGCCAGGCGCGTTGGCTCCTCCCCTACACCCCCACGCCCTTTGACGGCCATTTTGTCCCCCCCCACGAGTCCTCCAAACCATTTCACAGCTCTTTATTGGCAGATTCCAGGGAGAGGGGGCGGAGCTACAAGTTTGGGCGGGGCTATGTCAAGGGGGCGGGGCTTAGTGCTCGTAGGCCCCGCCCCTTTGCGGGGCGCTGTCCAGCAGGCGGCGCAGGAGGGCCGAGAGGTTGAGCAGGCTCTGCCCCACGGCGCGCGTGGTGGCCGCCAGCAGCCGCAGCAGCTCCCTGGGGGGGGGGGGACACAAATGGGGGGCTCGGAGCTGCCCCACGGCACCGCGCTATGGGGCAGGAGCCCCCACTGTGGGGCGGGAGCCACTTAAGGGGCAGGAGAGTGACTCCCGTAAGGCGAGAGTGACCCCGCAGCCATGGGGCGGCCCCACAAGTCGGGGGGGTCATGTGGGGCAGGAGGAGACCGCATGGGGCCAACGTTGACCCAGTGGAGCACGAAGAGCTGCTACGGGGCAGGACCTTTCTGTGCCCCATTGGGATCTCCGTGGGGCGAGCACCCGACGGGGCCAACCCCGCAGCCAACCGGGGTTCCTGTGGGTCAGGGGGAGCTTTTTTGGGGTTTTTGGGCACCCACCTGAGCAGGCGCTCGGGGCCCAGCCCCACCACGTCGCAGCGCAGCCCCCGCACGGCCGCCGTCACCCGCAGCCGCCCCACCAGGTCCCGGGGCCCAGCGCGCGCCAGCGCCACCGTCACCCGCGCCACCTCGTCCCCGCCCCGCGCCCCGGGGGGCTCCCACTGCCCCCCGAACGTCACTGCCTGCGGGTTTGGGGAGAAAAAGGGGGGTTTTAGGGGCGCCGAGCAGCCTGCAGGGGGTTTTTGGGGTTTTCTGGGCTCACCTTCGGGGGTTCCCAGCGCTGGCCCGGCCCCAAAGCCACCAGCGGGGTGTGGGGCGGCAGCGCCCCCAAGAAGCCCTCGGTGTCCACGGCCGTGCCGTCCTCCGCCAGCACCAGCTCCACCGGCAGGGGCAGGCCCAGAGCCTCGGCAGCCTGCCCCGGGGGGCAATTACGGGGTCGGGGGGGCAGTTATTAGGGTCAGTGGGGTGGTTATGGGGTGATTCGGTTGGGTTGTGGGGTCGATTTTTGGACCTGAGTTAGACTGGGGCACAATTAGGGCCCTCCTGGGGGTAACTGGGAGCTTGGGGGGTAATTTTAGGGGTTCCCCAGGGGCAATTGTGGGTCGTGGGGCAATTATGGGGTCTTATGGGGTGAATCAGTTGGGTTGTGGGGTGAATTATGGGACCTGAGTGCGATTTGGGGGAGCCTGGGAGCAATTAGCGGGCTCCCACGGGGCAATTTGGAGTCCTGGGGGTAATTTGAGGGGTTCCCAAGGGCAATTGTGGGTCCTGGTGGCAATTATAGGGTCGGTGGGGCAGTTATGGGGTGATTTTGTTGGGTTGTGTGGACAATTACGGGGTCTTAGTGCGATTTGAGGGCTCCCCAGGGGCAATTTAAGGTTCTGGGGGCAATTAGGGACTGTGGGGGTAATTTTATGGGGTCCCAAGGAGCAATTGTGGGTCTCGGGGGCCAATTATGGGTCTTGGGGGTAATTAAGGGGCTCTTGGGGCAATTAGGGTGCTCCCAAGTGGGCAATTACGGCTCTTGGGGGCAATTTAGGGGGTTTAAAGGGGTTGATTAGGGTCCAATTGGGGCTGATTAGGGGAAGTTTGGGGGCAATTGCAAGTCTTGGGGGTCCATTTGGGGGGTATTGGGGGCAATTATGGGATGGCCCAGGGGGGCAATTATGGGCTGTAGGGGGGCAATTGGGGGTCTGGGGGATAATTGGGGGATCCAAGGAGGGCAATTTTGGCTCTTGGGGGTAATTAGAGGGAACCTTGGGGGCAATTAGGGGTCTGGGGGGTAATTAGGGATGGGTGGGGGCAATTAGTGGTGGCCTGGGGGCAATTGGGGGTCACGGGGGCAGTTGTGGGGGGTCTTGGGGGCAATCAGGGGGCTCCCAAGGGGGCAATTAGTGCCCCTGGGGGGCAATTACCGGGGGTCTTAGGGGTCATTAAGGCCCGTGGGGGTAATTAGGGGGTCCAGGGAGGTAATTAAGGCGCCCCAGGGGGCAATTAGAGGGTCCCGGGGGCAATTGGGGCCTCACCTGCCCCCGCAGCTCCTCCAGGCCGGCCGCCAGCACCCCCCGGGGCCGCCCCCGGCGGTGGTCGCACACCCAAAATGGCCGCGGGGGCGGGGCCGGGGCTGGCCAGGCCTTGCGGGCCACCGTCCTGAGAGGGGGGCGGGGCGAGAGACAAGCCACGCCCTCAAGATGGCCGCCTCAGCTGGGCGCCGCCATCAACATGGCGGCTCCCCGCGGCACCTCCCCCTCAAAATGGCAGCGCCCATTCATAATGGCCGCCGCCACACCCAAGATGGCGGCATTCACACAGAAAAATGGCAGCCTCCACACTCAATATGGCGGCCTCCACACCCAAGATGGCGCCTTACACCCAAACCCATAGCCCCCGCCCAAGATGGCGCTGCCCATTCCCCTCCGCCGCCGCTCCCCCCGGGCCGCTCCCCGCGCTCACCGGAGCACCTCCATGGCCGGGGGGTCCCGGAGGGTCCCGGGGAGGTTTCGGGGGTCCCTGGGGGGGTTCCCGGGGCTTCCGGGCCCCGCGCTGGGCGCTGCGAGCGGGGAGGCCTCGGGCGAGCTCCGGGGCCAACTGCGAGGCCTGGGGGCGGGGCGCGCTTAAGAGCGGGGCGCGCAGCCAATCAGCGGCGCGCATGCAAATGAGCGAGGGGGCGGGGGAAGCGCCTGTCCATCACGCCGCGGCCCTCGCTTCCCATTGGCCGCCGCGCCGTCACGTGGCTGGGGGCCAAGATGGCGGCGCCCATGGCGGCGCGGCGGCTGCTGCGGGCCCCGTGGGGGACCCGGGGGGCGGCGGGGCGCAAGGCACGGCGGGACGGGGGCGGGGCCTGGGGGCCTATGGGGTCCCTATGGTGTCCCTATTGGGGGCTCGGGGGGGCCCTATAGGGTCTTGGGGGTCCCTATGGGGCTCTACGGGGTCCCTGTGGGGTCTGGAGGGTTTTGGGGCGTCCCTAAAGGGCCTGGGGGGCTCTGGGGGGTCCCTATAGGGCTCTCTGGGGTCTCTGTATGGGCTGGGGGGGTCCCTATAGGGTCCCTGTGGGGCTCGGGGGGAGGGTTGGGGGTTCCCTATAGGGCCTGGGGGGCTCTGGGAGGTCCCTAAGGGGCGCTGGGGGCTCTCTATAGGGCCTGGGGGGTCCCTGTGGTTCTATAGGGCCCCCTATAGGGCCCCGCTGACCCCGTCCCTGCAGCACGCAGGGGCCGTGCACCCCGGGGCCCTGCAGCTGCCCCCGGCCCTGGCGCAGGCGGCGCGGATCCTGCTGCAGGAGGGAGGTATGGGGGCTATAGGGGGCTATAGGGGGCTATAGGGGGCTGGGGGGGGCTGTAGGGGCTGTTTTGGGGGTTATAGGGGATCTATAGGGGGGTTATAGGGGCTGGGGGGATGTATAGGGGGTCTGTAGGGGTTATAAGGGATCTATAGGGGATCTATAGGGGATCTAGGAGCTCTATAGGGGCCATATAGGGGATCTAGGGGATCCATAGGGACCATGTAAGGGTTATAGGGGATCTATAGGGGCCATACAGGGGCAGGAGGGGATCTACAGGGCAAATACAGGGGCAATGGGGGATCCTATAGGGCTTATAAGTGATCCATAGGAGATCTATAGGGGTCTAGGAATCTATAGGAGAAATATAGGGGTTATAGGGGATCTATAGGGGCCATACAGGGGCGGTAGGGGTTCTATAGGGGGTCTGTAGGGCCGTGCTGACCCCCCCCTTTCCCCTATAGGCTGGAGCCGGGAGCAGGCGGAGGCGCTGAGGCTGCGGCTGTGGGGGCGGCACCCCCCCGGTGAGCGGGGCGGTGACGTCATCGGGGGGGATGACGTCATCAATGGGGGCGGTGACGTCACAGCCCCCTCCCCCCCCCCCCCATATCCCCTATAGACGTCTGTAGGTCCCTGGCGAATTTGGGAGCCAGGAAGCGGAGCCGGAGCCCGGAGCCTGAAGTGAGGTGCCCGGGGGGGGCCCTATAGGGGGTCTGGGGCCCTATAGAGGCCATATAGTGCGGTTTTGGGGCCCTATAGGGGCGCGTGGGGTCCTATAGGGGCCCTATAACCCCTATAGGGCCCCCTTTCCCCCCCAGGGTCACGGCGGAGGTGGCTCGGGGCTACCTGGTGGCTCGGCTGGCGCGGGACTACGCGGCTGCGGGGCGGGCGCTGAGCGAGGTGGGGGCCGTTTTTGGGGCCATTTGGGGCCGTTTTGGCCAATTTTGTGGTTTTGGGGGCGTTTTGGGGCGTTTTGGGGCTGACCCCGCTCCTCCCAACCCCCCCAGATCCGGGCCCGAGCCCCCGACTTCGCCCCCAGGACCCTGCTGGACTTCGGCTCCGGGCTGGGGGCCGCGTGCTGGTGAGGGGCTGTAGGGGATCTGTAGGGGATCTGTAGGGGATCTGTAGGGGATCTGTAGGGGCTGGGGGCTGTAGGGTCCCCTATAGGGCCAGGGAGTTCCCTTATAGGGGCTGGGAGGGGTCTGGGTGGTCCCCTATAGGGGCGTGGGGGTCTATAGGGTCTAGGGAATCCCCTGTAGAGTTTTGGGTGGGGGTCTATTGGGTTTGGGGGGGATCTGGGGGTCCCCTATAGGGTCTGGGCAGGATCTATAGAGTCTGGGGTTCCCCTGAAGAGTTTTGGGGGGGATCTATAGGGTCTGGGGGGGATCTATAGGGTCTGGGGGGCATCTATAGGGTCCGTCCCCTATAGGGCGGCGCAGGGCGTGTGGGGCCGCAGCCTGCAGCAGTTCGTCTGCGTGGAGCCCAGCGAGGCCCTGAGGGAGCTGGCAGAGCGCCTGCGCCACGGTACCGGCAGGGATTTTTGGGGCGAATTCCGGCGGTTTTGGGCAATTTGGGGCGATTTTGGGTTGCTATGGGGGATTCTGGGGAGATTTGGGGGTGATCTGGGGAGGTTTAGGGTGGCTGGGAAGGATTTGGGGCATTTTGGGGGGATTTGGAGCAATTTTGGGGGGGGATTGAAGGGATTTGGGGGGCAATTTTGGGGAGATTTGGGGAAATTCAGTCTCACTATGGGGGATTTGGGGGCAATTTTGGGTCACTTTGGGGGATTTGGGGCATTTTGGGGGGGCTGGGGTGAATTTGGGGCACTTTGGGGTAGTTTTAGGGGGGATTTGGGACCTCTTCGGGCCCTGCAGGGCCCCTTTAAGGCCCTGTGGGGGCGGGGCCCTGACCCCCTTTCGCCCCGCCCACAGGGGGCGGAGCCACGCTAGGCCCCGCCCACTTCGGCCCCGTCTTCCTCCGCCCCCTGCTCCCACCCGGCCCCCAGGTGAGCCCCTCCCCTCGGGGGGGGGCGGGCGGGCCCAAGTGTGGCCACGCCCCCCCTCCCGCAAAAGCCACGCCCCCTCCCTGCTGCCCCCAAGCCCCTTGTGGCCCCACCCCTCGCTTGGCCCTGCCCCTGACCACGCCTCTCTGTCTTGGCCCCGCCCCCTAGGCCCAATGGGAGCTCGTGATTGGTCGGCGTGCCCTTGAGGGGCTGAGGGGGCGGGGCCAGCGGACCCAGGCCCTGCGGGGGCTGTGGGGGAGGACAGGGGGCGTCCTGGTGAGGGGGGGGTGATTTTTGGGGTGAATTCGGGGGATTTTGGGTTTGGGGTGGGGTGGGGTGGGATTGGGAGGGGTTCAGTGAGGATTTGGGGGGGATTTGGGGGCATTTGGGGGCATTTGATGGGGGCTGAGGGGGTGTTTTGGGGGTTTAGGGGGGGGATTTGGGGGGTTTAGCGGAATTGGGGAGGCTTTGGGGCCATTTTGGGGCCAATTGGGGGGATTTGGGGTCATTTCGGGGGGGTTTGGGGTCATTTTGGGGGGTTGAGGGAGGATTTGGGGGGGTTTGGGGTCATTTTGGGGGAGTTCTTGGGGGGGCTGGAGGGGATTTGGGGGGCTCTTGGGGTCATTTGGGGAGGTTCGGGGGGGATTTGGGGACATTTTGGGGGATTTTGGGGGGGATTTGGGGTCACTGGGGGGGGTTATAGGGTGGGCCCCCCCCCAGGTGCTGCTGGAGAACGGAACCCGCGCCGGGCACCGGGCGCTGATGGAGGCGCGGGAGGAGCTGCTGCAGGTGGGTGACGTCATCGGTGACGCCATCGGTGATGTCACCAACCCCCCCCACGATGTCATCGATGATGTCACCAACCTTATACCTCCCCTTCTCCCCAAATAAAAGGGACCTGATGCTGACAACGTGGAGATCTTCGCCCCGGTGAGCGCCCCCAGAATGTTCCCAGTGCCTCCCAGTATCTCCCAGTTCCTCCCAGTATCCCCCAGTACCCCCCCCATGATGTCCCCGCAGTGTCCCCATCGCCTGCCCTGTCCCCGCCTGAGCCAGGGCCGGGCCTGCGCCTTCGCCCAGAGCTTCTGGCCCCTGCCGCTGTCAGGGGTGAGCACTGGGATATACTGGGATATACTGGGATGGGCTGGGAGGGCACTGGGACATAGTGGGATGGACTGGGATGGAGTGGGGGGCACTGGGATGGGATGGGGGGGACCCTGAGACATACTGGGACGTACTGGGACATACTGGTTTATACTGGTTTGGACTGGGACCCACGCGTTTCTCCCCCATCCCAGAACCCCTCCGCCCCCGAGCGGGAGCTGGTGTCCTTCCTGGTGGTGCGGAGGCGCGGGAGCACCGTGACATCACCGGGGGACCCCGTGACGTCACCGCCCGACCCGATGACGTCACCGCCGGGGGGCTGGGCCCGGGTGACCGCCCCCGTCCGCCCCCGCCCCCGTCACGTCTCCCTGTCCCTCTGCTGCCCCGACGGGGCCCAGCGGCGCCTGGCGGTGACTGTGGCCCGGCACGGCCGGTAGGCGCGGCGTGATGTCACCGGTGACGTCATGACGCCGAGGGACACGCCCCCTCAGTGACGTCATCCCGCAGGTCCCTCTACCGCCAGGCCCGGGCCAGCCGCTGGGGCGACCTCCTGCCCTTCCCCGGCGAGGGGGGGGCAGCCAATGGGAAGGGAGAACGGCGGTGACGTCACTGGGGTGAGTGACACCGGCCCGCGTAACGTCACGCTGCGTGACGTCACCCCCGATGGAAATACATTAAGGGGGGCGGTTAAGCCGCATGGGGACTACAACTCCCAGCAGGCCTTGCGGGCACAGCGAGCAGGCGCCGCCCCCTCCACTTCCGTTTCCGTCTTCTTCTTCCCCCTTTCTCTCTCTCCCCGCCGCCGCCGCCATGTTCCTGCAGTTCTACAACAACGAGCAGGGCGAGCGCGTCTACACCCTGAAGGTACCGGGGGGGCACCGGGAGGGCTCCGGGAGGGCACCGGGGGGGCTCGGCGGCTCGCTCCCGGCCTCACGGCTCCTCGCTGTCCCCGCAGAAGACGTCCCCGGCCGGCGCCCCGACCTTCTCGGCGCACCCCGCCCGCTTCTCCCCCGACGACCGCTTCTCCCGGCACCGCCTGGTCCTCAAGCGCCGCTTCGGCATCCTGCTCACCCAGCAGGCGCGCCCGATGCTCTGAACCGGGAGCGGCACCGGGAGCTCCCCCCCTCCGTGCCCCGTAACCCCCAACCGGCGGACCCGGCGCTAGGACCCGGGGGAGCCCCCGCGCCGCCGCCTCCATTCAATAAAATGCCTTTTACCCACGCTGCGCCCGCGTGCTGTACGGGGAGGGCGTGGCTTCCGCCAGGCCACGCCCCCTCCCCCGCCGCACCGCCCAGCCATTGCTCCGCGTTGGCCACACCCCCTCGCTCCCGGCCACGCCCCTGCGGCACCCCCGCCCCTGCCGCAGCGGGGGGCGTGGCCTCGCCGCCCTTAGCCCCGCCCCCTCCCCCGCCAGTGCCTCAGCCCCTCACGTCAGCGGCGGCCCCGAAATCGGCGCTTTTCGGCCCAAAACCGTACGCTACAGGGGGAAGGGGGCGGGGGGAGGGATGGAGGGGGTTGGGCCCCGTGGAGCGGGTGGTTGGGGTAAAAATGCGAGGTTTCAGGCCCCAAATTCTGCCTTTTGGACCCCAAATGGGGTGTTTGGACCCAAAATTGTGGCTTTTGGACCCAAAATGGGGTGCTTGGTCCCCAAATTCCGTCTTCTGAACCCAAAATGGGAGGTTCGGGGGGCGGGATTGTGGGGTTGGGCTTGAAAAAAGGGGGTTTGGCCCCAAAATAACCCTTCCTCTACCCTGGCTGTGGCGCTGTGGATGTGGCGGGCCCCAAAACAGCGGGATTTTGCCCCAAAATGCAGCATGAGGAGGCCCTGAAGGAGGGTTGGGGTGCTGGGAGGGGGGTGTCAGGTCCCAAAATGCCACTTTTTCACCCCAAAAAGGGCTCTGGGGTGCTGCAGGGAGGGGCAGGCGTCTCCCCAGAGGGGTCAGAGCCCAATTTTGATTTTTTTCCGCAAAAACAGCGTTGTTCTTCCCAGACAAAATGCTCTTTTTTTCCTTAAAAGTGTGTTTCTTATCTCAACATTGTTGTTTGTGAGGGTAATTTAAAACTTTTTCACCCAAAATTGCTTTAATTTTTGAGGAAAGGTTATTTTTCCTCAGCTTTTTCCTCTCAAACAGGAGCTTTAATCCCTCAAAATGTTCATTTTTTCCCTCAAAATGTGTTTTTGACATCAAAACCACGTGGTTTTCCTTCAAAAAGGGCGATTTTTGACCCTCCAAATGCTTTTTTTCCCCTTCTATTTAAAATTTTGTCTTTCAAACCTGTGAGGATTCCCTCAAAATGTCTCGTTTGCATTGCTCAAGGTTATTTCTTTCAAAATTATCTTTTTTTTCCAATAAACGTTACTTTTATTCCAATAAATGGTGCCCCAAATGCTCTTTTTTCTCCAAAGTGCTTAAAATGGGCTTTTTTCACTCAGAATTGGGGTGTTATCCCCCAAAATAGTTCTTTTTCTCCATAAAACTGGGCCTTTTTCCTGAAAACACTACTTTTTCCCTCAGAAACTGACATTTCTTCTTCAAAACTGGGACCTTCCTCCTCAAAACTGACATTTTCTTCCCAGAATGGGTGCCTTTTTCCTCAAAATACGACATTGTCTCCTCAAAACAGGGTCTTTCTCTTCAAAAACTGACATATTCCCTCAAAACTGGGCTTTTTTCCTGAAAAACTGACATTTTTCCCCTCAAGAAGTGACATCTTTCCCTCCAGTTTGGGTCCTTTCCCCTCAAAACTGACATTTTCTCCTCAAAGCCAGCCCCTTTCCCCTCAAAAAGTGACATTTTCCATCAAAAGTGGGCTCTTTCTCCTCAGAAACTGACATTTTCCCCCTCCAAATTGGGTCTTTTTCCTCAAAACTGACATTTTCTCCTCAAGACTGGCCCCTTTCCCCTCAAAAAGTGACATTTTCCCTCAAAAGTGGGCCTCTTCTCCTCAGAAACTGACATTTTTCCCTCCAAATTGGGTCTTTTACCTTCACAAAATGACATTTACCCCTACAAGTTGGGTCTTTTTCACTCAAAACTGACATTTTCCCCTCAAAAAACTGACTTTTTCCGCTCAAAAGCTGCTATTTTCCCTCAAAACCGGGCTCTTTCCCCTCAAAAACTGACTTTTTAGTCTCAAAAAGTGATATTTTCTTTCAAAACTGGGCTCTTTCTCCTCAAAAACTGACATTCTTACCTCCAAATCGGGCCTTTTTCCCTCGAAACCGACATTTTCTTCTCAAAACCAGGCCCTTTGTCCTCAGAAAGTGACGTTTTCCCTCAAAAGTGGGCCCTTTGTCCTCAAAGCTGACATTTTTCCTTCTAAATTGGGTTTTTGCTCAAAACTGACATTTTCTCAAAACTAGGCCCTGTCCCCTCAAAAAGTGACATTTTCCCTCAAAAGCGGGCCTTTTTTTCACCAGAAACTATCATTTTTTCCTTCTAAATTGTGTCTTTTTCCTCAAAAACTAACATTTTTTCCCTCCAAATTGGGTCTTTTTCATCAAAACCTGATATCTTCTCTCAAAAGTGGGCCCTTTCTCTTCAGAAACTGACATTTTTCCCTCCAAATCGGGTCTTTTTCCTCAAAACTGACATTTTCCCCTCAAAAAAACTGACTTTTTCCTCTCAAAAACTGCTATTTTCCCTCAAAACCGGGCTCTTTCTCCTCAAAAACCGTCATTTTCCCCTCCAAATTGTGTCTTTTCCCCTCAAAAAGCTAGGATTTCCCCTCAAAACCGCTCTCTCCCCTCTCACAACCTAACACTCCCCCTCCTTTCTCCACTCCCCCCCCCCCCCAACCCTTTTATACCCCCGCAGGCCGCCCTGGCCACGCCCCCTCCTCGCTGACCACGCCCCTCGCCGGTCGACATGGCAGCAGCGGTGCGCTTCGTGGTGACGCCCAGCCGGGGGGACGCGTCCGAGAGCAGCCCCGAGCCCCCTCGGCCTCCAGCTCCCGCCCCCTCCGACAGCAGCCCCAGCCCCAGCGAGACCTCGGCCCCCCCCCGCGCCGAGCGTGGTACGGCCCGCTGGGGGGGCGGGGCTTGAGGGCGAGGGGGGGGGCTTTTGAGGGGGCGTGGCCGCGCTCATCGCCCGCCGCGGCACCACCCCCTGTAGGCCGCGCCCCCCCGCCGCCTGGCCACGCCCCCTCCGGAGGCCACGCCCCCTGCGACCTGGCGCTGTTCGAGGTGAGCGGCCCCGCCCCTCCCTAAAATGGGCCCGGGGGGGGCGCGGCCCCAAAATCGGGGGTTCTGAGCCCAAAACGGGAGGGTCTGGCCCCAAAATACCCCAGGGACCTACAAGAACCCTTGCCCCTATAGGATGGCCTGACCCTGGAAGGGTTCCTGACCCTATAAGTGCCCTCTGACCCTAAAACAGCCCCATGACCCTAAAAGAGTCCCTGACCCTGTAAGAACCTCCTGACCCTGTAAGAACCTCCTGACCCTAAAAGAGCTCCTGACCCTAAAAGAGCTCCTGACCCTATAACTCCCTGTGACCCCATAACCCCCTGTGACCCCATAACCCCCTGTGACCCCATAACCCCCCGTGACCCCATACCCGACCCTATAACCTTATGGGGTCGCAGGAGGAGCTGGCGTCCCGGCCCCGCGTCCCGGCCCTATTACGCCGCATCGCCGCCTACAGCAGCCTGGGGCCCGACAGCGAGCTGGGGCCCGGCCCCGTGAGTGACCCCATAAACGGCCCTATAAGGGGCGGGGGGGACCCCAGAACGGGCTGACCCCATAAAGGGCCCTATAAGGGGTGGGGAGGGGCCCTATAAAGGGAGACCCTATAAGGGCCCCTATAAAGGGTGATCCTATAAAGGGGGGACCCTAAAAGAAACCCTATAAGGGGTGACCCTATAAAGGGTGGGGGGAGGGACCCTATAAAGGGGAGACCCCAAAAGGGACCATAAAAGGGGAGGGGGGACCCTAAAACCCTGTAAGGGAGGGACCCAACCCCTATAAGGGGGTTTTGGGGTCCCTTTGGGGGTTTGGGGGTCCTTTTGGGGTTATTTGGGATTTTTGGGGTCCTTCTGGGGTTCTGGGGTTCCCTTTGGGGTTTTTGGGTTCCCTTTGGGTTATTTGGGGTTTTAGGTTCCTTTTGGGGTTTTGGTGTCCGTTTGGGGTTTTTATGGTCCCTTTGTGTTTTTTGGGGGTTATTTGGGGTCCCTTTTGGGTGATTTGGGATTCTGGGGTCCCTTTGGGGTTATTTGGGGTTTTTGGGATCCTTTTGGGATTTTTGTTCTTTCGGGGGCTTCCTTTTAGGGTTTTGTCTTTTTTGGGGCCCCGTCGGTCTCTTTCCGAGTCCCTTTCAGGTTTTTCAATTTGTGGGGGTTCCCTTTGGGTTTTCTGGGGGCTTTTTGGGGTTTTTGGGGTGACGGGGCTCTTTGGGGTCGCAGCGCCGGGCGCTGGGCACGCTGTGTGGGGTGGCGGCGCCCTCGCTGCAGACGCTGCTGGGGCTGCTGCTGGTGCTGCGCCTGCCCTGGGCTGTGGGGTCGGGCGGCGTCCTGCAGGTCTGCGGGGTCGGCGTGCTGCTGGGCGCCTGCGTGAGTCTTATGGGGTTTTTATGGGGTTTTTATAGGGTCGGGGGTGTTTCGGGGTCAGGACGGGGGATTTGGGGTCACTGTGGGTGGATTTGGGGAGAGAAAAGGGGGTTCTAGGGGCTTACGGGGTTGGGGTGCTGCTGGGAGCCTGCATGAGGGTTATAGGGCCGTTATAGGGTTTTTAAAGGGTCGAGGGGTTTTGGGGGTCAGAACGGGGGGATTTTGGGGTTTTCTGGGTGGATTTGGGGGCTTTTGGGGTCTCGGGGGTGTGGTGGGGTCGCTGGGAGGTTTTGGGGTGTTTTTGGGGTGTTTTTGAGGTGTTTTTGGGGTGCCCAGAGCCGTCCCCCTGCAGGCCGTGCTCACTGCCCTGTCCCTCAGCGCCATCGCCACCAACGGGGGTGCCCCCGGTGAGCGGGGTCGGGTTTGGGGGAAATTCAGGGGATTTAGGGAAATTTGGGGAGTTTGGGGGGATTTAGGGGGAATTTGGGGGGTTTGGGTGGGATTTGGGGGATTTGGGGGGGGTTGGGGTCTTTGGGGGGTTATTGGGGGATTTGGGGTCGGGTTTTGGGGCTGTTTGTGGGGGATTTGTTTTTTTTGGGGTGGTTATTGGGGTACTCGGGGGGATTTGGGGGATTTGTGGGGGTCTCGGGTGGTTTTGGGGGTTATATATGGGGTTTGGGGGTATCTTTGTGGGGTTTTGGGGTATTTTGATTGGGTTTTGGGGCATTTTGGTGGGGTTTTCTGTCTCTCTGGGCTATTTTTATGGATTTTGGGGTATCCTTGTGGGGTTTTGTGTCTCTTTAGGGTATTTTTGTGGGGTAACTTGTAGGGTTTTGTGTCTCTTTGGGCTATCTTTGTGGGGTTTTGGGGTATTTTGGTGGGGTTTTGGGGCATTTTGGTGGGGTTTTGTGTCTCTTTGGGCTATTTTTATGGGGTTTTGGGGTATCTTTGTGGGGTTTTGTGTCTCTTTGGGGTATTTTTATGGATTTTGGGGTATCTTTGTGGGGTTTTGTGTCTCTTTGGGGTACTTTTATGGATTTTGGGGTATCTTTGTGGGGCCTTCTGTCTCTCTGGGCTATTTTTCTGGGGTTTTGGGGCATTTTGGTGGGGCTTTCTGTCTCTCTGGGCTGTTTTCCTGGGGTTCTGGGGTATCCTTGTGGGGTTTTCGGCCTCCCTGGGGTTCCCTTCCGGTGCTGACGCGGTGCCGCAGGGGGGGGCCCCCTGGCGCTGCTGTGGGGGGCGCTGGGCCCCGAGGCGGGGGGCGCGGTCGGGCTCTGCGCCTTCCTGGGGGCCGCCTTCGGGGCCGCCAGCGCCGCCCTGGGCGCCGCCGAGCTGCTGCTGGTGAGAGGGGCCTTTAAGGGGCGGGGCCAAGGGAAGGCGGGAGGGGCTTGAGGGAGGGAGGGGTGTGGCCTGGTGCGGTGGGGCATGGGCGGCCATCTGGGGAGTGGCCATCGTGGGTGGGGCCATGTTGGGGCGGCCATGTTGGGTGGGGTCCTTGTGGGAACCATCTTGAGTGTGGCTACCTGGGGGTGGCCATCTTGGGCGTGGCCATAGGGGTGCCCTCAGGGCAGCCATCTTGGGTGTGGTTATATTGGGAGCCATCTTGGGAGTGGCTACCCTGGAGGTGGCCATCTTGGGTGTGTGCCTGGGGGAAACCATCTTGGGCGTGTCCATAGGGGAAGGTCCCTCAGGGTGGCCATCTTGGGCGTGTCCATAGGGGAAGGTCCCTCAGGGCAGCCATCTTGGGCGTGATCATTGTGGGAGCCATATTTGGTGTGGCCACCTGGGGGCGGCCATCTTGGGAGTGGCTACCCTGGGGGCGGCCATCTTGGGCGTGTCCATAGGGGAAGGTCCCTCAGGGCGGCCATCTTGGGCGTGTCCATAGGGGAAGGTCCCTCAGGGCGGCCATCTTGGGCGTGTCCATAGGGGAAGGTCCCTCAGGGCGGCCATCTTGGGCGTGTCCATAGGGGAAGGTCCCTCAGGGCGGCCATCTTGGGCGTGGTCATTGTGGGAGCCATATTTGGTGTGGCCACCTGGGGGCGGCCATCTTGGGCGTGTCCCTGGGGGCAGCCACCTCGTTTCCCCCGCAGGTGTACGTGGTGCCGCAGGCGGCCATCTTGCCGGGCCACGGCCGGGGGGCGCTGCTGGCCAACGGGCGCGGCTACGGCTCGGGGCTGCTGGGGCTGCTGGGGCTGGGGGCCGCCGCCCCCCCCGCCGCCCGCGCCGCCCCCCTGGGCCCCGCCGGGCTCCTGCTGGCCCTGCTGGGGCTGCAGGCGGGCGCCCTGCGAGCCGCCCTGCCGGGGGCGCGCCCCACGTGAGTCCCTCCCCTTCTCCCGCACTTACGCAAACGTATGCAGATTTATGCAAACGAGGCTGTGCCCCGCAGGCTCTGCCTCCCGCAGCCCCCCGGCGGCCAGCTCCAGCCCTGCCCCGCTCCGCGCCGGGGGGACAACGGCAGCGCCGCCCCGCTGCCGGCCGTGCCGGGGCCCAGCGCCCGCCTGCTGGCCCGTGAGTCCCCCCTGGGGGCACCGGGGACGGCCCCCGAGCCCCCCGACCCTAAATCCCACCCCGTTTCCCACCCCACAGGCAACCTGTGGCCCCCCGAGCCGCCCCTCGGCGACGCCGCCGCCACCTTCGGGCTCCTGCTGGGGCTCAGCCTCCCCACGGCCTCCGGTGGGTCCGGCGGCCCTATAAGCGCCCCCCCCATCGGCCCTATTAGCTTTATGGGGTGAATGTGACCCGAAATGTGTCCCCACAGGCGTGCTGTGGGGCTGCAGCCACGCCGGGGAGCTGCGCGACGCCGCCCGCTCCATCCCCGCCGGCAGCGTCGGGGCTGCCGTGGGCAGCGCCTTGGGGTGCATCCGGGACCCTAAATGGGGAAAGGGGACCCTAAAATGTGGAAAGGGGAGCCTAAAGGGGAAAAGGGGGGCCTAAAGGGGAAAAGGGGGCCCTAAAATGGGGTTGGGGGGCCCTAAAATGGGCGTGAGGGGGGATAAAATGGGGATGGGGGCCCTAAAATGTAGAAAAGGAGACCCTAAAGGGGAAAAGGGGGCCCTAACATGGGGTTGGGGTGCCCTAAAATGGGGGTGAGGCGGGATAAAATGTGGGAAGGGGGCCCTAAAGGGTGGGAAGGGGACCCCAAAATGGGGGTGGGGGACCCCAGGAGTGTGGGAGGGGGCCCTAAAATGTGGGAAGGGACACCAAAATGTGAGAAAGGGACCCCAAAAAGGGGTTGGGGGGCCCTAAAACGGGGTTGGGGGGCCCTAAAAGCGCGGGAGGGGACCCTAAAAGCCTGGGGGGGACCCCGAGCTGCTTTTGTGGGGTGGGATTTTGGGGCTGGGCGCCCGTTTTTGGGGGGTTTCTTTCCTTGACGGCGCAGACCTGAGCGCGGCCCTGCTGCTGGGGGCCTGCGTGGAGGGGCAGCTGCTGCGAGACAAGTGGGTGCCCCCTGACCCCAAATGGCCCCAAAGTCCCTATGGGGGTCCCCAGGGGGTCCCCCTGTCCCTATAGAGTCCCCAGCGTCCCCCCCATGTCCTCACAGTGTCCCTGGCGTTGTCCCCATCCCTTTGAGGGCGTCCCCCCCCTCACTGCCCTGTCCCTATAAATGGCCCCGTGGCCCTATAGCATGGCCCCATATGGTGTCCCCATGGCCCTATATCACCCCTATAAATGTCCCCATGGCCCTATATTGTGTCCCCATGTCCCCAAATCACCCCATACCCTATCCCCACACCCCATATCGTGTCCCCATGTCCCCATACCCTGTCCCCACGCCCCTCTATGACCCCCTACCCTGTCCCCACGCCCCTATATCACCCCGTACCCTGTCCCCACGCCCCTTTATCACCCCCTACCCTGTCCCCACGCCCCTCTATCACCCCCTACCCTGTCCCCACGCCCCTCTATGACCCCAAACCCTACCCCCACGCCCCATATCGTGTCCCCCTGTCCCCCCCAGGTTCGGCTCGTCGCTGCGGGGCCGCCCGGTGCTGGCGGCGCTGTCGTGGCCGTCCCCGTGGCTGCCCCTGGCGGGGGCGCTGCTGGCGGCGGGGGGCGCGGGGCTGCAGGCGCTGGCGGGGGGCTCGCGGCTGCTGCGGGGCCTGGCCCGGGCCCGAGCCCTCCCCCTGCCCCCCGTGAGTGGCTGCTCCCCCTCCCCGTGACGTCATCGGGCACGGTGATGACGTCATCGTGACGTCACCGGTGGTGTCGCAGGCGCTGGGGCGCGGCGAGCTGTGGCCGCTGGCGGCGACGGCGGCGGTGGCGGAGCTGGGCGTGCTGCTGGGCTCCATCGACCTGGTGGCGCCCGTCCTCTCCGTGTGGGTGCCCCCCCGTCCTTCTGACGTCATCGCGGTGACGTCACGGCCTCCCGGTGACGTCATGGACCCCCCGTGACGTCACCCCCCCCCCCAGGTTCTCGCTCACCGCCTACCTGTGCCTCAACCTGGCCTGCGCCATGCAGGGGCTGCTGACGGCGCCCGGCTGGAACCCCCGCTGCCGCCTCTACCACTGGTGAGACGCCGCCCCACACGGCCCCAAAGTGGCCCCAAAATGTCCCCAACACATCCCCAAAATATCCCCCAAGGCGTCTCCAAAATATCCCCGAAGCTTCCCCAAAATGTCCCCCAAATGTCCCCAAAGTTTCCCCAAAATATCCCCAGTTTCCCCAAAACATCCCCAAATTATCCCCAAAGTGTCCCCAAAATATCCCCACGATGTCCTGAAATTGTACTCAAACTTACCCCCAAGTATCCCCAATGTGTCCCCGACATCCCCAATGTGTCCCCAATGTCCCCAACATGTCCCCAGTGTCCCCAACGCGTCCCCAACATCCCCGATGTCCCCAACACACCCCCAATGTCCCCGATGTCCCCAACACGTCCCCGCTGTCCCCAGGGCGGTGTCGCTGGCGGGCGCAGGGCTGTGCCTGGCCCTGATGTTCGCCACCTGCTGGTTCTACGCCCTGCCGGCGCTGGGCATGGCGGGCATGGCCTACACCTACGCCGACCTCCAGGGGTGAGCCGCGTCCCCTCGGGTCCCCTCCTGTCCCCACGGGTCCTGTTTTGTCCTTTTTGGGTCCAGTTTGGTCCCTTTTGGGTCCCCTGTTGTCCCCTTTGGGTCCCATTCCATCCCCTCAGGCCGCCATTTTGTCCCCCCTTGGCGGCCATTTTGTGCCCCGTTTTTGCTCCCATTTTGTCCCCTTTTTGCCCCCATTTTGTCCCCTTTGGGTCCTTTTCTGTCGCTTTTGGGTCCCCTCCTGTCCCCCTGGGTCCCCTCTTGTCCTTTTTGGGTCCCCTTTCCTCCCTTTTGGGTCCCATTTCGTCCCCCTTGGGTCCCATTCCATCCCCTCAGGCCGCCATTTTGTGTCCTCTCATGACGCCATTTTGTCCCCTCAAGCGCCATTTTGTCCCGTTTTGTCCCATTTTGGGCACCATTTTGTCCCTTTTGGGTCCTTTTCTGTCACCTTTGGGTCCCGTCCTGCCCCCCCGGTTCCCCTTGGGTCTCCTTGGGTCCAGTTTTGTCCCCTTTGGGTCCCTTTTGGTCCCGTTCTGTCCCCTTTGGGTGCCATTTTGTCCCCTTTGGGTCCCATTTTCCCCTCTTTTCACCCCATTTCCCCCCTCTGGACATCATTTCCCCCCATCCCATTCCCCCTTCCCTCCCCTTCTCCCACCCCAAATCCCCTATAACGCTCCCAACCTCCCAATTTCCCCCCAAATAACCTCCAACCCCTCCGAAACCCCGTTATTTCCCCCATAACCCCCTTATAACTGACTTAAACCCCATTATTTTCCCCCAAACCCCATTACCTCCCACCATAACCCCATTATCTCCCCTCTTAACCCCATTACCCCCCCCATAACCCCATTACTCCCCCCATAACCCAATTACCCCCACCAACCCCATTATACCCCCATCCATAACCCCCAACCTCCCCCCACTCCCCGACCTGACCCCAAAACCCCCAAACTGACCCCCAAATCCCCCCCAGAGCCCCCTCAGAGTGGGGTGAAGGCTTCTGCTCCCTGCCCCTAAGCGCCGCGCTGGCGGCCCTACGGCACCTGGAGCAGCGCCCGCCACGGCGGTGAGTGGGGTAGGGCTATAGGGTCAAGTTATAGGGTCAGGTTATAGGGTCGGCCCCCTCCGGCCCTATATCCCGCCCCCAAACGCTTCTGGGGTCCCGCAGGCCCCAGCTGCTGGTGCTGCTGAAGCTGGACGCCGAGCTGCGGGTCACCCAGCCCCAGTTGCTGGCCCTGGCCGCCCAGTTGCGAGCCGCCGGCGGGCTGACGGTGGCCGCCACCGTGCTGCCCGGGGACGTGCTGCAGGCCAGGGAGCGCGTCCGGGCCGCCGAGGAGGTAGGGGGCCAGGGGACCCCAGAAATCCCCATAAAATCCCATGAAAGTCTAGAGAATCCCATGAAATCCCGTAAAAACGCAAGAAATCCCATAAGATCCCACAAAAACCCAAGAAATCCCATAAAAACCCCAACAGTGCCCCCTAGCACCCCCTAGTGACCCCATAATCCCCCCTAGTGACCCTATAACACCCTAGAGCCCCCCATATCCCCCCATAACACCCCACAGGGCCCCATAACGCCCCAATAGTGCCCCGTAACACCCCGTAGTGACCCCATAACCCCCCTAGTGACCCCATAACCCCCCTACTGACCCCCTACTGACCCCCTAACCCCCCCTAGTGACCCCCTACTGACCCCGTAACCCCCCGTGTCCCCCCCACCCCACAGGCGCTGCGTGGGGCGCTGGCGGGGGCGCGCTGCGGGGGCTTCGTGCAGGTGCTGGCGGCCGGGCGGGCGCGCGAGGGGCTGGCGGCGCTGGTGCAGGGCTGCGGCCTGGGGGCCCTGCGCCCCGACACCGTGCTGCTGGGCTGGCCCCGGGGCTGGCGCCGCCGCGACGACCCCACTGCCGCCCGGGACTTCGTGGGTACGGGGTGTATGGGGGCTGGGGGGGTTGGGGGCAGTTAGGGGGTTATATGGGGTTATACTGGGGTTACGGGGGGATTTGGGGGGTTATACTGGGGTACTGATGGGGTTACGGGGGATTTGGGGGGTATATTGGGGTTATATGGGGTTATAAGGGGATTATGGGGGGATTTGGGGGTTATAGGGTGGGAATGGGGTGATTATGGGGGTTATATGGGGTTATCATGGGGTTATGGGGGGATTTGGGGGG
The DNA here is from genome assembly GCA_026413565.1 of Aythya baeri. Taxonomy (NCBI): domain Eukaryota; kingdom Metazoa; phylum Chordata; class Aves; order Anseriformes; family Anatidae; genus Aythya; species Aythya baeri. Next base: position 24,083 of record JAKRSJ010000121.1, on the reverse strand, counting down.
GTATATTGGGGTTATATGGGGTTATCATGGGGTTATGGGGGGTTATGGGGTGGGAATAGGGGATTTGGGTGGTTATATTGGCGTTATAACGGGGTTATATTGGGGTTATGGTGGGTTTGGGGACAGTGTGCGGTGATGGGGGGATTTCTGGGAGTCGGGGAGGGGCTCGTGTGGAGTCCGGGGGGGTCTCGAACAGCTTTGGGGTCTCTCTGTGGGGTCAGTGGGGCCTTATAGGGCCGGGGTCCTGCCCCCAGAGCTGCTGCGGGTGGCGGCGGCCGGCGGCCGGGCCCTGCTGGTGGCCAAGGGGCCGCTGGGGGCCGGGGCGCCGGGGGGGTCCCTGGACGTCTGGTGGGTGGTGGGCGACGGGCGCCTGCTCACCCTGCTGCCCCTGCTGCTGCGCCAGCACCCGGTGCGTGGGGCTTTTGGGGTTTTGGGGGGGGTTATGGGGTGTGGGGGGTCTTGGGTGGGGGTTATGGGGGGGTTAGGGGTGGTATGTTGGGGGTTTGGGGGGTTTGGGGGGTTTACAGGGGGATATGGGGTGCTTGTGGGGGGATACGGGTGGTTATGGGGTGGGTTATGGGGTTTTGGGGGAGGTTTATGGGTTTTTTGGGGTGTTTTATGGGGCTTTGGGGGGTTTATGGGGTTTTTGGGGTGTTTTATGGGGGGGTTTATGGGGTTTTGGGGGGTTTATGGGGTTTTGGGGTGGGTTATGGGGTTTTGGGGGAGGTTTATGGGTTTTTTGGGGTGTTTTATGGGGCTTTGGGGGGGGTTTATGGGGTTTTTGGGGTGTTTTATGGGGGGGTTTATGGGGTTTTGGGGGGTTTATGGGGTTTTGGGGTGGGTTATGGGGTTTTGGGGGAGGTTTATGGGGTTTTTGGGGTGTTTTATGGGGGTTTGGGGGGGTTTATGGGGTTTTTGGGGTGTTTTATGGGGTTTTGGGGGGGGTTTATGGGGTTTTGGGGTGGCATATTGTGGGTTTGGGTTGTTTTATGGGGATTCGGGCGATCCCATGCTTCCCTACGTGTCCGCACGCCTCCTTACGGCATCCCCGTGTCCCTTCACTGTATCCCTGTGCATTCACGGGTCTCTTTTTGGGGCCAATCCCCCCGTTTTGGGGCCCCCCAGGCGTGGCGGGGCTGCCCGCTGCGGCTGTTCGCGGTGGCGCTGCTGGAGGACAACAGCCTGGCCCTGGGCCGCCTGCTGCAGGCCTTCGCCCAGCGCCTGCGCCTGCCCGCCCGCACCGAGGTGGTCGAGCTGGTGAGCCGCCCCCTCCCCCAGCCCTGGCGTCATCATGACGTCGCCAATGACGTCATCGCGTGACGCCGCAGCACGACAGCGAGGTCTCCGCCTACACCTACGAGCGCACCCTGATGATGGAGCAGCGCTCCCGAATGCTGCGCCACATGCGGCTGGCGCGCCAGGTGACGTCACGAGGCCGCGCCCCCTCCCGACCACGCCCCTCCCCCTGAACCACGCCCCTCACTGACGTCACCCCCCGCAGGCCTGGCACGGCTCCGCCCCCCCCAGCGGAGGGGAGGAGGAGGAGGCGGGGACAGGGGGCGGCCCCCGGGCGGGCCCCAGCCCGTGAGTGGGACTGGGAGGGACTGGGAGGGACTGGGAGGGGGCATGGGGGGACTGGGAGGGACTGGGGGGGGACTGGGAAGGGACTGGGGGGGACTGGGAGGGACTGGGGGGGGACTGGGGGGAACTGGGAGGGACTGGGAGGGGATTGGGGGGGACTGGGAGGAACTGGGATGGACTGGGAGGAGATATGGGGGGACTGGGATATACTGGGAGGGGCCTGGGGGACACTGGCTGGCACTTGGGGGGCTACTGGGCCATACTGGGAGGCACTGGGCCATAAACAGACTGGGGTGTCCTGCGAGGGGAGCTGGGAGGGACTGGGGCGGGTCCGGGGGGGTGTTCCCGGGCTCGTACCGACCCGTACCGGTCCGTACTGGTCTGTACTGGTCCGTACTGGTGCCCGCAGCACCAACGTGCGGCGCATGCACGCGGCCGAGCGGCTGAACGAGGCCATGGGGCGGCGCTCGGCGGGGGCGCGCCTGGTGCTGCTGGACCTGCCGGCCCCGCCCCCCGCCTCGCCCCGCCCCCGTGACGACAACTGTATCCATGGCGACGCCCCTAGCAACGGCGTCCCTAGCAACGGGAATGGCGGGAGGCGTTGCCATGGGAACGGGGGCGGGGCGTAGCTATGGCGACGGGTGATTGACAGGGAATGGGGAAAATGGGGGGAAATCGGGCAAAAAAAGGGGGATAAAGGGCTGGGAGGGGGGAAGTGACGGGGGAACGGGGTTGAACAGGGCGGGAAGAGGGAAATGAAAGGGAAAAGGGGGGGGTAAAAGGGGAAAGGGGGGAAAAACAAGGGAAAAGGGAAAATGGGGCAAAGAGCGGCGGTTTTGGGGTTTTCCTTGACGCGCGGCAGACGTGGAGTTCCTGGAGGTACTGACGGAGGGGCTGGGCCCCGTGCTGCTGGTGCGGGGCGGCGACTAGCCCAGTATGGACCAGTAGAGACTGGTACGGAACCAGTATGGAATCAGTGTGCCCCAGTATGAACCAGTACGGAACCAGTACGGAACCAGCACGCACCAGCAAGTGCCCAGCACGGCACCAAGCGGCCTCCCAGTATGGGCTGCGCTGCTCCCAGTACGAGCACGGCACCGCTCCCAGTGCTCCCAGTATGACCATGGCACCGCTCCCAGTGCTCCCAGTACGAGCACGGCACCAATAAACCAGTTCCTACCCCTCGGCCTCCCGGCTCCTTCTTGGGGGTTTGCACCCAGGCACCGAACACCCCAAAACCCCCCCAAACCACCCCAAAAAAAAACCCAAACCACCCCAAAAACCTCAAAAACCACAGCCCCCCCCAAAAAAAACACCCCAAAAAACCAAAACCACCCTAAAAAAAGAACAAAACCACCCCAAAACCACCCTGAAATCACCCCAAACCACCCTCAACCCATCCCGAAATCCCACAAACCCCCAAACCCCTGAAACTACCCCAAAACCACCCGCAACCAGCCCCAACCCCCCCAAAACCATACAAAGCACCCCAAAAGACCCCAAAATGACCCCAAATCCTCCCAAAACGACCCCAAAACCTTACAACGCCCCCCCAAGACCCCCAAAAACTCCCGAAATGACCCCAAAACCCCCCAGACAACCCCAAAACCTCTGGAACTTGCCCAAACTCCCCCAAACCGCCCCAAATGACACCAAAACCCCAGAAATGACCCCAAAATATCAAACTTTATTGGGGTCACAGGATAAGGCCCCCCCCCGGTCAGCTCCAGGCGCTGTGGGGGCGGAATGGGGGGGGGGGTGAGACCCTTTTTTTGGGTGTTTTCAACCCATTTTGGGGTTCAGAACCCATTTTTGGGGTTTTTGACCCATTTTTGAGGGATTTAAACCCCCCTTTTTTGGATTGCACTGTTTTTATGTTGTTTTTTTTTTTTTTTTTTAACCAGGTTTTGGGGTTTTTAACCCCTTTTTGGGGGTATCAATCCAGTTTTGGGGGAGGTTAACCGTTTTGGGGGATTTTAACCCTTTTTTTCAGATTTAACCCCATTTCAGGGCTTTTAACCCCAGGTGTTGGGGCTTTAACCCCAGTTTTGGGTTTTTAACCCTGCTTTTTGGGGTTTCAGCACCCTTTTTTGCTTTTAACACTAGTTTTTAGGGCTTTAATCCTGTTTTTCTGAGGTTTAAACCCCTCTTTTAAATTCTTGACCCCATTTTCTGTCCTTCCAATCCCCTTTTTTGGGATTTCAACATGATGAAGAGGTTCACAGGGATCTGCTTCATGGGCACAGCGCCACATCCCAGCAGCGCTGCGGGGAAAAACGGGGAGAAAAGGGGAAAAATGGTGAAAAATGAGGGGTGTGGGGGGGTAATGGGGGGGTAAGGAGGGGTAATGGGGGGGAAAAGGGGGAAAAAGGAGAGGAAAAGAGGGGAAAAGGGGGAAAAAGGGGGTTAAAGTAGGGTAAAGGGGGGGGAAGGGGAAGAAAATGGGGGAAAAAGGGAGGCAAATGGGGAAAAGGGGAAGAAAGGAGGAAGAAAAGGGGAAGA